>OY757931.1:15859097-16036597 GCA_963585895.1 Sepioteuthis lessoniana | reverse complement strand
ATATATATATTGAATGTCAAAGTGAAGTACAGTAAAGTCTTTTAATTTTTTTCCCAAATAGCTTGCATAGTTTCTTGCAAAGAAATTCGTATTAGGATTAAGAAAGTTTGAGAACTTTCCACATACCAGATTTTCAATTGTAATTAAGTAACAATTTCGTTGTCCAACGCCAACCAAAGAAAAAGACTCCGCCACTCCCACCTCCACATATATATGTGTGCGCGTGTGAATATGTGCATGGCGAGTGAGTGAGAGAGAGAGAGAGAGAGGGGGGGTTGGGAGAGAGTCATGTAAATAATTTGACTTATCTTGATTTCTTTTAAAGAAATGTAACTTAAACATATTTTTCACATTTAATCCTTTTTTTTTTACGATTTTAATACGGTCAGAAAAATTTCGAAGTTTTCTAACATACTGTATACTGTGAACCTATAATATCAAATAGTCTGAGTAAATGATTTACCAAAAGTATATATATATATATATATTTAACCTAACCTAAAATTAACCCAATTTTATAATAGGCCCCATTGTCTTGTGTTGAGCACTTTAGTAATTGTAGCATTGCAGGATTCGCGGAGGGTTTTTTGGGTTTTTTGACCACTGACTGCCTATCCCTTGATTTTTTTCAAGGGGTCGGACGAGGTTGGCCCTTTCTTTCTTTTTGACCCCAAATTTTTTTTTCTTTTTCCCCTGGGCGGTGATTCGAGATATTTTTTTTTCTTTTGTTCCTGGCCAGGGTTTTTTTTTTGTTTTTTTTCTGGTACCGTGAATACTGGTAGATATTAGAGTAGTATATATATATATATATATATATATATATATATATATAAAGAGAGAAACAAGTAGCCAGACAGGCACACACACACACACACATGCATACACAAAGAGACAGAGAAATCTGTCTGATATGTATTTTTATTGAGAGAGATACTTCGTAAGAAACGGGGAGAGAGAGAGAGAGAGGTGGGGAGAACAGGGTTGTAGAGGTGGTAATTTACAAAGCTTTTGCTTAGATGTGGCACAAGGCCATTTGAAAAAGCACCCAATGAGACTCGAACTCACTCGTGTAGGTTTGCTAGTCGAGTTTGATAACCATTACACCACCAGAGATTCGGTTGTAGAGGTGGCTGTATAAAAATGTCTTCCTCGTCAGATTGACAGAAAAAGAAAGAAAAACACAGTGGTTAATTGATATACATAACTTTCTAAAAATAAAGAGAGAGAGAATGAGAGTGAGAGAGAATAAGTCAGAGACTTATATATATATATACCCTGTCTAAAAGGTTATATATATATATATATATATATATTTGAAAACTTTCAAATTCTAAATTAGGTGATTTTTGTAATGCTTACGTTATCCAACATGACATAGGAAACGCAGAGTTTTAATTTAAATATTCCTCAATGTTAGTTGAAATACGTAATAATTAATACAGAAAGTTCATTGAATCTTGTATTATTACGAATTGTGATAAAATTTATCTGATAACGGTTTTTTTTAACATATATCTTTATTTAGTAAAATTAGTTCTAGAATCGTTTTTTTGGAACACATAAAAGTGACTTCAGTCTAACTTGATCATCACCATCATATCACACTGCTAGCAGGGATCTCTCTGACCATCTCTCAGTACCCATCTCAATCGTTCATTGCTCCCGGCATGTATTCCATGCTACATCGTGCTACATCGGTACTGAGCTCTTGTATAAAGGGTGTGGCCAATCGTCCAACATTTGATCGTCCGTGTGAAGGGGTCCACAGGTGTACATCGCTTATGTGTTCGTCCTTACTTCTCTAGCAGTGTCCCGCATGTCTGGTTCGTCTTACTTGAATAATTTTCCTGATGAGTGGTGAGTGGCCTTACAGCTGCTGCTTTGCAGGCTGTTGCCTCCATGACTTATTCACTATAGCTCGCAGCATTCTTGTGTAATTGCCGTCAAGCTTTTTTTTCATACGTTTAGTTAGCGTTCATGTGGTGCATTTTGATTGCAGTATCGACACGACCACTGCTTGGGAAAAACTTCGTTTTATTTTATCGGTCAAGTCTGGCTACCATATGGCCGATATTCTATCGTTACCTGTCCAAACCTTTGCTTGTCGCGTCTTGATGTCATTCACGTTTGACGAGTCGTTGCATCCGAAGCAGAACGTGTCCACTTGTTTCAGAGGAACCGTATTTAGTGTTCAGATGTGGCATCTTTGATTAAAACACATGTATTCCGTCTTGTAGTTTAACATGAAATAGAACGCAATTTTCTTTGTTCACGGAACGCAATTTTCAGTGTTTATTGGAATGTATTTTTTAGATTAAATTCTAATAAAAATTGTTCAGCACAGATGATGATTATAAACACCAAGATGTTGGCAATGTTTACAGACATGATGCATTTTCATATATGAAGATAGATAGATTGATTGATGTTAATGATTTAGTGGTTGAATGGTGCTTTTGAAGTAAAATAATTCGTTAAAGTCAAGTGGTTAAAGCTTTTATTCAAACAAATTGATTTTCACGTCTTATATCTCTTACATTCGTTCTGATATTTCTTCCAAAAACATACAGCGTCACACAGACAGTCAAGCACTCACCCATATATACATGCAAACATACACACACACACGCCTTTATATATATATATATATATATATATATATATACTTTCCTGGAATGCATTTCTCTCTGTATAGATAGATAGTGAGAAGTTTTGGTTTCTTTATACAATAGTATATTAAAATTTGTGAGTTATATAATGCCAAAGCCATCCTTGTAAAAATACTGCAGACGTACTTTACAGCTCATAGCTGAGAGAATAAACGTGTTTATAACTTTTCCGAAAGTATTAGTCTGAAAACGAACCCAGCGTGGTGACTGGAGATCGAACTCACCTACTTCGAGGCTGCAATTTGACGTCTTCATTCTGCCAATGGGCCACGCCCCAATAGGTTGCTGTAGGCAGTAATATATATATATATATATTTGTGTGTTTGTCTCTGTGTGTGTCTGTGAGTGTGTGTGTGTGTGTGAGAGAGAGAGAGAGGGAGAGAGAGAGAGAGAGAGAGTTCCTGCGTGTGTGTTTGCATCTCATACTACGATCGCATTTTTTGAAATACATGGAATTTTTAGTTTTATACCACCAACACACACACACACACACACACACACACACACATATATATATATATATATATATATATATATATATATATATATATGTGTGTGTGTGTGTGTGTGTGTGTGTGTTGCGTTCAGGGTAGTGAAAACTTGTAATATTAAATAAAGGACAAACCACGATATGAGAGGAAATAGAGATATATTCTCAGGGAAATGTATATATAGCAGAGAGACTACTAGTAGACAAGAACATAGGATTATTGAATACAGAATAAAGATATAGTCCAACGATAGTATTAGCTTCCGTTATTACGGTAGCAAGTAAGGTGATCTTGTGCGATCTCCGGTCTCCAACGCTCTAATTCTATTCCTATAAGAAGCTACTCTCCACCTTCTAGTCTGCCCTGGTATTAGTAGCTACTGCTATATATGGCAGATGGACTAGTTCATTGTGTGGAAAAAGGTGGGTGTTACCCAACAATATATATATATACATATATCTATGTGTGTGTGTGTGTGTGTGTGTGTGCCTATGTGCATGTGTCTATGTGCGTGTGTGTGTGCGTATATATATATATATATATATATATATTTATAAATATCGTTCAGGTTATTGCTAAAAAGTATTTACACACTTTAACCCAAATATAATTATTACTTTATATCGTTTCTCACAATATGTACGGCTTATCTTCATTGAAAAGAAATATATTGCAGATGTAATAATGCCAATACATAAGGCAAGAATGTATATCTGATAAAATTGTGGATAAAAACAATATTGATTATCAAAGTCGTGTTTCGAGTTATTCAGTTCATATTTTGATCTTTCTTTTTTTGCATCACCTTAAAATGTTATTAATGGAAATAACTATTTAAAGGTGTAGACGCATAAGAAATAGAAATAAATCAAATAGAAACCCATTAGAACAAAGAATACAGAGAAGTACAATGAATGGAAATGTACGCATTAAGGAAAGCCTGGTCATTAAAAGGTGCTGGTAACCCGAAAACTCATTAAAGTGACTTGTAACGGTGAGCTGTAATGATATTAGTACTTCTGTTTAAGAAGGACTGAAGGATTCTAATTAATATTTCCAAGATATCTCGGTTATATCAACAATTATATGATTAGAAAATTATGTTCACTGCAAACTCATACCCCAATATATATATATAGGTATTATTCGGTCCAGTTAAACCAGAGTTGGAGTAATTCCTTCAGGACAAGAAAATCATTCAGGAGCTGAACATTTAAATTTTCCTGGTGGAGAGCTCAATGTAATTTTTTTTCACTGCAAACTCATACCCCAATATATATATATATATATATATACATATATATATTGGGGTATGAGTATATATATATATATATATATATATATATATATATTGGGGTATGAGTTTGCAGTGAAAAAAAATTACATTGAGCTCTCCACCAGGAAAATTTAAATGTTCAGCTCCTGAATGATTTTCTTGTCCTGAAGGAATTACTCCAACTCTGGTTTAACTGGACCGAATAATACCTATATATATATATATATATATATTTCAGCAGTATATGGTTGTCACTATCTTACTTGATGGGTTTGTGGTAGACCAAACGATCCCATATACGACTCGACATGATAATATGCAAATATAATCTACACAATCACACACACACACATACACACATAAACACATACACAATCTCGATGTCAATATTCATTCTGACAATATTTTTCAATTTTTTAAATTTCTCCAAATTCTTTCTTTCTCATCCGGATAACTGACGTAATAAGACGGCAAGAAACCAGTGGTCGCAGATAACCATCCATGCTATTATACATGGATATAAAATCTAGAATATATATATATATATATATATATATATATATATATATATATGTTTCTTTATTTAACAGCATGGCAAAATTGATGGATTATTTAACACGATAGCCATATTTGCTGAAAAAGTGCAGTGGTGCTTATTTAAACATATCTGAGGATATATATATATATATATATATATATATATATATATATATATATATATATATATATATCACGAGAAACCACGCAGTGTAGTGTGGCTAACGTGGCGGAATGCGAAATCGTAGTTGTCGGGTTCGAACCCCAGTCAGGCTATTACGTTCGCTTTCAAACTAATTAGCATAGAAAAGGAATAAACCACCTCATTCATTTTGCTGTGGGTTAAATGGTACTTTTACCGTGCTTTTAGAAGCATAGTTATCGAATTAAATAACCCTTGAATATTGATATACCATTGAACAAGAAACTAAAGTAAACATACATGTATGTTTACTTGTAGTATCTTAATTTCGTTAATATTAATAGCAAGAATAAGGATATCAACCTATCTTAGGTATAGTGGAGGTTTTTTAATGCTATTAAAAATTCTATTTTCAAGGTCGGACATGTAGAAATTACTGAAAATCGGGTCCAGAACAGACCCCATAGATAAGCCATCTGTTTGAATGTAAATATTACCAAGATGGTCATGAAATGGAACTTCAGTAGTGCATGTTAGGAGTAGTTCTCGAAGTATATTGGTGTTGATTTTAAGAGGTGGGAGAGATAGGCTATTATAAAAATCATTTATGATCATATCAATTATTTTATTAACAGGCACATAAGTGAATAATTTTTCACGTTCCAGTGAGACTAATATACCATTATTTGGTTTAATTGTATGAAGAACTTGAATTAATTCATGTGTAGATTTTATGTTGTATTTGCAAGGTAAGTATGGTGAAATAAGCTGTTTTATTGTTTTTGTGATTTGATAAATTGGTGTAGGTATTTGTGATATAATAGGGCGTAGAGGATGATTAGGTTTATGTATTTTTACGGTCCCTTAAAGATAGCCGGGTTTATAATCACCAATTATTTTGGGTAGTTTTGTGCTATTAAGTTCGGCATTATTAGCAGTGATTTGTTTATTAATTTTTGATTTTAGTTGGTTGGTGGGATTCTTATTTAATTTTTTGAATTTTGTATTGTCATCGAGAATATATTGTAGTTTTGAATGGTAATCTGTTTTATCGAGTGCTACTAAAATGTTTTGTTTTATCTGCTTTTTTATGATGATGTTGGCTTGATTGCGTAATTCTATAGCAGCAGTTTTTTATATGAATAAGTTAAAACATAGATGAAGGAATCATATCAAATAATTCCCTCTCAACCTCACTGGGAAGGTTGTTTTCGTTCATTTTACCTTAATTCCTCTAAAAAAAAGTTGAGGGCACTCATCTTTGCCATTGTTAGTTTTATGTGTGAGAGCTGATCAAACTGACTGGAGAAGTCAAAGCTCTGAATAGATAGGAAGTAATTGAAAATCATGTACAATCTATCCAAATAGAAATCGTCAAATAGGTCTGTTTGAAAATGTTTTGCACTCCATAGGACACCTCTTAAAAAAAAAACGCTGACAACTTGAGTTGCAGAATACAGCGATTGCATTTCTACAGATATTTAAGACATCGTCACCAACGAGAATCCAGGATATCATTTTAAACTGTATCTGGTGGTAAGGCTCTTTGTGGAATATGAAGCTTCCCTTTCTTGCAGTTACGCCAGGTCCACTATGAAGGTTGTACCAATTAGCTTTCCATTTATGGATTGAACAGAACTATTTAACCATTTGTATGCAAAAAAAAAAAAATGATTAATATTAAATGGAATCATTCGAACAAGATAGCAATACTTGAAACTATTGAACTCGGTGCAAACAAATTAGTTCAGGCTCATTTTAAAATATTACCTACAAACTACCAGCAGGACTCATGGCGTAACAGTTATAGGCGTTGGTTCCCTAAGGAGACAATCATCTGAAGGTTGCAGGTTCAATCCTGACTGCAGGCGAGTAACAATACAGGAATACTTAACGCTTGTACCCGGTTATGGCAAACGGAATCAGAACAGGTGACCCAGTGGATTCAGTAAAGGACGTAGTTTGAAGTTCCGTGAATGTTCCCGAATTCGACAAACACCTGTAGAAGGCCGGAAGATATAACGGCCAAAATGTTGTAGAAATAACAATACAGATGAAAACAATAGTCCGAAAACCCTTAATGATAAACATCATCGAGCCTCGTCTCAGAAATTTAGACAAATAATACCTACGAACTCTTCACTTAAAAATCATATGTATAAGCAGAATTTTGCATTAGATAACCCTCAAGAGTTGATATGCATTAAATATAAAAAAAACAACAAATTTCATAAACAAACTCACATAAAAAGTGAAAATGAACACTTCCGTAACCCCTTGGCATAAAATGACCCTTAATGTGTTGACATGCCGTTAAAATCAATCAATCAAGAATTTCCGAAGTCCTGAAAAAAAACATTGCAGGTTCCATGATAATTTAAAAGTAGATTGATTTTCTTTTACTTTTCACAAAACTAAAATTAATTTCTATTTTTTTTTTTTTTTTACCTGTCACCAGAACATTTTCAAACTTCATCTAGAGACTGTGGCTGATTTTAATTAAGTCTTCTTTGAAACAACAACAAAAAAAATGGAGAAAAAAAGAAGCAAAAACAATTCTATCATCACGCAATTATTATGGTATCCAATATAAAGCAAGGTGTTAACGTTTTTCACAGGACGATAAACTGGTGAAAATCCTCATCGTATTATTAGCGTTTAAAAATAATATTTAATGATTTAAATATTATTTTATTTTATTCAGTTTTTTATTTATCAATTTATTTTACTTCAGTTTCATTTGAGTACGTGCTGCCACACAATCTGAATGATTTGTATGTGAGATCTTGAAAAAATAACATCAAATAAAAACAATTATTATATCTACTAGCTGAGTAAATAAAAATGCCACGATTTAATGATATCTTTTAACGGCATTTCAACCCGTCTAGAGTTAATGAATCTTGGTCATTATATGTTCATATTTACATTTTTGTGTAAATGTTTCTTAACATGTTTTTTGCTTTTGCATGTGGTCTCATAGAATCTAAAAATTCTATAAGCAGATCTTGTTGACAAATACATATTTACCAACCCTTCCGCTCGGTCAGGATATGGCACAAGATCAATTTTTAAGTGGAGTTTAACAGGTTTGAATTCAGAGTTTTCCTTCTAGACTAGTAGCCTTACCAAGGCTGAAGAAACTAGTCTGACCTACTATTTAACCATACCTGGAGGGAGAATAATTGGATTCATACCTTTCCCAAGGGTATTCATGCTATGTGAAATGCAATCAGTCACGTCCAGTATTTGAATTTGTGTTGTCGTGTCCATTTCCTACGGCGATAACCATTACACCACTAGCACTTCCTTGTTTACATATAGACAAGAATCTTGTGTACCATAGGACCAACGTTTTGTGCTGTAAAGAAAGAAGTTCGCAGAAAAAGAAATACTCAAACTCGAAGGTAAGGGAAGAAAATATAGCAGTCGTTTTTATTCAGCTATGATCACTGCAACTCGGAAAGTTCCTTCTTCTCCCTTCCTCTTGGTGGTGACGGGGTGTGGGTGAGTGCTGGCAGTTTGACACACGCCTGTAATAGCAGATAGGTCGTAGCAGACAAGGGTATGACGGGTCGGGGCCTCCGGAAACTTTAACGCACCCGTTTTGACAACTGACTTCAACTCTGCCAAAATCTAATTACTTGTTTTCTTATATAGAGATTTTGGAGAACAAATCGAAGATCCTCGAATGTTCGATGTCACTAGTGAAACACGTGATGCTACATCTGTGATTATTTTAGAATCAAGTCTAACTTTGCAGGTCATTCTGCCCGCACGCGCTAGTCTCGTGACACCTTTACTGATTGACGACAGCACCGGTCCATAATATTACACCTGGAGCTACTACCACTCTGGATCAACGTTCTTGTGGGTATAATGTTTATAAAAAGAAAATGCACACTTCCTACTTCTCCAGAACTAGATCCTCAACGGCAATTAACCTTTTTCGAAGGGTCTTACCCCTCTGCTTGGAATACATTCAGTGTATTTATTCTGGAACAATCCTGAAAGATTATGTATCAGAATCCTATTTTAAAATCATAATTATGAGTGGCTTTTATGTAGAAATGATACTTATTTACATATTTTCATTACCAGGAATAGGAGGAGCGTCCTCCTCCTTTACCACGGTGCCGTAGCTAGTGAAAAAGAAAACTTAGGGTCACTCTCGGCTACGGTCGGCTAACTTATATAATTATCATCATGCTGTGCTGTGAGTGCTGATTTCCCTGACTCTTTCTTCTTCATTTGTTTCTATCTTTCATCCCATTCGGCATGTCATATTATCTATATCCTGTGTTTAAGGACAAGAAATCATCAGTAAGGCCTGAAAAGGACAACAAAAGTAGATAGCTGGACTTTAACAAAGTTAAAAATTAAAGAATACACCGGGAGACAGAGAGAGAGAGAGAGAGAGAGAGAGAGAGAGAGGATAAAAGTAAGGAAAATAAGAGAGGGAGTAAATTTATTTTCATATTTAACCCAACGTTAAACATCGGAAGTCGTAGGAAGCAGCATGGTGGATGTGAAGCACGACAGATGAATCCAAGCTCGGGTTAAAAGGGCGCTTCACCTGATACGGGTCGGACGAAACCCACAGGTCAAAGGCCACGATGAAAAGTGACATCTATTGATAAGTTAAAAATACTGTAATCCAAAGGTTACCAAATTATCTATATACATATATATATAATTGTTGTTCGTCCAATCAGTGAAAAGAAAAAAAACCTGACATATTTTCAATTGAAGAATGAAATTACTTAACATAATATTTTACAATGGATAGATTTACAATTAATTGATTGATTGATTTTAGCGGTACGTCAAAATGTCTAAGATTTTTTTAAGCCAAGAGGTTAAGGAATCCCATTCATTGTACATTTAAATTTACATTTTTGTATAGATTTTTCTCAGAATTTATGTTGCATTTTGGCCTTTGACCCGGCCAAAAATGCCATTCCAATGTGATGCACCGGAAGGAAGTGACACATTCTAATTGCAATTAGGAGAGGAAATCGCGTGGGAGGAAATTGGCTGATAAAATGGGACGAGGTAAAAAAGTCCCATGGTACACTCATAGACTGACGCACCGGAAGAGAGTGACCTGTGAACTGCATGAGAGTTATTTCCGCTTGATGACGATTAAACATGCGATTTCAAAGATCGAGTGGGTCATCGAGTGGGTGTTGAAGTATTATATAGCTCAGTCAAGACAGAAGTCAAGACAGTTGAGTTGAGTTCCAGTTCCAGTTAGAGTTGGAGTCAGAGATAGACGAGATGGGGTATGGAAAGCCACACCCGGCCGAAGGGGCCCTCGGGAAGCCTGATAAGTTGGGGTCCAGAGAAGTTGCTGATAAGATCCAGTAAAGAAAGCCATCATCCAGCAGAGTGAGCCGCTGGGCCTCTGGTTGAGCATCAGGAGAACGAGAAAGGCACAACGTTGCCGGCCATAAGAGTGGGGGTCAAAATATTGCAGTTTCTGTTCGGTCTCCAACTCCCTCTCTCACGCAAACCTTGAAAAACCTTTTCGAATACTTACAATAAAGTGAGAGGTACATATATTTGCTAAAGAAGTCTTCCTGCGTCTTTATAATTGTGTCGTTATGATGCTGCATGTGTAGATGACAATATAACATTTATTCTTTTTGTATTCAGTTGTATGTTTTAAATACTTTTATGTAAAACCAATATTTTGTAGATGATTATATGATTTCAAATTAGTATTTCTATCTAATATTAATTATCCGTCGGTTCAGACGGCTGGGGCTGGAGCTGGAGAATACGCTGACTGTATCTTCACAGGGGGTTAAAGCCTTTTTTCTAACGAATGTCCAACATTTAACTCTCAGACATAATGATTTGCCCTCAATCCTGCAGTTATGAGGAATGTAGAGAATACCCCAGGTGCACTCTGAACCGAAATGGTAGTACCTTTTAGGATACCATCTATGGGTCAAATAAAACTGTTTAACGATTTAACTGCAAAAAAATGACATCTTAAATTAATTTGTTAGTGTATCGTAGCAATATTTGTGATCCTTTAACTCTGTGCCTGCAAATGCAATTTGGCTTGTTTAGAATGTTACTGACAAAATATTCGTTTACAAATCATGTATATTTTTTTATATGAATAAACAGCAGTTTGAAAAAATCTCATCAAAGGGATAAACATCTGGCCATCCCCTTTTTAAGAAGTTCAGGACCTTTCATATAATTGGTCAAGAGAGGACCTCAGAAAAATAGACCAAGTTAAAAAAATGATAACTAGTCTCTACATGCAAGATATCAAATCGACCGTCTTCATGCATCAAAACAAGAAATAGGAAATGAATTTACCAGCATTGAGAATTGCATTTTTTTTATCAATACAAGGAGTGGAGATCAACGTTTAAATCGAAAAGAATGACTAATTTCAGCAACCAATAGCAGCATTATCAACCTGAATCCAATCAGAAAAACAATAAAAAAAACTAGGAAGCAGAAATAGGAAGAAAAGAACTGTATGGATCCTTCAAGCAAAAAGCTGGAAAAATTATACAGGGGAACACATGGACATGGCTACGAAAGGGAAATCTTTAGAAAGAAACTTCATCTCTTTTGATAGCTGCACAAAATCCTGTCATAACAATTAATTATATTAAAGCGAAAATAATAATGTAGGGATGAAACTTTTAATCTCATAATAACCTAATGCCGCAAACTAGCACAAAAGTAGTTCAAAACTATGCATACCTGTTTGGGAAAAGTTAACCCATTAGGAATTGTGCAATAGATTGAAATTTGTCCATACTACTAGATTATTTATCCACAACTCAGAATTTGTTTAAGAGAATCACAAGCATATAATTCTCAGGGATTTTGAGAAAGAAACAGATCACCTAATATCGGTCAAAAGACTTTGACCTAGCTAGAGGACAAAAAAGGTGTGGAACGTGAGTGTGACTGTGATTCCAATGGTAGTTGAAGCACTTGGAAATGTCCCAAAACCTTGGAAGAAAGATCGGTGGAATTAGAAATCATAGGAACAATCGGAACCATTTAGACTACTCGAAAAGGGAGCCTTCGGGTCACCCTCGACTATGGTCGCTAACTTTACTTATGATGGAATCGGCTTGAATGCGCTGCAGAGTTAAAGATAACTGAGAGGACTTGTTGTCAGTCAGATTTCGATGTAAGACCACCAGCAAACGTAGGCGTGAAAAAAGTGGAAATGTAAAATAAAAAACCCCACAAGGACCTGAAACGATAATAAGAACAAATTTGCCCAAAAGTAGAAGAATAGACACGACTGAGTGATGAATATGGTCCACAGAAATTATGCAAAGCAATTAATCTTGCAAACGAGGATATCTTCAGGAAAAGATAATACAATATTGTCTTGAAATTTGAGATACATCAGATCAACCAATACCGACCAGAAGACCAGATCTATTTGTAATTCTTAAAAAGAGCGAGTATGCTCAAGGGTAGATTTCCTCAATATGTACTATAGGTAAATACGGCTATTTGCGAAATGTACATGGGACGTTCATTACATATATACATAACGTAGAACGCATAAAGATCATATAGAAAACTCAGAACATAGGAATCTCGAACTTCGAAAACACGTAACGACTTGTTTGTTCAGGTACGAAACCTTTTTATTAACTTTTTATTAAAGGTTTCGACATAAGGAGGAGAGACACAATCTTCTATGCTATCTTATTCATTTGGCCCCCATCTCGAGCGGCCCCCATAAGGCGCATGTTCGCCTCGCGTCTGCAACCCCAAAAGTCGAACCTCTTCGTTTGGCGTCTAATACTCAACTCCCTAACTTTCTTTCAATTCTCTACAAACCTCTGCGTGCTTCCGGTGCGTGACGTCACTCGCACTGCGTCACCCGTTTCGTCTCGGACTATTGTGACATCTGAGTGACACCTTCGTCCGCCCGCGCGCGCCTGCGTTAAAACCTGCATCAATTTTTGCACCTAAATAACCCATGTGCTGAGCCGAAAGGTTCTCAGCCTAACTAAACTCAAAGGCATGGACCGAAATCCCTCGGCCATTACGTTACAAATACATAGCATCAAAATAATAAAAGCGTAAAAGACAAAGAGCAGGTTTTTGACATAGAGATGAAAACATTGTAAAGCATGAGAGTGACTTTCATCCTAATGTTGTTGGAAAGCTTGGAAAAGTTTCAAAGAACCTGGGAAAGTGAAAAGGTAACTGATGATGAGAGGAAGAATCGAGACTATTTAGAACACAGCACAGCTAAAATCAGCGAGGATACAGAGAAGAGTCAAAGAAAGCTAAAGAGCTTGATCTATTGTTAGTGAAACTCAAGTGAGAAACCGTCAGTTACAAATGGTGTGAGCTTGGAAATATTGGAAGCAGACACCATCAAACAAGTGGAGATAAAAGAAAAAATTAAAAAAGATAAACTCATGAGAAAGAAAAAACTACTCGAAACAAAGCGACGTAAGAGAAATCTCATCAAAACGATAAACACCACGGCTATCAACCAAATGAGATACTTGGGACCATTAATAAAGTGGACGAGAGAAAAACTTCAACAAATGAGCCAACAAACAAAAAGAACTATTAACAATTCATAAGGCATTACATCCCAGAGATGACATAGACATGATATATGTGTAATGAAACGAAGGAGGAAGAGGACTCGCCAGAGAGGATGAATCGATACAATTACACGAGGATACATAAAAAAAGCCAAGTATTTATAATGACAGCAACCAGAAACAGCACAATGATCAACAGAACAACAATAACTAAGAAACAGAAATGGAAAGAAAAACAACTGTACGGATATTTCAAGCAACAAACAAATGAACTCTCACACGAAAAGACTAATAAATGTCTAAGAAAGGTAAACATAACGAGAGAAACTTAATCTTTTCTAATAGCAACACCAGACAACGCCATAAGGACCAAATATGCTAAAGCAAAAAAAGAAAAAACGCAACGAACTAACAAATGTAAATTATATGGTGATAGAGGCGAAAACATTAAACACTTATGAATGCAAGAAATTGGTGCAAGTAGACTTGACACGACTGGAAGGAGAAGGTGATCCTCAGGGAATTGCGCAAAATATTTAAATTTGAACATGTTAAAAACCAGGAATGTATTGTACAGGATGAGACAAACAAAGCTGTCTGGTATGTTGAGATACAAACCAATCCCCACATCCCGGCCAACTGACCGACATATAGTCAGTAAGATACAAGAAAACTATTGAGCACATTTCCGTCCTAGCGGATTATAGAGTTAAAATAAAAGAAAGCGAAAAGAGAGTTAAATACTTAGACCTTGCCAGAGAACACACTAAGCTTGTAATTGAGGCCCTAGCAACAATCCTCAAATGCTTTGTAATGGGACTGGAAAAACTAGAAATCAAAAGATAAGTGGAGACCATCCAAATTTCTGCATTAAGATACGTCTGAATACTGAGAAGTGTTCTGGTGATTCGAGTAGACTTGCTGACACTCAGACCCCAGTTTAAGACCATCAGCTATGGCTTCTGTGAAAAACTCTCAGGTAGTAATAAGGATTGCAGTGTAAAACTGGATTAATACCTGGGTCCTAACTGATAATTGAAGGGTCTTTACCCTTAGCAGCATGTCAATACAATATACATAAATAATCTGGTATTTATTGCCTGATGTTTTAGATTTATCTCACGATTTATATATGATGAAATTTGGGCAAAATATTTGTATGAAATGTGTGAAAAAAAAAAAACACTCTGAAAAAATATAAAACTCACAATTTTCCAGATAACAAACGACTTAACACTACCCTTGAAGATGACCAGTGAAATGGTCAAAAGCGCTTGAGCGAAAAGAGGTTTTTTTTCAAGGATCCCGACTTGGAATTACGAAGAATAATAACAAGACTCGAACGTCTTGACTAGAAGATAATAAAAAAAGAGGCAGTCCGTGGTATTTAAAAGAACTTGTCCAGATAGCAATTTGCTGCCTAAATGTACGATATATATATATATATATATATATATATATATATATATATATATATATATTTATATATATATATATAGGACTAGTTTATCTATGTGTGGAAAATCAAAAAGAAACAAAAATAAATCCTATATAAAAATGCGATATAATTAAAAAGGACGAAAATATAAATCTGGTGAGAGATAAGTCTCCTCTGAATGGAGGAAAAGTTAATTATGGCTTATAATTATAACCGCAGGGAATTGTTCTGTAAGAGATCTGAAATATGAAATGTATGCAGACGTAAAAAAGACTATTTTTCTATTCTTTCTCGATGTCGCTTTTGAAATAAAATGTTATTTGGGCCAACTGCCTTTAATCAGAATAAATATAAAGATCCATTAAGTGAAACCTGGGTAGATAGTTTCTGGCTCTTTTGGTAAATATATATATATATATATATATATATATATATATAAATATATATATACCAACTCCGGTTTAACTAGACCAAAAAATAACTATATGTATATATATATATATATATATATATATATATCTTGGCGGGGTTTGAAAGAAAAACAGTTGAAAAACATAAATAATGTGAGACGATTATCTATCAAAATCAAAATCAAAATCTGCTTTCGAAAACATCATGCAAATTAGATTTCTTACGACTGGGGAAAACGCCGTGTTTTAATACGTATAATACACATTGCACGTTTATCATGTCTATTTATAATCTAAAATCATTTAAACAGCTTTGATATTAGTATAGAAGCATAAACATGAATAAAAATTCTTGTACACACACACACACACACACACACACACACACACACACATATATATATATATATATATATATAAAGTTTTCATAGCGTTGACACAGTGTCAATGGTGCTTGGCAACTTTCAATTTCTCGCTTATGGCTGAGAAACGGACAAATATATATATATATATATATATATATATATATATATATATATATATATATATATACTTTACCCATTCAGTGAAATATAATAAGCGGTATTTTTTTTCATAAGTTAAAAATTTTTTGTTCGAATTTGTTTAAAATTGGATGGTTTACACGAAACAGTAGATTCATTTTATACATGTGAATAATCTGGCATTTCTTTCCTCATAATTTATATTGAATGTATAATATTCATATGAGGTATTTTCAAGTGTATTCTCCGAGTCAAAGAACTATATCGATTCGCTGAAATTGGATATTCAGGTTTTTACGAATAACTTTCTTACTTCTTATTTGAATTTGCTTAAATTAACAGTTTATGAAAATGATCAGATAAATTAAGGTTTATTTATTACGAAATAATTCAAAACTTTTATCGTTTTTATATCTCGTAAGAAAATAATAAAAAAAAGCTGTCGTTTTTTCTATAAAGAAAAGTATTTATCGATAAAAATTCTTTTGAAGAACTGTATCCGAACACGTAATACTTTGTTGTGGCACCTGTTGAATTTACTATTTTTCATTTATTCTTGTAACAAAATATTTCACTATGCACACACTTAAGTAATGACCAGTTAAAGTCCTTCTAGATTTGATACGAGGTACATACGATAAGTTTCCAGACGTTTTTCGTATGGGCATTTAAAATTGTCGTAGACTCTTGAAAATTCGGTATGTTATTGCTATGCATGTTATGAGATGACTGACCAATTCTTATGATTTCAGCTTCAAATGAACAGCTACACCAGCAATTGGAATACACCCTACTAAAGCCTGATTGTCACAGCTGGTGAATTTCAAAAATGCAATCTGGACATGAAGACACTTTAGAAGAATGATATTCAATAAGATTACGTTTTCAACTCGGAAAAATGCCACAGAAACGTATGGAATGCCTCTTACTGCTTTTGGAGCATCTTGCATGAATAGACCATCAGTTTTTGAGTGGCATAAGAGATTCAAGAATGCAGGGAGTCTGTGAGGGATGATTAGAGGTGTTGGAGGACTAAGGAAGTCAATACACCAAAGTTGATTGGCCAAAGGGTTAGGGTTAGAGTTACTCTGTTGAGGTTTTAAGGGAGTTCAGGAAGAGATTCCTTGGGAAGAGGCCAATACTCTTCAAATTGGGTCAGTGGCATTTTCACCAGGACAATGCACCAGTCCACAACACAATCTTTGTCTCAGACTATTGGACCAAGATGAGTATCAAGTTTCTTACCCTCCCAATTGTCGAGACCTTGCTCCCTGTGACTTTTGATTATTCCCTAAGCTCAGAGGCTGTCTTTATGAGACAATTGAGGAGGTGAAAGATGCTGGCACACTCACACAGAGGACTTCCATGGGGCCATCCAAAGGTTTCTGGAACAGCACAACAAGTGCATTGCAGCCGGAGGGGATTACTTTGAAGGAGACTTGAGTTTCATGTGTGTACTATCAATAAAAGTGCCCACACGAAAAAAGTCTGGAAACTTATCGTATGCACCTCGTAATATTGGTTTATTCTTTTATATTTTGCCTGCATTTTTCTGAAGAAAAATATTTACTACTAATTTAAACAATTTGATCAAGTTTGTATAAAATATATTTGATGAATCCCGAATTTTCGGAAAGAGAGGAATCCCCATTGGTTTGAATCATACGTGCTGGACTCTGAATTCGTAATAAGTGAATTCAAACTCCAACCACTTTCAGACTAATATTGCTTGTAACGTCCCAGGATCATGAATATGAATGAGAGTTACACATCGCAATGTACAAGACGAAACCGTTTGTTTCAAATACAAAATTTTTTTTTAGCTTACTGCAACATTTCGCACAGCAGTCACCATTGAAAAGAGAGGGAAATATAGAGAAAAATATATCAGTTGTTAAATAGTGTTGCTTTCTGGTTAGTGAACGCTTGTAATATTAAATAAAGGACAAACCATGATATGAGAGGAAATAGAGATATATTCTCAGGAAAGAGTATATACAATAGAGAAACTGTTAGCAAGACAAGAACATAGGATTAGTGAACGCTTGTAATATTAAATAAAAGGCAAAACACGATATGAGAGGAAATAGAGATATGTTCTCTGGAAAAAGTATATACAATACAGAGACTATTAGTAGACAAGAACATAGGATTAATGAATATAGAATAAAGATATAGTCCAACGATAGTATTGGCTTCCGTTATTACGGTAGCAAGTAAGGTGATCTAGTGCGATATCCAGTCTCCAACGCTCTAATAAGTAAGTAAAGTTGGCGACCATAGTCGAGGGTAACCCGAAGGCTCCCTTTTCGATTGCTACTACACCAAGGTGTAGGGGAGGGCGCTACTCCTTCCCTGGATTGCTCTACTTTACCCTTGATCCGTACCTTATAATGCTGAGTGTTAAGCAAGGAGGCATCAAGTACCATTTTTTGAGTCTTTGGTATGACTCGACCTGGGACCCTGGGATTAGTAGCTACTGCTATATATGGCAGATGGACTAGTTCATTATGTGGAAAAGGGTGGGTGATACCCGACACATAGAAATGCTATAACTCTCATTTCCGGTGGCAAACGATTAAAACAACGACTTGCATTTCTTCACCCCGCTCGTTCCTTCACCCTCAGAGAGCTGTCGTCTTTGGACCTGAATTTCTGAACTGAACGAACTGACTCGACTCTTTTCTCTGTTTGAAAAAAAAATGCCAATTTTTTCTGCTTATATGATATATTAATTATTCTCCTCAGCTAATGATGGTATGAACACGTGTCATTAAAAAACTTTCCATAAACCCGTGTTAAAACTCACCGGTCGTTAACTTTCAATTTTTTGTCATCTCATGTTAACCTCATCCGACGGAATTTTTAACCTTTTAATACTTGACCGAAAACCCCAAATTTAAAGCAAAACCCTATTTTGACATGAGATGACAACCGGTCGTCGTATCTGCATGCGTACCATATTTTTAATTTGGTCTACACTGAAACTAAAAAAAAAAATTAGCATACAAATTAATTACTACCAAAATAATAATTAGCCAATGTGATTATTTATTATCCTTAATTTTATTACCCCTGGAGAAAATATATGAACCACCTTTTTCTCCAGGCTATGGGTTAAAGGGTACGGGTACTGCTCAACTACCAACTGGATTTTCCATTGAATAACCTGCTAAGTTTAAAATATCATTAAAGAAAGAAATAAAACCTACAAAAAGAATGATCAGCTATTAAACAAAAAGTGTTTTACGTTTCATGGGTTATTAGTTCATTTACTGCAATCTTTTTTTTAAAAATGTGGAAATTCTCTAAGTTTGCTCATTTCATAAACTTAGCTAAAGCTATAATATTTTCAATCTTGATAACTTTAGAACAAGATTCTTTAGTTTTTCGCGTAACAAGCTAAGAAAATAATTAAAATGCTTTCTTCATATCCTTTTTTTTTGGCCTGTTCTGTTTGTGGATCATTGATCTAAACCAGTGCTGTTTTCTTTGCTTCAAAGATCTTCTAGATAAGGTGGTTAGGTTAACTAGAATGTTATTTATGTAATTAGAGAACTCAGCCTTAAACCGGAAAGTTTTCCCTAAATTTAATAACCAACTGTTTGTTTAAACATAATTAGATAAAGTCTGTCATGTGGTGCAACCAGCACAGTGACAATACAGATGTTTCTCGTGCTTTGAATGTTCACTGTTTTATACGTTAATCAACGGACAATTCAGAAACCTTTCGGTAACTGTCAGGATATTTTAACACGGACAACAAAGACTAACTCTGGAAGTAAACTCTCAAAATAAGGTAACGCTAAATAGCTTGAAATACATTCTAAGTATATTCCGTGAAATTTCCATATATCTAGTGTAAGTTTGAATCCAGGTGACGCCTTATTCTCATTAAATAGCAAACCTCTAAAACTAAAAGATTAAGTTCGTATGCCTCGGTAGTAACATCTCATCCACTCAAGCTCTGTTAATCAACGACGAAGTAAAGCATAGGCTGATGTTGATAGTTTACCGACCATATATAAGTCTGATTTCTCTGACAATATGAAATTTTTTTTTTCTTTTAAGCAGTAGCTGAGATAGTAAAATTGTATGGATGCACCACATGGAAACTAACGAAACTCTAGTAGAAAAAGCCAGATGGTAACTATACAAGACTACTTCATGAGGTTTTTAAAAAATCCTGGAAGCAACAGACGACAAAACATCAGTTGTTCAGCCACTTCCTTCCCGTCAAACAAGACACACTTGAAAATACTGGGGTGGTAAGGATTAATCCATAATTGACGTTCTTCTATGGACTAGAACTTATGGACACACTGATTTTGGCTGACCTGCAAAAACTTACATTAATCACATCTCTTTTAGTATTTCATTCTCATTCATTTATGCTTTTTGCGTAATTAAATTTATTTACTTGCATCTCAAAAAGATTATCCTGTTATGTTTTGACCTTCGACCCGGCCCAAAAATTGCTATTCCAAGGTGATGCACCGGAAGGAAGTGACACATTCCAATGGTCAGTAATCGAAAGAGATCGCATAAGCGGATTAAGGCTTATAATATGGGACAAGGTGAAGGTCCCGCTGTGCCAATACAGAGTGATGCACCGGAAGAGAGTGACCTCTGAACTGCATGACAGTTATTTCCGCTTGATGACGATTAAACATTCGATTTCAAAGATCCAGTGGGCGATCGTGTGGGCGTTGAGTTATTATTTAACTCAGTTGAGTTCGAGTCCAAGAAGCAGTTGCCAGTAGAATTCCAGACAGCTAAAGACCAGATGTGGTAGGGAAGGCCACACCCGACCGAGGAGGCCCTCGGGAACCCCGATGGAGTGAACCCCAGCATCAGGAGAACAAGAAAGACAACGTGACCGTCATAACAGTGGGGTCAAGATATTACATTTTATGTTCGGTCTCCGGCTCCCTCTCACATGCAACCCTTGAACAACCCTTTCGAACCCTTGCAATAAAGTGAGAGGTATATATTTTTGTAAAGAAGTCTTCCTGCGTCTTTTTCACTTCTTGCGTCTTCCTTCATGCGTTTTTGTCACTGCGTCCTTAATTATTGCGTGAGTATGTATCCAGCATATATATGTATATTTCTGCATTAATCAGCAGATGACGATACAACAATCCTTACCATCCGGCTCCACACAATTGTCTATAAAGGGAGAATCATGGAATTGTGGTAAGCAATTGATCCGATGATTTCAGAGCCCAGAAAATGACAGTCATCTGACGTTGTTAACTTTGTGGTTACTCTAAACTCATCACACACACACACACACACACACACACACACATATATATATATATATATATATATATATATATATATATAACATTGATAAGTTATTACACATCAACAGGGGTCATTTTTAATGTATATCATCATCATCATCATGTCGCATCACCAGCACGGACCTCCCTGATCCTCTCACGCCACACGTCTCTATCGTCCATCGCTCCAGGTCGGTCTTCAAGGCTATATCCTGTATTGGCACAGAGCTGTTGTATATAGGTTCTAGCTGGTCATACTGTTTTTCTCGTCCATGTGAAGGGGTCCATAGGAGTACATTGCTCATGAGTTCGTCCTTACTTCTCCAGTAGTGTCCAGCAAGCCTGGTTCGTCTAACTTGGATAGTTTTCGTGATGGGTGGTAAGAGGTCGTACAGCTGCTGCTTTGTGGGGTGCTACCTCCAGGACTTGTTCAATATTGCTCAAAGCATTCTTATGTAATTAAATGTATATAGTTAAATCAAACATCCTTAAAGTCATAAAATAATGCCGAAGGAAATAACCAATCTACTTCCTATAAAAGAATACACAGAAAGAGGATGTTAAAAATAATGCTACAAATTCCCAACTCGTCAATACAATTTTATTCAATTCCCTGCAAAGAAAAGGGCGTTTCCTTCCTGTCTCCTTCGAAAATCAAAATTGCTTTTTAAGTAGTTTTAAAATAAGACATATTTTCCATTCTTTTCACAGTCTTTAAACTTTTAGAACTTGTTGATTTAGGAACAAATCGTAAATATCTAATGATTGGGATTAATACCCGTTTAGTGGCTGGTCGACATTTTCACGATCCAAATTATCCACAAAACGTTAACGAAAAGCAATGAACTTCATGAGGATTTCGTGCTTCCTTACCAAAACCTCGAATTTTATAAATTATATTTTGTATACCAAAAGTAGTATAGAGTCTTCATATCAGGATGAAAAAGGAATTCAGTATGCTTGCATTTCAGGAAACGATCCCAGAATTTTACTAGCAACCAGATAAATAAAAAAGACGGCAAATTTGAAATTAAACGTAAGACAATGCATCGGTAGTAGAATTCATTATAAGAAAAACAAATGGTCCAACGTGTATGTCTATTTATTTGGAGAATATTATCTTGTTTACTCTCTCTCTTTCTCTCTGTCTGTCTGTCTGTCTGTCTCTCTCTCTCTCTCTATATATATATATATATATATATATATTTATATATGTACGTAACTATAACACATACACACACATACACTCACACATTTACAGCCACAAACAAAGGAAATCCTAACGTTTTTTTTTCAGTATTTGGTCGTACTTTCGATTTTCAATTTATTCCATCTTCTTAGCTGCCTGATGAATGTTGGTTTATAAACTTCATGAAAATTAAGGTCGCAGAATATTTTCCATGGGTTATATATATATATATATATATATATATATAACATATATTTATTTATTATCATTATATACATATATATATATGTCGATCTATGTGTCCATGTGCTTTCCACTCAGTAAAGAAGCATATATATGGGGTGATTTTATATAGCAAAATAATTTTATAATATATATATATATATATATATATATATATATATATATATATATATATATATATATATAAAGGCATATATGCATAGAAAACAAAATAATGAATAAAATTTGATAAGTGATAAAACTAACGTAAATAAAATACCATTTAACACAGGTTACACATATTGAATACTTTTAATAACCGATGTCAACAAACCTATTAGATAACTCACCCATCAAAATATGTATTTATAATAACATTTCCAACTGTGTTTTTTTAAAAACAAAATCTCAAAAACGTTCCAACAGACCACTTTAAAATAAGAATCACAACAAACCATCCAAAAATCAAAACACAAACTAAACTGTCAACTCAAACTACACTATCTCGAATAATGACCAAAAATATGGTTGAAAGCGCTTGGGCAGAAGATATGGTACAATTTCTTTGCCACCTGTATCCCGACACAAGAAAAATAATACTTGAAAAATTACAATTAGAAAAAAAAACTGTGTTACAATTACATTGTCTTTAATAAAACTTGCCTTTATAACAACTTGCTACCGAGATATACACTCTTCGACACACACATATATATATATCATCATCATCATCATCATCATCATCGTGTCGTGCCGCCAGCACGGATATCCTTGACCATCTCTCGCCACTTTTCCCTATCGTTCATCGCCTCCGGCAGGTCTTCTGAGTTACATCCTGTGTCCTCACATAGCTGCTGTATGTAAGTTCGGGCTGGTCGTCCTGCTTTTGCTTGGCCATATGTGGGAGTCCATAGGAGTACGTCACTTGCGAGCTCGTCCTTGCTTCTCCAGCAGTGTCCGGCGTGTCTGGCTCGTCTGACCTGTATAGTTTTCGTGACAGGAGGCAAGTGGCCGTACAGTTGGCGTCTCGTGGGGTGTTGTCGCCAGGACTTGTTCAATATTGCTCTCAACATTCTTGTGTAGTTGCCGTCAAGTTTCTTCTCCAGCTGTTTGGTTAGTGTCCATGTAGTGCATCCATATAGCAGTATCGATACAACCGCTGCCTGGAAGAAACTGCACTTCATTTCATCGGTCAGGTCTGATTTCCATATTATTGAGAGCCTATCTATAGCCGTCCATGCTTTCGTCAGCCGTGTGTCGATGTCGTTTTCTGTTGATGAGACGCTACTTCCTAGGTAGGTGAATTTGTCCACTAGCCTCAGAGAGGCTCCGTCTAGAGTGGTAATGTTGCCCGTTTGGTTGTAACACATATATTAAGTTTTATGCGCATTGACATGGAGGCCAATGCCTGCTGCAGCTCGTTCCAAACAATGCAGTAGTGTCTCTGCTTGATTAGGCGTATTCGCCAGTAACGCTAAGTCATCAGCGTAGTCGGCGTCTGTGATTGTTTTTGCGGTGTACCTTTTGCTTCTTTTCTTAATCAGGTCGAAGCCATTTTCTCTGATTTTGTCGATCGAAGCTCTAAGCACGTAGTCTAGACAGATGATAAAGAGGTATGGGGCTAGCGTGTCTCCTTGTGGTACTCCTGCAACAATGTCGAAGTATTCCGTGTCTCCATCTGGTGAACGTACTTTCACTTTTGTGTTTTTGTAGAGGATCATTATTGATGCTACGGTTTCTTTTGGAAGGCCGTATGCTATTAGGATTAGTTCCATTTTCCCTCTGTGGATGGAATCGAAGGCCTTGGTAAAGTCGACAAATAGTAATGTCGCCTGAAGGTTTTTTGCCCGGACGCCTTCAAGGATTCTACGGATGGTCAATATTTGTGAGGTTGTGGATCTATTTCTCCGGAAGCCATTTTGGATTTTCCTAAGGATGTTGTCTATTTTGGGTTCTATGCGTTTTCGTAGAAGGGCATTGTAGATTTTGGCTGCTATGGATGTAAGTGTTATCCCTCGGTAGTTCTTGGCTAATCCAAGGTCGCCTTTTTTAGGGAAAGGAAGGATGCATCCCTTCATCCATCTTTCTATCCTATTTTGACTATAGACAGCGTTTCATTGCCGGAGCAGTATATCGTCGAATTGTCTAGTCTTCCACACTTCTGGGGGGGATTTCGTCTAGCCCTGCAGCTTTCCTATTTTTAATTTTTTTAAGAACCGAGTCGAGTTCTTCTTTGGTGAAAGGCCCTAGTTTAATGTCTAATTGCTTACCGATACTTCTGGTGATCGGTTCATCCGTTATTTTCGGTGGGCTTCCTAGTAGATTTTTGAAATGCTGTTCCCACAGTTTTACGCTTTCTTGTTGGCTTGCAGCTTCCAATTTTGCTTTGGCTGTGGTCTTCCTTCTACTTACTTCGTTTATTGTTTGCCAGGCTATCCTGGATTGTCTATCTTCCACCGAGTCTCTAATCTTATCTATCTGATTTTGTATGTATTCTGCCAGTTCTTTTAGATATATTCCTGCTAATTGATATTGTGCCTTTTCTAGTTTTCGGGCATTTGTGTTTGTTGGGTTCTTCCGATAGCTTTTGGAGGCAGTTTTCACGAGTGCACGTTTTTCTCTAACCTCTGACGTTTCCCAAGGGATTCTATATTTAGTTCTAGTTTTTTTTTTGGATATACTTTGATGCCGCCTCGAGGTGTGCTTCAACAAAATTTTCATATTCGTCATTTGGGGTCACTTTTTCTGTCTTCTCTTATACAGCGTCTATTTTTCACCCACTCTCTCTTTGTGTCTCTCCCCGACTCTCTCTCTCTTTCAATCTATCTCTCTGTTTATCTTGAACTGATGCAAACACTATGATGATAGTTTAAACCAAAACGAAACCTATCCAAAAAAAAGTACTTTTTTGTCGATTTTATTTTCGGTCTTAATTTTGTTTTTATGCTGCAGTATTTAATACTATCCACTCATTATATCTATCGCTTTCTCTCTCTCTCTCTCTCTATATATATATATATATATATATATAT
Source organism: Sepioteuthis lessoniana (assembly GCA_963585895.1). Classification (NCBI taxonomy): domain Eukaryota; kingdom Metazoa; phylum Mollusca; class Cephalopoda; order Myopsida; family Loliginidae; genus Sepioteuthis; species Sepioteuthis lessoniana. The sequence goes on along the minus strand of OY757931.1, from coordinate 16,010,833 downwards.
ATATACGCCCTACTATTTACGAACAGCTTGATGGAGGATTCTGTGATGTATACCTTTATCTTGGATATTAGCATCATGTCGAAATACTAACTTTTTCGTCCAGGATTAGAATTTGGATCTCATATATATATAGTCTGAAAGAGAGAGAGAGAGAGAGAGAGAGAGAGAGAGAGAGAGAGAGAGAGAGAGAGCGAAAGAAATAGACAGACAGAGACAAGAAAAGAGATATATTAAACGAGAAATAGAGATTCGAATAGTGTAGATATCGAGACAACGGTGCTTCGATGATTGGATTCAGTGTTGAGTCTACGTCTCTGCACCGCAAACCTAGGTATATATTTGTTCTGTCGATGATAATGAGCATACTTCATTTATAAATATAGCAGATTATATTATTAAGCAACACACACACACACACACACACACACACACACATATATATATATATATATAGAGAGAGAGAGAGAGAGAAAGAGAAAGAGGGAAAGAGTGGGGGTTAATGTAAGAAGATAATAAAGGATTTCTCATGTCAATTTGAATTCGTATGTTGTTTTCTTTTTCTCAGCCACGATATTTTGTTCTTAATATTACCCTTTATATATATATTTTTTTTCTATGTGTGTGTGTGTGCAGAAACTTGTCTATTTACCAGTCTATCTAATTCATGTAATGCTATTTATGGTAAATAGATTACATAGACACTTAGTGAGACCTTCCAGAAATGTATTTATTGCCCATTATTATTAGCGATCAGTTCATAACCTATAATCTCTGCTGACTCCAATGTTGAACTTAATGAATAAATTACATAATTGTATTTTACAATGTGTACGGCTTACATTCCGTAGAATTAACGTGTAAAATAACACCGTGTACACTTGTAACAAATATGTGAACACAGATTATGTAAATGAATCCAAACATCTTAAATTAATTCCTTCCGTGTCTGGATTTTCTGTAAAACACGTCACCATTTAATCAAGCCGTAGAAGGAATGGACGAGAAGGAGTGTTAGGACTGTGAGACGATAGGGTGTGGTCGTGTCAAACATAAGTAGCCCCCTGGGAACTCTTCCCAATACTCTTGTGGCAACATTTGTTAAACTAGTAATCTGTGTTAGTGTTAAGATTATCAAGAACGAGTCTGTGTGACGATGGGTGAAATCCTGAGAAAATTGCTTTAAATCCTTGTAGACTTGCCCTACAATCTCAAGGTACTTTGTTTTGAAAAGTACTACTACTACTGCTACTACTTATTATTATAATTTTCATTATTATTCACCCATTGGAGTTTTTCACATCAGCGTTAGTCGATGGTTTTTCACTGGAGTCTGAGTGAAAGAAAATCTCCTCAAGTCTCCAGGACTCGTCTCAGTATTCTGGCCGTTCTCAATAATGCAGTGGTTTGGATGGTCTCCACCCTTCCGCCAACTTCCAAGTCCTCCAGTCCCTTTTAGTAATCCTTAAGTTACTATACCAAACGTACCAATTACAATTGGTACAATTGTCACCTGTATGTTTCACAGTTTCACAGTTTCTCAGCCAGACGACCACACCTAATGATAGTCATAAACAAAACAAAAAACACCCCTGCCAAATAGTGGATTTTGCCATCCTGGCATACCACTGAGTAGAATTAAAAGAGAGCGAAAAGAAAGATGAATATCAAGAACTTGCTTGAGGACAAAAATGTGAAACATCAAAGTGACACTGGTACCAATTTTAATTGGTGCACTTGGAACAAGGATTAATAAAGAAACTAGATTACTTAGAAATGATCGCACAAGTAGAAACCATACGGTTTACAGCATTACTCAGATCTACCCGAATAATGAGAAGAGTCCAGGAGACTCTAGGAGACTTTTATATCTATTTCCTTGACCATGAGGTTAAGTTTACGTGGACGTGTATTGCCAACTCGGGAAGACGTAGCCCTGGATGTGACCGTGTCCTCTGTAAGAGTACGAATGTACCGACAAGAGACATTTGGGGAGTGGTCGCGTATTAACCATGACGAGTTAATTCGGTATAACTTGCGCGTAATGTGAACCGTGGATCACTGGTAGAGTTTTGGCTCTAGATGCTGTGGTCACTAGTTCGATCTCTTGTGGTGTAGATTACAGTATACACAGCTGATGAAACTTATTAAGGTCGGAGAAGCTGTCCTGTGGTTCCATATGTCGCACGAATTTCTTGCCCAATTATCCGGTCATGTTTATATGAGCGTATGTGGCAAAAATGGGGTATCATGGTGTAGTATTGCTTTTTTTTTTTTTAAAGAAATACACTTAAAGCTATTTAAAACCGCAGAGCTATTTCCATTTAAATATTTAATGGAATTGTAATTTCTTAGGTCTGCCATTTAGTAAGATTCAATTTTAGTCATCTAAATAGTCGGAAGAACAAAGAAACCTCTGAAATGTCAAAACAGTTCTATTTCAAACAATTCAGTTTAGTATAAGCGCACAATTTAGTTATGCTTGTCCCCATACATAGGGCCGTATCATCTGCTACTATTCCAAGAGAGAGAGAGTGGACCTGGGAGCGATGGCAACAAATGGGTACTCGGAATTCCCCAAAGGTCCTGTATTAATGGGGTCTTACCATCAGATTGTTTATTGTCATATATCCAGGACACTCGTTGGAAGATTCTTACCCCCACTTTAGAGATGCGGTCGGTATATAGATTATAGAATATATTTTCCATCTTTGATGGCATGTCAACCTCTGTGGGTTATTTAAAGCAAAAACCCTCTAGAAGGACAGTAGTTGTACTCCCCAAAGGTCAAGTACTACAGGAGTCTTACCATCAGATTGTTTATTGTCATATATCCAGGACACTCGTAGGAGGAGTGTTAACCCCAATTTAGAAATGCAGTCGGTAGATAGAATATAGAATAGATTTTGTTTCTTTGATGGCATATCAACCTCCGTGGGTTATTTAAAGCAATAAATCTACAAGAAAGACACTAGTGGTACTCCTTAATCCAAACCTAAAGGAGATAATGGAGTTGGTACATTTTCCAAGGGTACTAGTCTAAGAGTCAACGTTATAGAGAGTTTGGAATTCGAACTTGCCACCGTCCAGCAAGTTAGTCACAACCACTGAGGGTTTTCCTGTTTATTAATAAGATGACCATTAGGTCTGTATTTAATATTAAGCCAGCAACAAATACGACTTTTATGTGTATTGCTTTATTTTTTTTAAAAAGTAATTAACTTCAAACATTTCTTAGAGAATAAAGCAATTTACAGTTCATTTGTAGCTGAAGGATAATCGTAGGGGAATTGTCTTGCGCTGAACGTCAATTGCAAATCATTCAAACCCTTTTTATGACGAGGATAGCTATGTTGGCTGGTGTTTTATGGCATAACGATCCCTGTCGCTTTTTTATGTCAAGTTTTGTTTCCATATAAACGATTTGTAAGCGATTAGTTTGTTGGTAAGTTTTTTAAAAAATTATTAGCACTAATTTTTCACTATATTTAATTGTTTCAAGTGTTTCTATAGTTTAACATAATGTTTATCATTCATTTGTATCCAGTTAAATCATTTCAAGTTATTTTATTTAACTCTATTGATTCTATATATCATTAGAATATTATAACCAACTTAACACTTATTTTTTTGTAAACCTTCTTGGAGAAAAAAGAAAACACAGCCAAGTCAATTTCATTGCCCATATTCAAGTACTTATACACATATATACATATATAAACCCAAACAAAAGCACAACTAAATTAACACTTAGCTTAGGTTTTCATGTTCCCTTTTTCGAAGAATAGTTGACTTTGAAGATTTATTCTCTTTTTTTCTTTTTTTGGAAACGTTGGCAAATTGAAGCGACGTCCTTTAAGTGAGTTGTCTTTCCTTATTGAAAAGTTTTGTTGACTATCTTTTTTAAAAACGTCTGCTTATTTATTCATAAAAATAATGTATATATATACAGAGACAGCTTTTTATTCTTAACCAATAAAAACGTCTTTTTAATTATTCATAAAAATTAAGACACGCAAGAAGTTTTATTTATTTATTTTATTCAAATTTTGTAATTGGTTTTATTTTATTTGCAAAATTATTTTGAAGGAATATTTATTTCTAACAGTCGCAACATACTCACACAAAGATCTTTGACACACACCAGATATATTAACTAGATTTAGACAATGAAAACTGCTACATTGAACTGCTTTCTTGTAATGCAAATAAAGGAGAATAGTTACGCACTATTATTATCTTTTCTTTCGAGAAAAGACTTTGTAATTTCTGTTTTTCAATAAACTTTTCACTCAATTTGTTAAATTTGTTGATCAATGTTTTATTCAATGGTTTGCACATTTTTATTTATATTTCATCATCATCATCATCATCATCATCATGTCGTGCTGGTAGCACGAATACCCCTGACCCTCTCTCGCCACTTCTCCCTATCGTTCATCGCCTCTGGCAGGTCTTCTGGACTATATCCCGTATCCTTACATAGTTGCTGAATGTATGTTCTTCCTGCTTTTGCCCGGCCACATGTGGGGGTCCATAGGAGTACATCACTTATGAGCTCGTCCCTGTTTCTCCAGCAGTGTCCTGCATGTCTGGTTCGTCTAACTTGAATAGTTTTTGTGATAGGAAGCAGCTGGCCGTACAGTTGGTGTCTTATGGGGTGTTAGACAATTATTTATATTTTGTTTTTATTTATTCATTCATTTATTTAAATTTCATAATTAGTTTTATTTTACTTTGCAAAATTTTATTGAAGGAATATTCATTTCTAACAATATCAAGAATTCCAATGTAAAATAAATCATTTGCATGCAATTGTATGGTTCTAATAAACTAATGATGTTTATCCCTTTTTGTTGTATATTGAAATCCGCCCCGGCCAGGCTGTCAAAAAAGGAAATGCACCTGTGTAAATAACAGGTGCATCCGGTCGAGGAATATCAGAATATAACCTTGACCATGGACGGGTTGAATGAGTGCGATTTGTGACGCCCACAGGAAGAAGGTGAGCGTTGAACTATTATATAACTCAGAGCAGAGGAAGTTAAATCAGATGATGACAAGATGCGGTAGAGAAAGCCAGCACCCAGCAGAGTAGTCCCTCAGGTCCCCGAGTAAGCAGTTGCAGTTGGAGATCAGACCAGTTGGAGATAAGATGCGGTAGAGAAAGCCAGCACCCAGCACCGATTGAGCAGTTGCAGTTGGAGAGAAGATACTGGTTTGAGGAATATGTCCCAGGGAGGCTGGGCTCCCAGGCCCCCGGTTGAGCAGCCCAGGAGAACGGGAAAAAACGCGGTTATGGCTAATAGAGTGGGGGTCAATATGTTGTAGTTCTGTCCCGTCTCCAACTCCCTCTCACACACAACCCTTTCAATAAAGTGAGAGGTATATTTTTCTAAAAAACTGTGTCGCTAGTCTTTATTGTGTCGTCGTTATGATTCTGCATGCATATGTGCTTGTATAGTTGGTCATGGCTATACAACATTTTAAAATGATTTGAACATAAGGACCGGGGAGTAATTCAGTGAAGGGGTCTTCTTAATTCCCCAAAGTTCAAGGACTGAATTCTTACAGTCAGATTCAGTTAAGATCCTACATATAGGGGAGGGGTCTTACACCGCTGCTGAAAAGTATTCGGCGTATATTCCAGTCCCGCCCTATGTTTACGTTGTTCTTTGATGGCATATCAACCTTCTTGGGTTATTTTATGCCAAATCCATCCTTCTAGAGGAACCACAATTGTACTATTTTACCGAGAGCTAGGAGGATAAGGAAGTCCATACCTTTCCCAAGGGTATTTGTCCAAAAGTGAGCGTAATAGCATGACTGGAGTTCGAACTTGCTTACTACGATTCCGCCATCCAACGATTTTACCATAACGCCTATAGTACACACGTCCCGTGTCCCAAATTATTTGTATTTAGTAAGAATACTACATATCATATAACTATGTGTGTAATATTTTGACCTTCGACCCGGCCCAAAATGCTATTCCAAGGTGATGCACCGGAAGGAAGTGACACATTCCAATGGCCAGTAATCGAAAGAGATCGCGTGGGCGGATTAAGGCTGATAATATGGGACAAGGTGAAGGTCCCACTGTGCCAATACAGAGTGATGCACCGGAAGAGAGTGACCTCTGAACTGCATGACAGTTATTTCTGTTTGATGACGATTAAACATTCGATTTCAAAGATCGAGTGGGTGTCGAAAGATTATATAACTCAGTTGAGGTCGACGAGCCAGTTGGGTTCCAGACAGAGTGAGATGTGGTAGGGAAAGCCACATCAGGCCGAAGGGGCCTTTGGGCCCTGATGAGTTGAGGTCCGGAGAAGATGCTGATAAGATGCCGTAAAGAAAGCCATCATCCAGCAGAGTGGCCTCTGGACCTCCAGTTGAGCATCAAAGAACAAGAAAGACACAGCGTGACGACCATAACTTTGGGGTCAAAATATTTCAGTTCTGTTCGGTCTCCTACACGCGCTCACAAGCAAACCCTGAAAGTGAGAGGCAAATATTTGTTAAAGAAGTCTTCCTGCGTCTTTATCATTGCGTGCGTCTTTATTATTGTGTCGTTATGATACGGCACATGAAAATACAACATGTGCAAAACACTTTAAAATCAACTACACAGCACATCTAAATTTAGACATATGATGAATGCGATTCCTAAGCATCTAGGCCTCAAATAACCCTCATCGCATTGAGACGCCGTTAAAACCAATCAATTCTTAATACTCAATCGTCGTCTTGTAAACGTGTATCTTTTATCTGTTTGTTAATAAGATGTATAGTTTGACAGATAATAAAATCATTACATCTCTTAATTCTATTCTCGTAAATGCTTTTTTTTATTATTTATATCTATTGATTTTTGTTACATTGTTACATTCTCATATTTAGTAGGTTTATGGAAAAAATGTATCGCTTTAAGCGTCTTTAACAATCAGAGATTTGTATTTTTAATTCATTGATGTCTTTTCTAAATAATTCATTCTTCTTATCAATTTTAGTTTGAGAATGGATTTTTATTTTTAAAAATGTAAAGATTGAAACATATTTTTAAATGCTTTTATTGTTCCGATTGATCGGAGTGGTTTCCATTGCGTCATGCATTCCTTTCTTTTCTCCCACAATTTTTCAGATCTTATTACGGATTTTCTGATATTCTAATTTTATTCTGTCATTATTTTAATAATTCTAAGTATCTGAAAGTGCTGTAGTGTTCTGGGCGCTTTTTTTTTTTTGTTACTACTGCTTTATTTTCGATGAGATCTCGGTGTTTTTATTTGACGATCCTTATTCTTCTACCGAGGTTTTTTTACATTAGTGTTAGCCGATAATTTTTCGCTGAAGTTTGAGTGACAGCAAGTCTCTTTAGGTCTCTAGGACTCTTTAAAGTATTCTAGCTGATATCTTAAGGGCTATGGTCTGAATGGTCGCGATTTTTTTTCTGTAAATTTCTTTTCTTTATTTTTTGTCACTAACTGGTATAGCTGCCATCTTGATGGGCCGCACTAGTAGTTTTTTTTTTTTTGGTTAATTTTCTTCTTTTGTTAATCTTCTTCTTCTTCTTCTTCTTCTTCTTCTTCTTCTTCTTCTTCTTCTTGGGTGATAAGGCTTTACTTCAAGAGCTTTAGGATTAATGAATAACGTTTCGGCTAGAATTACTCCCAGGTCCACTCGAATCACGGACAGTAGTAATTGATTTTTAAATAGGTCAAATAAATCGAATTTTTGAAACTCTAAAACTGCATGCAAATTATCTATATTAAAAATAACTACAGGAAACTATAATTGTTTATAAAGACTATTATTATTATTATGAGAGAGAGAGAGAGAGAGAGAGAGAGAGAGAGAGAGAGAGAGAGAGAATCTTTCACACCAGCGTTCGCTGATGGTTTCTCACTGGAGTTTGAGTGACAGTAAGTCCCCTCAAATTCTCTAGAACTTTTCTCAGTGTTCAGGCCGATCTTGATAATGCTGTTGTTGGATGGTCTATCATTATTTACTTCTCTAGAGGTTTTTAACACATCAGTATTAGCTGATGGTTTTTCACTGGTGTTTGGGTGATAGCAAGTCTCTTCAAGTCTCCAAGACTCGTCTCAGTATTCTGGCCATCCTCAGAAATGCTGTCGTTTGGATAGTCTCCACCCGTCCGCCAACTTCCAAGTCCTCCAGGCCCTTTAATAATCCTTTAGTTACTGTGCCTAACGCACCAATCACAATTGGCACAATCGTTACTTTCATGTTCCACAGTTTTTTCAATTCTCTAGCAAGGTCGTGGTACTCTAGCAAGGTCGAGGTACTCTTATTATTATTATTTTTATTATTCGTTCAAATCCTGGACGAGATTGATTGCATTTCACATAGCACTAATACCCTTGGGAAAGGTATGAATCCAATTATTCTCCCTCCAGCTATGGGTAAATAGAAGGGCAGACTAGGTTCTTGAGCCCTGGTGAGGCACCTAGCCAAGGAGAAGGAAAACTCTGAATTCAAACCTGTTAAAGTCCGCTTAAAATTTGACCTTGTGTCATATACTACCCGAGCGGAGGGGTTGCTAAATATGATTATTATTATTATTCTAGTCGAAGGTATTTTTTCACATCTTTGTTATTTGGTGGGTTTCACAAGCGTCTGTCTGTATATCTTCATTGAAAACCATCGCCTTGACAGCTAGTATTGAAGAATAGGCTGTCTTCATTTCTGTTGAGGGTAAAGACTCTCACAAACGAATGTTCAGGGTATGATACAAAACTGCATTTGATGGTGAGGCTATTGTACTTTGGTTTCGGGGAATGTGGAGTACACCTTTATTGCAATCAATCTCAGGTGTAATCAGACAAGGCTTGCTAGTATCTATTAGGATCTCATCTATGAGTCAAATAAAACTGTTCAGTTATTTCAAACAGATTATCATTATTATTTATTTGAAACTATACAATAGAATGCAAATTATTTGAATTACAAAGAAATATTTTTCATAAATTGAATTATTACTGTGAAATTGTTATAAATGATGAAAAAGTGGTAAGTACATCAACCAACACTGACAACGGATTCAGCAATGATATTTCGTTCGTTATTTAAAAGAGAACTTCTTCAGAATCAAAATGGATTTTTATCTAAAGTTCAGCATTGAAGGTAATAGATACATAAACTAATGATAAAGATATAAAAGTGGGGAGGGTTCTGAAGAAAAGAGACAGAAGGGGAAATATAGTGAGACATATAGATATATGTTAGAGTGATGGCTGCAATGCTTATTGGTTTTGACAATAAATATCTGGGCAGATGGCCAAGGTTGGACAGGAAGGGGCGCTTACACCATCGTCAAACGAATCAAGTTACATCAGATATTTTACCGGCAAAGATGGATTAATTTCCCTAAGAATGAAAGAAATATGAGAAGAGGGAGGTTCTGAGATAGAGATATGGCGGAGGCAGTGGTTTCAGGCATATCCCATTTCATCAAAGATTTTGGCTCTATTGGAATATCTAAATGAAAAAAGGAAAAAAATAAATCGTCAGAAAGTATGAAAATATTGCGGGAGAATAATGTCTTAGTTTTTGCAAAAAAAATATTTATCTGTTTTCTGTTTTGATATTATACGCATGTAAAATAATGTCTACAAATGGGGTGGCTATCGATTATATGGAAATCAGACCTAACCGATAAAATGAAACGCAGTTTCTTCCAGGCAGTAGTCGCATCGATACTGCTATATGGATGCACTATATGGACTCTAACAAAACGGCTGGAGAAGAAGCAAGACGGCAATTACACAAGAATGCTGCGAGCAATCTTGAACAAGTCCTGGCGGCAACACCCCACAAGACTTTACGGCCACCTGCCTCCTATAACAAAAACTATTCAAGTTAGACGAACCAGACACCCAGGACACTACTGGAGAAGCAGGGACGAACTCATAAGTGATGCACTCTTATGGACCCCCACACATGGCCGTGCAAAAGCAGGACGATCAGCACGAACATACATTCAGCAAATATGTGAGGATACAGGATGTTGTCCAGAAGACCTGCCTGAGGCGATAAACGATAGGGAAAAGTGGCGAGAGAGGGTAAGGGATATCCGTGCTACCAGCACGACATGATGATGATGAGTTTTGGAAATGACAGCAGATTCTAACTGTCAGCGTGATTTTTTGCAATATATGGGTTTAATCAAAGTGGCTTGGGAAAAATTAATGTATGTTTGAGATCACCTGTAGAGAAAAGAGCATTTCAGCCCTCATTTAATTAAATTTATCGTTTGTGTTCATAGATTCGTTTTTCTAGATAACGTTGGGTTTTGCCGATGTAGTATTTGTTTCAATCGGTGCATGGAGTAGAATATATCGCAACTTGAGAAGAAGTTATGTTGTTGGTACGTCTGGAGATGTCAGTGAGATTTTTAATGGTTTGTGATTTGATTATTCCCCCCACAACAACAAAACTAAGACAAGCCTCAGGCAAGAATACCGAGACATGGTTACGAAAAAAGACACCTTAAGATCGAACCTGAATCGCTTGATTATTAGCATAGGACAACGCTATCAGGATCAAATCTATTAAAGCAAAAATTGGTATGACACAAAAGAATAACAAGTGTCGGTTATATGGTGAGAGGGATGAAACTATTAATCATGTAATAAGCTTTTTAGCAAATAAGCGCAAAAAGATTATAAAACTATGCACAACTGGGTGGGGATAGTGATCCACTGGGAATTGTGCAAGAAAATAAAATATGACCATACTACCAAATGGTACTTGTACAAACCAGAATCCGTCCCGGTGAATTCGACACGTAAAATTCAATGAAATTCTGAGATACCAGTAGACCAGACCTGGTAATAATTATCAAAGGAGAGTGAGTAAGTGAGAGAGAGAGAGAGACAGGGGGGATGCTATAAAATCGATTCTGTCTTCACAATGGTCCATTGAGTTAAAATAACAGAAAATGAAAAGAAAAAAAATTACTTGCACTTTGCCTTAGAACAAAGAAAAGTAAAGTTACATATTGATAACTAATCAAAATAATTTTACTATTTTGGTTCGTTCTAATTCGTGGTGTGTACATCATGTGACAAAAGCAGTTCAAGCCATGATAGCTGTCCGATTTGGTTGAGAGTATGATGTCAGTTGGTGAGCTGACACGTTGTAATTTACTTAACTCACGTGTGACTTTAAAATCGCACAGATGAACGTGCTATGCACTCTAATTCGGGAAATTATGCTTTATGAGTTCGAACTGTCATAACGTCACGGAAGCAAGCTAACGATTCCTAACTGTCATAACGTCACGGAAGCAAGCTAACGAGTTCAGACTGTTATAACTTCACCGAAGCAGCCTAACGTATTCGGATTGTCATAACGTCACGGAAATAACAACGATTTCAAACTGTCATAACGTCACGGAAGCAAGCTAACGATTTCAAACTGTCATAACGTCACGGAAGCAAGCTAACGAGTTCGGACTGTTATAACTTCACCAAAGCAGCCTAACGTATTCGGATTGTCATAACGTCACGGAAGTAACAACGATTTCAAACTGTCATAACGTTACGGAAGCAAGCTAACGAGTTCGGACGGTCGTAACTTCACGGAAGCAACTTAACGTGTTCAGACTGTCATAACGTCACGGAAGCAAGCTAACGAGTTCGGACTGTCATAACGTCACGGCAGCAACCTTTCAAGTTCGAACTGTCACACCGTCGTGGAAGCAACCTTATCATTTTAAATTGCCATAATGTCACGGAAGCAACCCTACCAGTTTAAATTGTCATAAGGTCACGGAAGCAACTTTTCCAGTTCGAATTCATAAGGTTGCTTCTGCGACCTTATGACATTTCAAACTCCTAAGGTTGCTTCTACGATCTTATCACAGTTCGAAATTGTAAGGTTGCTTTTGCGACCGTATGACAGTTCAAACTCGTAAGGTTGCTTCTGCAACCTTATCACAGTTCGAACTCATATGATTGCTTTGGCGATCTAATGACAGTTCATTGTGCATAAGCTGATAATCGAACAATAATTATATGTAAAAAATTCCCTCAGGTCGCAAGAACCTCGTCAAATAAGGTTAAGTCATCTAAGCCATGGATTTTGAGGCTTTGCTCCCATGGAAATCCGAGGAGTAGTCATTGGAGAGTATCAATTATTCCACTGACCAGCGTGGTTTGTTACCTTCACAACCTTGGCAAAAGCATCCAATGCTGTCGAATTCTGCATCACATGACAAAAATATTGCTAAACATTTGACCCACCATAATATCTTTATCGCTTGATGTGACCGGAATGAACATTAAGATCTTAGGCATTTTAGTGCTATAGATTTTTTATTGAGAAAAAAAAAATTCATTTCAAAAGAAAGACAGATAGCAAGATGGATAATGGTTGAATTTTTTTCTCGTATTTCTAATTTCCTTCTTAGCGTTTTTCTAATTAACATACTTCTTTTCTTTAGTTCCATTTCATCTGTCTCTATGGCTACTATTTCTTCCATTACATTCTTTTTCGCCATTCTTTTTTTTTTTTTTTTTTTTTTTGGATCGGTTCATTATGTCTTTCTTTCCGTCAGTCATTCCGTTTTTTTTTCTTTTAAAGTTTTTCCCTTTGCATCTTAAATCTCACTTGCCAAATCTTATTAGGTAACACGCTTGAAAAAGTTCAGTACGAAATGTTAAGCGTAAAATTACACTTAAAGAATCTAATATCTATTCTAAAAATGAATTAGACTGAAATAGGAAATTAATTTGAAAGGAAAAACAAATTGATAAATCGATAAAAATCAAAAATTATTATGAATATTTGTGTTATATATTTTTCGAAATTTTCAAAAAGTTATATATTCTAATTATTATTCTTTGATAGACATTTGGACTAGCATTGTTTAAATTGAAATAATAATCAATTTGAGTCATTGAGATAATTACTTTGTGTATATAACATTTTTAAGCTTGGTCAAATTTTAATCTCTTGCAAAATTCCAAGTGGATTATCTTTCCCAACCAATCTTGTATACTATTGCATTTCTCTGGTACCAGTTTGCAGCATTAGCTTATAATATGATTAACTGTTTCAACTCTGTTTCTGCATAACTTACACTTGGTATTTTTTACGTGTTATCAATTTCTACTTGGACATAATTAGTTGTAGTGGTATTATTTTCTCATGCTAACAAAAGATTCAGATTCCCTTCAAGTTTTCCACTCTCTTAGACATTTCTTGGTCTTCCTGTGTGCGATTTCTTTTCTTTGTTGCTTTAAGTATGACGACTTTGAGTTCTTCTTTTGTCTTTTTGAAAAAAAGGGTCCCAAATATCTTACAACAAGGATTACTGTCAAAGTATTTATTCTCTTGATGAGACTTATTTGTTTATTTGTGTTTTCATGTCAAATCTATTTTCATACAAATAGACAGTTCTATTTCAAAAAATTCAGTTTAGCATTACTGCACAGTTTAATTGTCAAAAAACATTTGATTCTAGATGTTAAGTTTTGCCAAACAGTTCTATTTCAAACAATTCAGTTAAGCGTAAATACAGTTTCAATGTCAAAAATAGTTCTATTTAAAACAATTTAGAGTAGCATACATACGCAGTTTAAATGTCAAAAGAGTTATATTTCAATCAATTCAGTTTAACATTAGTACACATAGTGGACCTTGGAGCGATGACAATGAAGTTATACTCCACATTTCCCAAAGCTCCAGTATTACAGGAACCTCACCATCAAACTGTTTAGTGTAATATCCATGGCACACGTTGGGAGGGTCTTATCTCTCTGCAGAGAAGCAGTCGGTGTATTCTACAGCCCCAACCGACTGCGCAAGTGATGAGATTTCTACTGAAGAATTTAATTTTAATATATTTTCTTGCATCTCTGAGTTATTCATGTTTTTTTACTTTTTCCGTTTGTTTGATCTTATCCGATCTCAAAATTCCCAGGAATTTGCAGTTTTCTATTTTTTCAAAGTTTTCTGATGCTTTCTTGACTTCCTTCCGTTGTTTCACTTATCCCTTTTTTTCAATATACGCATGTTATATTTTTAATGCAAATTCCATTGCTGTCTTGGTTGTAGATCTTTATAGTTTATAGATGAATTGTTAATTCAATCCGTGTCAGCTTTTCACATTAGAGTTAGCTGGTAGTCTTTCTTTATAATCAGAGTGACAGCAAGTCTCCTCTGTATTTAACAGACCGTTTTTAAGGTGGGTCCGGTCGATGGGCCGAAGCCCACACGCGTCCGGCAAGGCCAAAAATACCTTCGGCCCCGTCGCCAATCCCCATATTAGGTGTGCCTCAGGCGCCAGTCAATAAACAGAACCCCCGAAGGGGATAAAACCTAGGAGGAAGGCCCCCTGAGTCCGGAGGAACTCTCCAGTGCCGACGCACACCCGGCAGAACCGCCCTTAGTTGGTGGTCTTTCTTTGTAATCAGAGTGACAGCAAGTCTCCTCTGGTTTCTTGGACTCTTCAGAATATTCTAACAGATCTCAGCAGTTATTATTATTATTATTATTATTATTATTTACTCAGTGATTTTTTTTTCACATCAGCGTTAGCCGATGATCTTTCACTGAAGTTTGAGTGACAACAAGTCTCCTCATGTCTCCAGGATTCTTCTCAGTAGTATATCTAATCACAATAAAGCAATCGTTTGGATGCTATCCGCTCGTCCTCTTATTTCCAAGTCCTCCAGTCTTTTTATCAATCCTTTGGTGACTGTACCAAGAGCACCGATAACAATTGGGATAATTGTCACTTACATGTTCCACAGCTTCTTCAAGGTCGAGGTATGTATCCTTCTTTTCACTTTCTTTCAATTTAACTCAGTGGTCAGCCAGGACAGCAAAATATAGAATTTTGCGATTTCTCTTTTTAGTAATTCCTATAATGTCTGATCGTCTGGCAGAGATTAGGTGATCCGTTTGAATGTCAAAATCCCAAAGGAGTTTGTGCGTGTGATTATCCAGGGCAGATATTCGGTTGTGCAAATACTATTTGTTTGTATGGTCAAATTTCAATTTCTTGCATAATTCCCAGTCTATCTTTTTGCCCACATACTCGTGCCTATTCTTATACTCTTTCTGTTTTAATTTGCTGGATACGCTGATTATGTGAGTAATGGTTTTGTCTCTATCTCCACATAACCTACATATGATTTTTGTTGAGTCTTATCAATTCTTGCTTCGAGAAAATTTGTTCTTATAACATTATTATTCATTAGAGTTTTTTACATCAGCGTCAGCTGATGGTCTTTCACTGGAGATTGAGTGACAGCAAGTCTCATCAAGTCTACAGGACTCTTCTCAGTATTCTGGCCGTTTTCAATAATGATGTTGTTTCGATGGTCTCCACTCGGCCGCCAACCTCCAAATCTTCTAGGCCCTTTAATAATTCTTTAGTTACTGTGCCAAAAGCACCAATCACAATTGGTATAATTGTCCCCTTCATGTTACATAGTTTTTTCAATTCTCTAGCAAGATCGAGGTACTTATCTCTCTTTTCACATTCTTTCAGTTTTATTCTGCGCTCAGCCGGGACAGCAAAATTCAATCCGTGTCAGCTTTTCACATTAGAGTTAACAGGTGATCTTTCTTTATAATCAGAGTGACAGCAAGTCTCCTCTGTTTTCATCAGAAGTCCCACCAACGTACGAATGTGGCACAAGGCCGTTTTAAGGTGGGTCTGGTCACAAGGTCGAAGCCCACACGTGTCTGGCAAGGCCAAAAATACCTTCGGCCCCGTCGGCAACCCCCTTATAAGGTGTGCCTCAGGCGCCAGTCAATAAACACAACCCCCGAAGTGGGTAAAAACCAAGGAGGAAGGCCTCCTGAGTCCGGAGGAACTGTCCAGTGCCGACGCACACCCGGCAGAACCGCCCTTAGTTGGTGGTCTTTCTTTGTTATCAGAGTGACAGCAAGTCTCCTCTGGTTTCTCGGACTCTTCAGAATATTCTAACAGATCTCAGCAGTTATTATTATTATTATTATTTACTCAGTGATTTTTTTCTCATCAGCGTTAGTCAATGATCTTTCACTGGAGTTTTTTTTTTTCCAGTTTGATGCATTTACTTATTAAGTTTTTCACAATCTGATTTCATTCATGCCAGACTTTTACTGCTCGTTCTCCCTTTTCCAGAGAAAAAATCTTTTAATGTTTGTCTTCAACTCTTCGTCAGTTAGAATTTGGCCGTCAAAGATTTTTATTTTCGAGATGGTATTCATCCTAATGCCACCCTTAGTATCCTGTTTTGATCCTTAAATGAAGCCCATCTATTAAGGGCTTCTTTCAAGGACTCTACACTGCACCAAATCCTTCGTTACTGCCTTCAGATTTAACAAGATGAGGCAGATTTTACTCACTCACGCATTGTGGAAGACTTATTTTGTCCATACGTTCTTTTACAAATATTTTGCATTCTTTAGTACAGATGCAATTAGTCTTTCATTTCTCTGCCTTGTGTTATCGTTTATAGTAATCTCCACGCTTTATTAATAGTAGTTGTATAATTAACAGTAGTAGTAATAGTTGTAGTATCTTGTTTGGGATATTTCTCCTCTTGCTATTATAATTTTCTTCCTAATAATTATCACTATTATCAAATCATTCAAACTTTATTATAATTTGTAATCATTCAGATAAAAATATATTTTCTGAAAGTGGATATTGAAAAAAAAAAATAGTTTGAAGAAGAAATATTGAAGAAAACGAAAAAGTAAAACAGATGCACTAATAATATAACGAAAGGGAAAATCCTCTTTTCAGCTATTTTATGAAAAATGTTTCATTTTTTTTCTTCTTTGTCCTCGCTTAAAATATTCAATTTTTTTGTCTCCTACTTTTAAATAGAGTTTGAGTATTTTTCTCGGAGCGAATCATTTTGGCCCGCGAGAAGAAATCTTTAAGTGGATCATTATTTTTACGTCTTTAATTTTTTTTAAAATTATCATTTTTACCCGGCTTCATATTCAGTGTTTTTTTTTTTAAAGTTCACTATGATTTAATATTTTTCTCCAGTTACATGGATACGGGGGAAGGTTTTTCGAGTTTTGATTCTGTTTTGAAGTTCGGGGCATATTCTTTGTCAGGATTGATTTCGACGTTAAAATTTGACGATCATAACTAGGCGAATGGTACAACACTTATGAATCATCATTATCATCTCCATCAAGGTTTAGAGACAGCACAAGTCCCCTTAAATATCTCCCGCCATCCATCCTTATCGGCCATCGATTTTGGTAAGATGTCCTAGACAGCAGCTAGTTTCTTCACAGAGCTGATCCTATTTACCAACCCCACCGCTCGGGCAGGATATGACACAAGGTCAATTTTTAAGCGGAGTTTAACAGGTTTGAATTCAGAGTTTTCCTTCTCCTAGACGAGTTGCCTCACCAAGGCTGAAGAACCTAGTCTGTCCTACTATTTACCCATAGCTGGAGGGAGAATAATTGGATTCATACTTTTCCTAAGGGTGTTAGTGCTATGTGAAATGAAATCAGCCTCGTCCAGGTTTTGAACCCTTGTCGCCGTGTCCATTTTCTACGACGATAACCATTACACCACGGGCACCTCCACAGAGCTGATGAATATAAGTTTTTGCGGTTCGGCCAACAATAGTATGTCTATGTGTAATATTCCATAGGAGAGCGTCTGTAGCAGTCTTTCTCATCTTACATGCATGGTTTGTGAGATGGGAAATAAGTGACAGTAGAGTAGCTATTATTTAATGAACTGCTTCCTGGATTTTTTTCAAAACAGCAGTCAGCATCTCTGTGTACTTCTCACCAATGTTTTTCTCCGAGCATTTAGTTACAGTTCAAGTGGTGTAACCGTAGGTGCTCGTGGTGTAATGGTTATCGTTGTAGGAAATGGACACGGCGACACGAGTTCAAATCTTGAACGAGACTGATTGCATTTCACATAGCAATAATAGCCTTGGGAAAGGTATGAATTCAATTATTCTCCCTCCAGCTATGGGTAAATAGTAGGGCAGACTTGGTTCTTCAGCCTTGGTAAGGCAACTAGTCTAGTCGAGGGAAAACTCTGAATTCAAACCTGTTAAACTCCGCTTAAAAATTGACCTTGTGTCATACCCTGCCCGTGTGGAGGGGTTGGTAAATATGGTAACCGTAGAATAGTACTGATATGGCTACAGCTTCGAGGAAAACCGCTTTATTTTATCAGAAAAATTAGATTTACATATGATCAATAACTTGTCAAGAGCATTCCACGCTTTACTTGTCCATAAGTTGACATCGCTTTCAGTAAATGAGATATTGCTTCTGAGGTATAAGAACTGGTCAGATTATTTCATGCTCTTGCCATTAAATGAAAAGTTGTCATTGCCTTGATTAAACACATTAACTCTATTCTATATTATTTCACGTAGAGACCAATTCGTCTTACTTGCCTGCTCCAACTGATGGAGCAGAAATTCAGCTTGCTCAGGTGTATCAGCAAAAAGTAGCAGATCATCTGCGTAGATTGCATCTGTAATGGTTTCAGCGAACTATCTTTTGTCTTCTTACTTTTGTAAGTGTAATAAATAAATTTATTTACTCATCTGTGCTAATTTAGAAGTCAATTTTTTAATCGGAGGCATGGAGAGATTAAAGTAAAAGTGAATTGGGCGACCTTAATCAATAGCTACTACACCGTGGTGTAGGGGACGGCGCTCCTCCTTTCCCTGAATTGTTCCACTTTACGCTTGATCCTTACCTTATAATGCAAGGTGGCATCAAGTACCAGATTTAGAGTCTTCGGAATGGCCCGACCGGAGATTTAACCCAGGTCTCCCGGACCATTAGCGAACACTCTACTCATTAGGCTAATGGCGTGACTAACAGTGTTAAAATTCAGGCAAGTTCTTGCATGAATGTCAATTTTATCATTTTTTTCTGTTAAAATGTTACTCCGTACTTTTCCAAAGAGTATTTATAGATATGTAATAATACACCCACGTAAGAGAAAAGCAACTGCCCGGTTGTTATGGTCTACAATACGCTGACTTATTGAGGGATAAGATAACCAGCCAAAACAAAGGGGTCTTTGATATGACACGAAACAGGGTCTGGTACAGAGAGTCAATTTCCGGAGCTCTGGAGTGTGTGGAATCACCTATTCTTTGTTATTGCTCTCTTTTCTACTCTGTCTCGGAGTTGTAGTACCTGTTATTTAGGATTAATTAAAAAAGTTTAATAAATACGTATTATGGTTAAAAAATATGAATAATCACTTTAGTTGAACGGTTGGCTCGTAGATGTGTTGGTTTTATAATATTTAGATATTTGCTGTGTATTTAATGACATCAGTCTTTCTTAAACACTTGTAGGATTGCAAGTACTTGTGTTTCGAATTTTTTAAGGAGCCAGAATATTACTGTAGTTCAAAATATTTTAAAACGTAATCAGAGTTCTTTCTTACACACACTTAAATGGCTATAACAACTGAAATACCATAATTACAATTAACATCAGTCATTTGTTTGCACATATTTTTTTCTATTTGACTCATTGATTGGACCTTGTCAGGTGCTACAGCTCTGGGTCAAATTGGACTTGGAAGCAATGGCAATGAAGAAGTATCCCATATTCACCAAATCTGCAGGGCTTGAGTCTCGCCATCAGATTGTTTAATGTCATATCCAGAACACGATATATAGATGATGGTTTGGTTTGGTTTGTTGGGATTTATGGCATATCAACCTTTGTAGGTTATTCAACGCCAAATCCATTTGTATGTAAATAATCTGTTCTATCTAAAACAATTCAGTTTAGCATAACTACACAGTTTAGTTGTCAAAAACATTTCCATTTAAAACTATTCAAGCAGTTTTATGTAACAATTCAGTTAAGTGTAAATACAGTTTTAATGTCGAAAAACAGTTCTGTTTGAAATAATTCAGTCAAGCATAAGCACGCAGTTTAAATGTAAGTACAGTTTAATCGTCAAAAACATTTCTATTTCAAGCTATTCAGTTTACTCAAACAATTCAGTTTAGCATATGTGTGCTGTTAGTTATATTTAACCCATAGATAGGGCCCTATCAGGTGCTACCACTCCGGGCTAGAGTGGACCTGGGAGCGATGGCAATGACGGGGTACTTCGCATTCCCCAAAGCTCCAGCACTGCTGGAACCTCGTCATCAGATTGTCTAGTGTCATAACTAGGACACTCGTTGGGAGGGGAGGTCTTACCCCTCTGCAGAGGTGCAGTCAGTGTATTCTACAGCCCCAGCTGACTGGGCAAGATATATAGATGAGCAAATAATATACTTAAGTGCGGATGCATATGTTTGAAACGATATCAAGATGTCTATACGAAGAATAAACGAATCACTAACAACTTTTAATATTCCTTATCAGCAGCGTCAGTAAATTTTTATCTGCAGTTTTTGGTGAAATACACGGTTTATTCAAGTGCAACCATCTCTATATTTAATTGGCCTAAAATGTTTCTCGTTTTCTAAAATGTAAACGATTCTAAAATGTAAAAGTTTCTGATATGACACTAAATTGTATTCAATAGTGAGACTCTAGTTCCAGGTATCTGAATAGCGTTGAATACTCCTTCAGAGAAATTTCTTCCAGGTCCAAAGCTCCAGCATTACTGGATCTTCACCGTCAGATCGTTTAATATCATATCCAGAACATTCATTGGAAGGAGGTCTTTCTCATCGGCAGAGATGTAGTTGGTGTATGTTCAAGCCCTAAGTGAGTAGGTTGTCTGAGTATTGAGTTCCAACTTCGTTTGGCTCAACTTACTACTGGCTTTGTGCTAAATCTAAGCTATTCTGATTATATATCGGGTACTTACTGCTTGAAGAATGAGAGGCAAGCTTGTCTCACAAATCGATTTTAACTTAGTAGAGAACAATATCATCAATTTGCGTTCCATATTTGTGGCCTTGTGCCAAATCTAAGCTATGATTGATATATACAGGGAGCCTTATCCTAGTTAAATGAAAGTAAAGCTAGTTTCCCTAATCGCTCGATATCTGTGGCCTTATGCATAATGTGTGTTAGCCTGGTACCAGTAACGGCAAACTGGTCGCATAAATCAATTATTACTGAAATCGTATCGCTCATTTGAATCCTCACTCATTTAAAAATGAGTCGTATTCGATATGAATGCTAAATACCATATATATATATATATATATATATATATATATATATATATATATATATATATCATTCTGCCCGCGATTTGGATTTTGGATTTGACACAATGTCATTTCAATAAATTTCAATTCAAAATTTTCATTCTCTTAGACTGGTTGCCGTACAAAGTTTAAAAAGAACAGTCTACCCTACTATTTAACCCTAGCTCGAGGGAAAATAATCTGATTATTAACTTTCTTAAGGGTATTATCACTATATGAAGTACAGACAGTCTTGTCCAAGAATTGAACTCATGTCGCTGAGACCATTTCCAACGACGATAACCATTGCACCACGGACACCTCATATTCTACTGTAAATTATTAAGAAGAGTTACTTGAATCTATAACCGTTTATTAAAGATTATAATTAGTTACTTGAAACCATATAACAGTGTACTCTATAAAGTCTATTTCTGAATATAATTATTTCAAACGAACTGCTCTTATGTATTAGATATGAAATAATTCAGAACATACAACTGTGTGGAAATTATTTGTATTAGTTAAAAATACTTGATATCATATAAATGTGTATAAACATTCTTAAAATACAACTAAACAAAAAATGTAAATATAGAGATACACTGAAAAGGTTTCCCTAAAAACAAGGTAGAAAATAACATTTGGCATGTCATTAATCAACATTCGATCAATCTTAACGAACAAGATTTGACGATAGGGGAAAAATATTAAAATAAATACGTCAGCGAAAATTCACTTTATCTTAAATGAGGAGTTTCAAAAGCACTTCCACCAACGGATTGATTTCCTGGCTAATTTTAACGGCATGTCAACCCATCTCAGGCTATTTCATACCAAGTGATTAAAGAATTGCACTCATTGTACATTCGTATTTATAAGTTGTTTCTTAATTTTTTTGCACATGTCTTATCGGATACGAACAAATTTTAAACAAATCTACTTGACCCCCTACATGGGAACATAACAGAACTGGAATTTCATCCTAAGATGCAGTTAAGATCATACTGACGATATTACCTTTTGGGGGAGCTCTTACTCCTCTTCCTCTTATAGAGTTTCTGTATTAAAAGCCTCACCGACAGGAATTTTGATGATATAGAGGACGTTAAAAGAAATATTCCAGTGCTAATTCACTCTACATTTAAACAATATATCAGAGGTGCTTTAATAGGTTGGAATAATTTTTTTTTAATGTTTAGGAGACTATTTGGTAAAAAAACAAAAAACATTTTATTCACAGTTCACTTACGTCTCGGCCAAAGCAAATTAAGTCTCGATATTTTTTGAACACATCGAATAGAGGGCAGACAAACAAACTCACCACAGTTTATATTGATCCAGACAATTAGCCGCGAGAGATTCAACAGTATAAATCATTGAAATGTAGACGATTTGAAATCTAACAAATTGTTTCGTGTAAATTTCAGTCTTTCAATTTCTACTCTATTATCAGATTGTTGTTTTGTTATTGTTGTTTTTTTTTTCTTGTTTTTTTTTTATTTAGAAATAGCAGAAAATATTTACAAAACAAGAATTTCCTGGCCTTTGTAATGAAATATAATATGTTCAGTGTTTGTCAATATTTATTTTTGCTTCACCAGATCCGATAAATAATCACACAGAGCTCAGGAAAAGATTGGATGCTTGCCATGGAATTTACCATTCAAATGATATATGAAATCAGTTTCCAGATTTTTGCCTCAGAGGTATTGATACAACGCAAAGAAACATCATGTTGTTTATCTTTTAAAGACTCGAGTAAATTATCAATAGTTATTAACTAAGCATAGCTTAGATTTGGCACAAGACCATTGATATTGAGCATTTAGTGAAGATCGTACATTGCCCAGTCGGCTGGGGCTGTAGAATACACCGACTGCTTCTCTGCAGAGGGGCAAGACCCCCCCCCTACGAGTGTCCTGCAAATGACCCTAAAAAATTTGTTGGCGTGAGGTTCCAGCAGTGCTGGAGCTTTGAGGAATGCGGAGTACCCCTTCATTGTCATCGCTCCCAAGTCCAGTCTGGCCAGGAGTGTTTGCACCTGATAAGAGTCCTATCTATGGGTTAAATAGAACTAAACCGTGCTCCTTTCACTATATTGATTTTTGCATTCAAACTGCGTATTTATGCTAAAGTGAATTGTTTAAATAGAACTGTTTTGACATTGGAATTGCGCACTAGTGCTGAACTGAATTGCTCGAAATAGAACTGTTTTTGACGTCTAAACTGTGTACTTATTCTGAACTGAATTATCTGAAACATAACTGTTTGACATTTAACTCTGTTTATTGCCCAGTCGGCTGGGGCTGTAGAATACACTGACTGCACCTCTGCAGAGGGGTAAGACCCCCCCCAACGAGTGTCCTCGATATGACTTTAAGCAATTTGATAGTGAGGTTCAAGCAATGCTGGAGCTATGGGGAATGCGGGGTACCACTTCGTTGCCATTGCTCCCAGGTCCACTCTGGCCCGGAGTGGTAGCACCTGATAGGGCCCTATCTATGGGTTAAATAGAACGAACAGCATACTTTTGCTAAAATGAATTGTTTAAGTAAACTGAATAGCTTGAAATAGAAATGTTTTTGACAATTAGGCCGTACTTACATTTAAACTGCGAGCTTATGCTTAACTGAATTATCTCAAATAGAACTGTTTTTCGAAATTAAAACTGGATTTACACTTACCTGAATTGTTACATATAACTGCTTGAATAGTTTGAAAGGGAAACGTTTTTGACAATTATACTGTGTACTTATGCTAAAGTGAATTGTTTTAAATAGAACAGATTATTTACATAAAAATGGATTTGGCGTTAAATAACCCACAAAGGTTTATTTGCCATAAAACCAAAAAACTAAACCAAACGGAAGATAGTCCAGCTTACTATGTTATAATCGATTTGTGAGGCTAGTTTTATTCTTGTTATATATGTATAAGCCGTCCTATACATTCTAAACATAGCTTAGGTTTGGTACAAGGTCACAAACATTGGAGAGTTTCTGTGGAGTTGTCATTAACGTGTTGTAGAGCAACATCATAGTAAAGGGGTTCGATCTCCAATCGGGCCATTACGTTAACTTTCCAACTAATACCATTGAGAAAGGCATGAACTCCTTATCTCCCAATCTATGAGTTATATAGCTCTACTACTATTCATCGGTAAGAATGGTTTTGACATTAAATAACCATCGAAGGTTGATATGCCATTAAATAAAGAAACCAAACGAATATATATATTGGACACTTAGTGATGATCGTATGATCAACATAGTTCTAAGTCTTGTGTGAGACTATCTTGCTTCCAATGATATCCACTTAATTATACATAATAAGCATTGCTTAGTTTTGGCAAAAGGCCATAAATATAGAGCGCCCAGCGATGATAGTATTATCTGCTCAGGAATAATTGATTTGTGAAATTAGCTTACGTCTAATCTTTCCAGGATAAAAGCCCTATATATAATAAGCATCGCTTATATTTGGCACAAGGCCATAGATATGGAGCACCCATTGATGATAGTATGATCTATTTAGTAATAATCGATTTGTGAGATTAACTTACCTCACATTAAACTAGGATAAGAGATCCCATATACAAACCCTAGCCTATATTTTGTGCAAGGCCACAAATATAGGATCGCATAATCTTGTCAGTAATAATCATATTGTGAGACTAGCTTGCCTTCTATAATGTGCAGATCAATTATGCATGAAAAGTCATCTACATTTTGCGTAATGTCGACAAATATGAAACATCTTGTGAAAGTATAACATTTTTTTGTAATAATCGATCTGAGAGACGAGTTTGCTTTTACTTGTACCAAGATAAGGCTATCTATTCATAAAGATACTTTAGATAACGCCACAATATGGAGCGAATAGTGAGACTATATTTCCTCTCATTACACCAGGATAGGACGCCCAATTCATATCAAGAACAGTTTCGATTTAGCACGAATCCAGGAATAAGGTGACCCAAACGAAATTTGAACTCAACACTCAGACAACCCCATCGGCTAGGGTGATAGAAAACACCGATAAGACCCGACTCTTACGATTGTCCTGGATATGATATCAAACAATCTGAAGGTGAGGCTCCAGTAATGCTGGAGCTTTCGGGAATACGGAGTAACTCTTCATTGCCATCGCTCCCAGTTCCTGTCTGGCCTAGAGTGGTAGCACCTGATAGTGTCCAATCTCTGGGTCAAATGGGACTGTTTTACGTTTAAACTGATTCCAAACAAATGAATAATGCTAAATTGAATTGTTTGAAAAAAAACTATCTGATCATTTTATTGTGTATAAACAAATGACTGATGTTTAATTGAATCGTTAGTGATGCATAACAAAACTTGGAACCAATTAACTTTTTTAAATAATGCTAAATTGAATTGTTAGAAATAGAACTATTTGATCCTTTAACCGTGTGTTTCTAAAAATGTGTTTACAGATCATATTTTTGATATAAATGTAAAAAGGTTTTGGTATTTAAATAAGCTAAAACGTTTGATGTGCCAGAAAACCAAACTAAACAAGACTCAGGTGTTATCGTTTTAATAACCTTTGCTTGATTTTGCACTAGGTCAGAATGTAGCACCCAGTGAGGAATGGAATCACTAGTAACAGTTTGATACCCTAATTCGCAAATCTGTGTTTGTTTTTTAATGGTATATAAACCTTCTCGGGTCATTTAATGCCAACTCTATCCTTTTAGAAAGACAGTAGTGGTACTATCTAACCCACAGAAAGGATGATAAGGGGCTTCATACATTTCCCTAGAGTATTTATCCGAAAGTGAACGTTATAGCGAAACTGGATTTGGAACTGATGTACTACGATTTCGTAGTCCTGGACTTTAACCGTTGCACTACGGGAACATCCCCAATGCATTAATGGTTAAACCATTAAAGTGCCTTAAAATGTCTAGCTTAGGTTTGCTACAAGGCTGTACTCACTGAGATTCCCAATCCCCTATTTTGTAGTAGTTATCTAATAAGCTTAGCTATAACATATGGCCTGCGCATCCACTGAGAATTGAATTCCCAATCAATGGTCTCCTATTCAATCTTGCAAATCATTATTCCAAGTAAAGTATTAAAGGATCGACGAGACTACTGGCTGTCTCTGAGACATAGGTTAACGTGCTGGACAGCGCTATCGTAATGAGTTCAAACTCCAGTCTCGTCTGTTTCAGAATAATAGCCAATGGAATGGTAAGAACCCCCTTATCCTTCATGTCACGGATTAATATGGATAGCTTTGGCATCAAATAAACCACAAAATTAGATAAACCAATAAACTAAGATTTGGTTTGGCTTCTTTGTTTAATGGCATATCAACTCTTTTTAGGTTATTTAATGCCAAAGCCATTCTCCTAGAAGAACAGTAGTGGTACTATTTAACCCATAGCTTGGAGGATAAGGGGGGTCATACCTTTCCCGAGGGTATTTGCCCGAAAGGGAACGTAATAGCAAGACTGGAGTACGAACTCGCATACTACGATTCCGCAGTCCATCGCTTTAACCATTACATCACGAGGACACCCCCCCTAATAAACTAAGAAAATTACCTTACGTGAGAATCCTTCCATTTAGTGTTACTGATCTACGTGACCAGCTTACTAACCACTGCACCATCATGATCAACCAAAGTAGAGAAGATTATTAATAGTCGTCAAATATTTTTTTAATATCTTCTTTTTGTATGTTCTGTTTCATTCGTAGACGGCAGAAAATTTTTCTTTGTAACTTTAATATGGCATTTGTGTATCGGTTAAATCATAATTAAAAACGTGTAAAATTTTCTCTTCTGAGATTTAAAGAAAAAAATGGCAATACAAAGTACAGTTTTCAGTGAGAATTGTCGTCTAGCTATCAATATTTTTGTTTTCGTTTCATTCTGTCCCAATATTAGTAGCCAAAAACTTAAACAAATTAAAAAGGAAAACATTAAACAGCTCCAAGTGTTTGCTATGTTTTTTTACCGTTTTTGACATGCGCAGTCCCATTGGTTAGTTTAAGTTTAGCTCACGAAGTCTATGACCGAATGGCGAAGAGAGACGTTTTTTTACTGTTTGTGATCGATATGACTACAGACATAGAGGATATTCAAAAGCAGCTGGAGGTATCATTCCGATGAACTAATAAAATCTGGAGAT
This sequence comes from Sepioteuthis lessoniana, assembly GCA_963585895.1. NCBI lineage: Eukaryota > Metazoa > Mollusca > Cephalopoda > Myopsida > Loliginidae > Sepioteuthis > Sepioteuthis lessoniana. The sequence goes on along the minus strand of OY757931.1, from coordinate 15,983,524 downwards.
TTCTTTGAATTCTTATCCTTGGGATAACGGTAGCGATTTTTTTTTTTTTTACCATTTCAGTGTTCCTCTATGGATAAAAAGAACGACTTCGAATAAAGAATTTGATAACAGTGCGACCAAATGAAAATTTGGCATTGCTCAGATTTAAAAAAAGTAACATGCGAAAGAGAAAAAGAAACAGCAAAAATTGAATAACTTGTTAACGCGTAATAGAAAAAAAAACAACTTTTAGACTCAGTTGCAAATGAAAGAAAACGTGACGATACAACAAGGCAGGTTTGGGGGATTTATTTCTGCTAATAAAGAAATCGTTTTTTCGATGAAATGACTACATTATGTCGGGATCGATGAAGAATTAGTTACTTAGTGTGTTTTATATCAGTACGACACTAGTATCATTATGAACGTAAATACTCTTTTTTCAGAATCCCCTTCCTTTACAAGTGATAAAATCCGAAAACAGAAGGAAATATAAATCACATTGATAAACAATTATACAATGAAAACGACACAGAATCTTATATATATATATATATTGTTTTCATCATACAACGTGTGAAAGCACGTGCGATACCCTAGCCTCATCAGCCGCCAACCAGAGTGATAACACAGTTTCGGTAGCTCATATATATATATATATATATAGAGAGAGAGAGAGAGAGAGGTTGAATATCGTAAACACAGACCCAACGGCTTTTAATGACTGCTGTCACTCATATATGCGATCATAAAACCAAGAAACCAGCACTTTATATATATATATATATATATATATATATATATATATATATATATATATATATATATATATATATATATCAGACGAACCAGACATGCAGGACACTGCTGGAGAAGCAGGGACGAGCTAATAATTGATGTACTCCTATGGACCTACACATATGGCCAGGCAAAAGCAGGACGACTTGCTCCAACATACATACACCAGCTATGTGAGGATACGGGATGTAGCCTTGAAGACCTGCCATAGGCGATGAACGATAAGGAGAAGTGGCGAGAGAGGGTCAGGGATATCCATGCCTGCGGCACGAAATGATGATATATATATATATATATATACATATATATATATATATATATCTGTGTGTGTGTGTGTGTGCTCTTCCTGAAAAATTGATATCATTTCTTTTTTAAATTCTGGTTATCTTTCAGATGTAAATTTCTGAATAATTATATAGTTTCCGCAAATGGAACTAAACAGCTTTACTGTTGAGCAAAACAATTGAACTATTTGTTTATCACACACACACACACACACACACACATACACACACACACACACACACACACACACACACACACACAGTGGCCTAATGAGTAGAGTGTTCGCCAATGGTCCATGAGACTGGGGTTCAATCCCAAGCCAAGTCATACCAAAGACTAAAAAATGGCACTTGATGCCGCCTTGCATAACACTCAGCATTATAAGATAAGGATCAAGGTTAAAGTGGAGCTATACAGGGAATGGAGTAGGGACCTCTCCTATATCTCAGTGTAGTAGCTACTGAAAAGAGAGCTTTCGGGACACCTTCGATGAAGGTTTCCCATTTACTTACAATGTATATATATATATATATATATATATATATATATATATGATTGTCTGTGTGTGTGTGTGTGTGTGTGTGTGTGTGTGTGTGTGTGTGTGTGTGTGTGTGTGTGTGTGTACGTATGCATCATTTACCACGGCTGTAATTGCAGAAAAAAAATGTAATGCATTTACTTTAGTGCAAACGTAGGCAAAAAAATACATCAAAAATCAAAATAACAATTTTAATTTAAATGAAATGACTATAGATAAACAATGAAACCCATAGATTTTAACAAACTAATACTTGTAGAAAAACATTTCCGCTCAAATGGTCACAAGTATAAGAGACGTGCAACGTTCCCCATCATAGAAAGGATTAAAAAACAACACTGAACAATATTCCGGTGATAATGAGAGTACAAGAAAATGAATTAAAAATAACGTCCCCTAATGTCCAACTTTAGAATTAAACATGGATTGACACATAGACACTTTAAAATAGAATGTATAGCTTTGGAATGACGCATCAGCCATTCTAAATAGGATGTATATCTTTGGAATGGCACATGAGCACCTTAAAATAGGATGTATATCTTTGGAATGACACATGACCATTTAAATGATCAAACCAAGCAGTCACAGCTAATTTGAAACGCACTCCTCTCATGGTTAATACATACCTCCTTTATGTAGATATCAGTATCAACAGTCTTTATATAAATAAAGAAAGAACTTGGACGATAGGAAATAACTATAATTTAACGAACTGATAAACTATATCAGTATTTTTTTCGTATTATCTCTTATTTCATATAATTTCTTTAAAAAAAAAAACAATTTTGGAAAAATAATAAGAATATTTTTTCACCGAAACATTTTTTCAACAAGCAGCATTTTTTCACAAAAAATTTTCTAAAAATACATTTTTCTCAGAAACGGTTTCTCGTTATGATGACCAAATGGTTGAAATTACTTGAGTAAATTAAATAATACCCAAAAGATCCATCTTTATATAATTACATTCGTACACACACACACACACACACACACATATATATATATATATATATATATTGAAAGTTACACATGAGCTAATCACGAGAATTATCAGTAAACAATTAGACATCAAACTAGGACAGTTTAAGCAAGAAAAACCTGACTAAGTTTTAAGAAAAAATTCAAAAGGTTGACTTTCGCTTGCTCGCCGAAGCCTGGCCAATGGCCTTGTGGCGGGTTAACACGTGGTTTGGGGCAAATGGAAAAGTCAGCATATAAAAGACTGTGCCTCTCTCCTTATGTCGAAAAACCTTCAAACTCAAAGGTAATAAAAAGTTTCGTACCTGAACTAAGAAGTCGTAAGTGTTTTCTGCGTTTCGGGATTCCTGTGTTCTATGTATATATGTTATGAACATTCTATGTACGTTTCATATATCCGTATCATGGGTATGATACATTTGACTCCATACAGAGAGGACAGATAGAGTAAATACTACTCGCCGAGGGTCTACCCACAGAAACAGTCGCAGCCATAATGATGCTACATAGAGACACTAAAGAAAAAGTCCGCTCCCCGGATGGATATACATACTACTTCGACATTTTAGGAGGTGGGCAGCAAGGACACACATTTGCCTCATGCCTGTTTATCCTCTGTCAAGACTACGAGCTTAGAACGCCTATTGATAAAAGGAAAGACAACGTTTCATGCTAACAAAGGAAAGAAGCAGATGGTACCCTGCCCAACCAATGACAGACGCGGACTATGCCGCTGAAATACCACTTCTGGAAAAATTCACCCACCCAAGCCGAAACCCTGGTACCTAGTCTGGAACGAGCAGCTGCTGGCATAGACCTCCATGTCAACGCACCCAAGACGGAATACATGGGCTTTAATCAAAGAGGTGACATCTCCACACTAAACGATAGTTCTCTGAAACGAGTACACAAGTTCATCTACCTAGGAAGCAGTGTCTCATCAATAGCGACAGATACCAACATGCGACTAGCAAAGGCATGGACAGCTATCGATAGGCTATTGGTCCTAAGGAAGTCATTCCTGACCGATAAAATGAAACGCCGTTTTTTTCCAAACAGCAGTCGTGTCGATACTGCTGTATGGATGCACTACATGAACGCTAACTAAACGTATGTAGAAAATGCTTGACGGCAATTAAACAAGAATTCTGCGAGCAATATTGAACCTGTCCTGGAGGCATTTCCCTACAAAGCAGAATCTGTATGGCCACTTACCACCCATCACAAAAACTATTCAAGTTAGACGAACCAGACATGCAGGACAATGCTGGAGAATTAGGGACGAACTCATAAGTGACGTACTCTTGTGGACCCCTTCACATGGACTAGCAAAGTTGGGACGACCAGGTAGAACCAACATACAACTGCCGATACAGGATGTAGCCAGGAAAACCTCCAGGAAGCGATGGACGATAGTGAAGGGTGGCAGGAGAGGGTCAGATAGATCCTTGCTGATGGTGTGACAGGATGACATATATATATATATATATATATATATATATATATATATATATATATATATATATATATATTGTGTACTCATCAGTCATTATCTAGGCATGTTAAGTTGAAGGCCGCAGAGTGTTCTCTCTTTTAGATTTTTAAGTAAAAGTGCTCAGACGATCCATTCAAACAGAATGAGCCAAAAAAAAAAGAACTACATCAAATATATATAAGTAAGTAAAGTTGGCGACCATAGTCGAGGGTAACCCGAAGGCTCCCTTTTCGATAGCTACTACACCAATGTGTAGGGAGGGCGCTACTCCTTCCCTGGATTGCTCTACTTTACCCTTGATCCGTACCTTATAATGCTGAGTGTTAAGCAAGGAGGCATCAAGTACCATTTTTTGAGTCTTTGGTATGACTCGACCTGGGATTGAACCCAGGTCTCCCGGGCCATTGGCGAACACTCTAACCCCTAGGCCAATGCCCGGTACAAAATATATATAAAAACTCACAATAACTCACAGAAACTAACAACGTAACACAAATCCTGAGGACGACCAGCGAAATGGTCGAAAGCACTTAGCTCGTATGGGACACGTTTTTAAACTCTCTCTCCCTCTCTCTCCCTCGCTCTCTCTCTCTCTCTCTCTATATATATATATATATATATATATATATATATTTCTGTGAAAATGTTGACCGTTGACTCTTTTTGTAGAATTAATTCTTAGTGCAAAATGTGTTCGTCGTGATAAAATTTTCAGGGTTTTTTCTTCAATTTTTCTAAATACGGAGAATAATCATAAAACTTCTACTTCAAAGATATAAGGAGGCTTTACTTTCTACTGGAACATTAAATGAAAAAATATTTTAGGTATTATATATTATCAAACCCAACAGCATTAAAATCTGTAACCACGAAAAAGAAAACAATTTGTTTAACTATGTCTTCATAGCTGGTGTGTTAGGGAAATTTGCATTCATGCCTTTCCTTATAGAATTATCCAGAAGTAATAATAAAGAATCATTAGCAATTTGAATTTTAGAATCCTTATCCATTATTCGCTACGGTAACCATCAACTCAAACACTTCCTTTTTCACACTCTGTAGTTATTGTTCTCTCATTCTCTATCTCTCTGTCTCTCTCTCTATCTATCTATATCTCTTTGAATCTCTCTCTCTTTAAATATCCCTCTCACTCTCTCTCTCTCTCTCTCTCTCTCTCTATGTCTCTCTCTGTCTCTGTCTCTCTCTCTCACACACACACATATATACATATATATGTATATATGTTATTTATTTTAAATATGAACCTGTGACAATTTGGCCAACTCTTTTGCTATTATATCATCTTTTCAGGCGATTAAAATAAGTGTATTTTACTCGCGTGAAAAGCTGAGATAACATTAAAATAGTTTCTCACATTATTGCGTGTACAAATAATAATAATAATAGTAATAATAATAATAATAATAATATTTACAATGATAGCAAGAAGAAGAAGAAGAAGAAGAAGAAGAAGAAGAAGAAGAAGAAGAAGGACTTGTCAGCTAATGATCTTTGTTATTCCAGCAGACAAGAAAAAGAATTTAAGTCAAGAGGTAAAGTTTGAAACATACTTGGTCCTTTTCAGACAGATGAAAAGGCGTGGGACATGAAGGTGACGACCACAACAATCCTGCGTGTAGCTCTAGGAAAAATCTTCAAGAATCTGGAAAAGAAACTGAGTGACCTGGTGACCAGAGAAAGAATCGACACAATCTAAATCACAATATTACTAAAAGCAGCTTGGTTCCCTAAAACAGATTTAAAGATCTGAGGAGAGTTGACACCTAGACCCAATGGGGAAAAAACAATAATTTCAGTTGATGAAAAAATTCTCAAGAAATAATAATAATAATAATAATAATAATAAAATAATAATAATTTTAGGTGGATCACTGAGCAAAACTGAAGGAAAGCGAAGGCCAGAATACTAGGAAGGGTCCTGGAGACTTGAAGACAATTGCTGTCACTCATACACCAGTGGAAAACTATCAGATATTGCACGAGTAAAAAAACTCCCAGAAGAGTAAAATAATAATAACAGTAATAATAATAATGATAATAATAATAATATGCACAACCCAGCACCTGTCCTAGAAAATGACTCGCATAAACTCCTATGGGACTTCAATATTCAAACGGATAGCCTAATCCCGGCCAGAAGACCAGACCTCATAATAATCAACAAAAAAAAAAGAGATTCTGAAAAATTGTAGACTTTGCTGTCCTGGTAGACCACAGAATAAATCTGAAGGAAAGTGAAAAGAAGGATAAGTACCTCGACCTTGCTAGAGAATTAAAAAAGCTGAGGAACATGAAAGTAACGATTGCGCGAATTGTGATTGGTGCGTTTGGCACAATAACTAAAGGATTGTTGAAGGGCCTGGAGGACTTGGAAGTTGGCGGACGGGTGGAGACTATCCAAACGACAGCATTGCTAAGAACGGCCAGGATTCTGAGACGAGTCCTGGAGACTTGAGGAGACTTGCTATCACTCAGACTCCAGTGAAAAACTCTAGGGGAGTTAGATAATAATAATAATAATAATAATAATAATAATAATATTTACAATGATAGCAAGAAGAAGAAGAAGAAGAAGAAGAAGAATCACCATTTGTTTTCTTCTGCTTCTTCTTCTTCTTCTTCTTCTTCTTATTATTATTATTATTATTATTATTATTATTATTTTAATAGTGTAAGAACCGAGACCAAACAAACCTCTGTATCAAGATCTGTTAGAATACCCAGAAGAGTTCAACAGACTTCAAGACTTCAGGATTTCAATAAATACAGTCTTGCTGTTAATAACTCTTCAGTGAAAGACAACTATCGTCAGCTGGTATGAAAACAAAGAGATAATTATAGTACACAACAAAATAGCAAATGTCGGTTATGCAGTGACAGAGATAAAACCATCAATCACATAATAAACGAATGTAGCTAATTGGCATAGAAGGAGTATAAGACTAGACACAACTGGGTTGGCAATGTGATCCACTGGGAGATGTGCAATAAATTTAAATTTGACCATACAAATAAATGGAATTTGTAAAACCCAGCACCTGTCCTAGAAAATAACACATATGAACTCCTATGGGACGGTGACGTACAGATGGATTACCAAATCTCAGCAAGAAGACCTGACTTTATAGTAATCAACAAAAAAAGAGAATTTTCAAAATTGTTGACTTCGCTGTTCCGGCTGACCACTGAATAAAACTGAAAGAATTTGAAAAGAAGGATAAGTACATCGACCTTGCTAGAGAATTGAAAAAACTATGGAGCATAAAGGTGACAATTATACCAGTTGTGATTGGTGCTTTGGGTACAGTAAATAAAGGATTACTAAAGGGACTGGAGGAGTGGCACTTGGAGGACGAGTGGAGACCATCCAAACAACAACATTATTGAGAACGGCCAGAATACTGAGAAGAATCCTGGAGACTTGAGGAGACTTGCTGTCACTCAAACTCCAGTGAAAAACCATCAGCTGACGCTGATTTGAAAACCTCCGATGGAGATAATAATAATAATAATAATAATAATAATAATAATAATAATAATAATAATAATAATAAAACCTGGAAGAATGCGCTAGATTTAAGGCAACAAACTAAAGACGCACAGACTAACTTAGGACAATCATATAAAAAGTTTGGTTTTCTGAGTTGAAATATTAGAAATATGCCAACAAAGAATTAGGGATTGGAGGCAACAAGATCCTAATACAATAATCGACACACCAAATACTGAAAAACATGAACGCTCTAACCAAAATAAACCGCATAGTAATAACAATCGAAACACTAAACATCCAAAACACACAGAATAAGGACTAGCATAAGTGAAAATGAATATAGAAATTTTATAGAGAATTATATCTAAAACAAAAAAGGACTAGATTACCATTGCCGAGAAACCAAGACTGGAAAATATTCATGGCAGAAAGGGGAAAAATAAACGAATTATTACCACATACCTCAACGAACAAAATTAAACTAATCTATGCAAGAGTGAAATTAGTCTGTGATAAAATCAGTGTTCCTCTAAAGAACACGAGCAGAAACTCAAAACCTGAAGGGGAAATTCGACTGGAAACGCAGATAAGAAATCTACGACTAGTGAAAATGATAAGACAGAGGTAGATTGCTTGAACATGTTGGGACGAAAAGTAAAAACGACACATCTAAAATAAACAATACAACTAGAGAAAATAAATCAGAAGGTACTGGCAAAAGAAAGAAGATCAAAAAAGATACTGAGACAGGATAAAACACTATAGACAAAACCAAAACAACGAGAAAAAAATCCCACCAACAAGTAACGTGAGAATGCGCGAAGGCTTACCAACGACCGGATGACAATGAAAGGAAAAATGTTTGGAGCAAAATATAAGAAAGAAGAGAATATAAAGGAAAAGCCGAATGGATACGCAACATGAAAAAAGAGTTGAAAGCACTCGAAAAAGGACCTTCACTCAGAACAACACTGAAAAATGTATCAAATAGAAAAACGTCACGCCATGATGGCATACATGGGTACTGGTTTAAAAGAATTATCTCCATCCATGACAGACTGGCTATCGAAATGAATAGGTGCTTACAAGAAATAGACATACCTGACTAGATGACCAAAGGAAAGACAACTTGATCCAAAAAGACTGCCAAAAAGGAGCTACCCCTAACAACAACAAACCCATAATGTGCCGACCGATGAAGTGAAAAATAATAACGGCACAAATAAGGGAGGATATTTACTATTCGCTTTTGAGCTGCAGACTGTTCCCTGAACAATAGAAAGTATGCTGTTCGGAAACAATACGAGCAGAACTACTGTACATTGATCAACACACTCTCAGAGAGAGAGAGAGCAAGACGATACGAAAGCATATAGCTATAGCATGTATTGTATACAAAAAAGCATTTGATAAGATCCTGCAAAGCTGGATAATAAACTTACAATGTACCAAATATCTGACGAAGTTATGAAGTTCATCGAGAACCCATGGAAAACCCATGGAAAAATCTCAAATTACTAAAAAAATGAAGTAAAAAAGATAGATAGATCATTTAAGAAAGAAAGAAAGAAAGAAAGAAAGAAAGAATCAACAAGAAGTGAAGGTTTTTATGCCATTATGTTCGCAGCCGATATATGAAATTGCATTTATAATGACGATCAAATATTCATATTTCAGCATAATTATATCTTAGTGAATATAATAAATTCACTAATTAATATTAATCCCAAATCAGATATGAATCCTTATTGATCAAAAATTAACAGCCACCCAATACTTTCCATTAAAATGTCTCATGTCAGTCAATTGACCTTTTAATGTATCTTTGACGATAAAGCAAAATTTACCGTAAGATAATTAAATCTAACTCAGATAACACATTACCAAAACGTATTTTGATTCTAGAAAGCAATTTTAATAAGCCTATCTAAAAAAAAAAAACACGTTAGTTTGAAACAAATAATTTAAAACTGCAATTTGTAGGATTCTTCACAAGAAAGATGCCTTAAAAGTAATAATGAATCTAATCAATTTTGACAAAACTGTTATTTTTTTGTTTTGTTTTTTTATAATAGATGCTTAACTATTATTTCAAAGAAAAGCGAGGAAGCACGAAATGTTCCAATTTTCACCGACGTTCTCATAAAAGGTAATTTTTTTTCCATAAACAGAGGTTAAGAACCTTATTATATTTAAACAAAGAATATTCAAATAATCTATTTACTCTACAACAAGGTGTTAACAGCAGCAGGGCATAGTGTCAAAAAAACAACCTCAATTCATATTTTGCTAATGCTGTCTGGCGTTGTCAACAATAAAAGAATTCGTAACATTATTCCATTACTCACAAAATCTGTTTTTTTTTTGTGTGTTGACTTAAGTTTGAGCGTTGTTTTTAGCTAATTTCAGGTCCCTGATTTCAAAAATGGAATTCGTTTGGGTCAATTACATTGAGTATTTCGTTTTATAATAGACTGATAGAATTTTATTAAAATTGATTTTTTATTGAGAGTTGTTTTGGGGAATTTTATGGTGTTACATAATGAAGAGATAAAAGTTGAATATTGTTGTGATACTGGCAAAAAGAAAGATACGGGGAACACAAAAAGGTAGATAGAAAGAAAATTATATATTCAAGTATTCTATCACCTTAGCGGACTGATATCTTTAGTGCCAGATCCCTGAATATACTTAAAAACAGATTGGTCGAATCTATTACTGAGAGGTAGCGTAGGAAAATTAAACAAGGTTAAAACAGTTCAACACGTGAAAAAAGTCCGTGTGTTACTCGATATTATTGGGGACTATTGAACCCGAGGTCAATCTGAGAACACATTTCTCTTATGATATTCTGAAGGAAGTAACCAAAATGGTTCTAAAGTTTAGAAAATGGTTTGAACTGTTTGTCAGTTGCAAAGTTTTATAATGTTTCGTTCAGGGGTAATCTTTGTCGATTTTATAATGTTAACACTCTCATACAATGCCGAATAGTTCCCTACATAGGTTATACTTCACTTCACAATAGAATACAATGATGCACCGTATTACGGACTTCTGTTTCAATGATTTATATATATATATATTTACTCTTTCAAGTCACTTGACCCTCGTAGTAAAATCTATTTCAACGGTTGTGTTTGTTAACTGGAGATGCATGTTCGACCCCTAAGGTTGGTATTGGCTTTATCTTCTTACATAACACATAGTAACCGTTCGCAGATGACTATTTTCACGTGAGCTCATAATTCCCCCACTAAAGGCCATGCGTGTGTCTTGAAGAAAAAAGAAAGTAATAGTTTTGGTTGGTTTCTTTGTTTAAAAGAATATCAACTTTCATTGGTTATTTAATGCCGAACCCCTCCTTGAAAGGGAACAGTAATTGTACTTTTTAATTCATTGTTGGAGGTATTTGGCATTCTTATCTTTCCTTAAGCTATTATTCTGAAAGTGAACTAAACTGCGTGATCGGGGTTCGAATTCGCTTACAACGATGTCACAATCCAACATGTTAGCCATTAAGCTACGGTGAATAAAAAGAAGAAATGTGTCCATAGCATAAACGGCGTTTGTGTTATTGTTATCACAGCATAGAACAAAAATAATTAGAATTATGGAAACTAACTACGCCACGAGAGAAAACAGAGATGCGACACACTGTTATATACTCATCTACAGCATCACAACGACACAATAATAAAGACGCAGTGACAAAGACAAACGCAGGAAGACTTCTTTATAAGAATATATACCTCTCACTTTATTGCAAGTGTTCGAAAGGGTTGTTCAAGGTTTGCGTGTGAGAGGGAGCTGGAGACCGAACATAACTGAAATATTTTGACCCCAAAGTTATGGTCGGCAACGTTGTGTCTTTCTCGTTCTCCTCTGGACCCCAATTCAATCAGGACTCCTGAGAGCCCCTTCGGCCGGGTGTGGCTTTCCCTACCACATCTCTTCTCCAACTCTACTCGAACTCAACTGGCTTGACTTCTGTCTTGACTCAGCTATATAATAGTTCAACGCCCACTTGATCGCCCACGCGATCTTTGAAATCGAATGTCTAATCGTCATCAAGCGGAAATAACTGTCATGCTGTTCAGCGGTCACTCTCTTCCGGTGCGTCAGCCTATGAGAGTATAATGGGATTTTTTTTACATCGTCCCATTTCATCAGCCAATTTACGCCCATGCGATTTCCTCTCATAACTGCCATTAGAATGTGTCAATTCTTTCCGGTGCATCACCTTGAATGGCATTTTTGGCCGGGTCAAAAGGTCAAAACATAACAACACGGTAACAGACAAGAACAAAAATGGCGAACCGGAGAATAAAGAACAGAATAAAAGAATAGGTTATAAGATGGGCGCTGACGTACGTCAAAAATAGATGACAGAATTCGTGTAAAGTAATATGTAGGCTAAAAGCAGAAGTGCGAGTAAAAGTAAGGGCTTTGAAACAAATGTGGGAATTATCTGGTTTAGAAAAAAATCTAAAAATATGTTTAAATATCAATTTCATGTTAACATTGCGGTGCAAAGGTGCTACACAATTATTACAAAAAGTCGACTAAAAATTTAGACGGTATGGTTTTGTTGGGCTTTCTGGCATATCAACAATTATTGGTTATTTGATGCCAAATCCTGTTTATAGATATGTATTAAATATATATGAATTAGTTTGGTTAGGTTTTATGGCATATCAACTATTATAGGATAGTTAATGCCAAATCCTTGTCTATATATATATATATATATATGCTCCCCCATGGGGGTTGAGCTCTCTGGCGAAGGAATTGTCGGCCACTGTTAGCGTAATGCAAGGCTCTTCGAAAGAATTGAGCTCTCTGGTAGCCGGTAGGGTTTGAAAAAAATGTAAACAAAGACTGCTGCTGCTGTTCGCTAAATATAAAATACCTAAAAATTCCCTGTGGCCGTGTGGTCTGAAGCCTTAGTCTATCGTAAAGTTGGACGGGTTTCGATTCCGGCTTCGTCTAGCCACACTGAAGAGTTCTGATAGAACGAAACAGTCTGTCTGTGGATGACTATATATATATATATATATAAATTCAGTATCGGTTATACGTTGCATGGCCCAGTGGTAGAGTTTCGGCTTCTGCATACTGTGGTGGTTGGTTCGATCTCCAATGGTGGAGATCACGGTGTGCACTGCTGATGAGACCTATTAAGGTCGAAACAGCTGTTCAGTGCTCCGTATGTCACGTGCAGGTGTGTGCTGGATTTTCTTGTCATGGTAATTTCTAACTTGATATATCAATTCCTCCATTCATAAATATATATAATTCATTGACATATTATATAAAAAAAGATCCTGAGTTTATTCTTTTATTGCACACAGTTAAATGGTTTCAAGCATTGCTACGTAAGAGTCATAATTTAAAATCTGTCATTTATTTGCATATAGTTTATCTAATTGACGCATAGATAGGACTCTGTCAGGTGCTACCACTCTGGACTTGGGAGTAATGGTGTATTCCCTAAATCTCCAAGGCTAAAACCTCGTCATCAGATGGTTCAATGTCATATACAGGACACTCGTTGGGGGCGGTCTTATCCTTCTGCAGAGATGCAGTTGGTGTATCCTACGGCTCCCTCCCCAAGCCGACTGGGCTTAGCTTAGACGGTTAAGAAAAAATATTGAATTTCGTTAGTAGTGTGTGCCACATTTTTTTTTCTTTTTTATTTTTCAGATTGGTCTCCTAGTCGAACTTAAATCAGTGGAAAGACCACAACTCAAAGAAAATATTTGAATTGTTCGGATTTTGTTGGTAAAAGCTTCGAAGTAACAAGCCAAAAAGGAACACTAGTCATTTCATGAAGAGAAGATATTTGGCATACCTTCAACTTATCAGTATGCCATACAGTGAAAACGTTACGTGATGGGCAAATATGGACGCCATTTTCAAAGTCAGCGGCTCCAAATTAACAATACAACACTCTCAAAGTTTATCGCCAAAAATTGTGTTCATCAGCGTTTTTATTAGTTTGTTTAGAAAATAATGTCCAGATTTCAGAATAAACTGTTAACAATCTGTTCCAAAACATTGTTTATATAGAAAATGTATAAAACAATCTCATTCCTTATGATTAAATAGTTCTGTTAGTTAATTTCATATTACTTCTTTCAGAATTTGATTTGGAATGTTATATTCTTCTAATCATGAAGCTTAAAAAAGAAATGCAGTGTTTGCTTTCTTTGTTTGTGCTCAAGCTTGATCTTAATCGAGCTTCATGTCAATTTTTTTGCTACATGTTGTCAGGATGGCACGGCGAAAACTTACTGACTTGGGATATAAGATTTTGCCACTCGATCAAATCCTCCTGTTCTTTCACCCACCGACTACCATTTTCTAAAGCATATAAAAGCTTTTTACGCCCAAAATATTCCTTTTCAAAGGAGAAATCTTGACTGCATTTAATGGTTTCATGGCATTAAAACATTTAGAGATCTATCATACAGGTATAAATAAAGTTGTTAATCGATGATAAAAATGTGTAGATTTTCAGGGAGAGTGTTGTAGCTTTTAGAAAACAAAACAGATGCAAATTCCGATCCAAATATTGTTTTACTTAAGACTGTTTATGGAGGAGGAATGAAATAAAATGCCTGAAGAATTTATTCGAAGGCTTGTAAACCATTTCAATGCTGTAATGATACAATAATTTAAAACAAGGTTCACAATATTGTGTAAATTTACAGTTTTGTGTCTTCTGATTTTGTTGTAGTTTTTTTTTTAATTAAAATTCATCATCATCCTCATCATCATCATGTCGTGCCACCATCGAGGATATCCCTGATCCTCTCTCGCCACTCCTCCCTATTGTTCATCGCTTCTGGCAGGTCCTCAGGGCTACATCCCGTATCTCCACAGAGCTGCTGTATGTTGGTTCAACACTACAGCTTTATCTTAAAACTTTTATTGAAAAAATCAATTCAGCTAACTTGATTATGTAGTAGAGCTGACGTCTATTCAGTGTAGCCGCCTTCAGCCTCAATCACCGCCTCGATACGGATCCGGAACTGGCAGCATGCCTTTTCCACAAGCGCTGGTGGGAGCTCGGCGAATACTCGGCGGTGATCAGGCTGGCTTTGGTGTCGTGGGAGGTCATGTAGGTGATGTTCTTGACGTATGACCAAACGAAGTAGTCCAGCGAGTTCAGGTCGGGGGAGGAGTGGGGCCAGTGAGAGAATGGTACAAAGTTGTAGCACTCCTTCTGAAGCCAAGCCTGGGTCTCTTTGGACTTGTGGGCCAGTGCTGAGTCCTGCTGCCGCACCCAGGGACTGCCACCAGCCACCTGATAGCACCAGGGGATCACCACACTCTTCAGCACATCCAGGTACACTTTGGTGTTGACTTTCAAGCAGACTTCGAAGATGTGACGTGGCATGATGTGGCCCTACTTGAAACCACACCAAAGACCATAACCGTAGCCGGAAACTTTGTTTTCATCACCCTGGGCACGTCCCTGTTATTCTTGGCAATCCAGATTTTCATTTTGAGGGTGCTGGCAATGGTCCATAACTTGGATCGGTAGAGAGCATGTGTTGTACAGCGGTGCATCTCCGATCTCGCTCGTGGAACATTGTGTCACTTTCAGACATGATAGAAGGTTCCTATCGCTTATGGGATTTGTACACAGCTGGCCAACTAGTAGATAGTCTGCAACAAAAAAAAAAAAAAAAAAAGAAACCGGTTTTCATTAAACGGAAATGGAATCATGTCGTCTTTTCTAGGGCGACAACTTTATCGTTCCATCCTGTACATAACCGACAGAATAAAGGAGTTTATAGCTTTCGCAAGGCTATCAGTCCAAAAGTGAACGTAATAGCGACCCTGGAGTTTGAACTTGCTAACAACTATCTCGCAGTCCAGTACGTTAGCCACTAAACCCTATAAAAAGGGATGAGGAAAATTAATTCACAATGGAAAAGTTCACTTATTATAGAAACAGAAGAAAAAAACAAGTCATTCAAAGACACATACACACACACACATACACACACACACTATTCATGTGTGTAACTGTGTATGAATGTGTGTATGCGTGTGTGTGTCTCATTGTGGGATCGTAACAACATAAAATTCTGAAAACTGAGAGACAATTAATTTAGGCTTTTAACATTATTATATTGGCTCTAGTTATTTGCTTTCAAGGTTTAAATTCTACCACCGGTTTTTACTTAGCTTTTGATTTTAGAGAACTGACCGTGCTTATATATATATATATAATGGTTACACACACACACACACAAACACAAATACACACACACACACACACACACACACACACACACACTTATATGTATGCATATATTTGGGCATCATTTCTTCATAATTCATTAAACAATATAGACATGTTTTGTCTACATATTTTTTTATATGTCTTTGATAGCCCAAGATCGGATAGAAAGTATCAGAGTAACAATTTGTTTTGGAGTTTCATCAACCAGTTTCCGCCAGACACCAAAAAATCAATTCGGCAACTGGAAAGAACATACACCAAGATATGTAACCAAAACATGTGTGTATTGTTCAATGTAATATGCATTAATATATATATAGTCATCCACAGACAGACTGTTTCGTTCTATCAGAACTCGTCAGACACGCAGGACGCTCGGAGCCGGGATCGAAACTTTACGCTAGACTGTGATTCAGACCACTCGTCCACCAAACGGACCACGATTGCTAAGGGAATTTTAAGGTATTTTTATTTTTAGAAACAGCTGCAGCAGCCTTTGTTTACATTTTTTTTAATACCCTATCGGCTACCAGAGTGCTCATTTCTTTCGAAGAGCTTTGCATTACGCTAGCGGCGGCCGGCAATTCCTTCGCCAGAGAGCTCAACCCCCATGGGGGAGCATATAGTCATCCACAGACAGACTGTTTGGTTCTATCAGAACTCTTCAGTGTGGCTAGACATGCAGGCCGCTCGGAGCTTAGAGTCATCTACGCAACCTCACCTGAAGATCGTGCGCGTGAAACTCAGAATGTGAGTTATTACGCCGATCTGTTTTATTTTATAGTTGAAATAACGTGTATATATACATATATATATATGCACACTCACAGAGACCCACACGCATATATATTTAAACGTTATAGGCATAATGGTTAGAGAGTTCGTCAATAGCCGAGAAGATAAGGGTTCAATTTCAGGTCGAGTTATAGCAAAGATTCAAAAATGCCCCCTTACTTAACACACTAATTATAAGGTAGAGAGGATGAGTAAGTGGAGCAATACTGGGAAAGGAGTAGTGCCTTCCCCTTCACTTCAGTGTTGTAGCTATTGAAAAAGGGAGCGTTATGTTGGCCCTCGACTACAGTCGACCATGTTAATTATATATATATATATATATATATATATATATATATATATATGTATATATATATATAAAAGAACGTCTGAATATCATCTGCTAAGACAAGCAATCTATTCAATGAATCAAAAAAGTGACAGCGACATATATATATTTCGTATCAATAAAGAAAGGTATATATATATATATATATATGTATATACCTTTCTTTAAGAAAAAACAAATAAGATCTGAAGAATCCTGTAAATTTTTTGGGTTTTCTTTTTGGTGTTTTTGATTTATATCACAACCCATAAAAGGATGGAAATAAAGTTATAATCTTAATGTGACCGGATTTTGTTTTATCTCAAAGAATTGTCAGTTACATTGAACTCTTTACCAGGAAAATTTAAATGTTCACTGATGAATGTTTGTTTTTTTGTTTTTTTGTCCTGATGGAATTACGCCCAACTCCGGTTTATCTGGACCGAATAATTCTTATATATATATATATATATATATATATATATATATATATATATATATATATATATATTGATGTTATTGATGCTATATAACAGAGTAGTGAAGGGAGGCTTTTTGTATATCATGCCAAGCAGCCACAGTTTAATGAAAATAAATATCAAACCCATTTGTTTTATAAATATGATTCCTTTCCATTGCAGACGCTTCCTATTTTCCTAATTCTTCATACAAATCTACTTATTGTTGTTCTTATTGTTTTTTCTTTCCGTTCAAAAACAGATGAGCAATATGTTCGTTAACAGCTGTTATGACTATTAACTAAAAGTTAATTAAACACGTTTTTGCATGATAAATAATGAATATCAGAATAAATATCAATTTCTGCATCTCCTTTAATTTGTCATGATACTTTTCCTGTTGAAAAAATATCAGTTCACAAATTGTTTATAATTTCGTAACGTTAATTTACCAAAATATACCGAAGAGTTAAATTTAAACGTTATTCAAAAAGAAACTTCAGATATATTTCTTTATCAATATCATTATAACATTTGCTGTAAGCCAAGAAAGTTTTAATTAACTTTGACGTTATAAGAAGGAGAAGGGATAACTGATAACATGCTTAGATGCGGCCTTGAAGAAAGCAAGTTCGAATCCTAGTCGTGTTGTTACGTTTATTTTTAAAATGAATCTCCTTCGGAAAGGTAAGAAACATCTGATCCCCAACCACATCCGTAAATGCTTAAACACTTTCATAGCAGTTCATTTACAAGGATGACTTTTGCATCAAATAACCAACTAAGATTTTTATATTGAAACTGTTTACTTATGCTAAGCTGAGTTGTTTGAAATAGAACTGTTTTTGACATTGAAATTGTTTACTGATGCTTAACTGAATTATTTGAAATAAAACTATTTATATGAATAAAAATAGATTTAATTCAAAATAATCTGCAATGATTGATGTGACATAAAACCAAACCAAACTAAATATGGAATTAAAGAAATAACGAAGGTTGATACTCTATAAAACATGACCCCCCCAACCAAACATTTAAATGTGTACAAACGAATGAATAACGTTTAATAGAATTATTAATGCTATACAGCAATTCTTGAAACGATTTAACGGCGTGAAAACTAATGGATAATACAAAATACAATTATTAGCATTAAAAAGTAATAACTGAAAATATTTAGCAAACGAATGAATATATTTATCTTAAACCGTTTAACTTTGTGCAAACAAAGTTGAATCTAATATTAAGTGTTTAGTGACAATATTTGAATCCATTTAACTGTGTGCTAAAAAGAAAATTAACGGTAGAGAAAAATAATTGAAAACATTTAACTATGTGAAAACAAATGAGGTCTAACTCTTCTAAAAGTAGTATTACTTACAAACTATTCACTTAAAATTATATATATATATATATATATATATATATATATATATATATATATATATATATATATATATATAATGTGTGTCTGTCTGTCTGTGCGTATTGTTAGCTTTGGTTTGATGACATATCAACCGTTGTTGGTTATTTAATACCGAATCCATTTTTATACATAAGAACAGTTCTATTTCAAACAATTCAGTTTAGTATGCAGTTTAGGCCTATTTGACCCATAGATAAGGCTCTCTCAGATGCTAGCACTCCGGTTAAGAGTGAAGCTGGGAGCGATGGCAATGAAGAGGTACTCTGCATTCACCAAAGCACCAGCATTACTGGAGCCTCACCATCAGATTGTTTAGTGTTGTATCCAGGACACTCGTTGGGGGAATCTTACCACACTGCAGAAAGCAGTCGGTATATTCTACAGGGTGTGTGTGTGTGTGTGTGTGTGTGTGTGTGTGTGTGTGTGTGTGTGTGTGTGTGTGTGATATCATATGCTATAATATATAATCACACCTCTGGATGGGATTAATGATCGTGGATTTCTCGTGACGACAATTTCGTCGTTTTAAGGTTTTCTTGGAAATTTCGGTTCGTGTCTTTCCGTCTACCTTGTTTCATTTAGTTTTTTTTTTACATTGTTTCTTTATTCTTTAATGTTTTTTGTCTTATCGTATCAAATTATTCTTGTGTCCGTATTTTGATATGACTTCGTTCCTTTTGTTCAGTTATTCTTTTTTTTTTGTATTTTTTTAAATATAGCATGTTGTTTCGGTTTTGAATACCCAGTTGTGTGCACAATTTTAAGGACATAATTGTTCCAATTAACACGTATCTATTTTTTGTCCTTTCTGTGTTAATTCGTAATCATTATTTTAATTTCTCAGTTAGTTCCTTTCAATTATGACACAAATATTCAACTAAAAACACACACGAGAGGGGTGAGAGCTAACATAACGTCATGGCTAATGGACCGAAGCGCAAAATCGTAGGCAGCGAGTGCCAAATCCAGTCCCACTCGTTAAAAATAATATTCAACTAGAAGGCTTTTGTATTAAAAAACAAAAAAAACCCAACAAAAACAAAGAAGGTACATTTACCATTAAACACGGAAACCAATCTAAAAAGCACAAAGAAAAACAAGAACAAATACAAAAAAACACGCACACGTGCGCAAACTCACAATATATATATATATATATATATATATATATATGAAGAGTAAATAAAGGATTGTAACCCGACAATATGTAGAAAAACTGATAACAACGATCCAAGTGGAAGGAATGATTTATTAACGGGTCAACACTATAGCGTTTCGGTTCTACTGAACCATCATCAGGACCATGAGGGGTGATATTAATAATTTTAAGTTAACGATGGATGATTAGAAATGTGAAATACAAAAACCTACGGGGAAATATGTATAGTAAGAAAAAGTTAGCCGTTTAACTGGCAAATCAGCGTTTGATGTTTAAATTACGTCATTTGACTTATTAGGAATATTGTATAGAATTATGTACGTTGTTTAACGAGAAAGATTACGAGACAGAAGGAAGAAAAGAAAGAAAGAAAGAACAAAAGAAGAATAAAAAGCATGGAAATTATTCTTCTTTTGTTCTTTCTTTCTTCCTTCTGGCGAAGGAATTTAAGTCTGCTACCCACGTAATACAAAGCTCTTCTAACGAATTGAGCAGTCAGATATCCGATAGCGCCCGTGGTGTAATGGTTATCGTCGTACGAAATGGAAACGGCGACACAAGTTCAAATCCTAGACGAGACTGACTGTATTTCATATAGCACTGATACTCTTGGGAAAGTATTCTCCCTCCAGCTATGGGTAAGTTGTTCGGCAGACTGGGTTCTTCAGCCTTAGTGAGGCAACAAGTCTAGGAGAATGAAAACTCTGAATTCAAACCTGTTAAAATCCACGTAAAAATTGTGTCTTAGCAGAGGGGTTGGTAAATATGGATAGCGCAAAAATGTATACAAACAAAAGCTACACATGCATTATAATTTCTGAGTTGACTTATGTCGCCAAAATGGCTGAGCGGTTAGATACCATGTGTAGCGTAAATTTAGTCGGGTTCCGATCCCAGTTTGAAGAATCCTGCGTGTCTAGAGAAATTGAAGTGTTATGATACAACGAAACAGACGTCTGTGGATGACAATATATATATATATATATATATATATATATATATATATATATATATATATATATATATATATATATATATATATATATATATATATATATATATATATATATATATATATATATATATATATATATATATTATATAACGGGGAAATCCTTTGTCGTAACGGCTAAATTGCTCAAAGTCAATGAGCTTGAACCCCAATCACGCAACGGCATTCATTTTCCTATAGATATTTTTTTAGGAATGGTATGAACCCCTTTATTTGGTGTATAGGGTATTATTAGGCTTGTTATCAAACCGAATTATATATATTGTTGGTTGCCCAGTCGGATGGGGCTATTGAATACACCAACTGCAATGGGGTGTGACCTAGTCAAAGACTGTCCTGGTAATGACAGTAATCAATCTGATGTTGATGTTCTAGTAATACTGGAGCTTTGGGGAATGCCGGGTACCTCCTCATTGCCATCGCGCCCAGTTCCACTCTGGCCTGGACTGGTAACACCTGAGAGGGTCCTATTTATTGGTCAAATAGAACTAAACTCTGTGGTTGTGATAAACTGAATAGCTAGAAATAGAAGTGTTTTAACATCTAAATTGCCTAAGTCATTTAAATTCCATACTCATACGAAACTGAATTGTTTAAAATAGAACTGTTTCGACCATTAAACTTCCTACTTACATTAAACTAAATTCTTTGAAATGGAATTATTTTTACCTTGAAAGTCTACTTACGCTAAACTGAATTGTTTGAAATGGAACTGTTTTGACATTTCATTATGGGTAAACAAAAACTTTACTTATGCTAAACTGAATTAGAACTGAATTGTTTGAAATAAACATGTTTATTTGTATAAAAATGGTCTTGGAATTAAATAACCAACAACGGCTGATATGCCATAAAATCCAAACGAACTAAACAATATAGTTGGATTAACCTGTGATTCTAATGATATCGAACAAATTTAAAACAGAACGCTATCAATGAAAATAAATTATATCTCGAAAGCATCAGAATATTCTAAAAAATTTTCTATATTTTTCGTTTGGTTAATAACTCCTAAAAAAACAAATAATCAAGTCATTTAAAAGCATTTCCGCTATTTTCAACGTAAATTCTATTAGATCTTTGTTAAAGGGCTTCTAGGATTTGAGGACGTGTCCTAATAATTTCATGAATTATAAGAGTTGTGTCTTCAATTTGAATTCTTCAAAATTTGGATTTGGGGAGAGAAGACCTTTAAGATATAGGGCTATAGAATTAAAAACATTTAGGTGCATAGTAAGACATTGAAATACTCTATTGTTCACGATAAATATATTTTCTTTGATAGTGTTCTGCTTTAAATTAGTTCGATATGATTAGCATCTCCGTTTAATCCAACTCTAAGTTTGCCTAATTTTTGCATTGCTAAAAATACTTTTTAAAATGTGTTAAAGAAACAATATATATATATATATATGTATATATATATATATAATATATATATATATATATATATATATATATTTATATATATATATATATATATATATATATATTAGATTTATTTTAACAGATTTTTAAAGTATATATATATATATATATATATATATATAAATATATTTTTTAATAAATTTTTAAAGTATATATATATATATATATATATATATATATATATATATATGTATGTAAATAGGAGAAAAAGGGTCCAGTGTTTTTGGTTAGAGGATTTATTCTGTGTTCAGGGAATGTTTATGAGAATCTCTTCTAATACTTGAAGCCTTTTTTGCAAATAATGCTTCATAAAATATTTGTACTATCAGAAAGAATTTGCCTTATAGATATATATATATATATATATATATATATATATATATATATATATATATATATATATATATATATATATCTTATTTTTATTTATTTATTTTATTCATTTCAACTGACCCAACTTTTTAAAAATGTATCTGCTTCTTCGGATAAAGAAATCATGAGAAATTCTTAATGAAAGTTTAGTAAACTTCACAAAATCTAGCCATCTTATCTCCCTAATGTAAATTTCAACTTTTTTTTTTATAAAAACAAGTCTATTTGATTTTCATAGCATACAATTCCTGTATCAAGATATATGAATTGTTTACTCCCTTTTCCTTTTCACTTCATTTTTATATAAAAACAAACAAACTTTTAAACCTAAATGAAAAAAAAAGTAAATAGAATAAAGAAATGAATTTATTTTGGGAGAGAAAATTATCAACCGTAAAGAATTTATATGGGTATCAATAACCTCTCAATAGAATTGAATTATATCATAAAATATCATACTGTATATTAGTACTGCTTGATAAAAAAACTAAGAAAATCATAGCAGTGACTGTTAAGTCTATTATCAAAAGTTATAAACAAATACAACATAATATTATATATATCCTCAAAACGTTTATAATGTTCGTGACATATATACATAGAACATAGGAATCTCGAAATTCGAAAATCTCGTAACGACTTCTTAGTTCAGTTACGAAACTTTTTATTACTTTAGAGTTTAAAGGTTTTTCGACATAAGGAGAGAGATACACATTCTTTCTATTCTGGCTTTGTCATCTGCACCACCATCTCGTGCGGCGCCCGTAGCGCGCAAATTCGTCTGGCCTCTACGAGCCCCGAAAGTCGACCCTTCTCGCCCGGTGTCTAGTCTCAACTCAACTAACTTTCTTTAAAAATCCCAAAATCCTCCGCTCGCTTCCATTGTGTGACGTCATTTGCACTTGCTAGCCCCGTTTCTGGGGTATTGTGACATCTCTGAGTGACACGTCTGCTCCGCGCCCACGCGTTTGAACACCTGCGTTAATGTTGCACCTAAGTAACCCATGCCCTCAGCCGAAAGGTTTTCAGCCTAACTAAACCCGAAGGCATAATTTGAAATCCCTCAGCCATTATATTACATTCATACGATTACTAAACCTCAAATTCACAAACACACACACACACACGCAAACACACACACAAACACACACACACACACACACACACACACATATATATATGTGTATATATATATATATATATATATATATGTATAAATATATCCATATGTGTGTGTGTGTGTGTGTGTGTGTGTGCCATTTGCGTCAATTTGTAAGAAGATTATTGGGAAAACAGATGATTTTAGCTTAAACATTTATATCAATATGTAATCTTAGGTTTATCCGTCGTGAAAGGAAAATTGGTTAGCAGGCTATTGAGCTACTGTGAAGGGAGTTATCATCATTTTGGATTTCCCAACGAAGAACATTTTCAGATATTACACAAGCCAATACCATTATATCCTTCATGTTTCAGTCTTTCGAAATCAAATAAGTTCTGAAAAGACTTCAAAAGGGGGAAATAATACATTTTTTTACGAAATTATGTTCTCAAATAATACAGATAATGAAAAAGATTTCGAAAAATAGCACCAATTCTCGCCGAAAATCTACCCTAAACCAAAAAATGAAAAGTACAGTAAAGCTAAAACATTTGTAATGTTTTACATTTCTATTTTAGAAAAAAATGATTTCGTATATATATATATATATATATATGTATATGTATATGTGTGTGTGTGTGTGTGTGTGTATATAGAGAGAGAGACAAAGGCAGAGAGAGAGAGAGAGAGAGAGAGAGAGAGAGAGAGAGAGAGAGAGAGAGAGAGAAAGACAGAGAGACAGAATTTCAGTTTACATACATTTTAGTTTAAGGTATTCTCACGGTTAATTTTTTGACAAGGCATTTCAGTATTATATGACGGCAAATTGACTAAAATCCCATAACGGGACTTTATTTTCGCACGTGTGAAGACGGGGCAGGTTGGCACTTGATCCCCTACAGAATAAGTCCTGTTCAGAGTTCTTCTCTCAGGCAGATAAGAACTGGCATATTACGTGAGGGAATAATTTAGGACCAGACTGACCGCCGCTGGCAAGGGGTTCCAAATTTCACACTATCACACACCCACCAGGCAGCTTTCTTCCTTCCCCGAGACAATGGAAGATAATGAGCCTATAGGTTTTAGTTGTAATGATATTAAATTGTAGTAGTCGGCAACTCCGGTTTCCCGTGTGATACTTTAGGAATTAATAGGACAATTCTAAGCAAGATAACATAAGGCGAATAGAAGCTGGAAAGAAAGTATGAAATAACAACATAGACCACATGGTAAAATGAAAATACATAGGTTCTTTACTACGGTTATATATATATACGTTCAAAGTGTCAAAACATATAATTGGATAGTCCATGAATATAAATGTATTTTCTTGGCTTTTATCCTTCTTCAAATTGAGAGAGAGAGAGAGTGGTAAACGAAATTTGGGTGTAAAGGAAAAATGTCCCCAAAGTTACTTATCTTTATTTCGACGAGGTTCCACTGGAGAATTTTCTTCTTTCACGGGCTAATAGACTTTGTTCTGTTTTTAGTACTGGCTTGAGGGACTCGGGTCTCTCATGTCTCAGTTAATCTTTTTTCTTCAGCCCGGAGTAAAATGGCTATGGTCCGTCTGCCACGAGCCTTGCTCAAAAACTGACTTTTTTGTCCTTTACTTCCGCTGAGGGGAAGGGAACCCCACTTCCGTTTGGGGTCCCCGCCAATCATTTGGCCTCTCTCTCTTTCCCCTTCCGATGTCCGGCGACCTGAGGTCACTAAGTACGAACATCTGGTCTATCTCCTCTGTGACCCACATTCTCTCTTAACGGTCACTTTTTGACTGCTAGATAGTGCTAATAGCAACACGGGAGAATAGTATCATTCTTACCTCTTCGGCTTTGTGAGCTATCACGTGACAATTAGTTGATAATTTTCAAACAATATGAATGTTTTTAGTCTCTTCTTTTTTTTGCGAATTTTTTTCTCAGATATCAATTTATGGAATATTTCTTATCAACAAATTGTATCAGCTGTTTTTGTTTTCGCACCGACAGAATAACAGAAATTGTGTGAACAAAAAAAAAAAAAAAAAAAAAAAAAGAATATATAGATATTTAGAAATGATTGATTTTTGAACATATTGAATTGATTTATCTTCATATCTCAAGACCAGCAGTGTTAATGCAGATTTGAATTTGACTCTTTTATTAAACAATTTTAAACGTAGACATTATATATATATATATATATATATATATATATATATATATATATATACCGGTAGATTAATTCCACTCCTGTTTCTTAATCGTTCTAACACATAACATTTTGACCCCCTCTGACCACGCCTTTGAATGAAATAATTTGTAATTTGATTTCCACTGTTAGTCTTATTTTTATGTTTATTTTATTTTTTTTTTTTTAATTTTTCTATTTTTTTTTTTTTTTCTAATTTTCTATTTTTACTTTTTTAAATTCCTTTATTTTATCTTCTGAATATGAAATGTAACTCCACATTTGCTATTCTGCGACGACAGATAAGCATGTAGTCATCTGACGAGACTGAGAGTATATAATATTCTCCACCGAAATAAATTTATTATGACGACTTAACCGAGTTTGAGTTCCATCAAATTATACTATATATATATATATATATATATATATATATATTCAAAATCAATTTTTCTTAATAATAATAAAATTATGTTGAAATGATCGATTGTAGTGAATCTGACAGTGTGATAAAAATATGTGGAAATTTGGATAGATCAAACACTAAACTCAAATTTAGATGTGTGATATTTCGTTCGGCTTCATTTCATCTTGAACTTCTTCAGATAGAGACTATTTTCTGAATTTTCAATTTAAAAGCCTATGAGGAGAAATGATGAGATGGTGGAGGGTTTATACTTGAAGAAGAAGAGCTAGGAGGGATTTAAAATCAAATATATCATGTTTCATTAAAGTAGTTTTAGTTTTAAAATTGGATATAGATTTTAGGGAGCTGATAATAAAAGTAGACCAAAAACTAAATCTCCTCTCATGTAGGCATATACTCCATTCCATGCAAAGATTGCACCTAACATTACATCGGCGAAACCCAACGTAATCCAGAAAAAAAGAATTTAAGAACTCCAGCGATCAATCAAAACAAATGAAGATCGAAACACCCTTTTCTCCCACGCGTCAGAGCGCAAACATACATTCAAATTTTCCCAAGCCACCATAAGCAAACGCATACACTGCAAGAAATCCAGAAAACTACTAGAATCTGCAACCATTTCCAAAAAAAAAACCCCATATAAAACAACATCCAGGTTTTTACCAAATCTCACTATACCTAGAGAACATCATATTAAACGAAAACAAATGAAAATAGTAAACGGATTGAAGAAAAAAATTGGTTCAATCTGCGTCACCATACTTATGAGAATCATTTCCTTTTCCTAACCATTTTACCTCTTAGCCCTTCCTCACTCCAATTACAACCTAGTCACCACAAGATTGATAATTTCCTGTGATATCACATGATAGTCAATATCTTTCTATGAAAAAAGATATACCAAAACCCCTTTTACTCAAACCCTTCGCTACTTTTTCTCATCAGCTACCTCAAATCTAGATCCCTTTTCAAAACTTAAAATCTTTAATGAAACCTGATACATTTGATTGTAAATTCCTCCCAGCTTTCCTACAACAAGTATACCCCCTCCATAATCTTATCATTTCTCCTCATATGCTTTAAAATAGAAAAATTCAGAAAATAGTCTCTGTCTGAAGAAGTTCGAGATGAAATAAAGCCGAACGAAATGTTACACATCTAAATTTGAGTTAAGTATTTCATTAATCGAACTTTCCAGATATTTTTTAATAAAATGATATAGGATATCTTTTCTAAGGTATATATATATAATCGACAAATAAAACCGCCTCGAGAGATTTTTTTTTAAAATTAAAATCCACCAACTCGGTATTTTGTCCGAGATTTGATTTTACAAATATTAAGCTTTTCATACTATCGACACAAAGGATGGGATTTTAAAAAAATTAATTTTACAGGAGACAATTAAAATCGTCTTTAGACAAAAGTTGTTTTTATTTCACTAACAAATGTAAATTAATAGCTTGTTAATCAAGACAATTAACAAATCATCAATTCATATTGACTGTAAGAGTCAAACGTCTCTCTTTACGTACAATATATGTGACCCTAATTCCCCAAATACACTTCTGTTTGATTGACCGTGAAGAAGAAAAGATTTTTTGTTCTCGTTTTAACCTTCTTTATTCCGGGCATTACTTCCTTGCTTCTCTCCTTCCTTCTTTCTTTAAAACACTGCCGAAAATTGGACGCAGTAGCGAACCAATGATGCTTCGCTATTTTTCCTCCTATCTTATATCATCTCTCATAAAAACATGGGCTTGATCTATCCTGATTTTCTTAGGGTCTGCCAGGCGTAAGCACCAGTTAAGGGTTAACCTGGAGTATCTGGTTCAAGGGGGCCGTCCCACTAAGCAATACTTTATTTGATAATTGGTGCCTGAATCACTGAAATCAGTGACACAATCATTTCTTTATAGGATGCGGTTATGGTGTAACGGTTATAGACTTAAAAATGGACTTAGCTAACAAAGTTCAAATACTAGATAATACAGTTTACATTTCATATTGCGCTAAAACCCTTGGGAACCCAATTATTCTCCACGAGTTATAGCGTTATAATACTCTTACTTAGGCAACCGGTCTAGGAGAAGGAAAATTCTAAACTCCAATACGTCAAATGCTGAAGAAACCATATCTTTTGAAGCACCCATGCATCAGTCTCCCTTTGTTCGTGTCTCCCCACGATAAGATGACCTTGTGTCATATATCGGCTTGCTTAGAAGTCGGTTAGTCTTAAAACATCTTGGATCATATAGACTCATTACTTATTTGTTTGGGATCTCAGATAAAATTTAATAAGTTTCCCTTTACACTTCAGGTGTTTTGGGGTTTTTCTTTCGTTTTTTCTCCTTGAATGGAGCGTTTCATCCTGTACGTAATTGGCCGACCAGCTAAGATTTACATACCTCCGATCTGTGCCGAGAATGGAAGCAGTCTAGATGATCAACAAGTAGCAATGGATGATAGTGACGGATTGCAAGGAGTCATCATAATTATGATGATGATCATCATCACTTTTTCATTTTAAACGATAGTCGAGCATCATCATGTTTTTTTTGTTTGTTTTTTTTAGGGAGAGACTGCCCCTCAGCCGATTTTGTATGAGGGACTGTAGTGACTGTGCACAATTTAAATGGAGAGAGAGTTTACGCCTCATTTTTTTTTTACTTCATCGCGAGACAAAAAAATTAAATAAGACTATTAAAATAGCGAGACAGTATTTAAACAAAAAATCTAATTTAATCAAGACATATATGATTTACTAACTTCTCTTTGAAACTATATAACAGTAGGTAATTCAATCAAATAAGAAACACAGTAATTTAATCTATTTTAAATGGATGTAATTTAATAAAGAAATTATACTTCTTTTTATTTATTAAAAAAACATGCATAGAAAGTACTATATTTTACTAACTATTTACAGACTTTTTCACTGACACAATCATTTCTTTATAAGAAGCTGTTATGGCGTAACGGTTATAGACGTAATACAATGAACTCGGCTAACATTGTTCAAATCCTGGACGATTCTGTTTACAATTAACATAGCGCTAAAACTCTTGGGAATCCAACAATTCTCTGCCAGCTAAAGCTAGATAATACGACAGACTCTACTTTTACTAAGGCAACCGGTCTAGGAGAAGGAAAACTCGAAACTCCAACCATGTGTACTTTGAATAATAGCAACAAAAAAGGAACTTTAAATTCTCCAGCTTAGGAGTCTTATGATGAGATTAAGTTTAGTGTGAGACCAAGGACACTCTTTTTTCAGAACTATACAACTATTTTAACATTATTTGTA
Source organism: Sepioteuthis lessoniana (assembly GCA_963585895.1). Taxonomy (NCBI): domain Eukaryota; kingdom Metazoa; phylum Mollusca; class Cephalopoda; order Myopsida; family Loliginidae; genus Sepioteuthis; species Sepioteuthis lessoniana. The sequence continues at coordinate 15,953,703 of OY757931.1, read as the reverse complement.
TGAGATAAAATAGGAATATGAACACGATTCCCAAACCTCTAGGCATAAAATAACCATTTTTGAGTTGATGCTATTAGAATTAATCAATCAATCTGGTAGCCTATACAGCGCTATCAGAAACCTCTCTACAATGTTCCGTAATGTTGTTTAACGGAACAAATATAACATTCTTATTATAAAATAGATACACATAAATATACTAAGCAGGGTTAAAGGAGAGACCCGAAGAGGTAGATTTACGAAAATGAATTGGAGTTTTTATTCTAAAGCCTATATCCTTTCTTAATTAGGGGCTTCCATCATCAACATTATCGTCCAGACATTCTGACTACTCGAATTCCCTTGACTCAATCTCACCAACCGTCCCTATCATTCTTGGTAAATCCTCTAGACGGGATCCAATGTCTTGTCTTCGCAGAGAATGTAAGCCGGGCCGGTCGGCCAATACCTGAGTGTCTATGAATAGAGACTATAGGAGATCGGCACTAACAAATTCGTCCCTGCTTCACCAGCAGTGCCTCACATATTTTGTTCGTATTACTTGTACTATGTGTGAGATGTGAGGTAAGAAGCGGTACAGCTGCTGTTTTATGGGGTGCTGCTTCCAGGATTTGTTTAAGAAAGCACTATGTATCCTTTTGTAGTTCCTGTTTAGCTTTTTCTCCAGGCATTTCATCCAAGTGGTGCAACCAGACATTTATTCTGACACGACTACATTAAGAGGAATCCCAGCTATATATCATTAGATAAATCAAATTTCCATTATCCATTTATCAGTCTACACTTCACCTATGTTTATGTTGACATCGATTTCAGTAGATGGTATAATGCTGCTGAGGTATATGAAATGGTTTACAAATTCTATATGTTAGCTATTTAATGAGAAGATGACAATATCTTGATTAATACACATGAACTCTGTTTTATATGAATTTACTGAGAGACCAATCTATCTGGCCGCCTGATCCTGGCTCTGCTGTAATATAATGACCGAGGGATTTCGTTTTATATATCTTGCCTTTCGGTTTAGTTAGGCTGAGAACCTTTCGCTTAGCGTATGGATTCATTAGGTGTAAACATGAGCGCAGGTGTTCACGTGCACGCGGGGAGGATACGTCATTCACAGATGTCAAAATAAAGCCCCAGATGGGAAATGGGACCAGGAGGTGTGAATGATTTCACGCACCGGAAGCGTGGGCTGAGATTTAAGAAAAAAGCTGTTGAGTTTTAGCGTCCGAGGATGATGGTTGACTTTCGGTTGACTCGCCGAGGACTTGCGGCGTGTGCGGCACGTGGTTTGGGGTAGATGGAAAATTCAGCATAGAAAGATTGTGTATCTCCCTCCTTATGTCGAAAAACCTTTTAACTCACAGGTGATAAAAAGTTTCGTACCTGAACTAAGAAGTCGTAAGTGTTTTTTTGTGTTTCGGGATTCCTATGTTATCTATATATGAGTTATGAACATTCTATGTACATATCCATTTATTATGGGTATGTTATACAGCTTGAGCAGGTAATATTAATCGAAGCACTAGATCATCTGTGTAGATTACATTAGCAATGTTTAGATACTCATACAATAAATACATTTCTATTTAATTCAGCGTTATGTCGTATGTGACAACATATTGTGTAAAATGAAAATGAGTCATTTTGAGATGGGTCATTTCTAGAGCCAACGGATACAACTTGATCTTTTAAATTAGTAATTTTATTGAATGCTTGATAAACCTATGTCTTGAATTGTAGTAAAGAAGGAAGTTTTAAAATCCTTTTAGGCTCTTAAAGTACATACAATTTGTAAGCCCGCTTATCTCTGTCTAAATACAGACAGTCTGTTCTCTTCTAGAAATGATAGTATCATTTTCCTACCATAAATTCCCCACAATGAAGGAGAAAACTGTGAACCCCAATTCAGACGGAATAATTCTATAGTTTGCTTCTTTTTTTTTTAGTTGTAACCAGAGAGTATTGAACAAAAATAAATACTTTTGTTTATGCCCTTTAAGCTACTAAACGTTAAATTCGATATCGGGATAATCGTGCAACTTATTGTCTATGTCTTTGATCTTCACAAAGGGATCCATGAATATGGCTTTATGGCTCATTTGTCTTCGTACCAAATTTAATTTTATTCGATTTTATCTGATCACAACAGAAAAATATCCGAGCACAGTTATTAATAACTCACTTAAAAACTGTCTCTGGCTGCTATTAAACTAAATGTCCACTAACATTCTGTCTGTATCATTTACATCATGGTAAACTGAGAATAAATAAGCGCTCTAAAATTAGCATTTATTTGGTAATTCTTTTAAGGAATTATAATGACAGGAGCAGCGCGAACTAAGATTCTATACAATCATTATTAATTTACACATTAATTATTATTGACTGATGCATTAAATCATTAACTGAACTGTGTGCATACGTGTGTTAATGCGAGTATGTACAATGTGTAGTCAGTGACTAATTTTTGTTTAGTTCGTTACCAGGTCAGAGGTATAAAGCATCCAAAGAAATCTAATTCACTTCTTACAGACTGATTGACTAGGCCACTGAATCTGTGAACACTCCAAGGATTCCGTTTTTATTTACGAAGTTTTGTTTAGTTGTGGCACAGCGCCAAAATTATTGAGAATCCAAGAGAATCAAATGTTTGAGTTGTAACTTGGTAACTTAATTAGCCACATATTATACAATATGAAAGGGACCTTTAAACCAAAGCAAACGTAGATCTGGCAAAAGATCACAAATATGAGGAATCTAGAGAAGATCAAACTTGGTCGTAAATGACTCGCAAATCTCACTTATTAAACGTTGTACCATGACGAAATGCTCTAAATGGATAAGTGTATGATAAACAGAGGATCTAATTCTAAACTCAGAGATCTGTACAGACTCTCTTATTAACCATGACATTCAGACAATCTGCTAATGTACAAGTTATAATCCAGAGCAAGATCGAACTTCTATCGGGAACAGCATCATTCTAACCTAAAATGTGAGCACAAACATTTTTCTGTGTAACAATAGCCGAGTGGACTGAGGCTGTAGAATACACCGACAACATTTCGGTAAAGGTATAAGAAGCTCCAACGAGTGTCTTGATATGACTCTAAACAATCTGATGGTGAGGCTTCTGTAATGCCGGAGTTTGGGTAATGTAGAGTAACTCCTTATTGCCATTGCCTCCAGTTTCACACTGGCCCGGAGAGGTTGCAACTCTTAGGTTCTTGTCTATGGGCCAAATCGAACTTTTAGGCAATTAAACTGCGTGCAAACAAACGGTTTAAACTAAATTGAATTGTTAGAAATAGAACCGTTTGATTTATGTTAAATTTAATTGTTAGAAATAGAACTGTTTGATTATTTAACTGTTTGTAAACAAATTGTTGATTGTAAACAAATTATTGAATTGCTTGGAATCATTTAACTGTGTGCAAATAAATGAGTAATGTTGAGTTGAATTATTAGTGGTAAATAGCAATGCTCGTGAAAACTTTATTGTCTATAAACAAATAATTGATATTGAATCGAAATGTTAGTGTAAGATAGCAATGATTGAAAACATTTAACTGTGTAGAAGGATTAGCAAGGATTAGTGTGCAAACAAATTAATTTTAACTCATTTAAAAATGAAATTACGGACAAACTAATCTCTTATATATCATGTGTATCTATTTAAATGCGTACAAACAAATCACAGATGTTACATAGCAACACTTCAAACCGTTCGACTGTGTGCAAAAAAAGGAGGTCAGACTCGGTTAAAATGTTATCAGCAAAATGCGTTTACAAATCATACATTTAATATATATATATATATATATAAAGAGAGAGAGAGAGAGAGAGAGAGAGATTTATAGAGAGGATTTAGCCTGGAATAGCCAACAATGGTTGATATGACATCGAACCCAACGAAACCAAATCAAATAATACATGTTTAATATATGTATATATTTAATATAGTGTAACGAGGATTTGGCTTTAAATAACCTATGATGATCGATATGTCCTAAAATCTTACCAAACTAAATCATGTATATTTAATATATATGTATAAAGAGGATTTTACTTTTAATAACCAACAATTGTTAATATGCCATCAAACCCAACCAAACCAAAAAATACATATTTAATATATATGTATAAAGAGGATTTGGCATTAAATAACCTACAATGGTTTGCATGCCATAAAACCTGACCAAACTAAATCATGTACATCTAATATATATGCATAAAGAAGATTTTACCTTAAATAACCAACAATGGTTGATATGCCATCAATTTCAGTCGAATCAAATTATATATTTAATGTATATTTATAAAGAGGATTTTAGCATTAAATAACCAACAATGGATGATATGCCATAAAACCGAACTGAACCAAATCTGGATAGCAATTTTAGATTCGTCTTAAAAACATTTTCAACAGAAACGGTCGTGAATCTGTCGATGCCATGATTGTAACTAATTCTATCAGAAAAGAAATTGGTAGGCATTAGCTCGAAGAATTTATCATTACCCCTTGCTCAAGATGAGTTGCACCTCACTGTTGACAGTTTAGAATGTGGTAACTATGTCTGACGCACTTTAAAGTTGTTTAAAGATGATTAATGGCTGTTGATTTCAGTTTCCCTATTGTCTGCAAGACATTAAAATCTTCTACCTCAATTTTTAACTAACTCATGCTGGAGAAGTCTCCATATTGAAATAGATAAAAAAAAAATGGCCTGTGGCCACTAAGTAAACATGTTCGAACTCCAGAAGAGCTATCACGTTTATTGTCGATAGAGTACACTTGGGAAATATATAAAACCCCATATCCCCCAGATAAGAATAAGATAGTTCCTCGGTTGTTGTTCTACAACGATACTTTGATATTAATAACCCACAAAGGCTGATATGCCATTAAACTAAGAAAACAGACTAAGCCTAATCAGCGCTTCAAATGTCTTTGTGGTTGCTTAAATCAACGGCTCTTTGAACATATAATCTTCCCTGGTGGACACTGGAAAAATGTCTGACCCCGTTGATATTCCTGGCTGATGAGTGAGTCTCGGGCAAAAAGGACTTAATCTGAGCCTTACCCTTTGAGAGAAGTAGGACAGGCACTTCCTGGAAGGATAGTGCCCTGGTCATAACTAATTATTTACAGCTAATATAAATATATTGGATGTAAAATGTTTGCTGTATCAAAGATTTGTCACATATATATCAGTGGGGCTAGACAGTAGCTATCTACAGCTGGGACCGAAACCCGGTTTGACTCAAACGCCAAGCCGAAGCCTCTAACCATTCAGTCACGAGCTGCCATTAGCGGTGAAGTACATTTTAAACGGTTATGAATCAAATTACTATTGTTTACATACATCCGTTCAACGGCTGCCGAGACCTCAATTCAAATACGAAGAGGCTTGCAATGAACGCTAATGGCAACACGATTGCTTCTTCGCCAGAGAACTCAACATTACAGGAGTAGGGGAGTATATATATACATATATACACACACATATATATATATATATATATATACATATATATATATATATGCATATATATATATATGCGTATATATATATATATATATATTAGTGGTAGGTATTCCTTACCTTGTCGGCAGAAATCACACTGGAAAAAACATTAGATTTAGGTTGGTCTGTACAACCACAACTGCCATATTCCCCAAACCTTGCAACAAGGGATTTTTGTTTTTGTAAAAATGCTCTGTATAGCAAAAACATTCCCCAGGAGATCAGGTAAAAATGGCTGTGGAAAACTTCTTCGGCGAGATATGAGCATAATTTTACTTGAGAGTAATATACATGCCACCAAATGATAACAAGTGGTGATTCAAAATAATGGCGACTATTCAATAGAAATAAATTAATCCATTGTTCAAATATTGATGAGTAGATTATATTTTATTAAAAAGGAAATTATTTTTGACTCATCCCAAAATATCCTATAATATTACAATGTTGGTAAAAAGAGATTGGAACAAGACTGCTGCGTTCAACAATTGATAATTGATAAAAAGTGTCTGGTGAGGAGTTGTAATGCAGAACTACTTGCAGTAGAACTGTAGATGGAATAAAACACTGACGGCTCAAATGATTAGACCACACACTCAGAATGAAGGAAGATAGGACGAGAAAGGAAGCTTTAAGATGGAAACTAAGTGGGAAAGAAAAGCCTAGATGGCAAAAAATCACCTGGGGTGAAACATTTAAAGGCGAGTTGAGAGAAATTAATCTTACATGGTGGGAGTTGAGTAGCGAAAGACTCGTGTGAAAGTTATTGGATCGTCGATGCTTTATTTTCTAATTGAGATAAGGATTAATAAATATCATATAATTCTCTTTTATCTCTCAATGTTCTCGGTCTGGTCTCAATTCTACAATGACTTGAATATAACGAAGTGGTCAATGGGAAATACCAGGATCATTAAATAAGTTTCCAGACTTGTTTTGTATAGACACTTTTATTCATAGTACACACACTAATCTCTAGTCCCCTTCGAAAAAATCTCCTCCGGTTGCAGTGCACTTGTTGTGCCGTTCCAACGACTTCTAGAAGGCTCCATAAAAGTCCTCTTGTGTGAGCGTGTCAATGACCTTCGTCACAGCCTCTTTCATCTCTCCAAGTGTCTCATAATGATAGCCTCTGAGCTTAGGGAATAAGGAAAAGTCACAGGGAGCAAGGTTTGGACTATAGGGAGGGTGAAGAACTGTCTTGATGCCCCTCTTGGTCAAATAGTCTGTGACAAGAATGGAGTTGTGGACTGATGCATTGTCCTGCTGGAAATGCCACTGAGCCGATTTGAAGAGTGCTGGCCTCCTCCAACGGAATGTCTTCCTGAACTCCCTTAAAACCTCAACATAGTAACCCAAACCGTAACCCTTTGGCCAATCAACTCTGGTGTATTGACTTCCTTACTCCTACCACACCTCTCATCATTCCTCACAGACTCCCTGCCTTCCTTGAATCTCTTATGCCACTCAAAAACTGATGCTCGATTCATGCAAGATGGTCGAAAACCAGTTAGAAACATTTCATACCTTTCTTTGGCATTTTTTCTGATTTTAAACACAATTTTATTGCATATCATTCTTCTAAAGTATCTTCACGTCCAGATTGCATTTTTGAGATTCAGCAGCTATGACAATCAGGCTTTAGTAAGGTGTATCCCAATTGCTCCTGTAGCTGTTGATTTGAACCTGAAATCATAAAAATTGGTCAGTCATCCCATAAGATAGATAGCAATAACATACTGAATTTTCAAGCGCCTGCAACAATTTTAAATGCCTGTACGAAAAAGTCAGGAAACTTATTGAAGCACCACATATGTAAAGAAACGTTAAGAAAAGTTTTGTTTTGTTTTATGGCATATTAACCATTTTTAGTTATAAAATGTCAAATCCTGTTTTTTAAATTAAACATATGATTTGTAAACACATTTTGTAGATACATACAGTTAAATCATCAAACAGTTCTTTTTCTCACAATTCAATTCAGCAAAAGTAAACAAGCTTAAATTGTTCCAAGTATTAGTTTGTATCCCTAACAATTCAATTAAACATCAATCATCTGTTTACACATAGTCAAATATTCAAAAAGTTATATTTCTAACAATTTAATAAAACGAAAATTACTTGTTTTCCAGGTTTAAATGTCAGACAGGTCTTGATGACACGTAGATACAACCCTATCATGTGCTATCACTCCGAGCCAGAGTGGACGTGGGATCGGTGGTAAGGAAGGGTAACACTGCATTCGCTAAACTCCAGTATTACTGAACCCTCGCCAACAGATTGTTTAGTGTCATATACAGGATACTCATTAAGGGCGGGTCTTATCCGTCTACTGAGAAGCAGTCGGTGTATTCTACAGTCCAAGCTGACTGGGTAAGAGCTAAGAAACAATAAATGTGTGGATGACAATGAAGAATATAAAAGATATGACTTGTTTTCATTTGTTTCATAGCGTATTAAATTTCGTGGGTTATTTACTGCTTGAGACATCAATGTAGAACTGCTGTGAAACTATTAAACTCACCGATGGAGGATTAAAAAGGATTCATACCTTTCCCAAGGGTATCCAACAAAAGTGGATCTTACAGCGCGACTAGGGTTCGAACATACTTACTTCGATATTATAGACTGGCGAGTTAACCAGCATGACACGAGGAGCTCTCTTATTCACATAAGAACTGCAGAAACGCTTCGTCACTATACAGACGTGTATAACACTACTGTTCTAAATAATCTATGAGTGTAGACATACCCCTTAAATCTCAGTCGGACCCCGTAGTATTCTCCACCGTGATGAAAGGAAGAAACAAACACACAAAGCATCGTCTGTTGGGTCGTTTAATACGAAGTTTATTTACGACTACCCTTCTTTGTAGTCGCAGTTGAGAGAGAAGCAGGGTATGAAAAGAGTTAACTACTTTAGATAGACAAGGAGAAATAAACCGTCACAGAACGAGAGAGGCAGACCCAGGTCTTTATACTATCTTTCTCGTTTTCTGTTGTAGTTCACGCACGTGCTTACTCGGGATTCTGTATTCAGATCTCCACAGCCAGTGTAGATCTCTTTCACAGACTTCACCCAAAGTAGATTCCATAATTTTCGGCCCGTCTTCGCATCTCCGCGGCTCGTCTCCGACTTAATTTCAAACCCGACTTGCCCCCTTACTTCTGCCTGTGGACCATTTCCTTTTCCAGTGTTTCTACAATTGTGCAGAAGATTTGGGACTTCCAGAAGATTTGGGACTTCCAGAAGATTTGAGACTTAATTACAGTCGGATGACTTTAGCATTAAATAACCGACAAAAGTTTGTATGCTATGAACGAAACGAAACCAAACAAAACAAAACTTAGCTGATTGAAGTAATAAATCTATTGAACTAGAAGAAATATTTAAAAGGACAGGATCCTAATAACTCAATTTTTAAAAACCTCAAAATAATAGATTTATTCATAAATATTTAAAAATATCTGTTGATCTTTTGACGGGTCATAATACATAACTATGATAATATAAAACGAAAATAACTTATAACACTAATAATAAATAGGCGGTGCCCGTGGTGCAATGGTTAAGGTCGTAGGGAATAAAAACGACGACCCGAGTTCAAATCCCTAATGATGCTGTTTGCATTTCTCATGGCAACTATAGCCTTGAGAAAGGGATGGATACAATAATTATCCCTCTAGCAGTGGGTAAGATCTAGTGCTGGCTATCTTCTTTAATCTTGACTGGTTAGGTAACCAGTCTAGGAGAAAAGAAATTCTGAATTCAAACCTGTTAAAATCAGCTGACCTTGTTTCTTATTCTGCCAATGCTGAGCTGTTGATAAATATAAACCTTAATATTTGTCAAAATTTCCGAGATGAAGCTTGATAATTGTCATTACTTAGAATATTCGGACTACTGTCCTAATCTTTATCATTATACAATGTTTCGGCAGATATGTCCTTCGGCCTTCTTCATGTGCTTTATGTCGAACTTAGAAGTTCAGACAGAATCTTTAAATGAAAACTATATTTGAACCATTGTTAACCAAAGTAATTCTGGTAACCATGGCAAGATGCTAGTGATAAGTTACAGTTAGTGTTTCTCGTTATTTTTAGCTCTTGTCGGGATTGAACCAACAACTTCCTGATTATTTCATTAAGAATCACTAATAAAATATAATATGTAATGGTATTTACCCAATCAAAAATACTTATCCACCACTGGTAGGATTTGACATTTAAACTGAGCAACCTTTTTTTTTTAATTCAAGGTCTTCCCTCTCCTGTATTGCTTGTCCGACCAAAAGAACAGAAATCCGTCTTCTATACTATTTACGCATAGTTTTGAGAAGAAGGGATAGATCCTGCCAATTCTTACTGGATTAGGAAACAACTTCGTGAAGAATTTGAACTCTAGGTTTATTTTCCAAGACGATGGCCATTACGCCGTGTACTTCCTCAGCATTATAACGTAATTGAAATAAAAAGTCAAAATGTAATTAGTTAAAAGTCACATTTAACTTATATATATATAGGGAGAGAGAGAGAGAGAGACAGAGAGAACATCCATAGAGAGAGAGACAGACAGACAGAGACTGTGACAGACAGAAAGAAGGAAACAAAGAGTGGGAGGTAAATTTTAAAAAAGGAATTATTCTTCTTAGTAATTGTAAAAAAAATTCTGTTTTCCCTCCACTCATTTTAAATGACTGGAGTAAAATAAGAAAATTGATTTGAAAAATCTTCGTGATATTATTATCATTATTATTATTATTATTATTTACTCCTCTAGAGTTTTTCACATCAGTTTCAGCTAATGGTTTTTCACTGGAGTTTGAGTGACAGCAAGTCTCCTCAAGTCTCCAGGACTCGTCTCAGTATTCTGGCCGTCCTCAGCAATGCTGTCGTTTGGATAGTCTCCACCCGTCCGCTAACTTCCAAGTCCTCCAGGCCCTTTAATAATTCTTTAGTTACTGTGCCTAACGCACTAATCACAATTGGCACAATCGTTACTTTCATGTTCCACAGTTTCTTCAATTCTCTAGCAAGGTCAAAGTACTTATCCTTCTTTTCACTTTCCTTCAGATGGTCCGCCGGGACAGCAAAGTCAACAATTTTGCAGATTCTCGTTCTTTTGTTGATTATTATGAGGTCTATCATTATTATTATTATTATTATTATTATTATTATTATTATAAATCTAAATATATCCGTTTATCTTATATTGAGTGGTAAATTAATTAAAGTAAACATTTGTACTATTTATCATATAATAGAAAAATGATAATGTTTAGTACGTAATACTTCCAATAATGTGTCGCTCGTTCAAGAAGGACCCAGTTTATGTACACTATCGAGACAGATTGTTAGTTGTGAATAAATATCGTGTGAAAGTTGGCCAGCTTCCTTTTCGGAAAAACGCTGCCGAAATGTTCTTAAGTTAATCCTGAGGACTCTCCAGGGTAAAAAAATGACAAGGAATTAGTTGGTCGAATGGTGTATTGATCTAGAAGATTTATTTTCACTGGCTCCGGGGAGACAGCAGTCCCTAAATTAGACATGGCGGTAGCTGTCCATTGGGGATCACTTCGCGTTAAATGGCTGTATTAAGGGAAAGATCACGGCGGAAGTCATGCGGCCATCGTGATGGGAAAAGAAAGAAAGAGAAGAAAAGCTGGAAGCCAGTTAGATGTCGTTGGGTTGGAACATAAGACAGAAGAAAGAGTAGGATATTGTAACAAAGGCGAGCGTGGGAAGGCACGAAAGAAAAGAGAAAAACGGGGAAGATAAAGATGATACTGAAAGAGGAAAGAAAAGAAATTATATGAAGGCGGATATGAATAAAACGAAGAATAAGTCACAAGTGGAAATTAAGGCACAATACGAATATTGTGAGAAAAAGTGTCTATAAGATCTTGGAAAGGTCAATGCAAAAAAAAAAACTGAATAAGTGTTACACTGAGATAAAGATGAACGATATAGTCAGAGGAAAAACTGGACAATGAACTGAAAGTGTAAAGTTTTGGAAGAGGAGAGACAGAGAAAAACACAGTTGAAAAATGAGCCGAAACAACTTGAAGAAAAAAAAAATTAAAAGAGTGTATGGATGCAGAGATAAATAAAAGAAAGAAAAAGAAGCAAAAAAAAAAGGGGGAGAAGGTTAGTTTAGTAAGTAAAAATAAATAATATATATATATATATATATATAAAGAATGGAAAAGAAGAAAAAAGAAAGAAATGTTGCACCAAAGATGAGAGAAAAAGATGAGAAAGAAAGAAAGAAAAAGAAGCAAAAAAAAAGGGGGAGAAGGTTAGTTTAGTAAGTAAAAATAAATAATATATATATATATATATATATATATATATAAAAAGAATGGAAAAGAAGAAAAAAGAAAGAAAAGTTGCACCAAAGATGAGAGAAAAAGATGAGAAAGAAAGAAAGAAAAAGAAAGAAAGAAAAAAGAAAGAAAGAAAGAAAGAAAGTGATGAAAAACGAGCCAAAGAAAAGAAAGAGGAAACATGGTAAAAGAAGAAAGGAAAAGGGAGAAGTTTAAGTTAACCGAAAAAAGATTGATTGATTGATTTTAAGGGAATGTCTACTCCACAAGGTTTATTTTCTGCCGAGAATCTAGAGAGTCGCTTTCATCGTACGTTCTTATTTAAATTTCTTGTTTTGGTTGTTTCTTTTGAGGTTTTTTTTTTTTGCACAGTTATGTGATATCAAGTATTCCGATCTTATAAAAATAATCTTCATATATTTATAGAGTGGTAAGTAACTGATAATAATAATCATTAGTAAATGACAACTGGTCTATTTTAGCCATAGACTGGACCCTAACAGATTCTACAACTTCCGGTCAGAGTGGAGCAGTGAGTTATAGCAATGAAAAGGTCTTCATATTCCCATTAACTCAAGAACTGGAGCCTGATCAACAGATACATTTTGGTTTATACTAAGGACACTATCATTCTCTACGGGGGCATCCCCTTTAAATGGGCTACAGTCAGGGCGAGGAAAAGAGAAGATTGGGATAAAATGAGAAAACGAAAGTTGAAACAATTAGTCAAGAAAAAAACTGATTTAGTTGAAGAAAATAAAAGAAAAAAAGAGAACATAAAAAATGTCAAGTGAAAAGAGAATGAGATCAAATAAGAAAGAGAAAGTAGAAAGTGAAAGTTGAGAAAAGGAATTTTTGGGGAAAATTAAATCAGATATATAGTTGACGAAAATTTAAAGAAAAAAAGAGGTAAAATTGGGTGAAAGAAAGAACGTGCATTAATACCACGGTCTTGTACCATGGTTTTCTGGTGGGGACACCTGGTATTAGCCCGTGTCCTTTCCCCCCGGAAATACCGGTTTGGCCGGGTTAAGTTCATCGCTTAGAGCCTGAAGTGGTCAAATATGTGTATTGTTTCCGAGATCAAGCATTTCTTGTGACGGCCCTCCACGAGCCTCGACTCGTGCTTAGATATGACAATGATCTTGTTTTAAACCCTGACAAAATGGAAAGTTTGTTAAAGAACTGTTATGGCCCTGGAAATGGGTCACAAAGTGAACAGAAGACCACGGGTATAGTAAAGGCATATATTTACCAGAACAAAGGTTGGTTACAAGAACATAGGACGGTAAGCTGGTTCGCATTATCACGCGGGCGATGTTAGCTTCCGTTTATTTCCTTGTGTTACAAGGAATGCACAAGGCCCTTGAATTTTGGCGGGAGATGGAAGGGAGTGGTCATGCTGTTCCTAAGGATATGGCTAGCCATATTCGCCGACCCATTCAACAGTATATAATATATAATCATTCATCCATCACCATGCGTGCTGCAACTGGGTGAGGTGAGCTTCCGGATCTAGGATGACTTCGTATTGCTTCGTCTTCCGGTATTTATGGGGAGTGGTTGAGTCCATTAGTAGGTAATGCCGTCACAACAATACCTTAAAAGGAAGTTTGGCTAAATAAAAAAAAAGGCAAAGGAAGAAAAAAAACTGTACAGATGAAAAAATAAAAAGAAAAGAAGAAGCCCAATTAAAGAAGGAGAAAAAATAGAAATAATTAAGAAAAAGAAAAAGAAGTAAAATATTAGAGTGATAGCAGAAGAAAAGAAAAAAGTGTAATAAAAAGAAAGTATAAAATAAAAGAACAAAGCAAATTAAAACGAGAAAAAAAAAGAAAAAGAAGCACCCACACAAAAAAGGGTGAATAGTGGTTTAAAATGCTCAAGTGAAGCCTTGAAATGAGAGAGTTCGAACTCAAGTCACGCTATTATGTTAAATTTCATTCTAATACCCTTGGGATAGTTATGAATCCTTTACCCTTCTTATTATGGGTGAAATGAAATCACTGCTATTCTTTAATATGGATTTACGAGGATCATTAAATAAGTTTCCACACTTTTTTTGTATGGGCACTTTTATTGATAGTGCACGCATGAAACTCTAGTCCCGTCGAAGTAATCTCCTCCGGCTGCAATGCACTTATTGTACCGTTTCAACAACTTCTGGAAGGCCCCATGGAAGTCCTCTTGTGTGAGCGTGTCAATGACCTTCGTCACACCCTCTTTCATCTCCTCAGTTGTCTCATAACGACAGCCTCTGAGCTTAGGGAATAACCAAAAGTCAAAGGGCGCAATGACTGGACTATAAGGAGGCTGAGGAACTGTCTTGGTCAAATAGTCTGTGACAAGAATGGAGTTGTGGACTGGTGCATTGACCTGCTGGAAATGCCACTGAGCCGATTTGAAGAGTGCTGGCCTCTTCTGACGGAATCTCTTGCAGAACTCCCTTAAAACCACAACATAGTAACCATAACCCAAAACCTGTGGCCAATCACCTCTGCTGTATTGGCTTCCTTACTCCTCCCACACCTCTCATTATCTCTCACAGACTTCCTGCCTTCCTTGAATCTCTAATGGCACTCAAAAACTGATGCTCGATTCATGCAAGATGGTCGAAAAGCAGTCTGAAGCATTCCATATATTTTTGTGGTATTTTTCCCCTGTTTAAAACAGCATTTTATTGCATATCGTTCTTCTAAAGTGTCCTCATGTCCAGATTACATTTTTGAAATTCACCAGCTGTGACAATCAGGCCTTTATAGGATGTATTTCAATTGCTTCTGTAGCTGTTCCTTTGAACCTGAAATCATAAAAGCAATAACATACTAAATTCTCAAGAGTCTTACGACGATTTCAAATGCCTGTACAAAAAAGTCTGGAAACCTATTGAAGACATCAAATATTATGAAATAACCCACACAATTTTGTATACCATTAATGAAAAAATTCTGACCCGAAACCAACTTGACATCTTTCTCTGGATGGAAGGGTTTGAGTAAAAATATACACTAACTACGTTATTTTTTTGGTCACTAGACCTGAATGACACAGAGATAAATACATAATCAAACATTCTCTTCCTTTTTCAACTATTTGTTTAAAAAGAGAAAAATATCTCACCCACCAGGTTTGCCCGTTGGGGGTAGCATTACTGATATGTTTACAAGGGTGTGACCGCTGCATTATGTTAGCTACTTCTTATAGCCATCAATTGAGAACACGATGCTATTGGCAGTCAGCCTTCTAAGAATAATCGAGAAAGTTACGCCTAATGAACACCGGGTACACTCAGTCCCTTGGCGGGTAACTTAAGATGAAATTAATAAAAAAAAAAAAAGAACACGCCACATGCTTTAGATTGTCAATAATCAATTCAGCGGAAGTTTCTATCAAAAAGAAATATTCAAAACAGGAAAAGAAAATGTATATATCATTTAAAAGATCTTTTTCACAAGATTGCTTACCCTTTGGCAAATATTGCGCGTTTTGCTGTTTAGCAAGAACGCAGCTCTGCGGAGGAGAAAGACATAAACGGAAATATGGAATAATATTTACAAGCTGTTTCTCTATGAAGGATACATGAGAGGATGCTAATAAGTTCTCATCCTAACCAAGAACGGAATGCCATCTTGTCAGTGGGACTCAGAATATGTTCATTGTATTTTCTGCATTATCTTCTGCATCAAGACGAGGTAGAATGAATGACGACTAAAGGAATTAGAACACTTTTCTTTATAAAAAAAAGTAAATCTTATTATTAGCCTATTAAAGGTATGAATTTGACTGTAAGTGCGTGTGTGTGTGAGAGAGTGAGAGAGAGAGGGAGAGAGACAGAGACAGGGAGACGATGACACATGGAGGATTTGAAGGACATAAACACTGCTATATTGACCCATAACTTCTTAACCCCGCTGTGCTACATTCAGATTCAGGGCTGTACGTCTTTTTTTCTTTGACAAGACATTCTTAAACGCTTTTCGCCACTGCGGCCACTCAAGGACTCGAAGACTCAAGACTGAAAACTGAAGACTGTCAACTGCTGATTGTTACTGCTATGGGCTGCGCTTCCTAGGCTGTGCCAAGCGGCCGCTCTCCGTAACTGACTGAATCGTTTTAGCTGCAAGACCGAGACTGTTTGTTACTCTGAGAGTGCAAGTAAGTATAAAATTTCATAACGCCTATGCACTTTCAGTTCAAACTTCGGGAGCTGCATGCACCTACGCATAACTGCCTTCCTGTGTACATGTCATGCAGTCACTTTTTTTTTACACAGCTGGAAAATCCGTCATTGTCAAGGATCAATAGGCAGTAATATCGCCGAACCCAAAAAAAAGGCATTCTGGGTATGACACTAAATTTTATCTGATGATGAAGCTCTGGAGAGTGAAGGGTAAATGTTTGTTTTGTTTTTTAATTGCATATCTATCTTCGTGGTTAATTTACTACCAAAGTCACCATTATAGAATATCAGAGGTAGTAATATTTGATCAATACATAACTGGATAAATGGTTCATATCTTTCCCAATGGTATTAGTCAAAAAGTGAATACATTAGCGTAATTGGAGTCCGAACTCTCTTACTACGAACTCGCAGTCCAGTATTTTAACAACTTCGAGAGAAGAACTCTCTCCGTGAAGAATAACAGAAATGTCAACGATATAAGGTGACTGCTGAGAGCGTTAAAAGTTCTATGCAATTTTATTTAACTCGGCTTAATAAATAATTTTCAAGTTCTTTATTTAAGAAGTCTAATAATAATGATTACTTTCTGTATTAATTGATTGATTGATTGATTTTAGCAGTATGTCAACTTGTCAAGGGTTATTTTATGCCAAGAGATTGAGCAATTGTGTTCCTTTTAAGTTCAGTTTTACATTTTTCTACAGTTATTTCTTAAGAGCATTTTTTATTTCCTCATGTTCGGTCGAATACGAATAATTTCGAACCATTCTTTTGACTAATTGATAGAACCCTTACAAGAACAAACACCGAAGGTCAGAGTGGACCTGGCAGTAATGACAATGAAGGGATACTCCAAACGCTCCACGTATCTCCAGATTTGGAACCTAACAACCAAATTGCGTTTAGTGCCCTACCCATTGTTACATATTTGACCATGCACTTTCGAAAGATTTCAAAAACAGGATCCGTCTGTGTCTTAAGATAAACAAAAGACAGCTGAAATGTCGCTCGAATTGCGTGAGTGGGATGCGGGAAGGAAGAGAGAATGTGTGTTTCGTGGGAGTCCGAAAAATATATTACAACGTAAGTTTTCAACCCTGGTAGTAGGTAAAGAGCAGGGCAGAAGAAAAACTAAACGTTACGCCGTTTTGGGCGCGGACCTCGCAGGGGTTGCAGACGGCTTCGGGTTGAGAGGGAGAGAAAATTCTAATTTCATAAGTGAGTATGAACGCAGGAAAATATAGGAGAGCCTAGCAGAGGCCTTTGTCGTGAATTTACCTGTAGCCGCTTTATGGAGGCAGAACGAAGAGGGAACGAAGATGATTAAATGTTTTAGTCAGTCTTGTTTAAGCCTCAAGGCAGAGCGAAACAAAAAGACTCTATAAATATATAGCATCTCAGCCTGGTGTAAATCTTAGCGGTTCCTAACGTAACTATTTCGCCAATCTATTCACACATTTCCTAAATAAAACGAGAGATCATATTTTTATAAATACGTGTTGTCGTCACTTTCTCTTTTCTTCCGTAGTATATAACCCAAGAACACGATTTTCTCGGAATTGTATTCTTTTTAGAGATAAAATATATATTCAAAACTCCACTGATATGGCATAAAAACTGACATCTATATTTTTTTACTGTTTTATTATTTTTAATTTCTTAGAACATATGGCTCAGTTGGCTGAGGGTGTAGAATACACCTCCTGCATCTTTGCAGAGGAGTAAGACTTCCTCAACGAGTGACCTAGATATGATTCTAAGCAATCAAAGGGTGAGACTCCAGTAATGCAGGAGATTTGGGGAATATAGAGTACTTTTTTGCTGCAATCCCTCCGATGGTCCACTCTGGCCCGGAGTGGCAGCACTTGATATGGTTCTATCTATGGGTTAATTAGAACTCCGACGTTTAAACTGAATGCAAACAAATGACTTAAGCAAAACTGAATTGCTTGAAGTTGAACAGTTTAATCATTTAGATTTTGTGTAAACAAATTAGTGCTGTTTAATTGTTAGTGATACATAGCAATACTTGAAACCTTTTAACTTTGTTGAGATTCTAAACTGAAGTGTTTGAAATAGAACTGTTTGATCATTTAACTCTGTGTATACAAATGACTGATTCTTAATTGAATTTTTTGTAATACATAGCAATACTTGAAACCATTTATCTTTGTTGACATTCTAAACTGAAGGGTTTGAAATAGAACTGATTGATCATTTAACTGTGTGTATAAAAAATGACTGATTTTTAATTGAATTGTTCGTAATACATAACAATACTTGGCACCATTTAAATTTGTTGATATTCTAAACTGAAGTGTTTGAAATATAACTGTTTGATCATTTAACTTTGTGGAAGCAAATGACTGATGTCTATTTAAGATGTTGGTGATACGGTGCAATACTCTTTTATAGACTTATGCAAAATTCAATTGTAAGAAAGAGAAGTATTTCATTATTTAAGTGTGTAAACAAATGACCGATGTTTAATCGAATTGTTAGTGTTAAATAGAAATATTTAAAACATTTACCTCAGTGCAAATAAATGATTAAAATTAAATAGAATAATTCGTATTAGATAGAAATTAGTTAAACCATTTAACTGTGTGCAAAAAATAGTTCTGGCTCGTTTAAAAATCTTATCTACAAAATATTTCTACAAATCATATTTTTAAAATAGATGTATTTAAAAATTTGATATTAGATGAACTACAATGAATGATATGCATTAAAATTAAACTAAAACAATTAAAACATAGAGAATCTAAAAAGATATGATCCAAATTTCGATTGATAATCATATAGGAATGCTGAAAAGATATCAACATGAGTAAGATACCCATTAAAAATATATTGACAATCCAGTTTAACGTGCTTAGCACATTGTTTAAGGGGAGTCCTTCGGGCGTAGTTGCTTACGCGCTAAACTGCGAAATATGTATAAGCGAATTCGATTTCTAGTCGAGATACAGAAACACTTTCGGATTAATACCCTTAAGAGAGTAGGAACTCCCTTATACCTCAATCTATGGCTTAGATTATACCATTATTCTCCATTCTTGGGAGAATGGAGACCAGCTTTTAGAGCATCGAGAAGAGAACAAGTCATTATATCCCGACTGCGCATTGATCATACAAGGCTTACTCACGCTTTCATTGTGAAACAGGAACCACAACCACAGTGTTTAACCTGCCAGACAACTTGCACGGTTAAACAGATTCTTATAGAATGCAGAGCTCTCGCTGTTATCAGAAAGCGATTTTTCAAAGTGACTAGTTTCATCGAATTGTTTGAAAACATCAAAATAGATGACGTTCTGTCCTTCTTGCGAGAAACAGGCTTGTACAAAAATATGACGAATTAAAACTGATTAATCATGTGCAAACAAGTGAAATCCTGCTTATAAAAAAATTTACCTACTCAGTATTCATTGGTAAAAGGTATATATATATATATATATATATATATATATATATATATATATAGACATATATATATAGAGAGAGAGACAGAATTTGGCGTTAAATAACCTACAAAGGTTGATATGCCATAAAACCCAAACAACCAACCAAATCTCTTCCCCATTACTCATTCGCTTGTATAGTGTTAAATGGTTTCAAGTATTGCTATGTATACCGAGCAATTCAATTAAACATCAGTTTAAACCGGCTCAATTCCTTGTGGTTAGAGTGTTCACCAATGGTCCGGGGGACCGGGGTTCAATCCCAGGTCGCGTCTTACCAACCAAACATACCATTACTGATCTTTTACAGGCATGGGTTTTGCATGGAATTATGAAAGTCGACATGCCATTAAATAAAGAAACCAAACCAAACCAAACACGAAGGATATTATCAATGTTGTGAGTACAAACTTAGAATATAATTTAGGAGGGTCGGCTGGAAAGTTCATTATATGAAAAGTTTATATGATGAGTAATATCTG
The DNA here is from genome assembly GCA_963585895.1 of Sepioteuthis lessoniana. Classification (NCBI taxonomy): domain Eukaryota; kingdom Metazoa; phylum Mollusca; class Cephalopoda; order Myopsida; family Loliginidae; genus Sepioteuthis; species Sepioteuthis lessoniana. The sequence goes on along the minus strand of OY757931.1, from coordinate 15,933,711 downwards.
ATAGTTATTTTTTATCAGTGGGTTCCAATGACTGTTAGAAGAATTGTGTGGACCGTAAAAAGGGATTCTATTTAACTTTAATTATTTTTTGTTTCCGTGAGGGCATCTTCTGCAGCTTATATATTTTCGGCCGTTGCTCAACTTGGAGAAATTTGCAAAACTTTCCAATGCTTTTCTTTTGTGTTGTGTCATGCTAGTCTCATAAAAGAAGGGTCGTTTCTTACTGGATAACACTCACTTATACTCACCTCGTGGTGTGATAGTGTAACGTAATGGCGAAGGGATTTCGGTTCATGCCTTTGGGTTTAGTTAGGCTGAGAACCTTTCGGCTCAGCACATGGGTTAGTTAGGTGCAACATTGAGGCAGGTGTTAACGCCGGCGCGCGCGGGTGGATGGAGATATCACTCAGATGTCACAATAGTCCGAGACGAAACGGGTGACGGAGTGCGAGTGACGTCACGCACCGGAAGCGCGCAGAGGTTTGTGGAGAATTGAAAGAAAGTCAGGGAGTTGAGTACTACACGCCAAACGAGAAGGATCGACTTTTGGAGCTCGCAGACGCGAGGCGAACTTGCGTCCAATAGGGGCCGCTCGAGATGGGGGCCAAATGAATAAGACAGCATAGAGGATTGTGTCACTCCTCCTCATGTCGAAACCTTTAACTCAAAGTTAATAAAAAGGTTTCGTACCTGAACAAGAAGTCGTTACGTGTTTTCGAATTTCGAGATTCCTATGTTCTTTATGTATACATGTTAGATGTTTTTTCGTTATGAACATTATATGTCTATTTCGCACATGGCGTTAATTGTGGCTATAGTACAATAGTTAAAGCGATGGATTGTGGAATTGTAGTAAGCGAGTTTGATCTCCAGTTGCGCTATCACGGTCCTTTTGGGACAATTACCCTTGGGAAAGGCATGAACCCCCTAATCCTCCCAGCTATGGGGTAAATAGTACCATTACTGTTCTTGAAGGATAGCTTTGACATTAAATAACAAACAAAGGTTGATATGCCATTAAACCAAAGAAACGAAACCAAATCACTTATACTCACGTTAGTGCTAAGCATCGTATAACCCAAACGATTTTTATGTGAAATTTTTTATTTCTTTATATACATTTTTAGATGACGGAAATAAAATGTTTGAGTTGAAAAATAAATCTAACATCCAAAATTTTAGGTTCATGCAATCTGAAAATAAACTTCAATGCAAACATATTTTTCAAGAAATCAATAATAAATCTAAAATAGAAACAAACATATATGACTACATACAGAGAGAGACAGAGCGAAAGAGAGAGAGAGAGAAAAAGCGAAAGAGGGAGAAGAGAGAAAGAGAGGGAATAGAGATATTTTTTTTTTAATATGCGGGTTGATGAAATCCTTTTAAATGTTTCTCAGGGTAAACATTTTAAAAGAAAAGATGTTGAAAGATGTTGAAACATCTGTAGTTGAAAACAAACACTCACGGATATTCAACAGGTGCTCTTAATTCTCACTGTCAAAAAAAAGCAGGGTTCTTGGAAATGCGTAACGAAAATATGACAAACCAAGGAAGATATATCAATACGCGGGTTTTGAACTTCGAATCTCGCGCGCACACACACAAACACCCACCCACCCACACACACACTTACGTATATATATATATATATATATATATATTGTCATCCACAGAGTGTTTCGTTCTATCAGAACTCATCAGTGTGGCTAGACAGGCAAGATTCCCGAAGCTGGGATCGAAACCTGGCTGACTGTGACCCCAATCCAATATATATATATATATATATATATATATATAAATATATATATATATATACATATTAGGATCATGCAATAAATAAGATGAATATTGCCTAAGCAATTTACAATGTGAAGCACTGTTTATAGTTGTACACTTTTACAAGAAAATCAATAGTTGCATGGAATGTCTTATCCCATTAAACTGTCAAAATGACTTTCTTAAGTGACCACTGCTCCCAAAAGTTTTCTTTTTCGTGAAAAATCTCTATATTTCCACTACATGTGCTGTATAGTCGTAATACAAATATATGCAGAAACATAGTAAACAATAATGACGAACTTCAATGAATGAACGAACACACTTCTTTATAAAAATATATCTCTCACACTTTATTCTCCAAAGGGTGATGTTGGTTGTGTGTGAGAGGTGAGTTGGATACGGGGACAGATTGCTACATATTGACCCAAAGTTCTTCTGACCATAGCAGCTCTTCATTTTCATCTTGGCTGGGGTTGCTCAATCGTGGGTCACTGAGGGCCCAAAGCCCTCTGTCTGCCGCTGGCTCTCACTTCGGCATCTTGTCCCCAACTGACTCCAACTCCAACCTCAATGACTCAAGCCGTCTGTATCCTGGTTATATTTTTGTTTGACGTCCACCTGCTTCCGCTGTTCTTCCGCTTATTTACACAGGTACAGCTTTTGATTGACGGCTCGGTCGAGGGTCAATATGTTACACATGGAATGCCTTTTCAATTCAGTTCGTCGTGATAAACCCATGTAAAGCACGTTTGTTAACATTTTTTAACAAAAAAAAAAAACTTTTTCCATATATATCACACCTCTGCGATTTGAAAATGGTTTGTAATTCTCAGCCTGCAAAAACTGAATGATAAACTGTGTTCCAGCCTGAAGAAATATTTGATTTTCTATGATTTTGAATAGCTTCAAAAAATTATTTTTTTATTCCTAAATGAATTTTCCTATAAGCCAATTTTAAACAATGTTGAATTTACATTTATAGAAATAAATCCTGAAAAAAATATTTGACATGCTTCAAAAAAGTAAAAATATTTGCTGAATGACCTTCATATATATATATATATATATAGAAGAAAGGGATAAAAGAAATAACATGAAAAAAAGGTAATTCATTTGACTGTCCCCTTTCCTTTTCTTCCTTTTTTTTCCACCTTACTTTTCTTTTATCCCCCTTTCTTCTTCACGCTTTGACGAATGCTAGCCTTTTCTTCTTTTTGTTCGTCCTTCTTAATTTTCACCATTGAGGAAGACAATTTCTTCTCTCTCTCTCTCTCTCTCTCTCTTTCTTTTTTCTTTCATCTTTTCTTCCTTTCCTTCTTTTTCCTCCTGTCGTTTTGACCGTCTCACGTTTCAACCTTGAGGAGGTAAATTCCTTTTCCTTTCTCTCTTTCTTCGTCATGTTTTGACGACTTTATAGTCTTTCTTAACTATTAAACTTTGAGGAGAAAAATTCCTTTTTCTTTTCTTTCCTTTCCCCTCTTCGTCATGTGTTGACGAACTTCTGTCTCGTCCCTCTTATATTTCAACATTGGGGAAGAGATTATTCTTTTTTCTCAGTTTCTCTTTTTCTCTCTCCACATTTTTGACGAGTTTACGGTCTTTCTAAAATGTCAAACTTTTAGGAAGAAAATTCTCTCTTCCTTTTCCTTTCCTCAACACTGTGGAGGACCATTCGGCTACTAAATTTTCGTGCGACGTCAGAGAATATGTTTGGGTTCTTGTTCATTAACTTTTTCTAGATCCTTTCGCTCTGAAACAGACAAATAGCTTAACTTTTCCTCGAATTTATTTGGCATCTCCGAGTTCTTATGCTTGCGAGGCGGGCCTTCTCAACGGACATATTTTTTAATCTGTTTACATGACACACTTGTGTTTTCTTCCTTCCCTCGTGGGTAACGATTCTATATGTCCTCTTGTCGATTCTCTGTGTTACTGCATAGGGACCTATATATCTTCCACCACAGTGTGGTCCTTTAATTGGGGATAGTAGCAGGATAGTAGCAGGATTTCGTCACCCTTTTCAAATTCTTTCTTAGCCATTTGTGGGGGCCCTCTTATTTTTCTCTCATCCCCTCGATAAGTGTTAGAGAGTTTATTACCATTATTCCTTGGAGTTTTATCCTTTCACTGATGACTGGTCCCTTTGTCTTTCTGTTTCCTGAGATGTGGAAGCTTCACTTCTTTCCTTTCCACCTTCCCTCTCTGCGAGCGACTATGTAGTTTGTGACTCGCACGTGGCTCTGTCACCATCTTGCCTTCTTCATGTTTGGCGTTCACTTTCGCCATCTTGTTTTCAAGTTTGGCGTTCATTCTCGCCATATTAATTTCTTCATTTTTGGCGCTCATTTTCGCCATTTTGCTCGGTTGACATTTTTTCCTTTCTACCCCATTTCCCTGTATGAAGGAGATTCCTTTCATGGGTAGCTTATCTACCACTTCAACTTGAATTGGTCCGTTTCTCCACTGGTACTTTAGGGTTATTTTACATATTTTACATAGCGGTATTTTCACCCTCTACCGCCAATACACATCACAGTCTCACGTGCTGCTTCTATCACCCCTTTAAGTAATTTATTTCATAGAAGTAATGACTGAGATGCTCCTGTGTCTCGCAAAATTGAGACTTCTAGTGGCCCTCCATTTGGGCCTCTTATCACCCCTCTTTTCGTCCAGGGTCGATAAGACTGGTTCCCTCTAGCTGTTGTTACAGCTCCTTGTAGTTTTCTCGACTGGATTCGCTTATATTCCGGACCTTTTCCTCGCTGATACCTTATGGCTATGTGTCCAGCTATTCTACATTTATAGCTGACCACTGTTCTGCTGCTACTTTGGAAGGTTCATCTATTCTCATCCTTAGGCTTTTCTTCTGGGCTGCACTCTACCTTAAATTTCATTCTGCTTCCTTGGCTATTAGTGTAGATTCTTTCCTTTGTTTTTCGGTATGTGAGGGTGTATTTGTCTGCTAGTGCGGCCATTTCGTAGCTCACATCAGTTTTCCTTTCACTTAGGTGAACCCTGACTTCTTCTGGCACAATGTTTTAAAATTCTTCAGCTAATATTAGCTGCCAGAGTTTTTCAGCGTCTCCGTCTATCGTCTTAGAGTCGCACCATTTATCTAGCGCAATCTCCTTTTCCCGCAGAAATTCCACATAAGATTGGTTTTCTTTCTCTCTCTGCGTTCTGAACTTCTGTCTATAAGCTTCTGGAACCAACTCGAAGCTTTTGAGAATAGCTGCTTTCACCAATTCATAGTCGGCGAAATTTCCTGTTGACAGAGTTTCATATGCCCTCTGGGCTTTTCCTGTCAGTACATTCTGGAGTAACATTGCCCAGCATTCTCTCACTCATCCGAGGTGGAATGCAGTTCGCTTAAAATGCGCGAAGTATTCGTCAACGTAGGCTTCTTCAAATTTCGGGACTAGCCTCGCTTTCTTCCTTACTTACAAACTGTCATGGCTTTCTTCGCGTCCTCTTCTCGCCAAGTCGACTGCTCGCAACCTCATTTCTTGTTCAATTCTAGCTTTCTCCAGCTCCGTCTTATTTCTCTCCAGTTCCATTCGGTCTTGTATTCGAACTTTCTCCAGTTCGATAGCTCTTCTAATGCTGCTTCTTCAAACACATTCTCGTCCACCATATGCTCTGTTATTTTTCTAACAAGTTCATGTTTCCTCATAGAATTTTGAATATTTAATTCTAGCTTCTCGCCAATTTTCTTTATCTCGCTTCCTCTTAGCCTCTCCAACTTTTCCATCGAGGGTTCTTTTAAGAAGTTTTCTATTTTGTCCATTTCTTTTTCAATTTTCCCAAACAGTTATATCAACGGGTAATTTGGACTGTTTCGACAATATTCCTTTCACGGTCTCCCAGGGCAGATTTAGACGGCAGGAATTGTCATACGACTACAAGAAATAAATATTATTATTTTAATAATTATCCCAGTGACGAGCCCCCATTTAAGGTCTGTGACGGCAAAATTAGTAAAATACCAAGACGGGAATTTATTTTTCGCACGTGTGAAGACAGGGTGGTCTGGCACTTGATCCCTCGTTGAATAAGTCCTTGTTCAGAGTCCTTTCTATGGCATATAGGAACTGGCATGTAATGTGAGGGTTAATTTGGGGCTAGACTGACCGCCGCTGGCAAGGGGTTTCTAAATTTTACATTAAACACACACTCACCAGGTTACTAGCTCTTCCTACCCCTAGATTTATGGAAGGTACGGACCTCTAGATTTTGATATAATAATATTAACTGTAGTAGTCGAACTCCGGTTTCCCGTATAATATTTCTAAAGGAAAGAATAGCACAAATTAGGCGAGAATAACAAAAGGCGAAAGAAGCTGAAAAAGAAACATGAAATAGACGACTTGACAGTAAGCAACACAATGAGCAAACTTCAACACATGGGACATTGAAATATGACAATCTTTTTAATACACACGCAGACACACATCTTCAACGCGTCAGCGATATTATCAACGGATAGTACATAAACACAAATATCTTTCTTCTTTTTTTTCCTTTTCTTTAGTCTTTCTTTAAATTGAGAGAGAGAGAGAGAGAGAGAGATTAATTGCAATGCTTAAGAAGGGTGTAGGGAGAAACAGTCTTAATGTTTACTTATCTTGTCGACGGGTTCCTTCGGAGAGTATTTTCTCTTTTACGGGCTGAAGGACTTTATATTATATATAGGTTCTTCTTCTTGTCCAAGATTCTATTTTGCTTCTTCACTCGGAGTTTTGGCATGAGACTCGCGTCCTCTCACGGTGACCTCATCTTCTAAAACTGATATTCTTTACCCCTATTTCCGCTGACGGAAGAAGGGGGCTATTTCCGCTTTGGGATTCTAGCCAATCATTTAGCTTCTATCTTCTTTTCCCCCTGTCAGGCGATTTGTTAGGACTACTATATGTCCCTATAACCCATTCTTTACCCATCCGGTCACAGAGTGCAAACATCTGCTGGTTTCCATTCTGACCTGGATTCGTTACAACGGCCGAAAGGGATTGACCTAGATTCCTATTCCTCTCTTTACGGTCATTCTTTGGCGGCCTGCTAATTCAAACACGGAGGGATAGTAGAAATTCCTTATTTCTCTCTTCTCAGTGGTAGACCACGTGACAATAGTCTTAATTGCATACATTTAAATGAGTCCAAGACTTGCTCTATTATACTAACGATTCAATGTAACATTTATCACTTATTTGGAAATATTTAGATGGTATCAAGTATAGATACTTTTCTTTGACCAATACATGGGACGCTTATAGCTTTTACAATTCTGAGTCAAAGTCGACATGGTATTAAAGGTATTGAGGGGCGACCCCACATTTGACAAATACCCCGAGGAAGATGCTATATTACGTTATTTGGTTTAATGATATATCAAACCCAGGAAGGGGTTTAGTGTCATACCCAGGACACTTGTTCTGATGGATTTACCGTTTGACAGAGATGCAATAAGCTTATTCTACAAACTCAGTCGATAAGTGTTACGTTCTGGTTCGTGAACGCTTGTAATATTATATAAAGGAGAAATGATATGTGAGGAGATATATTCTCAGGAAAAAGTATATACAATAGAGAGACTATTAGTAGACAAGAACATAGGATTAGTGAATACAGAATGTAATATCAAATTAAGGACAAACCACGATATGAGAGGAAATAGAGATATATTCTCAGGAAAAAGTATATACAATACAGAGACTATTAGTTGATAAGAACATAGGATTAGTGAAAACAGGATAAAGATATAGTCCAACGATAGTATTGGCTTCCGTTATTACGGTAGCAAGTAAGGTGATCTAGTGCGATCTCCAGTTTCCAACACTCTAATACTATTCCTATAAGAAGCTGCTCTTCTACTTTTAGTCTGCTCTGGTATTAGTAGCTACTGCTATATATGGCGGATGGACTAGTTCCTTGTGTGGAAAAAGGTGGGTGATACACAACAATAAGGAACAATCATTGGCCTAATGGGTTGAGTGTTAGCCAATGGTCCGAGAAACCTCGGTTCAATCCCAAGTCACGTCACACCTAAAACTTTAAAAATGGTACTAGATGCCTCCTTGCTTAACCCTCAACAATATAAGGTATATATCAAGGGTAAAGTGGAGCAATCTAGTGAAAGGAGTAGCGTCCTCTCCTAAACCTTGGTGTTGTAGCTATTGAAAAGGGATCCTTCTGGTTACCCTCGACTACGGTTGACAACTTATATATATATATATATATCACATGGTGTACAGCAAATTGACTTAAATTAATAAAGCTGCATTTTCTAAGAAATAAAAAGGAGTTGCGTAATCTAACATTCGACTTTCATATATTTTCTCACTTTCTTTTTCTTCCTCCTTTTGATACGAAATCTTTCTCAATGAATAAACGTTATATAAATTCTATACAATTTTCCCAATACTTCAAATGACGTAATTTACAAAACAAACCCTGATTCATTAATCAAACGGCCAACTTATCCTTGATTGACAAATTTTTCCTAGGTTTTCATAATTTCTAGTTTTAAGCGTCCATTGTTGATTTAACATCTGTAATATCATCCCTCATAGTCTTGATGATAGCTCATTAGAACCAAAACCCTATAGTGTCAATTTTTATTTCTCAATAAATCTCTCCTTCTGCTTGGATTACCTTGTTATCAATTTTTTCTATGTACTGAAAGATTACACTCCTTTTTTACTTTCATAGTGTTGGCAGGTGTCCCTGATGTAGGACAAGGATACGTCGACACGAGTTCAAATCCTGGACGAGACTGATTGCATTTATCATAGCACTAATACTCTTGGAAAAGGTATGAATCCAGTTATTCTCCCTCCAGCTATAGGCAAATAGTGGAACAGACTAGGTTCTTCAGCCTTGGTGAGGCAACTAGTCTAGGAGAAGGAAAACTCTGAATTCAAACCAGTTAAACCCTGCTTAAAAAATTGACCTTGTGTCATATCCTTCCCAAGCGGAGGGGTTGGGTAAATATGATATATGTATATATAAATATTACAATTACATAACGGATGCTCTCGTGAAGGAAATGAAGACGAAAATGTATACATTTCATTTAGTACTCACACCTCTGAGAAAGGTATGTATAAATCTATTAAATATGGTATAGGTAAATTGTAGGAAAGACTGGGTTCTCTAGTCGGTGTATTTCAACCGGAGTAAGGGAAGGACAAAGTATAAAAACATGATCTAATGTGACATCCTGCTTGTGGCCGAGACATTAGTAAATACACAGGCACCAACATACACGAACGTGCACGCACACACACACACACACACATGTGCACACACACACATACACGCATAAACACACACACACACACACACACACACACACACACACACATATATATATATATATATATATATATATATATATATATATATTGTGAAATAATAGCATCACACCATTATGAATTTGTATAATATATATTCTTCTAAAAATGAAATAAAAGCTTAGCATGAAATTGATTGTTTTAAGACTGAACCTTTAATAATATTGTTTTATAACATACACTCCCCTTCCCTAAAAAGGGGGACCTCGGATTAGCCAAAAACTACCGAGGCATAACACTTACATCCATAGCTGCCAAAATCTACAATGCCCTACTACGAAACCGCATAGAACCCAAAATCGACAACATACTTAGAAAAAACCAAAATGGCTTCCGAAGAAATAGATCTACGACCTCACAAATACTAACCATCCGCAGAATCCTTGAAGGTGTACGGGCAAAGAACCTACAAGCGACATTAATATTTGTCGACTTTACCAAGGCTTTCGACTCCATTCACAGAGGAAAGATGGAACAAATCCTACTAGCGTACGGCATACCTAAAGAAACCGTAGCGGCAATAACGATTCTCTATAGAAACACTAAAGTAAAAGTACGATCACCAGATAGAGACACAGAATACTTCGACATTGTAGCAGGAGTACTACAAGGGGACACGCTGGCTCCGTATCTCTTTATCATTTGTCTAGACTACGTACTTAGAACATCGATTGACAAAATCAAAGAGAATGGCTTCGAACTGACGAAGAAAAGAAGCAGAAGATACCCCGCAACAACAATTACCGACGCCGACTACGCCAATGACATAGCGATACTGGCAAATACACCTGACCAAGCCGAAACACTTCTGCATAGCCTGGAACGAGCAGCAGCAAGCATAGGCCTCCATGTTAATGCACACAAAACGGAATATATGTGCTATAACCAAACGGGGGACATCTCCACTCTAGAAGGAACCCCTCTTAAACTAGTAGACAAATTCACGTACCTAGGAAGCAGCGTCGAATCAACCGAAAAGGACATCGAAACGAGGTTAACGAAAGCATGGACAGCTATCAATAGGCTATCGACTATATGGAAATCAGACCTAACCGATAAAATGAAACGCAGTTTCTTCCAGGCAGCGGTCACATCGATACTGGTATATGGATGCACTACATGGACGCTAACAAAACGGCTGGAGAAGAAACTAGATGGCAATTACACAAGAATGCTGCGTGCAATCCTGAACAAGTCCTGGCAGCAACACCCCACAAGACACCAACTGTACGGCCACCTGCCCCCTATCACGAAAACTATTCAAGTTAGGCGAACCAGACATGCAGGACATTGCTGGAGAAGCAGAGATGAACTCATAAGAGATGTACTCTTATGGATCCCCACACACGGCCGCGCAAAAGCAGGACGACCAGCACGAACGTACATTCAGCAGCTATGTGAGGATACAGGTTGTTGTCCTGAAGACCTACCTAGGGCGATGAACGATAGGGAGGAGTGGCGAGAGAGGGTCAGGGATATCCGTGCTGCCAGCACGATATGATGATGATGATATATAATCAGGGATGAGGAAATATAGGGGTAGTAACTAAGAAAAAGCAAGGTGAGGTGTATTAGAAAATGAGGACGAAAAAATAATAGTGCATCCATATACCAGTATCGATGTGACCGCTGCCTGGAAGAAACTGCGTTTCATTTTATCGGTTAGGTCTGATTTCCATATAGTCAATAGCCTATTGATAGCTGTCCATGCTTTCGTTAACCTCGTTTCGATGTCATTGCAAGCCTTTAAAATTAAAATACAAGTTCCCATACATCGGCCGCAATACCTCATCTACTGAAAATGATGTCAATGAACGCCTTCCAATGGCTTTTTATTGACTGGCTATCGATTATTAAAAAATGACAAAAAAAAGCTGAAACTGTGCCAGTACTACTCTTTGGATGCACTACTTGTATGCTAACAAACCCATGGAGAAAAATCTGGATGGGAACTACACGAAAGTGCTACGTGCTGTTTTGTACAAATCGTAGAAAGAAATCCCAAAACAACAGCGGCTGTATGGCCACTTACAAACCATCTCACTAAGACAAAAAAGACATTCAGGTCACAGCTGGGGAAGCCAACAAAAAATTACATTGAATGTTTCCGAATAGATTCTTGCTCATACATTCGGTAGTGTTGGCTGACCTGCAAAGATTTACATCAGCTATGTGCGAACACTAAATCTAGTTTGGAGGACCTGCCATGAACGATGGACGATAAAGAAAGAGTCAGAAGAAATTCTGCAACTTTGATATATATATATATATATATATACATATATATGTGTGTGTGTGTGTGTGTATTGGTGTGTGTGTGTGAGTGTGTGTGTGTGTGTGACTAGGACGAGGCATTCTGATTTTATTTTCTTTCTGAAATGGAAAGAACATTAGCAATTTACTACCCTTATCAAAAAGAAAAATATGACAGACAGTCTGGGCACTCCACCTTTGGCGTGACAGCATGAATTGGCAAAGGAAAAACTCTCGTCCGGCAGCGGAAAATGCGTGATATCTTTGTGAACAATTCTTCTGTTATCGACCTATCCAACAAATGTCTTGCTCTTCGCAAGGCATAATCGTGTAAACAAATCCGAAGTATTTGTATTCCAATGGCATACATATCTAACAGAACTGTTGGTCACTCATACATCATAAGAATTTACTATATATATATATATATAGAGAGAGAGAGAGTCAGACAGACAGACAGAGGGAGAGAAAGAGACAGTGCGAGAAAACAGGACTGATCCAGGTATTTATTATTTCAGAATGTAATGGGAGATAAATTTTATGAAGGATTTAAGCTGATATCAGATAAAATGAGCTAATTATATGAAATATTTTGATATTACTTGATGATGGTGAAAATATTATAGTACTGTTGCAGTATTATATATATATATATATATATATATATATATATATAATTTGGTGTGAAGCCGTATGAGTGCTTGAAAAGTAGTTCCTTTCAGAATGATTATATCCTTTAGTTTCTCAAACTTTTTCAACAGCCGCCTCAATGCAACGTTCCATAAACTCTTTAATTCCAACATAAAATTAACATAATCGAAGGAAATTGGCAGAGCATTATCGATAAGAGATACACACAGGCATAAGATGAAGAAGGCTTGCCAGGAAATGGATTTCATCTCAAAGTAAACAAAGCATTCTCAAAAGTTTTAATTGCTCAAGAGGGCAAATTTCGATTTAATAAATTGAATAAATTCCCTCTTGAATTTCGTAAAACCGCCATTGTCTTTCGAACAATGGTAAATTATGATAGAGTCTGAAGAACAATTATTCCAGTATTCTTTGAATATTTAACGACGCTCTTTTTCCTTTGCTGATTGCATTCTTTTATTATTTTTCTAACAATTGCGTTTCCCCTTAAAATCAAGCGACTTTCTCGTTTCAAAATTCAAAGAGCAAAGAATTGTTTTTCATGGAACTTCTCTTATAATGTGAAACGTTAGTCTTGAGGGTAAACAACTTAGATGTATCAATATCGTAGATGTTAGCTAGTCACGAATTTATTAAAATGAAGTTCCAATAAGCTGGTCGAACGTCTATTACAACTCGAGAGAAAGTCTACGAGCCTAAATTATCTGCAATATAAATGTAGTGATCGTCTGTTCTTAAATGTCTACCACGTTAATCAGTAGAATTCTTGCCAGTATCTTGCACATGCGCAGAGTACTATGAAAACACAAAAATCAAAAAATGTTTAAACATAACATGAAATGGAAAATAAAATTTCCAAAAACAATACACACGCACGTAAGAAAACGCACACACACACACACGCATACACATATATATATATATATATATAAGTCCTGGCGACAACACCCCACAAAGCACCAACTATACGGCCACCTGCCTCCCATCATGAAAACTATCCAAGTTAGACGAACCAGACACACAGGACACTGCTGGAGAAGGAAAGACGAGCTCATCAGTGACGTACACCTATGGACCCCCCACATATGGCCGAGCAAAAGCAGGACGACCAGCACGAACATACATACAGCAGCTATGTGAGGATACGGGATGTAGCCCTGAAGACCTGCCAGAGGCGATGAACGATAGGGAAAAGTGGAGAAAGAGGGTCAGGGATATCCGTGCTAGCGGCACGACATGATGATGATGATGATATATTTTAGCTATTGCTAAAAGAATTGAGTAGTTTGGACACTCTTTTTTTAAAATCAGGCAACAAATTTAAGCAAGGGGAAAAATTCTGAATGTAAACTATGGATTGTTTTTCAGAAGATTTGTTGGCAAGCTAGTGGCTAAACTTGGTTTATTATCAGCTTATCCAAGAAATGTGGCTGGTTCTGCCCTATGAACAAATCACCCCGGTAGATTGTCCAACAGTTCACATCTTTAACCCAAACGTTGGGCCCTCGTATAACGACACTGACGTGAGTGTCCATAGTATATATATATATATATATATATATACACGGACACACATATATATATATATACATATGTATGTATGTATCTATCTGACTATCTACCTATATGTGTGTGTGGGGGTGCAGCGCTCGGTGTGTAATTGTCATTGTCATATGAAATGGACACAGTAACGCAAATTCAGATTATTGACGAGGCAATTTTCTTTTCACACAGCCCTAATCCTCTTGGTAAAAGTATGGATCCAAATAATTCTACCACCCCAGCTATGGGAAATAGCCGAGCAAACTGGGATATCTAACGTTGATATGTCAACCAATCTAGCAGAGGAAAAGTTCTGGATTTAAACCTTTACAACTACACTTATAAATACATGTTGTGTCATACCTAGCTTGTGGAAGAGCCATTAGTATCGAATTATGTATGTAGTAATATACTAATATTGCATCTTCAGTGTTGCTCCTCTTCCGATCCTCAGATAACTTGGTCTTCAAGCTTATTTCATGAAAAAATCGTGTTACCACAAGCTTAATAGTAATATACATATACATATATATATATATATATATATATATATATTGAGATGAATGAGAGTCTTTGGGAGAGAGAAATAAACAGTGACGTGTCCTACGATATATAGTTTTAAATACATCATAATCGTAATATATATAGATATACATATAGGAAATCAGACCAAACCGATAAAATGAAACGCAGTTTCTTCCAGGCAGCGGTCACATCGATACGGTGCACTACATGGACGCTAACAAAACGGCTGGAGAAGAAGATAGACGGCAATTACACAAGAATGCTGCGTGCAATCGTGAACAAGTCCTGGCGGCAACACCCCACAAGACACTAACTGTACGGACACGTGCCCCCTATCACGAAAACTATTCAAGTTAGACGAACCAGATATGCAGGACACTGCTGGAGAAGCAGGGACGAACTCATAAGAGATGTACTCTTATAGACCCCCACACATGGCTGTGCAAAAGCAGGACGACCAGCACGAACATACATTCAGCAGCTATGTGAGGATACGGGATGTTGTCCTGAAGACCTGCCTAGTACGATGAACGATAGGGAGGAGTCAGGGAACGATAGAGAGGGTCAGGGATATCCGTGCTACCAGCGCGACATGATGATGATGATATATATATATATATATATATATATATATTAGTAATGTCCAGTCAGCGTCCGAAGGCAGTGGGTGTGGATTTTTCTTGTATAGAATATATGAGGAATATCATAAAAATCTATGTGACAGCTCCATGTATGGCTATTGTTATCATTATGGAATTCCTGACAGGTGCTCAAATTTTGATGGGTTGACCTACAGGAGCACCCTACTCCTGTTTCTTAATATTTCTAACACCTATTGTTTTGACCCCCTCTGCCCTCGCCTGGGAATTAATTTTTTTCCCTGTTACTCATAGGAACAGTTATTCCATATTTGCTGTTCCGCAACCTTTAATCTAATATGTAAAATGTAAAAAGTCATCTGACGAGACGGAGAGTATAATCATATTCTCTAGCGAAATAAATTTATAATGACAACTCAATCAGGTTTGAGTTATAATTGCACTATATATATATATATATATATATATATATATATATATATATATATATCCAAGGAAAGGAGTAGCGCCCTCCCTTACACATTGGTGTAGTTGCTATCGAAAAGGAAGCCTTCGGGGCACCCTCGACTATGGTCGCCAACTTTACTTCACTTACATATAAACCTAGTGTGGATAAGTTTTTTTTAATGGCATATGAAATTCTGTGGGTAATTTAATGCCGAAGCCCTCCGGGATGAAAATCAGTAGGGGCTTTATTTAACTTCTTGCTAATGACATAAGTGAGTTTGTACCTTTATTATGAGTGTTAATCCGAATGTAATTGCACAACGGGAATACGAACCCTCTCATTATGATGAAGCAGAACGGTAAGTACTACGTCTTGGAGACTCATCCAGTACACACACACATATATATTGTCATCCACAGACAGACTGTTTCCTTGTATCACAACTCTTCCGAATAGCTAGAGAGGCTAGATTCTCGAAGCTGGTATCGAAACCCACCCAACTCAAACGCTAATCCAAGATTCTACCACTCAGCTACGAGGAAACCAGCGCAAGCGAAGGAAATTTAAACGCATATGTATCACATTTGTTTTGTTTACATATATCAGCTTAACGGCTAACGAGAGCTCAATTAATCTGAAGAACCTTGCCTTACGCAAGTGGCAACCATTACTTCCCTCGCTAGAGAGCTTAACCCCACAAGGGTAGGGGAGCATATATATATTGTCATCCACAGACAGACTGTTTCGTTGCACCACAACTCTTCAGTGAGGCTAGACACGCTAATGCTTCAATCATTATATCATGTTGTATCAATTATATACTCTTAAGTAAAATAATGTTCAAGTCATTGTAAACCCGCTGAAAGACTTTGATCTCTCTCTCTCTCTCTCTCACACACACACACAAACACACACATATACATAAACACACACATTCAGAGAAAGATAGATAGATAGATATCACAATTTTATCAGTGATTGTTTAGATCATATATCGAGACACACACAGAGAGAAAGAAAGAGTTTGAAGATCGAACATGACAGATAGAATTAGGCTAGAATTATATATATCTTTTTAAAATAAGCTTATCAACCCCTAAGGGTTATTCAATACCAAATCCAATTGGAATACCACCTTTAAGTGAATTGTTTGTTGGTTTCATTTTTCTTTAAACAAGCTAGATCTCATTTGTTTGCACACGGTTCAAAGGTTTCAAGTATTGCTATTTACCGTATTTTACTTGGCATTTTGCTTCGATATGGCTCAAAGCTGTATGAATGGGGCACAATATGAGAATCGAACTCACTCGTCAAGGTTTGCTTGTCTAGTCGGCTAACAATTACAACTAGCAACGCTTAGTTAATTGTATCACAAGTCTTCAGAGTAACTAGAGAGGCTAGATTCCCAAAGCTGGGAATTAGTTAAATGTTTCAAGCATTGGCATCTAATTCTAATAATTCAGTTTAATATTAATCATTCGTTTGCAGATATCTAAACGGTGTCAATTGTAGTTAATGTTTAAACAGCACTAGTTGACCCATTAAAGACCCTCCACTCTGGTTCACAGAGGAGTTATGTTTAATGCCGACTCAAATCGGGCTTTTAAGTTATTACAATGCAAAACTCTTCGAAAGAATTGAATACTCTGGGATCCGACAAGGTATAAAATGTAAACAAACGAACGCTGCTCCTGCTGTTGCTACATAATACCTTATAATTCCCTAAGTACGCTTGTTGGCCGAGCGGTCAGATACTAAGTCTAACGTAAATTTGGGTGGGTTTCGATCCCAGCTTCAAGCGTCGTACGTGTCTAGCCACACTGAGGAGTTGTGATAGAACGAAACAGTCTGTCTGTGGTTCACAATATATACGCTCCCCCATGGGGGTTGAGCACTCTGGCGAAGGAATTTTCCGCTGCCGCTCGAAAGATTTGACCACACCGGTATCCGTTAAGGTATAAAATGTAAACAAACAAACGCTGCTCCTGCTGTTGTTACATAAAACCTTATAATTCCCTAAGAGTTGTGATATAACGAAACAGTTTGTCTGTGGATGACAATATATATATATATATATATATATATATATATATATATATATATATATATATAATGAACTTATAAGACCCTGATTGTGTGAAAAAAACATGATACAATGTGCAAAAAAAATATGCAAACTGATATTTGGGAAAAAAAATTCAATTAAAAATTAGCTAACGTCACCCGTACTATTTGTAAATAAATAAAAAATGCGATGAAGCTTAGCCTAAAAAAATACCGGCAGAAAAAACATAAAAAAGTGCTTGATATACTAAGTAGAGAGTATTTAAAGTAGCAAAGCCTTCAGAGTAAGGCCAATGTATCTTGGTTTCACCAACTGAATCATAAGGAAGAATCTTCACAGCCACGTGTCAGAATCATATATATATATATATATGACCAGTATCCAGCCATTGCCATTAATCCTGAGTATTAGCACCCGACAGGGTTTTATCGATGGGTTTAGTTTGGTTTTATGGCATATCAACCATTGTTGGTTATTTAATTCTAAATCCCGTTTTTACACGTATATTAAATGCATGATTGGTAAACACATGTAGATACTCACAGTAAAATGGTCAGTTCTATTTCTTACAAATTTATTATAAGTAAAAGTAAATGGCACCAAGTATTGCTATATCACAAACAATTAAATTAAACATCAACCGTTTGTTTACACACGGTTAAATGATTAAAAAATTCTGTTACAATTATTCAATTCAACATAAGACATTTGTTTGCACTCAGTTGAAATGTCAAACTGTTCTATTTGACCTATAGATAAGACCCTATGAGGTGCTACCACTTCGAGCCATTGTCGAACTGGGAGCGATGGCAATGAAACTCAAATATTACTAGGGCATCTCTATACTATTCCTTTGTGTCATATCCAGAACACTCGTTAGGTGGGGTCATACCCCTCTACATAGATATAGTCGGTGTATTCTACAGTCCGATTGAACAACTATCTATGGGAGAAATGGAATGGTGTGGTCATTTAAACTCGGAACATGTTGTGGGAGCATTACCCATCTTACCATAATGGACTCTTCTCACCATTATTAATACTGGGAGATTTTGCTGCCAGAGAGGCAGATAATATCGGTGTTATAAGAACAGTACGAGAATTCTTACTTTTTCTATGTAACTCTATCTTTCTTGTGTAATATAGATAGGACCCTATGAGGTGCTACCACTTCGAGCCAGAGTGAACCTGGGAGCGATGGCAATGAAGCTCAAATATTACAAGGGTATCTCTATACTATTCCTTTGTGTCATAGCCAGAACACTCGTTAGGTGGGGTCATACCCTCTACATAGATATAGTCGGTGTATTCTATAGTCCAACTATTTATGGGAGAAATGGAATGGTGTGGCCATTTAAACTCGGAACATGTTATGGGAGCCTAACCCATCTCACCATAATGGACTCTTCTCACCGTTATTAATATTGGGATATTTCAGTGTTATATGAACGGTACGAGACTCTATCTTTCTTGAGTAATATAGATCGGACCCTATGAGGTGCTACCACAATTTAAACTCAGAACAAAATGACAACAAGTGTTCCATTGCAATACTTAAAATTATTTAATTGTGTTAAAAAAAAATGATTAATCATATTCACCAACGCTTGGGAAGGATATGACACAAGGTCAATTTTTAAGCGGCGTTTAACAGGTTTGAATTCAGAGTTATCCTTCTCCTAGACCAGTTGCCTCACTAAGGCTGAAGAACCCAGTCTGTCCTACTATTTACCCATAGCTGGAGGGAGAATAATTGGATACATACCTTTTCCAAGGGTATTAGTGCTATGTGAAATGCAATCAGTCTCGTCTAGGATTTGAACTCGTGTCGCCGTGACCATTTCCTACGTCGATAACCATTACACCACGGGCACCTCAAACAAATTATTAATAGTAAATAGAATTATTCATGTTAGAAATAATTGTAACCGTTTATCTGCGTGCAAAAAATGAGCTCAAACATTTTTAAAAACGTTATCAACAAACCCTGTGTATTAAATATGTTTGGTTTGGTTTCTTTGTTTAATGGCATGTCAACCTTTGTAGGTTATTTAATACCAAAGCCAATCTCCTAGAAGAACAGTAGAGGTACTATTTAACCCATAGCTGGGAGGATTAGGGGTTTCATACCTTTCCCAAGGATTTTTGCCGGAAAGTGAACGTAATAGCGCGGCTAGAGTACGAACTCTCTTACTACGATTTCACAGTCCAGCGCTTTAACCATTACACCACGAGGACACCCGCATATTTAATATGATTTGGCATTAAATGATTCCCTAAGGGTGATATGCTACAGAACCCAACCAAAATAAAAAATACATATATATTTGACATGGATAAACAGGATTTGGCATTAAAAAACCTACATTATTCATGTACCATAAAACAGAACGAGGCCAAACATAATTATATATATTTAAAATATATGTAAAAACAAATTTCATTTAAAAAACCTACAAAGGTTGATATGCTATAAAAGTCAATCAAACTAAAAAAACTAATATACCCTCGATATATGCATGAACAGGGTTTGTCATTAAATAACTCTCAACGATAGTTGTACCATAAACCCAACCAAAACAATGAAATCATGTATTTGATATGTAAGTATTAAAAAGATTTGGCATTAAAAAACTACAATAATGATATACAATAAAACCCAACCAAACCATATATATTTGAAACATATGTAAAAACAATATATATATATATATATATATATATATATATATATATATATATATATATGTGCATATGTGTGTGTGTGTGTGTGTGTGTGTGAACAAGATTTGCGGTTGAATTAACCACAAGGTTTGATATCCTTAAAAAAAGCTACCCAAGATTTGGCATTAAATAACACACAAGGTTTGATATCCTGTAAAACCCCACCTATCTAAACATAATTACGATGTATATATGTATAAACAAGATTTGGCATTAAATAATCCACATTGTTGGATATCCTATAAAGCCCAAACCAAACAAACTCTGATATATATATATATATATATATATATATATATATATATATATATATATATATATATATATGTGTGTGTGTGTGTGTGTGTGTGTGTGTAGATATGTATTTCCAAGAATTGTCATTAAATAACCCACAAGGTTTGATATCGTATAAAACCTAACCCAACCAAACCATAATTAAACCATATAATTATATATACATATATATATATATATATATATATATATATATATATATATATATGTGTGTGTGTGTGTGTGTGTGTGTGTGTGTATAAACAAGATTTGCTATTAAATAACCCACCAAGTTATATATATATATATATATATATATATATATATATATATATATATTATTATTATTCGGTCGAGTTAAACCGGAGTTGGGAGTAATTCCATCAGGAAAAAAAAACATTCAACAGTGAACATTGAAATTTCCTGGTAAAGAGCTCAATGTAACTGACATTACAGAGCAATACTTTCTTTTAGAAAAAACAAAAACTGGTTAAATTAGGTTAGAAACCTAATGTGACAG
This sequence comes from Sepioteuthis lessoniana, assembly GCA_963585895.1. Lineage (NCBI taxonomy): Eukaryota > Metazoa > Mollusca > Cephalopoda > Myopsida > Loliginidae > Sepioteuthis > Sepioteuthis lessoniana. Next base: position 15,912,977 of record OY757931.1, on the reverse strand, counting down.
GGTTTTTTATTTCCATCCTGTTATGGGTTTTTGATATAAATCAAAAACACCAAAAAAACTACTCTTCAATGGAAGGGTAACTGAATTAATAGGCACGAAAATAAAATTTGAAATAAAAAAAATTTCAATTTAAATTTTGTATTTAATTTAATATAAGTATTACTGTATCCTTACGTAAAGTTATCAAAGTAAGTTGTATTTACCTACATTAGTATTAAATCTGGAGTTTTAAGTCGAAATATATTTAGAATATAGAAAATAAAAATGAAAAAAAATAATTTACAATAATTCCAACCTGCAATAAATTAAAAAAAAAAAAAAAAAAAAAACGGAAGTGGGCTAAATGAGGAGAAAACTCTTCACCACTCTTCTATCCCCTCCCACCCTTCTTTCCTGTGTCTATTCTGAATTATTTTATCCATAAGATCTGAAGAAGTCCTGTTAGGTATTTTTTTGGTGTTTTCAACTTATATCAAAGACCCATAATAGGATGGAAATAGATTAATAATCCTAATGTGACCGTTTTTTTTTCTTAAAGATATATATATGTATATACATATATATATATATATATATATATGTGTGTGTGTGTGTGTGTGTGTGTGTGTGTGTGTGTGTGTGTGTGTGTGTTACAAGATTTGTCATTAAATAACCCACAAGGTTTGACTTCCTATAAAATCCAACCCAACCAAACCATATATATATATATATATATATATATATAAACAAGATATGTCATTAAATAATACGCAAAGTCTGATATCCTAAAATACTAAACCAAAAATCCAGCATTCTCAGAACGGTGTCGTCTCTCTATTGGGTGTTTGTTTTTTGTGGTTATTTATTATATATTGATTTTCAATTCACTTCCATGTATTTAATTTAATTTCTAGTGTTTTTATTTATTTATTTATTATTCTTGCTGCAAGTTTTTCTCACAGGAGTCAGCTGATGAGCATTCACTGGAGACTAAGTGACAGTAAGTGACTCCTTGACTCTTCTCAATATTCAGGAATCCGAATGGACTCTGTTTTTTCTCCGATTTCAAACTGTTCCAATTCCCTTTACAGTACTTTGGAGACCGCTTCAAGTGCACAAACTAATAATAGTATCACCGTCATCTGCAAATCGCACAATTTTTCTTGCTCCCTGGCAAGGTCCAAGTACATCTCTATCATTTCGCTTCCTTTATTTCACACAGTAGTCCACTTGAAAAGCAAAGTCCACTGAACGACACGTTCCCTATTTTTTCTTAATTAGCACTAACTCTGATCTTCTAATTGTCATATATATATATATATATATATATATATATATATATATATTGGAAATTGGGTCTCAATTAGACCGCATGGAAAGGAAAAAAAATCTTTAAAAAGCCTTCTGAAGAAGATTGTATTTTTGCCACCGTTAAAGTTTTATATCACACATTTGAACAGAACGCCAACAACGAAAACAGAATGTTCAAAATTTTCTCATTTTTCGTTTCATTTAAAAATTCCTACACCCCGATGAATGCTTAATTTTTTCCCATTTCCAAACCAGAACGAATAAATTTGGACAAAAATAAAATTATCCTCTGAAGACCTAGTGTTTTTCATATATATATATATATATATATATATATATATATATAGCATTTTTGCTTTTAAACATGTATATACATATGAAAATATTGAAAGGCAATTTATTGAAAAGATGTATTTATTTATACATGGGTAATATGCAACCGTTAAACGGTTCGTGTTTTGTTTTGTTTTTTTTAACCATCCTCAGAATGTTGTTATTACGTGATGAAGTCTTATCAAAAATATTTTTGAATGAAAAAATGAAACAAGAAAATGAGAAAATGCTTAGGATTCTATTATTGTTTGTAGCGTTCTGTTTCAGAATGTGTATGACGTAATTAGAATCCGATTATTTATTTATTTATTCATTTATTTTTATATTGTTTTGTTTTGTTTTTTTCGGAAAAAAATCAGTGTATTTATCCAATATCGAACAAAAAAAAAGTAAAGCCCTTTATTTGAAATAAGAACATTTTTTAACTTAAGAAAAAACATAACGTATCGTTATCTAGTTTACATAAAAAGTTTCGAAAATATGTTTGGCTTATTTTATATAAAATAAAATGGTTCGTTTTTTGCTAATGGCAATAGAAATCTAGTTTATTTAAATTTTATTTAATATCCTCCTGTGTTCAATCCCAGGTCGAGTCATACCAAAGACTCACAAAATCGTACTTGATGCATCGTTGGATAACACTAAGCAATATAAGGTATGGATCAAGAGTAAAGTTGAGCAATCCAGGGAAAGGAGTTGCGGCTTCCCCTACATCTTAGTGTAGTAGCTATCGAAAAGGGAGCCTTAGGGTCATCCTTGACTAAGTTCGCCAAATTTACCTTTTTACTTTATCCTATTGAAATTAAAAATTTGTTTTATTAATGATTAATAAACACTGATTTAAACAAGGGACAGTGTAACCGTTTAGAACTAATATTTAGTATTTAATGAACTGCGAAGACAAGTAGAATGTTTTAAAAAGAGATTTGTCTATCTGTTTGTAGTTTAAAAAGGTTTCAATTTTTTCGTATTAAATAGAATTTTAAAAAAAAAGGGATTTGTTTTTGCAGTCAATAAAAATTAAGTTGAGGGAAAATTTTATTAAAAATCCAGTAGAAACTATTAACATTTAATGTTTTAATAATTAATTAAAAAAATAGTTTAAACAAGGTACAGCATAACTATTTTAGTTAAAATTAATTAAACCAATTACAATTAGGAATGGTTTATAAACATAATAAAATCTAATTTAAACAAATGATATTCTAACAATTTAGAACTAATTTAAGTAAATAAACCAGCCTTTGTTTGATTGTATTGAAATGAGAAATTATGGTAGATTTAGCAATCTTTCTGAGTTCTTTATTACGTATATCAACTAATATTTTTAAATATTTAAAATCAAACTTATATATGGTTTCCAAATTGTATTTCCTTACGTCTTTCTGTCATCGCCATTTTTGAAAAATCTTCTGAGTTCATAAATACATTTTTTGATTGTTTTTTTTTTTTTTTTTTTTTTTTTTTTTTGTCGTTTTACATTTTTGTCTTGTTTTTTTTTTTTTTTTTCCTTTTTCTTTTTCTGCTCAGATATTAAGAAATTACATTCATTGAATGTATAAATGTTACATTTTTGTGTAGTAGTTTATCAATAGTTCATTGCCCAGTCGGCTGGGGCAGTAGAATACACCGACTGCACCTCTGAGGGGTAAGAAACCCGCCAACGCGTGTCCTAGATATGACACTAAACAATCTTATGATAAGGTTCCAGTAATGCTGGAGCTTTGGGGAATGCAGAGCACCCCTTCATTGCCATTGCTCCTAGGTCCACTTTTGCCCGGAATGGTAGCACCTGATTGGCCCTATCTATGGGGTTAAACAGAACTAAACTGCATACTAAGGCTAAACTGAATTGTTTCAATAAGTAGTTTGACTAAACTGAATAATTTGAAATAGAAATGCTTTTGGCAATTAAATGTCCTCCTGGTGTAATGGTTAAAGCGATGGACTGCCGAATCGTAGTAAGCGAGTTCGAACTCCAGTTGCGCTCTTACGTTCACTTTCGGGTAAATACCCTTGCGAAAGGTATGAAACCCCCATATCCTCCCAGCTATGGGTTAAATGGTACCACTACTGTTCTTCTAGGAGAATGGCTTTGGCATTAAATAACCTTACAAAGGTTGATATGCGTTTAAACAAAGAAACCAAACCAAACCTAAGTCTCCTCAACTGAATCCAATGTCCGCACAGAGCTGATTGACTGGTCAGCCAACATCCTATTTACCAACCCCTCCGCTCGGGCAGGATATGACACAAGGTCAATTTTTAACTGGAGTTTAACAGGTTTTAATTCAGAGTTTTCCTTTTCCTAGACTAGTTGCCTAACCAAGGCTGAAGAACCTAGTCTGCCCTACTATTTACCCATAGCTGGAGGGAGAATAATTGGATTCATACCTTTCCCAAGGGTATTAGTGCTATGTGAAATGCAATCAGTCTCGTCCAGGATTTGAACTCGTGTCGCCGTGTTCATTTCCTACGACGATAACAATTACACCACGGGCAACATTGGCGCATAAATGTATTGGTGACCAAAAGAGAAAAACGCTTAAAAGTTTGTTCTTATTTCTCCAGCAGTGCTCAGTGTGTTGTGTTCGTCTTAAGGGGATGATGTGTGAAATAGGAGGAAGGTAGCCGTACAACTGCTGTTTTGTGGGTTGTTGCTTCGAGATTTGGTTCAAATTTTCGCATAAAATTCTTGTGTAGTTCCCATCAAGCTTAAAATATCCATGCATTTTGTTAGCGTCCAAGTAGTACATCCATACAGTTGTATGAGTTTGTCATAGTTTCGGTTGAATATCGTCTACGACTTGCCTTCTCTTTTTCGAGTGAAACGATTTTGTTTTATCATCTGTATTACGTTTGGACACGGCGACACGAGTTCAAATCCTGGACGAGACTGATTGCATTTCACATAGTACTAATACCCTTGGGAAAGGTATGAATCCAATTATTCTCCCTCCAGCTATGGGTAAAATAGTAGGATAGACTAGGTTCTTCAGCCTTGGTGAGGCAACTAGTCTAGGAGAAGGAAAACTCTGAATTGAAACCTGTTAAACTCCGCTTAAAAAAATTGACCTTGTGTCATATCCTGCCCGAACGGAGGGGTTGGGTAAATAGTATCATCTGTATTACGTTTGAAGAATAAATCTACGATTATGAAGTTGCGGGAAGGAATTTTCAATAGAGTCAAATTCATTTACAAAATCGGGGATTCTATTCAAAAGAGCTCTAAGAATAACCCTACAGGTGAAACTGCCGTAATATTAATAAACAAATTTACGATTACAGAAGATATTTCAAAAGCGGAAATATAAATAACTTTTCGGTCAAAAAGAGACACTTATCACGATTTAAATTTTAAGGGTTCCATGATCTTAGTTTATATAAAATATTTTTAAAAAATCGGATAATTGTTGAATCTAGTATCATTTTAACCCAAATTACTATTAAAAAGAGACGAGTAATTTTCAATTCTCCTTATTTGTTCAAAAAGGTGCTGACCCACAGAATAATGTTTTTAAAAAACTATGGATTGATTAAATCAAACCGAGCTGATCATTGCTTTTACGTATGAACTATAGAATAACTTTCTTACCTTTCTTTGACATTTTATTAATAAATGATTATAAATTAGATGACCCACTTGGCGGGGGGCGTAGAATACACCGACTGCATCTCTGTAGAGGGTAGGACTCCCTCAATAAGTGACATTAAACAATTGATGATGCGGCTTCAGTAATGCCGGAGATTTAGAGAATGCAGGGTACCCCTTTATTGCCATTGCTCCTAGGTCCACTCTGTCCGGAGAGGAATCTCCAGATAGGGTCCTATCTATGAATCAAATAGAACTAAAAGGTTTACTTCTGCTAAACTGAACTGTTTGTAATAGAACTGGTTTGACATTTAAATTGTGCTTATGCTTAATTGAATTGCCTAAAATAAAACTAGATACAGTCGGGTGGGGCTGTAGAATACAACTGATCTCTGCATGGAGTGGGGACTTCAACAATGAGTGTCCTGGGTATGACACAAATATATAATATGATGTTTCAGGAATACTGTAACTTTGGGGAATGCAGAATACTCTTTATTGCCATCGCTCCCAAGTCTACTCTGGCCCGGAATGGTAGCACCTGATTGAGTCCAATCTATGAGTCAAATAGTAGTAAACTGAGTACATAAGCTAAATTAAATTGATTGAAATAGAACTGTTTTGACATTTAAACTGTGCACTTATGCTTAACTCAATTGTTTGAAAAATAACTGTTTATATGTATAAAGGGATTTGGCATTGAATAACATACAATAGTTGTAATGCTATAAAACTCAATTAAACTAAACCAAACAAATAAATTAGAAATTATATTTCATCACATATCCACTAAAACTCTCATCATAATGCCATAATAAAGAAGGGAATAATCCTAGAGCTCTTCGTATTTGCATCCCCAAATTTCCAAATGATTACTTAAACTATATAGAAAATTACTTTACGCAATTTAAATATTTTATCCAACATGGCAAAAAAGTGCTAAAAATTCTCTGATATTCAAAGCAAATAGCCTAGGCATATTATAAAAATTCATTGCGCAAATGTAACTCCTGACTAGAACCGTCCCATTCCATCACCCCCAATCAGGTGTCTCTTGTAAAAAACGAAAACAATTTAAACCCAGAAATATTATAGATGGATTTAAAATAGCAATAGAGCTAGACATAAAAGTAAAATAGGTTTACTCTGCATTCTCAAAAGCTCCAGTATTACTCTAGCTTCACCATCGGATTGTTAGTGTCATATCTAGGACACTCGTACGAGGGGCGCTTACTCGTCTGCAGAGAAGCAGTCGATGTATGGTACAGCTCCAGCTGACTAAGCCACAGGACACTCGTTGGGGCGGTGTCTTACTCCTCTGCAGAGAAGCTGTCGATCTATTCTACAGCCCTAACCGACTGGGCCACAGGAAACTCATAGGAGGAGGTCTTAGTCTTCTTCAGAGATGGAGTCGGTGTATTTTATACCCTCGCCGTCGACTGGGCAAGTTTGGTTAGTAGTAGTCATTTTTGGGTTTAGCGTATCTGACAAAATTATTTTATTTCTTCTTTTTCCTTTTTAATTCGTTGGCATTTTTTCCTAAGTCTGTTGAAAGCTTCAAAAGAATCTCTGAAAGAAGGAAGAAAAGAGACGAATATACATTTACACCTGAAGGAGGCTGGAGGACATATCAACCGAAACATTGTGGAAATAACAATAAAGATGAAGACAATAGTCCGAAAACCCTTAATGATAAAAATCAACAAGTTTCGTCTCAGAAATTTAGACAACTAATATCCTACATATTCAGGTTTTAACAGGTTCTGTTTCTCGGGGTCTAAGACTACCGAGGATTAATGGCAATGAAAGGGTACTCTACACTATCTTACTCTCAAGAAATGGAGCTTCACAATTAGATGCAGTTTAGTTTTAAACACAAGACACTCCTTCTTGTGGATTCTTACACTTCTGAAGGGAGTATTCTACACATCACCAACAGATCTGAAGATTTACAGCTGCATAACCTCAAACCATATCATCTGATGTTTTCATTTGTTTTTCACCCAGTGGAAAATTTGTTAAAATAACTGGTTAAAGTCATTGAAAATATCATCAAAACATTGACGTTTCAATTATTTATTGCGGACATTTTGTCCTCATCTTGGTAGTTTGTGTGTTGTTTTTTCTCCACTACGTTTCGGCCAAATTTCACCTCTGGCCTTCTTCGTTACCTCAGATAGGAATGCTGAGTCTTGTAACCGTTTTCCCCGTAATTACTGCCTTCCATAGTTGTTGTCTTTCGCACCACGTTTTTGACCAAGTAAACCTCTGGCTGGCTTGGGTAAGAATTGAAACCACTATCTTCTGACAATGCCCAACTGGAACCGGAGAGACTCAATTCCTCTATCCGCTGCGCCACGGGCCCCGAAATTAATTCTCAGAGTAAGAAGCCTCATTTCAAAATGCATTCCAATTAAAGACAATTGACGTTTAGTCAAAGTGTTTTTCTGTCTTGGTAAAAACAGCTTCAGTCACTATACTTTTTTTCAACTCAACGTACGTACACACACGTACACACGAGCGCGCGCACACACACACATCCTAACACACCCATATATATATATATATATATATATATATATATATATATATATATATATATATATATATTAGCCCCTCTGCACAAAAAAGATGCAACTCAAGGTCAATATTTAAGCAGTATTTGAACTCTGAGTTTTCCTTCTCCTACACCGGTTGCCACAGCAAGGTTAAATATCCCAGTGTGCCTATTATAGTTGTATGGGGAATGTATGAACCTTTCTCAAGGCAATTAGCATTATGTAAAATGCAACGGTCTCGTCCAGATTTGGAACTGGGAGGGCTGAGTTGATTTCATACAACGGTAAATATTTCACCGCAAAGGTTTCCACGTGTATATATATATATATATATATATATATATATATATATATATGTGTGTGTGTGTGTTTGTGTGTGTGTGTGTGTGTGAAAATTGGTCGACTGTAGTCGAGTGTGACCCAAAAGCTCCCTTTTCATTAACTACTACACTGAAGTGTAGGGGAGGACGCTACATCTTTTCTTTAATTGCTCTACTGACCTTTGATCAACACTTTATAATACTCAGAGTTAGCAAGGAGGAATCAAGTAATCATTTTTTGAGTATTTGGTGTGACACAACCTGGGATTAAACCCCGTCCCCAGTATCATTGGTGAACACTTTAACCATTATTACATATATGTATAATGATTAAGATTAATGCTTATGTAATATAATTGCGGTAGGGTTTATTTTTATTTTATCATTTTTCGTTTTATATATCTTGCCTTTCGGTTTAGTTAGGCTGAGAACCTTTCCGCTTAGTGCATGGGTTAGTTAGGTGCACACATTGAGTGCAGGTGCTCACACGTGCGTGGGGTGGATGTGACAATCAGAGATGTCACAATAAAAACCCCAGATAATAAATGAAACCGGGGACGTGAATGACGTCATGCCCGGAAGCGCTGAGGATTTGGGAATTTGAAAAAAAAACAGTTAGTTGAGATTCGAGTCTTGAGATAGGTAGACGGCTTTGGTCTCCCCGAGGAAAGACCTGTTGGGGTCTACGAAATGTACCGCGCGTTTGTTGAAGAAATTGAGTGTCTCTCTCTCTCCTCATGTCGAAAAACCTTAAAAGTTTCGTACCTGAACCAATTTCGTGTTTTTCGGATTCCTATATGCATAATGAACGTTTTCGTATGTTGTACATATCTATATGAATATTTACATTACACGTGTTCATATCTTGGTCGTATTTTTGGACGTGGCTCTATGTTACACTAAAAATCAAAGAATTGAAAACGGGGTACAACGAGCCGTGATTTCTGTTTATGAATTTCATTATGATCTTTTTGTCCAGTCGGCTCTGGCTGAAAAATACACAAACTACTTCTCTGCAGAGGGTTAAGACCCCCTCAAATGAATATCCTGTATATAACACTAAACAGTCCGATTGTGCGTAGCTTTTGGGAATGCAGAGTACCCCTTCATTTCCATCACGCCCAGGTTCACTCTGCCCCGGAGTGGTATAACCTTATAAGTTCCTATCTATGGGTCAAATAGAACTAAACTGCGTACTTATGCTAAACTAAATTGTTTGAAATAAAACTGCTTCGATTTTTAACTGAATTGTTTGACATTTACCTGTTTGTAAGCAAAAACTATACCTATACTAAACTAAATTGTTGGAAATTTAATTGGGGGTTGATGTGCCGTAGAACAAAAGAAAAACAAATAAACATGATATTATTTAAAACCACTAAATTTTTATCGGATATATATATATATATATAATTTAATGCTAAAAGCGTTTATAATCCTAAAACGTGATAACTTTCAATACACTAAAATACACTGCAATATCTGGTTGTATTTTTGATCTAAAAGAATATATCAACAATAAACAGGATAAAATCTCACGACTTATAGTTTCACGATTTTTATCCTCATGTGAGCCTGTTTTATATACGTCTCACTGGAATATTTGCACACCTGAGGAACCATATCGTTAAATTTTAAGTCAACAACACAAGAATGTTGCAAGCAATATTAAATGATTCCTGTAGGCAGTACCCCACAAAGCAGCAGTTGTATAGCCGCTTACCACCCATCACGAAAACTATCAAAGTTAGACGAAGTAGACATGCAGGACTCTGCCAGAGAAGTAGGGACGAACGCATAAGAAACATACTCCCGTAGACGTCTTCACATGGACGTGCAAAGGCAGAACGACCAGGTAGAACCTACATACGAAGCGGGAGAGGTTCAGGAAGATTTGTTGCACGACATGATGATGATCATGATTTTTATAATCTTACAAATTAAGTATGCTCCCCACGGCGTGGGAAATTTGCCGGCTAGCTCATGAACTGGAACGTAATAATTCTTTTCAGGAATTGAGCACTCTTGGTAGCCGATGACGTATATGGAAAATATATATGTAAACAATTTCTTCACTTACGCAGAGAATCATGATAGCTCTGGAGTAATATATAAACTAACGTAAAGTCATTCGTGTTTCGATCCTAGCTTGAAGCACCTCGCGTGTCTAGCCACACTGAAGCGTTATGATATAACGAAACAGTCTGTCTGCTGCTGACTATATATATATATATATATATATATATATATATATTTGAGGGTGGGGAAAATATATACGTATTTGAGATATTAAAACGTGAAAAAGTAGAGTGCTTCCATGTTTGTCTCTAAATATTTTCCATTGCGTGTATTCCAATTTGTATGTTAGCAAAGCTATGCAGACGAATTGACTGAAGCATTTTTATATTTACTTCTGCAAACGTGTTGCTCCAAGCAAATGCGATGGATATACACACGTAATGGGAAAACTATTTAAAGGTTATCAAAAACGTTCGATTTTGATATTTGAAAACAAAAAAACAAAAAAAAAAATGAATGAATAAATAAATAACGAAGTAAACATGTCAAGAAATGAATTTTTTCTTTTTCAATCCTTGTTTCCTTCGTATTAATAAACCACGATGCAAATATATCGCATTAATACCGATTTAGAGATTAGATCGTCCAATTCAGAATTTTTTTTCTCTTGTTTCTTTCAGTCTCCTTTTATTTTCTTTCTATTTTCGTTTCTGTTCCCACCACCCAATTATTTGCCTATTTTACATTTACGTTTTAGTAATTTTTACTTTATTCTAAAATACGTGACAGATGAAGCATCAAAATACTCACTGGAGAAAGATCATGTGACAAAATGGACCAATCATATTTATTATACAGCTTAAACCGAGCAGAATACTTCCATCAATGGTATCAAAATTAACCAAATAATTAAAGAAACATTCAAAAATCTTAGAGGAATTATATTTGCAGCGACACACGTAGGATTATTATGAATTAAATTCTACCAGAAATATATAAAATCCCCCAACTCCAGTGAATATTTCCCGATCTAAATTAATTCCTTAACGTCTAGAAGACTGTTTAGTCCATATGGATCTGAATATTCGAAGATGACAAGTAATATATTTTCTATTTTTGTATCCCTTTTTATATAGTGCTTGTACATGGTACAATGGGAATATTTCATTTGTTGAGTTATGTATGTGCATTTTAATATGTTTTTATATGTGTACGTTAAATTTCCAATGTGTTTGTATAATAATTTGCCTTTTCTTCTTCCTTTATTCAGTGTAACAGTAGTCTGTATGTGAATATATACTGTGTTTACAAGGCCCATATCTTCTGTGAGGGATGATGTTACGAAGATCATTAAATAAGTTTCCAGACTTTTTTCGTAAGGGGCACTTTTATTGATAGTACACATATGAAACTCTTGTTCCCTTCGAAGTAATCTCCTCCGGCTGCAATGTACTTGTACCGTTTTAACAACTTCTGGAAGGCCCCATGGAAGTCCTCTTTTGTGGACGACCTTTTTCTCCCGACATCTAATTGAACCACATATGTCTACAAAAACCTTTTGCCGAGCAGCATCCACTGAAAATACCGACTAACCACATAGTGGACCCTCGACACCCCTATACCTGATACCGAAAATCCACAATTTGCGAAATGATACCCGAAATTTGTCTAACGCTTTGACCGATTGATTCGACTGTTTCAGGAAAACTTTCTTCCCTCATCCGAAAATAATCATTAATCCCGAAAATAACAATTGATTTTATAAGTATCCTTTTACCTCTTTTCCCGTCATTCTTTTCTTCACTGCTTCAACTAAAAAATAAGATAACAAGTGAATAGTGATAAGAAGAAAAGTCAAGGTTCATCCTCATCAATTCCCAAATTGATTTGTCTTAAACTGTTTTTGGACTAGTTTTCTGCATTCGCTTATAATGTGATTATTCGCTTCGTCTCTATAACCACATAACCGGTGGAGGTGCCCGTGGTGTAATGGTTATCGTCACAGGAAAGGAACATGGCGACACGAGTTCAAACCTGGACGAGACTGATAGCATTTCACATAGCACTAATACCCTTGGGAAAGGTATGAATCCAATTATTCTCCCTCCAGCTATGGGTAAATAGTAAGGCAGACTAGGTTCTTCAGCCTTGATGAGGCAACTAGTCTAAGAGAAGGAAAATTCTGAATTCTAACCTGTTAAACAATTGACCTTGTGTCATATCCTAGACGAACGGAGGGATTGGTAAATATGATAACCACATAACCTGCATTTATTATTTTATTGCCTTTTATCTATTTTTGCTTTAACATAGTTGGTCGTTCTGGTATTGTTTTGTGCTGATATTAAAAGATATTCAATTTCTCTCAGAAGGTTTGTCTTTCTTAGCCATATCAAAGTCTTAGTTGGGTTAAAAAGAAACGAGGATGTTGTGTGGGCAATTGGATTATATCATATTCTGCGATGGATCAAGAATCAGCTTTGACCAAGGTGAGTATACAGGAACTTTATCCGATGCAGCTCAAACGAAACCTGTATACGAGGATCATTAAATAAGTTTCCAGATTTTTTTTCGTTTTTTGGCATTAAATAACCCACAAGGAATGATATGCCATAAAACAACCAACCAATCGAAATTCAGTGCCAAATACTCAAATCATTTAAGCATTTTACTGATAGCTCTTAAAACGGAGAAAAACAGGTTCTGCTGCAGTAATCACAAAACCATGAAAAAATACTTACCAAAGGGAGAATCCATCTTTAGAAGAGAATCATAATCACAAAACTGTGAAAAAATACTTACCAAAGGAAGAATCCATCTTTAGAAGAGAATCATGTGCAACAAAACTGGTATCAAATTTCATGGCTGTGATCAAACAAAAGAAATTGTTAATTTTTTCAAACTCCCTGTTTGTCTTTATTTAATAAAGTAAAAAAAAGGAAAATCAATTGATTATGAAGTGTGTCAGATAAATGTCATGCACAAAACTTGAACCATCAACCTCTGCTGGAGAGATAGTCACATCAAATTCAGTGGAGGAAATAAATCCGATTCAGCATCCAAATTAAACGAAGGAATAGACAACAAAATCAAAATATCTTAGCCCGATATTAAAGTTATGATTGATAAGTATATAAAAAGGAAAAGGCAACAATTTTGGAAAAGAAAACTATAAAACATTTTTTTTTCAAATAATTGCCACCCTGGGGTAAGGTACACCAGAACTCAGAAACCAAAAACCCGACTACACATTGGACCTTTATGTCTGTCTCATGCATTTATAGCAAATTAGGAAGAAACGGTCGATTTGCACCAGTGGCAAAACAATCTCAGTAGAACGCGTTATTCTGGAATGCAAAATGTTAGCACTTATCAGAAAGATACTTAATACCCAAAGAAAACACTTGTCCACGAGGAAAGAGACAATTATTAAACTTGGTCTTATCTGAAATAAGATTATGTATCTTTCTACCAACGTGTTATGGAAACTCAATAACGAGGGGAAAAGAGAAGAGAAATTCCACAAAATCCCAAGTAAGTGAACATACAATTTAAGTATATTCAAATTTGTCTCGCTGCATTCATGCTGACGTGAATAAAAGACAAACTACGGGAGGAAGGAATAACTTGGATAAGATAGAGGAGAAAAGATAAACTAGAGATTTAGAGCACTTAAGAAACTTTATAGGATTCTTTCTCTTAAATCACAGCAAAATTATAGACATTTTTTTAAAAAGAAAGCAGGAAAAAAGCATAAAATTTCAAAATGAAGATATAAGAATATATTCTAAATACAAATCCTGATTCGGCATAAAATTACCTAAAAATGATGACATGTTGTAAAACAAAAAAAAAAAAAAAAATCTGGGGATATGTTGCATATTTACCCTTGACAGAGCCGTCAGTCCTAGACGCACCTGTGTAAATACGCGGAAGAAGATCACGTGATCTAATCAGAAGTAAGCAGGCGTTGTGGGATGGTATGAGGCAGATGAGGGAGAGCGATCTCGCGGTCAGATGAGAAACCCCGGCCAAGATGCGGAAGACGTGCTAAGTGAAGTCTTGAAGATAACACGGCGTGCTACGGTCAGGGGAAGTTATGGGTCAATATCGCAATCTGTGTAAGTCTCTTCCTGTCTCCATCTGTCTCTCACACACCACAGAATCTGCAACACTTTACGAAAGAATAAAAAGACGTATATATTCTTATTAAGAAGTAATGTTTTTTTCATTCTTCCCTCATCATAGTATACAATAGATATATGTAATTAATACTCCTATATACAATGAAATCCTGGGTAATTATCTCATTCAAGCTTTTTGACATTGGTTGTTTTGGTTTGTTTTTATAACATATACACCCTTGTCGGTTATTTAATACCGAGACCTTTTTATACATATATTTAATATATGATTTCTAAACACATTTTGAAGATCTCTTTTTTTAAGGGGGTGTCCTCGTGGTGTACTGGTTAAAACGATTGACTGCGGAATCGTAGAAAGCGAGTTCGTACTCCAGTCGCGCTAATCCGTCCACTTTCGGGCAAATACCCTTGGGAAAGGTATGAACCCCTCCCAGCTATGGGTCAAATAGTACTACGACTGTTCTTCAAGGAGAATGTCTTTGGCATTAAATAACCTACAAATGTTGATATGCCATTAAACAAAGAAATTTAACCTCTTTTTTAAAAAAACCTCATCTTGTTTATTTTTGGCACTCAGTTAAGTCGTATCACTTAACTGCAAACAATTCAGTTTAGCATAAATACAGTCTTTTGCTTACACACTGTTAGTCTTTGGTTTAAATACAGTTTTCTGTTTACACGCAATTAAATGATGAAACAGTTCTATTTCAAACAATTCGGTATAGTATATCAACAAATTTAAATGGTTCCTAGTATTGATGTGTATCAAACACAATGTAATCAAACATCAGTCATTTGTTAACACACAGTTAAATGATCAAAGAGTTCTATTTCGAACAATTCAATTGAGAATAAGTACACATTATTTTTAGATCACTCCAGGCAGCGGTTGTGTCGATACTGCTATATGGATGCACCACATGGACGCTTACGAAGCGGCTGGAGAGGAGGCTGGACGGAAATTACACAAGAATGTTGAGAGCAGTATTAAACAAGTCCTGGCGACAACACCCCACGAGACTCCAACTATACGGACACTTGCCCCCCATCACAAAAACTATACAAGTTCGACGAACCAGACACGCAGGACACTGCTGGAGAAGCTGGACGAGCTCATAAGCAATGTACTCCTGTGGACCCCCACACATGGATGTGCAAGAGTGGGACGACCAGCACGAACTTACATACAGCAGCTATGTGAGGACACGGGATGTAACCCTGAAGACCTGCCGGAGGCGATGAATGATAGGGAGAAATGGCGATATACGGTCAGGGATATCCGCGCAGGCGGCGCGACATGATGATGATGATGATGTTAAATGCAAAAACATTTCATTTAAAACCATTCACTTTAGCCGAATAACAGAGTTTAGTTCAATTTGACCCATTGATTGGACCCTATGTAAAGCTACTACTCGGAGGTAGAGTGGACCGGAGAGCTGTGGCAATAAAGGGGTAATTTGCATTCCTCGAAGATCTTGTATTACTAGAGCTTCACCATCAGATTGTAAAGTGTCATATCCACGGCACTCATTAGAGAAGTCTTAACCCTCTGAAGAGATGCAGTTGGTGTATTCTACAACCTCAGACAACTGGACCAAACTTTGGTTTGTCACAGAGCAAAGAAGATTACATGTTTTCTTCACGAAAATGACATATCCAACGGACATCCTGGGTTTAAATCCAGTTGAGAATTTATGGTAGATACATTAAACACTGTAAAACACTTATAGAATTACAAATGAGTCACGTGGTTCAGTTTTATGGCATATCAACCTTTGTAGGTTATTTAACGCCGAATCAATTTTTATGTAAATAATAAGTTCTATCTCAAACAGTTCAGTTTAGCATGAGTACACAGTTTAATTGTCAAACTATTCAGTTCATTCAAACAGTTCTAATTCAGCTAATTCAGTTTAACATCAGTACAGATTTTGTTTACACAGTAAAATGTCAAAACAGTTCAATATATAACAATTCAGTTTAGTGTAAATACAGTTTCAATGGCAAAAAGAGTTCTATTTCAAATAATTCAGTTTGGCTTGAGCAGCCAGTTTAAATGTAAGTACACAGTTTGTCAAAAACATTTCTATTTCAAGCAATTCAGTTTCATCAAGCAATTCAGTTTAGCATAAGTATGCCGTTAGTTCTATTTAACCCATTGATAGGGCCCTATCAGGTGCTACTATTCCGGGCCAGTGTGGACCTGAGAGCGATGGCAATACAGAGGTACTCCGCATTCCCCAAAGCTCCAGCATTACTGGAACCTCACTATCAGATTGTTTAGTGTCATATCCAGGACACCAACTGGGGGGTCATACCCCTCTGCAGAGTTGCAGTCGGTGTAGTCTACAACCCCAGGCGACTGACCAATCACGAAGTAGATACGTATATATATATTTATATAGATACGTATATATATATATATATATGTAAGTAAAATTCTAAGTGCGAGTGGAAGTTCTTGACTAAGTTTAATTTGGTTTTGCTCAGGGCCAGAAAATGTATGCACTCAGTGTGATTCGAAATCATTACCAATGTTCTGCAAGTGTAAATAGTCCATTTTGCAAAGCGGTCTTTGTGTGTGTTGATAGACGTGCGAGTAAAATTGATATATCCAATATTTAATAATGACAAATTGGTAACCAGTTAAAATTACTTTTTTTTCCAAAACTTAATTTGTCTCCGTCAGCATTATTTCAGAAACAATTTGACTATTTTAGGATGTCTCAATTTATTCCACGCTATTCACCTCGCTCATTGCAAAGTTTCTCAGGGGAAGAATCATTGAAAACCATACCCCAAAATAATATGTTTATAATCTAGCTTTTCTCGCAAAGCATTATAACAATATCAATGTGCAGAAAAAAACGTCAAGAAGACACATAAAATCACACACACACACACACACACACATATATATATATATATATATATATATATATATATATATATATATATATATACGTGGTTAAACATCTAGATATGCATATCTATGCAAATATATATATATATATATATATGTATATATATATATGTATATATATAAAATTACATATCTATGCAAATATATATATGTATATATATATGTATATATAAATATATATATATATGTATGAATATATATATATATATGTATGTATAAATGTAATATATATATATATATATATATATATATATCAGGGTGGTATACCCTGTGATATAAATGTCCACCTGTGGATGATAAATACATATATACATACATATTTTTCGCTGCCTCCAACCAAGCCGGACTTGACACAAGGACAATGACAGGAAGGTCGATTATAGTGGGGATTTAGAGGGAGAAGATCAAGCACACGCCGAGGGTCGAGCTCTGCTGGACTATGCTGATCACTGGCCCACATTGCGCTAAGTTGGTTGGCCTGATGAGCCTAGTTGGTCATGGACCCAAATCTAGGTCTAGGCACGTATTGCTGATTATAGCTTGAACTGGACAATAAGGTCCATTGCTATACAAGGGTGTCAAAGGTCGCAGCTCACCCACCCGAACGGGGCCTTAGGTTGCTAGAACAGATAGATAGATAGATTGAGAACACTGTTTTAATTTTTCCTCTTTTCTTGTATAAATATTTGAAGTTTTGTCGGGAAACTGAAATGAAATGAATAATCAGATAATATACTGAGCATACCCCTTCAAATAATTTACTTGGTTTAGGTATCCAAAAAGGATTCATCATCTCCAATAGTGGCCATTTATAGTCTACTCTTTAAAGAAACTATTTTTCCAGTTATAAAAATACTAGCCATAGTTTCCTCTAGTATAGTAATTGATATTTCGATGTAGAAATAGAACTTCGCTACCCTTTCGTCCCAAACCCTTAACGGTGTCTTGTTGAACAAAACCATTATAAGTTATTTAAACAATTTCATAGAGTTTAATAAAAATAGGGTGATTTGAAGAGAGAAAATTTTCATGAAAACTAAATGAGTGATGAGTGATGACTGTAACGTATTAGTGATGAGTGATGACCGTAACGTGTATGTGATGAGTGATGACCGTAACGTATTAGTGATGAGTAATGACCGTAACGTATAAGTGGTGAGTGATGACCGTAACGTTTTAGTGATGAGTGATGACCGTAACGTTTAAGTGATGAGTGATGACCGTAACGTATAAGTGATGAGTGATGACCGTAACGTATTAGTGATGAGTAATGACCGTAACGTATTATTGATGAGTGATGACCATAACGTATTAGTGATGAGTAATGACCGTAACGTATTATTGATGAGTGATAACCGTAACGTACTAGTGATGAGTGATGACCGTAACGTATAAGTGATATCTTCAAAGTTTTGATTAGAATGCCAAAAGAAAACATTTATACAGTAGATTTCTGAGAATCATGTGAAATGATGATTAGGCATCTGCTTATACATCTGGTAAATAAATATATAAATATCAATGCGCACAAAACGGAATACATGTGCTTTAATCAAACAGGCGACATTTCCATACGAAACGGATGCTCTCTGAAACTAGTAGACAAGTTCATCTACCTAGGAAGCAATGTCTCATCAACTGAAAAAGACATCGACACGCGGTTAACGAAGGCATGGACAGCTATCGATAAGCTATCGATCATATGGAAGTCAGACCTGACCAGTAAAATGAATCGCAGTTTCTTCCAGGCAGCGGTCGTATTGATACTGCTGTATGGATGCACTACTTGGACGCTAACTAAACGGCTGAAGAAGAAGCTAGGCGGCAATTACACAAGAATGTTGTGAGCAATATTGAACAAGTCATGGAGGCAACACCCCACAATGCACCAACTATACGACCACCTTTGGATGTGCCCGTGGTGAAATGGGGATGTGCCCGTGGTGAAATGGTAATCGTCGTAGGAAATGAACACGGCGACTCGAGTTCAAATCCTAGACGAGACTGATTGCATTTCACATAGCACTAATACCCTTGAAAAAGGTATGAATCCAATAATTCTCCCTCCAGCTATGGGTAAATAGTAGGATAGACTATGTTCTTCAGCCTTGGTAAGGCAACTAGTCTAGGAGAAGGAAAACTCTGAATTCAAACCTGTTAAACTCCGCTTAAAAATTGACGTTGTGTCATATCCTGCCCGAGCGGAGGGGTTGGTAAATAGGTAAATAGGATACGGCCACCTACCTCCCATCACGAAAACTATCCAAGTTAGACGAACCAGACATGCAGGACACTGCTGGAGAAACAGGGACGAGCTCATAAGTTATGTATTCCTATGGACCCCCACATATGGCCGAACAAAAGCAGGACGGCCAGCTCGAACATACATACTGCAGCTCTGAGAGGATACGGGATGTAGCCCTGAATATCTGACAGAAGCGATGAACGATAGGGATGAGTGGCGAGAGAGGGTCAGGGATATCACACACTTGGATATCAACACATATATACACACACACACACATATATATATATATATGTGAGTGTGTGTGTGTGCGTGCGTGTGCGTGTGTGTGTGTGTGTATTTATATTGAAATGTCTGAATAAGAAGTCTATGTCTTTGTCTCTCTCAATTACGTATAAACACACAGGTATACAATTGAAAACACATACATCATCAAATAGGGTGATAGCACCGATTTAGCTCTCTCTCTCTCTCTCTCTCTCTCTCTCTCTCTCTCTCACACACACACACACACACAGATACACTCACGCAGATACACACACATCCATTCCTATCGTCCGTTGATCATAGTAGGTCCTCTAGAATCCATACAGTCTGTACAAAGCTGATTAATGTAAAGCTTTGCTCCCCTGCTAACCGTGGCATGTCCATTTTTAGGAATCTAAAATAGAACGTATCTAATGTGTTTGTCCTTATTTCCCCAGGAGTCCCCCATATGTCTAATTCGTCTAAATCTTACAGTTTGTCCGATAAGATTTTGGTGAGCAAATAACCTCTGTTTTGCGGGGTGTTGTTTCCAGGAGTTGTTAAAAATAGTACGTAGCATTCTTTTGAAGTTCCTCATTTAGCTTTTTCCCTATATGCTTTGTCATCGTTTGTGTAGTGCATCCATTCAGTATTGCTTGGAAGAGATCTCGTTTTATTTCATTGTGTCCTAATTTCAGCAGCTTCACTCTGAGAGTGGAGATGAGTCCCTTAAAAAAACCACATGAATTCTGTTTTATTTGCATTAACGAAGAAATCAATGCTTCCTGTTGTGTTCTGTCCACTCTACTACCGAGATTCTCCTTGTTCTGGTGTATTTGGGAGAAACGCTAGGTCACCTGCGTACTCTATGCCTGTCGAATTTTTTACGGTATAGTGTCTACTTGTTACTTCTCTTAATGCTAAACTGTTTTCTTTTCTTAGATATATTGACGTTTAAAGTATGCAGTCTACGCAGGGTATTAACAAATATTATGCTACGGTGTCTAATCGCAAGACTTCTGTGACAATGTCAAATAGATAGTCTTCATTAGGAGAATGGATTATTGCTTTTATACTTTTGTAAAGCATTATCAGTTTGTTTGGTGAAACATTATAAACTACAGCAGTACTAAAGAGACTTTAAACCCTAGTTGTAACTTCGCCGTGTAACCAGTTGACGAATGAAAAACTTTGTTCACCAAATTACTACAACTATTATTTACAACTACGTTGAAAGTAGTCACCGGGACAAAGAAAAGGACTTATAGAAGCATTAGACGACCGTCAACTAGACAAAATTAAGCAATATATCCTAACA
Source organism: Sepioteuthis lessoniana (assembly GCA_963585895.1). Lineage (NCBI taxonomy): Eukaryota > Metazoa > Mollusca > Cephalopoda > Myopsida > Loliginidae > Sepioteuthis > Sepioteuthis lessoniana. Next base: position 15,891,985 of record OY757931.1, on the reverse strand, counting down.
AGAAAAAGATGAGGAGACACAAACCTTGAATTTTTTTCCTGGTTCTAACATGCTTGTTCGTTTCATCCGACACCACGTTTGGGGTGCCCCAAAATTTGAAGTTCATAAACTTCTGCGCCTTACACCTTCGTGGCTGGTGTTCTGCTGATGTCTTCGCCTTCTCGCGTCCGGCTGACGACTCTCGAAAAATAAAAAGACAAGATGTCTTTTCACTTCTGTCTGGCGTCTAGGGAGTTGAAACATCAACTTCCGCTTCTGGTCACTCAGCACATGCGCACAAGATTTTGGAGCTCCAGTTCTCCTTAGTCATGCTAAACTATAACGAGTGTCTCTGCCTTGATATTCGGCGACTACTGATTTATTTATTTATTCAATTTCAAATTACCGTTCAATTACGTTACAAAAATACATGTATTTGTTTCATCTTTTCCCTGTGTCATCATCATCATCATATCGTGCTGGCAGCACGGATATCCCTGACCCTCTCTCGTCACTCCTCCCTATCGTTCATCGCCCTAGGTAGGTCTTCAGGACAACAATCTGTATCCTCACATAGCTGCTGAATGTACGTTCGAGCTGGTCGTCCTGCTTTTGCGCGGCCATGTGTGGGGATCCATAAGAGTACATCTCTTATGAGTTCATCTCTGCTTCTCCAGCAGTGTCCTGCATGTCTGGTTCGTCTAACTTGAATAGTTTTCGTGATAGGGGGCAGGTGGCCGTACAGTTGGTGTCTTGTTGGGTGTTGCTGCCAGGACTTGTTCAGGATTGCACGCAGCATTCTTGTGTAATTGCCATCTAGTTTCTTCTCCAGCCGTTTTGTTAGCGTCCATGTAGTGCATCCATATAGCAGTATCGATGTGACCACTGCCTGGAAGAAACTGCGTTTCATTTTATCGGTTAGGATCGAATGCCTCGGAGAAATCTACGAACATTTGCGCTACCTCACGATTTTCTTTTACCTGTACACTTCGGCCTATTTTCCGAAGCTGTCAGGTTGCAGATCGATTTTTTCAAAAGCTTCAGCTATTCTATCGGAATTTTCTCAATTTCTGGTCGTATACGATTGTTCATTTGTTTTGTTAATGGCATAAAAACTTTTTGGGGTTATTTAAAGCCAAATCTATCCTTCTAGAAGAACAGTAGTTGTATAATTTAACCCATAGCTGGGAGGCTAAGGGGTTTCATACTTTTCCCAAGGGTATTTGTCCGAGAGTAGACGTAATTGTTTTAGAGTTCAAACTCACTTACTCTGATTCGGCAGTCGTATACGATTGATGAAGAACAGTAGTGGTACTATTTAACCCATAGGTGGGAGGATAAGGGGGTTCATACCTTTCCCAAGGGTATTTGCCCGAAAGTGAATGTAATAGCGCGACTGGAGTACGAACTCTCGTACAACGATTCAGCAGTCCATCGCTTTAACCATTACACCACGAGGACACCCCCGTATACGATTGAGAAGTAGGACATGATAACCATAGCAACTAGAACAGTAAGAGTTATGCCCCTGTAATTATTAGTACTTCCGTCCTGACTTTTTCTTAGGTAAAAGAAGAATGCATGATTTTGTCAAATTGTCTGTTGTGTTTTATTTGTATGCATCGTTACATAATCAAAGTAGTATACTGTCAAATTTTATCGTCTTCCATACTTTATCAAGGACTGAAGGTTTTTATGCTTTTACTTTTTTTTTTTGTTTAAGTACTGCGTCAAGTTCTTCCTCTGTGCGTAAACGGCCGCTGCTTCAATATGAACTGTAATAAAATTTTCATCCCCATCATTCGGAGTATGTCTGTCACACTTTTTCTGAAGCGCACCAAACCTAGTTCTAAATGTCATCGTATAATGTATTTGCTTTTATCACTATTAGTAAGTGTGTGTAATATAATAGCCGAAGGATTTCGGTTCATGCCTTTGGGTTTAGTTAGGCTGATAACCCTTCGGTTCAGCACATGGGTTAGTTAGGTGCAAACTTGATGCTGGTGTTAACGCGCGTGCGGGCTGCGGACGTGTCACTCAGAGATGTCACAATAGCCCAAGACACAACGGGGTGACAGAGTGCGAATGACGTCACGCACCAGAAGCGCACGAGGGTTTTTGGGATTTGAGAGTTGAAAACTAGACGCCGAACGAGGAGGTTCGACTTTTGGGGCTTGCTGAGGCGAGACGATTTTGCGCGCCGTGGGTGCCGCACGAGATAGAGGCCTAATGAATAAGACGGCATAGCGAGATTGTGTCTCTCCTCCTCATGTCGAAACCTTTAACTCAAAGTTAATAAAAAGGTTTCGTACCTGAACAAGAAGTCGTTATGTGTTTTCGAATTTCGAGATTCCTATGTTCTTTATATGTTCTATCGTTATGAACATTATATGTCTATTTTGCACATAGCCTTAATTGTGGCTATGTAACAGTGTGGACCAGCCATAACATGTGACTTTAGGTATTTGTTTATTTTCTACATAGATTCAAATGTATCTTTGCCGATACGAATATGTGATCGGAGGATACTCCTTCAAAAGAGGTGTTTGCTTCACTATTCAAAGCGCTATTTATCCTCGTGTGTTTCATGAGTATATAGTGTATCTGTGCTTTAGTGTTATTTAGATAAAAATGTTTGTTCATAGCATTCTCTCCCTTTTTTGTAATTTAGTGTCTAAGTATGCAACATAATTCTCGTGTGAAAAAATTGCTAGATATTTGCAATTTCTTTTTGGGAAATTGTGTCAGTAAAATTTATTATTTTCATAATTTGCTTCAAGAGCTTTCACATCTCCAATGATTATTTCAATGTTATGTTTGAGAATGTTGCGAACAATTAAAGATAGCTTGTTGAAGGTGGTGGTCATATACGTTTCATCATAGCAGTCGTTGGGTTGGTATTTGCCATGAAATGTGGCACACACAATTCTCAGTTGGTTTCTCACGATGTATATAATTAAGGAATGATTTTTTATATTAATCATTCTTCGTTAATTATATTTTATCATTCAGTTTGGTAAAGCTTTGAACTATTCGAATCTCTTAAGTCCAGGTGCATTGTCATTTGATGTAGTTTTATGCTCGTACGCAAAGGATATGACAATCACCATTTGACATAATAAACCCTCGACAGGAAATGGGACTGGAGTGTGGATGACGTCATGCCCAGAAGAGATGTTCCTGAGAATATGAGGATTTTGAAAAGACACTTAGTTGAGATCGACCGTTGAAGGTAGCGGTTGAGTTTTTCTGATCTCGACTGGCAGAGATGAATTGAGATCTTAAACAACATGAAATAAGCCGCGTGTTGGGGTGGGGTCAGCATAGTATGGTGGAGGTGCCCGTGGCGTAATTGTTATCGTCGTAGGAAATGAACACGGGGACACGAGTTCAAATCCTGGACGAGATTGATTGCATTTCACATAGCACTAATACCCTTGGGAAAGGTATGAATCCAATTATTCTCCCTCCAGCGATGGGCAAATTGTAAGATAGACTGGCTTTTCAGTTTTGGTGAGGCATCTAGTCTAGGAGAAGGAAAACTCTGAATTCAAACCTGTTAAACTCCGCTTAAAAATTGTCCTTATGTCATATCCAGCCCGAGAGGAGGGGTTGATAAATAGGATAGTATGGTTAGCATAGGCTTTTAAGAATTGGGTCTCTCTCCTCGAGTCGCCCCGGACTGAAGCAGAAATTAATAAACGCGTTCGTATCCGAAACAACAGAGTCGGCCAGCATATGTATATGTATTGTATACAACAATAATACTATAATGCGGTGGCATTGATAGAGTTTTTTTTCATGAGAGGCCGAAACAAATGACCAACAATTACTGATATCATAGTATCTTAAGGCTCTCGATCATATGGAAATCAGACCTGACCGATAAAATGAAACGCAGTTTCTTCCAGGCAGCGGTTGTATCGATACTGCTATATGGATGCACTACATGGACAGTAACTAAACGGCTGGAGAAGAAGCAAGACGGCAACTACACAAGAATGTTGAGAGCAATATTAAACAAGTCTTGGCGACAACACCCCACAAAACACCAACTATACGGCCACTTACCTCCCATCACGAAAACTATACAAGTTAGACGAACCAGACACGCAGGACACTGCTGGAGAAGCAAGGACGAGCTCGAAAGTGTTGTACTCCTATGGACCCCCACATATGGCCAAGCAAGAGCAGGACGACCAGCTCGAACCTACATACAGCAGCTATGTGAAGACACAGGATGTAACCCTGAAGACCTGCTGGAGGCCATGAATGATAGGGAGAAGTAGCGAGAGATGGTCAGGGATATCCGTGCTGGCGGCACGACATGATGATGATGATGATGATGGTAATATCTATGCCGTTGCTCGTTTAAAATGTCTTCAATGAACTCGGCTGCAGATGCTATGATCTCGAGTAAATGGTTTATTATGTTTTAAGTGCTAACACTAAATGTCACTGCATTAACGTTTTTAAATCTCTTTCGGGTTTTGGGTTGGGCTCTGTAGCTAATTTCTCAACATCAAGACCAGATCTCAACTCTCTGCAGACTATTCCCTTTGTTTATTTGTGTGATGGGCTATGCGTTTTAGATATACGGCGTGGATTTGAGTTATTGTTATATTTCGTTTGCCTTTTTTTTTATTTTCCAATCAACCGGCCTGCATAAATAGCAATAGTTTCCTGACTGAACTATTTGATCCTGACCTTGAACCTTTGTCGTTCTTCCACCAAGTGTCTGGTGAAGAGCACCGTTGACTCGAGTTTGGATTCATCCTCCCACCATCCCATCCACTCTGCTGCATCCTATGGTTTCCATTATTTCATATTTGTCTGACACACAAAATAATCTCCTTCAGAGACTGTTATCCAGTAACAAGCCAGAGTAGGATATTTGAGGGGTTATGTAGGTGAATGAAACAAAATTACCTTCATTTTTCTCAAGTCTTCGCTCCAAATTTGCCATTTTAGCTTGATCGGTTGCATGTAGAATTATATCATCATATCATTATGCTTTTACAAAATTATTTTGAGCAAAATTATTCAGAGTTTTCTGATGTGAAATAAATATTTCTATTTACTTGGACTTAGTTGTAATTCTACATATATTTTAGTCTTTTAAAGTCATTTTTTCTTTCTTAAAATCCTGACGCATGAAAGGAAATAATGTTTAAGGTTATAAATTCTACATATCTTAACTTAGAATAAGTCCACCTTACCCTTCTGTTCTTTTTGTTTCCTTGTCAAGTTTGCTGGTAAGTCTTATATTTTGACTTTTGATAACACTTCAGTTTGGTCGCAGTTCTTATATAACCATTATTTAGACCTACTAAGTATCTCTGTTGTCAGCTTAGAGATTAATATATATACATGGTATATTAATATTATATCTATTCAATTCTTTTGTGTATTGTGCATTTTCATCTCTTACCGAATTTATTGCTGTTTTGGTTTAAATGGATAGTTGGCATTCTACTTTGTATATATATATATATATATATATATGTGTGTGTGTGTGTGTGTGTGTGTGTGTGTGTGTGTGTGTGTGTGTATGTGTGTGAGTGCCTGCGTGTATCTATGTGTATGAAATGTTCGTTTAAATGTAAAAAAATTCTGAAGTTAGCTTAGTAAAAAATCTGTAGACGCATACGTATCTATGGATGATACAATATGTATATATATATATATATGCTGTATAATCCATAGATACGTATGCGTCTACAAATTTTCTACTAAGCTAACTTCAGAATGTTATTACTTTTAAACGAATATTTAAGACACACGGACACACGCACACACAGACACAGACACACACACATATATATATATATATATATATATATATATATATATGTGTGTGTGTATGTGTGTGTTTAGAAGTATTTTGTCATCTTATATATATTTATATATATATATATAGAGAGAGATGTGTGTGTGTGGGGGGTGTTCGTTTAAAGGTAATAAAATTCTGGAGTCTGTATTGAAGGAAATTTATAGATGCATACGTGTCTATGAATGACACAATATATATATATATATATATATATACATGTGTGTATATGTGGGTGTGTGTGTGTGTGTGGAAGTATTTTGTCATCTTATATATATATATAAGTGTGTGCCTGTGTGTGTGTGTGTATGTATGTGCGTTTGTTTGTACTTAAGCCTATTCAGAGAGTTAAATCTGAAAAACATAACTGTTTGACCTTCTCAAGCAGTTTTTCTTTAAACACGTACAGACAACAATCAGTTTCTTCGTCATCTGATTCTTTTCGAACAGGGACTTGTGTATTTCACTCTAAGTCTATTATTAGCTTTTCTCATTGAGAATTCTTTACTCAACAATGGATGACTCTCCTTGCTTTGTAGACGATTATTTATTTAAGTATGCAAATACTGGCGAAACCCTGTTTACTGAGCGCAGAATGATGTTGTATTGTACACTATTTTGTAAGGACAGTTTGCAACGAGGTCAACTTCTCCGAATTTATTGTAAGGAGACATTATTTTTTTACGAGACTTTTCGTAATGTTATATGAGACTGGATAATAAATACTAATGTTCGATATGATTGAGATATATAAAAGTAAAAGTGAAGGCAGAAATATGTTATATTTAAAATTCAAGTGCAAAAATTACAACCACAAACAAACATTGTAGAGTGAGAATTATTACGTGTTCTTTTAAACTGTTTGAGGATTCTTAATGTCATTGAACAATAGCTCTTTGAGAACTCTAATATATATATATATATATATATATATATATATATATACCGGGTCGTGTCATACCAAAGAGTTTTAAAATGGTACTTGATACCACCTTGTTCAACACTCAGCAATATAAGATACGTATCAAGGGTAAAGTGGAGCAATCATGGGAAAGGAGTCGCGCCCTCCCTACACCTCCGTGTAATAGCTATTGAAAAGGGAGCCTTCTGGTCACCCTCGACTACAGTCGCCAACTTACTATATATATATATATATATTAAATAATAGCCCTTATGGTAAGAAAAAAAAACGGCAAGTTATTTAAAGATGAAAATATACAACGAATCACTGCCAAGGGGGAAAAATGTATATATTGGAAAAAAAAAAGACGAACCTTGTCATACCAATTGAAAAAAATCAAAAGACAAGCAATTGGTTGGTCAAAAGAAAAAATCACCGTTAAGGCTGCTAAGCTACAATGCAAAAAGTGCTCAATACTGAGAAGAGCAAAATATTCACGATAATTACTTAGTGAGTCAGGAACTAACCTTCTATATTTTCGCCTAAGCGGCTCATAAGAGTACCAAATCTCGACTATATATATATATATATATATATATATATATATCCACCTTCACTGGTCAACCGCAGATTTCGACATGAGGTCAGTTATTAAGCGGCATTCAACAGGTTTGTATTGATAGCATTTCTTATCCTATACCGGTTGCCATTGCAAGGTCAAAGAGATCTCTCAGCTCTACAATTTACTCATAGCTAGAGCGAGGGTATTTGAATTCTTACCCAAATTATTAGCATTATGTGGAATGCGATTAGTTTGGCCAAGGATTAAAAATTGGTCACCGTGTCGATTTCCTACAGTGATAACCGTTCAACTAATAGCGCCCCCAATAAATATATATATGTTTGTGATATTTTCATTTTGGTTTCTGAGTTTAAACTGCACCCACAACGGACAGGATTTGGCAGAAGGACACTTTTTTAGATGATCATCTCTAGTTTGATGTAAAACTTAAACTTTCTATCAAGAAATAGCCGAACAAATAGCAAAATAATCCTGTCTCCAATTATGTAGAATTTGATTTGTTCGTTTCAATTTTTTTTAAATCGAATTTTTGCTGGGGTGAGAAAAAATATTACCAAGGCAACACTATATATATATATATATATATATATATTGAAATGAACAAATCAATATAGAATATTTTTTTAAAACCAGAAAGGTGTCCAAATACTAGCCGGTAGAGACGGAAAAAATCTAAAACCATGTTTTCTCATTTCCTTTCATAAGAGTTTCATAAATGTAAGTCTTGTGCATTTTGTAAAAAAAATTACAATCTCCCGATGAAATTTTATTTAAAACTTGAATTATTTGCAAACGATAAACAATAAACCTTGATTAGAGCATATGAATCTTTACTCATAAGAGTTCTTTTTTAATTTATTTAACATGTCATACGCCCTGATGGAAATTTCATGTGTTCATATTTGAAAACAAAACGTTTACCCGTACGAAATAATTCAAACTGAAAATAAAATAATCCTCGGAAGACCTTGCGTTTTTTCCTGTTTGTTTATTTTCCGAAAGTCAGATCAACTTTCAATTTTTACACACACACACACACACACACACACACACACATATATATATATATATATATATGTATATATATATATATATATATAAAGCGAGAGAGTCAGTCAGACAGACAGCAAGGAAAAAGAAAGAGTAAGATAAAATGAGACAACTTTTGAAAATAAAATAAAAATGAATTGTATTTATTTATATTTATTTTGATTCCTAAAAATTATCTTAGAATAATCATTGTAGAGTAGAGTATCAATAAAAATACTTTGAATTAAAAAATACTAAATTTGGTATAGTGGTAAACGTTTTTTTTTTGCACCAATGTATAATATATATATATATATATATATATATGTGTGTGTGTGTGTGTGTGTGTGTGTGTGTGTGTGTGTGTGTGTGTGTGTGTGTGTTTTGTGTCTGTGTGTCTGTGTCTGTGTGCATGCATGTGCGTGTATGTGTATACTCCTACTTTATAGAATGAATTGTCCAAAAAATTGTTCTTCATGCCATTCCTTTAAACTAACTATTCCCGCCAGATCCTGGAAGTTAAAATGCGATGAGCCCGTTTCGTATTTAAGTGGGTAGCTATTTAATAATGGCAAGTCGCGTTAGCAACCAGAAGCCTGTTCGTCAGACGAATAAAAGTTAAATAAATAACGACTGACTGCTATGTGAATAGTTGAAGAATTTGTAGACACATATAAAAGAAATCAAAAGAAATCAAAAGTAAATCTAAAAAGGGATGAGCAAAAAATCTAATCTAATATATATATATATATATATATATATATATATATACGAAAAGTAAAACAAAATAATCTTACGAAAGAAAAAAGCCACCCAATTCTTGAAACGGAAATTTTCATAGGTTAACGGGATATTTTCAATGGGTATAAAAAATTTAGTATTACATTTCATCCTCCGGCATCCTTATTAAGGTTGATCTGAACCCAATTATTCTTTTAGTATATATATATATATATATATATATAGTAAATTTGATATATATATATATATATATATATATATATATATATATATATATATATATATAGTAAATTTGATATATATATATATATATATATATATATATAGTAAATTTGGTTCCCGTTTCATTAGCTTCTACACCGAGGTATGGGGGAAGGCCCAACTCCTTTCCATGGATTGGTCAATTATTCCCATGACCCTTACTCTATCAACCAATGCTAAGTGTTAAGTAAGGTACCATCAAATAGTGTTTTTGCTTTATTGTGTTTTGATTCTTTTTATTTAGATGACTTTTTTTACTAGTTCTTATCTAACGTCTATTTCTCATTTTTCTGTGTGATTTTCTTCTTGATGTTAAGAGTTATCTGTATTGAAACGATGAAGGGTTTGACATTTTCAGTCGTTTTAATTCCTTTGTAAGTTGACTTCAAATTTTTTTCCACCGAGCGAAAGGTTTTAATTTTGGTTGGGCTATTTACGAAGAGTCTACTTTAGTGTTTGGTTCTGGATTTATTTCAGTATTTGGTGGAAGGATCGTGATTTTTCACTTGGGATATACATTTCAGGTGGACCTTGACTGTTAAATGTGATTATTATTAGGGTCGTACTATTGATGTTTCTTGTAATTTTATTTTAGTTCAGTTTATGCGTTTATTTGATAGATTTCGACTGACGGTACAATTTTTAACTGTTCCGAAAACTCTGGCTAATCGTTTGGTTCAAGTTTAATGAGTTTCTCGACGAAAGATCAGTAATTCTCAGATTAATTACGTTGATGTTCGGGTCAGCCCTCCGTGCTACAGAGGTGTAAATGTATCCATTCATTTAGGACTCCACTAAGTTCTTTGCTTCAAAAAAGCTGTTTGTTTTATATTTGATATTGATTTTTCCATCTCTTTTCTTTATGTCACAAAAGATCTTGAAAGTGCAGGATAGTTCTCTTGACATATTTGGTATTTGATTTCGTTCGGACAATCAAATCTTTGTCCACTCGTTCAGCATGTCAAACTTCTTCTGCGACACTCGTGTTCGTATTTATAACACCTCAAATCTGCGGGTTAGTCCAGTTTTACTCTTTTGAGACTGTATTCAATTTTCTCTTCTTTAAGAATTATTGATTTAATAAATATCAGAATCTATTTGTGTTTTTATTTATTTGCCTTTTATAGTCAGTTTTAAGAAATTTGACCTTTGAAAGGTTACGTACGAGGATCATTAAATAAGTTTCCAGACTTTTTTAGTATGGGGACTTTTATTGATAGTATACACATGAAACTCTAGTCCCCTTCGAAGTAATCTCCTCCGGCAGCAATGCACTCGTTGTACCGTTGCAACAACCTCTGGAAGGCCCTATGGAAGTCCTCTTGTCAATGACCTTCGTTACAGCTTCTTTCATCTCCTCAGTTGTTTCAGAGAATAAGTAAAACTCACAGGGAGCAAGGTCTGGACTATAGGGAGGTTGAGCAACTGTCTTGATGCCCAACGTGGTCAAAAAGTCTGTGACATGGATGGAGTTGTAGACTGGTGCATTGTCCCCGTGAAAATGCCACTGACCCGATTTGAAGAGTGCTGGCCTCTTCCGACGGAATCTCTTCCTGAACTCTCTTAAAACCTCAACATAGTAACCCTAACCCTAACCCTTTAGCCAATCAACTCTTGTGTTCTGACTTCCTTACTCATGCCACACCTCTCATTATCCCTCACAGACTCCCTGCCTTCCTTGAATCTCTTATGCCACTCAAAAACTCATGCTCGATAAATGCAAGATGGTCGAAAAGCAGTCTGAGGCATTCCATAGGTTTCTGTGTCGTTTTTACCAAGTTTAAAACGAAATTTTATTGCATATGATTCTTCTAAAATGTCCTTACGTCCAGATTGCATTTTTGACATTCACCAGCTATGACAATCAGGCTTTAGTAGGGTGTATTCCAATTCCTGCTGTAGCTGTTCATTTAAACCTGGAATCATAAAAATTGGTCAGTCATCTCAAAAGATGTATAGCAATAACGTACCGAATATTCAAGAATCTACAACAATTTTAAATGCCTGGACAAAAAAGTCTAGAAACTTATTGAAGACACCTCGTAAGCTTCGAAGGCTACGAGGGGTTCAAAGCAGGATGCATCTGTGCGTTCAAGTAAATAAAATGCACTGGAAATACTAGGTGAATTACATGAGTGTCTTGCCGGAAGGAAGAGTAAGTATGAGGGGCCTGGTCAGCTGAAAAATATACAACGACGGAAGATTTTGACCCTGGGGCAGTGGGCAGAGCAGAGGGAGGCACTAAACCTAACATCGCGCAAGCCGTGGGCCAGACGGACACGAATTGAGTGTTGTAAGACTCGCTAAGTGGAAAGCGGATATGATCCCAGAAAAAGTAGGAGCGCTTAGCGAAGGCCTCTATTGTTGAATTGATCAGTATCAGTCTTGTAAAAAAAGCATGAAGAAGAAACAAAGCGTCTTAGAGGCAGAGAGAAGAAGAAAGGTTCTCTGCGGATATCGTATCTTAACCAGCTGTAAATAATAGCGGTTTCCTCACGCCTCTAGTTTTGTACCTTTTGTAATAAACAAAGAGAAGAGATTATACAGTTATGCACAAGTGTTATTGTCATTCATCATCCCCAGTTTACCACACAGTGACCTCTTGTTCAAGGCTGTTTATATTTCCTCTGTTTTAGCTAACTATAACTCCCTCCTTTCTTCCATTTAGGTATTAACTCTTTCATACGTGTAAACATAGCACTTGCTATTGTGGAAAATTTTCAATTAAATTAAGTTTTCAGGATATTTTTGTTTTCCTTTTCAAGAAGTAGATTGCCGTTTTTTATCTTTTTCTTTGTTCGTGTGTTTGCTCCACTGATGATAACTTTTTTCGATCAAGAAAGGGGACAATCTATTTAAACAAGTTTCTCGTTGATTCTTGTACAATAAATTTGATGGCACAGTCGGCTGGGTTTATAGAATACACCGACAACATCTCTGCAAGGGAGTAAGGCTCCCCCAAAGAGTGTCCTGTTTATGACGCTAAGCAATCTGATGGTGAGCCTCCAGTAATACTGGAGCATTGAGGAATGCAGAGTCTTCCTTTATTGGCATCGCTCAAAGGTCCACTCTGACCCGGAGTGGTAGCACCTTATCGAGTTCTATCTATGCGTCAAACAGAAGTAAACTGTGCACTTAGACTAAACTGAATTGTTTGAAATAGAACTGCTTTGACATTTAACTGAAGCTCAATATGACCAGCCGAATGATCGTATGGGGCCTCTTGGCCCTCTGTCTACCACAGTAAGAGCCAAAACTCAGACACCAGCTCATATCTTCAAGAATCACGGCCGATAGGTATCAACTTTGAGAAGTGCCTCTTCCGCAGAGACGCAGTCGTCATAGTATTTAGCCACAACTGACAGGCAGAAAATGTTGAAAAACAGAATAAAAAGTTATTAATAATTACATGTATGTATTTTTTAGAAATACGTTACGTTTTCAATAAAATTTCCAACACCAATAAAGTCACAGAGTTTTGAAATAGAACACCACGAACGGAAACCGAATTTTAAAAGCATATTAATTTTTTATTTTTATTTTTAAAACATTAAATTGAATTTAAGCGAACAAATAAGGACTAACAAAAGCCCTATATTCAGTACTCTCATAGATTTATATGATATTCCTCATATATTCTATGAAAAAATAATCTACACCCACTGTCTCTGGACGCTGACTGGATATTATGAATATATATATATATATTTTTAAATGATTATATATATATATATATATATATTTATAAATAATCATTTTTTTTAATATTTGTATACGCACACACACACACACACACACACACACACACACATATATATATATATATATTTATTTATTTTGTATAATTATTCTAAAATTCGGATGGTGTGAAAATAACTTGATAGAATTTGCAGAAAAAACAAAAACATATACAGTGTAGTTTACAAAGTTGAAGTTCATTGCAATAAACGATCTAATAAAAGAGTCTATACAGAGTCAGATTCTTCCTGATGATCCAATTGGTAAAACCAAAGTAGATTGTCTGACTCTGAAGGCTTTACTAATTTAAATTCACTCTACTTCGTATATCTAGCACATTTTACCTTTAGCTAAGTGGATTCTACCAGTGTTTTTTTTTCTTTTGGCTCGGCATTACAGCTCTATTTGATCATTTTCAAATAATACTGGTGTTGTTTGTCTTTTCTTTTTTCTTTTTTGCCTAGATATCAGTTCGTTATAATTTTTTTGCAAATGGTATCATCTTTTTTTCACACTATCAGAATCTTATATATATATATATATATATATATATATATATATATATATATATATATATATATATATTATGATATACTATAATAAATAAGATAAAACTGAATTGCGATTTATAATATGAAATCATTATATATATATATATATATATATATACACATATATATATATGTTTTGGTTTTATATTTAAATTGCAATTCAATTTTATCTTATTATATATATATATATATATATATATATATATATATATATATATATATATATATATTGATAATAAATAAATATATATCATATATATATATTTAATCCATGGAAAGTATTGTTCTACAACCTAAGGTTTCTTGAAGTTTATAACAACATTCATCAGGCATTTAAAATCGAATAGTCATTTTTTCGCATATATATATATATATATATATATATATATATATATATATATATATATATATATATATATATATATATTTCTTTCTTTCTTTCTTTATTTATTTATTTATATATTCATTCATTTATTTATATATTTGTTTATTTGTTTTTATGCTGATTTTATTCTTTCTAACGGTCTTTTAATCAATAAAATGTAATTTGGTCAAGCCCATCTGTAATTAGAACCGTCCTGATGATCTGCTTAGAGAAACCTAAAAGCTGTTTTTTTTTATTTACTCTCTAACCATTTATAATTCGTTCTACCCAGTGTATTAAGCACTTACACTTTTAGCTTAATGAATTATGTCGGTGTTTTTTTTTTCTTTTTCTTTTGACTAGGCATTACTTTAACGCTTGATTATTTTCAAGTGTTATGAACGTTTTTAGTCTTTTCTTTTTTATGTCATTTCTTTGTCAACAGTTTTTCCCTAATAGACCAGTAGAACTCCTTAATATCGTATTTTATAAAAGAATATTTATTATTTTTATCGTAAATTCTTAACAATTCAATGCCGAATCTTCCTGGTGATATAGTAGGTTAAACCTTGGTAGATTGGTCAGACACGGTAGGCTTTGCTACATTTATATATATATATATATATATATATATATATATATATATATATATATATATATATATATATATATATCATAACTCGGGCTGGATATGACACAAGGTCAATTTTTTAAGCGGAGTTTAACAGGTTTGAATTCAGAGTTTTCCTTCTCCTAGACTAGTTGCCTAACCAAGGCTGAAGAACCTAGTCTGCCCTACTATTTACCCATAGCTGGAGGGAGAATAATTGGATTCATACCTTTCCCAAGGGTATTAGTGCTATGTGAAATGCAATCAGTCTCGTTCAGGATTTGAACTCGTGTCGCCGTGTCCAATTCCTATGAAGATAACCATTACATATATATATATATATATATATATATATATATATATATATATATATATATATATATATACTTACAAATCTAATATCTACCAGCATTCACGGTACCAGAAAAAAAACGAAAAAACCTCGCCAGGAACAAGACATAAAAGAAGTATCTCGAATCACCGCCCGGGGGAAAAAGAAAAAATTATAGGTCAAACAGAAAGAAAAGGCCAACCTCGTCCGACCCCGTGAAAAAAATCAAGGGATACGCAGTCAGTTGGTCAAAAGAAAATTAAAACCTTCCGCGAATCCTGCAATGCAACAATTACAAGAGTGCTCAACACAAGTGGAGCCAATTATAAAATTAACTTAAATCGCGAGTCGGAAATCTTCTACTAAAGTTTCACCTTATCGGATCATCAGGAAGCCTAACTCCAGTTGGAGTTAGGCTTCCTGATGATCCGAATAGGTGAAAATATAGTAGAAAATTTCCTACTCGCGATTTAAGTTAATTATGTATATATATATATATAATGTTTGACAAATGTAAACAGATAATAAGAAAAAGCAAATAATTTTTCATCATTACCACTAATTTGAATTTAAATAGACAAGAAATACCAATATTAGAAATTTCCATAGAATTTTCATATCCTTGATTTGATATTGTAAGTTGTGATTAGTCTACAATCGTTTCATACTACAATTTAAACTTATTCAACCACAGATAACCTCTTATAAGCTATTAGCAAAGGACCGATCTCTGATTAGGATATCAAATCATGGAAATGAAAATTATAAAAAAATCTCCTACTTTTTAGTATTTCTAAGTATATTCTTTTAAATATGACTAATTGCTATATCACAAGATACTTTGACTACAATAACCAAAAAAATAATCACTTCCTTTGTGTGTCGAAACCATAGAAGTTACATAAAAATTCGTGGGAAATATTTTTAAAAATCGTAAATTTTTTTCTTAGTCTGGTTCTTTTTTCTTTTCTGTCCATTACTATACTCATCAGAGTCATTCAATAATGGAGGTGAATTTATCTGAAAAAAAAAAAAAAGTTGTAAATGTTTTTTTCTATAAATGAAAGTCAGAATTGTTTGTAAGTGATTCAGTAAAAAAAAAAGATATTTTACACAAACAGAAATATTTCTTTTTAGGCTATTCAAAATGGTGACAAAGAGCTCTTAGTTTGAACAGAAAACCGTTGGGAAATTTTTGGTGCCTGAGAAATCCAACCTATAAGAATGTTGAGTAGAATATGTGACGTTCACGGATAAGCGTGTGTCAGTTAAGAAAAGGTCTATGAATTGTCTTAACATTGGTTTGCCACTACGAGCCTTAATCGAAAAACAGTCCATGGATTGGAAAACACAATGACATCCCAGGAAAGAAAAAATTCTGGTCGCAATTATCAGTAAAAAAATATAATGGTGACAGTCCTTGGGAACACGAAAAAAACAATGACATTTGATTTCCTTGAAGAAATTGCACGGGAAAACACCACTTCCTATAGCTAAATCATTAGACAAAACTGATGTGATCTTTTTAATGACTCTTATATATATATATATATATATATATATATATACGATGGTTAGTATTCGAGCTAGGTCTACTAGTACGAATATACTTTTCTTTTGTCTTGTTTTGTTCTCAATATATCAAAAGCCGAAGTCCCCGTTATCATTACTAACGTGCTAGACTGTCACACTGTTGTATGTGAGTTCAAATTCTAGTCGTGATATTACATGCACTATCGGAGTAATACCTTTCGGAAACATATGAACTTCTTTATCCATCAATCTATTTAGTACTACATATTGAGTTTTGATGGAGGAGGATGTTCCAGCCGTGTAAACAATGTGATTGCAGGACACGTAGGTGACAATCGGAATACGTGGGCGTTCTGAAAGTATATATACGCTCCTTGCAGCAGATATGGGAAGTCTTCCAGGGATCAGTCCAGTCTTCAATTAGGAGTCTTGAGTCTAGATACAGTCAATCACAGAGACTAGCGACCAAGCGCCCGGTGTGGCAACGGCCTGCAGTGGCCGCTGAGCTAGAATCAGAAAAGGGAAAGATATAAACCCTGAAGATAACACAGAGAAGAAGAAGAATTGGGTCTCTATAGCAGTTTGTCTTCGTCTCCCTCCCTTTCCCTGTCTCGCTCACACATACCCCAGCTACGACCCCTTTCGAGAAATAAAGCGTGGGTCTTATAATTTTATGAAAAAAAGTTGTTATGCTTCGTCATTTCTTCATATATGGCTACACAACATAGGTTAAATAATAACAATGCTATTTTTCAACAGGAATAGAATTGGAATTATATACAAGGGTCATTAAATAAGTTTCCAGACTTTTTTCGTATGGGCACTTTTATTGATAGTACACACATGAAACTCAAGTCACCTTTGAAGTAATTTCCTCCGGCTGCAATGCACTTGTTGTATCGTTCCAACGATTTCTGGAAGGTCCCATGGAAGTTCTGTTGTGTGAGCGTGTCGATGACCTTCGTCACAGTCTCTTTCAACTCCTCAATTGTCTCATAACGACAGCCTCTGAGCTTAGGGAATAACCAAAAAGTCTGGAAACTTATCGTATGCAACTCGTAAAGCGCGAGTGTTATGATCTTATAAAAAAGGTGTTATACATCGTCATTTTTTCATATATGGCTACACAACATAGGGTAAAAAGGAACAATATTATTTTTCTACATGAATGGAATTGGCATTAGATGATCCGTAATGTTTAATATGCTATTAAACCAGCAATCCAAACGAAATCAAGAAATAGATAAAAATCACCGTGGTGTAATTGTTATCGTCGTAGGAATTGGACACGGCGACACGAGTTCAAATCCTGGAAGAGACGGATTACATTTCACATAGCACTAATACCCTTGGGAAAGGTATGAATCCAATTACTCGCCCTCCAGCTATGGATAAATAGTGGGACAGACTATGTTCTTCAGCCTTGGTGAGGCAACTAGTCTAGGAGAAGGAAAACTCTGAATTCAAACCTGTTAAACTCCGCTTTAAAAAAATTGAACATGTGTCATATCCTGCCCGAGTGGCGGGGTTGTAAAAAAAATCATTATCTTTATGTAAAATCATCTTCCAACTTTAGCAAAAAATTTTCTCTAGATTTTTCAAATGTTGCAAGGGGTTTATTTTTTTATTTCTTTTGCTTTTGTTCATTTATACTCTTTTATATGTAAATTGTGAATAACGCTTTCCGAGTCGAATTTTCTATTAGATTAACGTGTATTTGTTTCAGCAAAATAAATAAATAAGTTTTAATATATTAAATTTACATACACAGTTTACTAAGAAAACATTTTTTTCAATACATTGATCAACTGCGTTTTACAAATATGTCTTCCTATGTCCCTTTTCTCTACATTGAACACTTGCTTTTTTACAAAGATTTCTGTTGTGTTGCGTTCTGGGCAGTTTTATCCACTCTGTCCAGTCTAATTATATAAGCTTTATAACCTTCGATGAGATGAGAGAGTATTGTTAGCTGACATAACGCCTCGTACTACATGACATCGTTAACAAGACTTTGAAAAACGAAAACGTATATGAAAGCAAAGCATATAAAATTGATTCTTTTTTTTTCTCAAACGGATAATTGCAATAATCGTTGTGACTACAAATTTCCCAATATCACGTTTATGTAAAACTAAAACCAGATCAAACAAGACAGGCGAGTAAACACGAAGGAAAATAAAAGAATAATCAAACTCATTAATACGTGTTTTTATTTATTTATTTATTTATTTATGTATTTATTTATTTTTTATTCAAGTTTATTCACTACTTCATCATCAAAAGCTTTCTTAGCTAAATATTTCTTTGTGCATCGTGTATCGAATTTCGGGATAGAAAGAGATCGATTTTGATGTTAATAAAAAGAGGACAAGTTTAGTGAAATGTATGGTAACTACTTCAAGAACAACAGGAGCGACAGCAACAACAAAATAATAATGATAAGAGAGATATTAAAATACAATAGAGTTTGAAGGAAATTATGATAAGGAAACAACGGAAAAAAGGGCTTTTGTTTGGATATGCTCGCTAGCAAACACGTATCATCCATAATATTCACACGACTGATACGAATTATACACGCTATATAGTTTAGAATAGTTATTATCATATTTGGTATTGCAATCACTTCGCAGGTTATAATGCACAATTGATTAAGTGACAGAGTGTCTTTTACGGCATATCAAATCATCTGGGGTTATTTGATGCTTAGAAGATAAGTATTTGCGTTTATTGTTAGGAAATATTTACATTTTTTGTGTTATATCGTGAAATGTTTTTATTTTACAGTGGACCCTTTTGAATTCGCATAATTCTAAGGAAAGTCATCGAGGTGTAATGGGTAAAATGTTCGACTGCAGCCCTGAAGTATGCGAGTCTAAAAACTCGTAGCTCTCTTTGGTTGATCTTTTGTATATATTCACAAATATGGGTTAAATAATATCACTGCTGTGTTTTTAAAGAGTGAATTTGGCATCAAATAACTAATGAAGGTTCATATGTCTTTAAACAAAGAAACAAACCAAACGAAACGGATAATTTTAAGAGATCAACTTGAGTTATATATAAGATCCTAATAAGTTCTACCAGGATACAGTTGACCTGGAAATAATGGCAATGAAGAGATACTTCCGACTCCCCAGATAACTAGAACTGGATCCCCACCGTCAGGTTCATTTTAGTGTCATACTCAATATATTATAATCCTCTGTGACAGATTGGTATAATAGTTAGGATAGGCATTGACATACCTGTTATTGTGAAGGGCTTGCATAGAAGAAATATGGATGGTTGTTTGGGTGGATTGTGTTTATTGAATATCAACCGTTGTAGGAATGTTAATGCCAAATGCTCTTTGTAAATCATACTTTTAATATATTTCTTTCTTCGGTGTCCTCGTGGTGTAATGGTTAAAGAGATGGTCAACGGAATCGTAGTACGCGAGTTCGTACACCAGTCGTTCTATTACGTTCACTTTTGGACAAATACCCTCGGGAAAGATATGACCCCCCACCCTTATCCTCCCAGCTATGGGTTAAATTGTACCACTACTGTTCTTCTATGAGAAATAGCTTTGGCCTTAAATAGCCTACAAAGGTTGATATGCCATTAAATAAAGAAACCAAACCAAACCAAACCGAAACCATGTCCGAACCCAGAGTCATCATCTGATGAAGGCTTAGTTTGAAGCAAAGTTGTTGAATAAACATCAGTTATTGTAAGATACCTACGATATATATATATATATATATATATATATATATATATAAACAGATTTTGTAGATAACATTTTTGAAGGAGCCTAAACTAACTTTTTGAACACAAATGGGTTCACGTTTTTCTATCAGACACGAATAATCCATTCGTGCGCATATTTGAATGGATATATATATACGATTTGTAAGTTAATAGTTTGCTGGTAATTTTATTTTTAAAATGAGTTTGAATTAATTTCTTTATACTCTATTATTGCTCTTGTTTCAAAACACTTAGTTTCAATTTCTATAATTCTATCCAAAATTGATCATTTATTTGCGCACTGTGAAACGGTTAGAAGTATTGCTATTTTACACGAATCATTCTCTTCAGCTGGTCTCCATTCTTGGGAGAATGGAGACCAGCTTTTAGTGCATCGAGAAGAGAACAAGTCGTTGTATCCCGACTGCGCATTGGTCATACAAGGCTTACTCACACTTTCATACTGAAACAGGAACCACAACCAGTTTTTGACGTGACAGACAACTTGCACGGTTAAACACATTCTTATAGAATGCAGATCTTTCGCTGTCA
This sequence comes from Sepioteuthis lessoniana, assembly GCA_963585895.1. Lineage (NCBI taxonomy): Eukaryota > Metazoa > Mollusca > Cephalopoda > Myopsida > Loliginidae > Sepioteuthis > Sepioteuthis lessoniana. The sequence continues at coordinate 15,871,244 of OY757931.1, read as the reverse complement.
TCAGAAAGCGATTTTTCAAAGTGACTAGTTTAACCAAATTGTTCGAAAACGTCAAAATAGATGACGTTCTGTCGTTCTTGCGAGAAACAGAGTTGTACGAAAAAATATGACGAATTAAAACTGATTAATCATGTGCAAACAAGTGAAATCCTGCTCATGGAAATTTTTACGTACTAAGTGTTCATTGGTAGAAGGTATATATATATATATATATATATACAAAATTTGGCGTTAAATAACCTACAAAGGTTGATACACAATAAAACCCAAACAACCAACCAAATCTCTTCCCCATTACTCATTCGCTTGTATACTGTTAAACGGTTTCAAGTATTGCTATGTATACCGAGCAGTTCAATTAAACATCACTTTAAACCAGCTCATTGGCCTTGGGGTTAGAGTGTGCACAAATGGTCCGGTAGACCTGGGTTCAATCCCAGGTTGCGTTTTACCAAACACTTTAAAAATCGTACTTGATACCTCTTTGCTTAACACTCAGCAATATAAGGTACGTATCAAGAGGAAAGAGGAGCAATCATGGGAAAGGAGTTGTTTCGTCCCCTACACCCCGTTTTAGTAGCTAATAAAAAGGGAGACCTAGTCGCCCACGACTATGGTCGCCCACGACTATGGTCGCCGACTTTACTTACTTACTCTGTTTAGTTTAAATGTCAATCAGCTCTATTTGACCCATAGATAGGACCTTTTCATATACTATCATTCCGGGCCAAAGTAAATCTGGGAGCAATAGCAATGAAGGGTTACACCATATTCCCTAATGCTCTAGGACTGGAACTTTACAATCAGATCGATGTCATTTGTAGGGCTTAAGTTCAGCAAGGTGGTGTCTTACCTCACTGCAGAGATGCAATCGGCTTATTCTACGGCCCCCGCCGACTGGGCCTCAAAAAATACTAATCCGTTAGTTCGGATAGAAGATTATTTGTGAGTTCGATTCTTGGGAGTCTCCCATACTTCTTGTTGGTTGTCTGCTAAATTAACTGTAGTAAAGGACACGGTTTTATTTGGCTTATTTATTTAATGGCATACCATCATCTCAAGGGTGATTTAAATGATATTTTTTCACAATAATCATTTCTGTACTTCGACTGTTCATTATATTTTTTTATGTTTTATGATCATTTGTTCACCTACCGTTATATCAAGTATTCCAAACCAAAGCAAATCTTTTGTAGAATAGTAAGGTTATTAGCTATAATTTAGCGATTATTTTGTAACATACCCATGATACGGATATATGAAATGTACATAGAATGTTCATAACATATATACATAGAAAATAGGAATCCCGAAACACGAAAAACACATACAACTTCTTAGTTCAGGTACGAAACCTTTTATCACCTTTGAGTTAAAGGTTTCGACATAAGGAGAGATGCACATTCTTTCTATTCTTGCTTTTCCATCTGCACCCCCAACACGTCTGGCACCCGCCACAAGGCCACTGTGAGCTAGCGAAAGTCACCCTTCTTCTTCGGACTGCAAGACTCAACTCAACTAACTGACTTTTTCAAATCTCCCCAAATCCTCCGCGCACGCTTCCGATGCATGACGTCATTCACATCCCGCCGTCACATTTTCTATCTGGGGTTTTTATTTTGTCATCTGTGAACAACACATCCTTCCTGCGCGCACGTTAACACCTGCACTCAAGTTTGCACCTAACTAACCCATGTGCTGTGCCGAAAGGTTCTCAGCCTCACTAAAACCCAAAGGTAAGATATATAAAACGAAATCCCTCGGCCATTATATTACAATTTCACTTTTCTAATAAGCGTTTGTTTGCCCAGAGTTCTGTGATTTTAAGTGTCTTAAAATAATTATGATAATTACTGAATAATTTTAACTTTAAAATTCGCTTGTCTTGGATTGGTCGAAACATCGTTAGTCCATTCGGTTGGATCTGTAGAATACACTGACTACATCTCTGTAGAAGGGTAAGACCTTCCTAAAAAGTGTCCTGATATGACTTAATCTTATATTCCTAATATAAATAAATTGCACACATCAATATGGTGCTAATTATTCCAATTTAAAAGGAATATTTTTCAAACAGATTTATTTGATACAGAGATAGTCCCCCAAAAATGGTTTTACAACTATGGGTCAAGATTTGTCCTTGGAGTAATGGCAATCAAAGAGTACTCAATACTCACCAGAACTCCTGATCTTAAGTCTCCCAACGATATTCAGTTTTCTTTCATATCAAGATCACCCAAAATCGAATGTAGGGGATACAGCCCACGTTTCCTGAAAATCATTAGTACAGACATAAGTGATAAGATACCTGATATTTTTTTGATGACGGAACCTTTTTCGATGTTATTATTACGTTGTGTCAGTTTGGTTTGGTTTTATGGCATTTCTAATATTGTAGATTATTTAATGTCAAATTCGATTATCTATCTATCTGTATATATATATATATATATATATATATATATAACATCATCATCATGTCGTGCCGCCAGCATGGATATCTCTGACCATCTCTCGCCACTTCTCCCTATCATTCATCGCCTCCGGCAGGTCTTCAGGGTTACATCCTGTATCTTCACATAGCTGCTGTATGTAAGTTCGCGCTGGTCGTCCTGCTTTTGCTCGGCCATAAATATATATATATATATATATATATAGGATTTGTCTCTAACAATTCGATTAAAGATCAGTCATTCGTTTACGTACAGTTAAATGATCAAACAGTTCTCTCTCAAACAACTCAGATTATCTTCAGACATTTATTTGGTCTAAGCTTAAATGTCAAACAGTTCTATTTGATCCATAAATAGGACAGTATCATATGCTACCACTCCGGGCCTGAGTGGACCCGGGAGCAATCACAACAAAGGGGTACTAAACATTCCCCAAATTTCCCAGGCTGTAGACCCACCATCAGGACACTCGTTAGGGGGATCTTATCCCTCTGCAAAGATACAGCCAGTTTAAATGTCAAAAGTTTTATTTGACCTATAGATATGACCCTATGAGTTGCTAGCACCCCGGGCCACATTGAACGTTAGAGCGACGGCATGAAAGGGTACTACACATTCCCCCAAAGCTCCAGCATCACTGGAGCTTCAATATAAGATTAAGTCATATCAGGACACTTTTTAGGAAGGTCTTACCCTTCTACAGAGATGTAGTCAGTGTATTCTACAGATCCAACCGAATGGACTAACGGTCAAGGACGATCCCTGGCAAAGACAAGCGAATATATCCTTATAAGGCTTTTTTCGGTGAGCATTAAATGAATAGGTATAATAGCTTTAATGTTTTTTAATTTTAAAAAAGAATCAATCTGCTAGTTTAAAGTTGCAGGTGGGATAAGAACAGTTAGAAAAATTCCATTGCAAACGATTCGCAAAATGTCAACTTAGTACCGAAAGTAATTGTACCAATGAAATATGCAATTTTAATGACTCGTTTACTTTGTGTATTACTAAAAAATCTGTAAAATATAATGCATGTTTAATCATGATTTGTTAACTTATCATTTTATTGAAAAATCTATAAAATAAAATATAATGTATGGTTTATAGTGATTTGTTAACATTTTATATCATAGAAACATTTATAAAACTAAATATCATGAGGGTTTGATGGAGATATATTAACTTTTTTTATATTATAGAAAAATCTATAAATAAAATATCATAAACTTTTAATGGAGGTTTGTTAATTTTCTGTATCATAGGAAAATCTACAAATTAAAATATAATGTATGGTTAATAGTGATTTGTTAACATTTTATATCATAGAAACATTTATAAAACTAAATATCATGAGGGTTTGATGGAGATATATTAACTTTTTTTATATTATAGAAAAATCTATTAATAAAATATCATAAACTTTTAATGGAGGTTTGTTAATTTTCTGTATCATAGGAAAATCTATAAAATAAAATATAATGTATGGTTAATAGTGATTTGTTAACATTTTATATCATAGAAACATTTATAAAACGAAATATCATGAGGGTTTGATGGAGATATATTAACTTTTTTTATATTATAGAAAAATCTATAAATAAAATATCATAAACTTTTAATGGAGGTTTGTTAATTTTCTGTATCATAGGAAAATCTATAAATTAAAATATAATGCTAGTATGATGGTGATTTATTAACTTTTTCAAATTATAAAAAATCTATTAAAATCACTTAATGGAAAATGTTACTTATTAGATTTTACTCTTCCGCATGAACACGATTCAACACAAGATCATACTAGAGTTTTTACGGGTTTGAATTCAGAGTTTTTCTTTTTTCTAGACTGGTTACCATATCAAGGTTGAGGATCCCAGTCAGCCCAAGTTTTTACGCACAGATGAATAATTACATTCATACCATTTTAAAGAGCATTAGTGCGCACTGTGGCCGGTAGTGGTAGCAAATTTGACGGTAACCATTACATCACGATTGCTTCCTCAATAATTGCTCTTTAGATTATCAGTGATAATAAACAAGAGAATCGAAACTAGAACTTTTTAAACAATATACTTAATTGAAAGACGATCATATCATATGTGGATCATTCAATAAATTAGGTAAATAAAGCGTCGGGAGTTGGCGTAGGGAAACACAGTTTACTGGTGCAACTTTTTCAACATCATCAATAGTGATGGATCTTTTTATGGCCCAGAAAACTTGTTGTATACTACTGCTGGATCTTGACGGTGACACCTGTGTGGAGAAGGAGAGCAATCGGAGAGAGTTCGAGAACACGAAGGAGCTGTCGCGAGTTAGATCAGCCAGCGGAAACTGACTTCAGCCAAAATCATAGACCTTATATAGTCTTAAGTCTCCCATGTGACCCAAACGTAATGCTTGTTTTTCATTGGTTACAGCCTACACCCACTTACTGCTTACTTTCATTGGCCATGTTTTACACCCACGCATTGCTTATACTCAATTGGTCACAGCTTATATCCTCACGTTGCTTGTTTTCCGGTAACCACTTTGATTTAATTTATAGTCGGAAGTGACTGTCAACAACATCCACCGTATTCATTGCAAGTCAAATTGATATATTGCTGACTGTCAGAGTCTTCTTTACCAACCCCTGTGTTCAGAACTTTTTTCTTTTTCGAGGAGTCAGCTTGTTTACTCTCCATGGTCGCCTTGTAGGCTGGGACTGTACAAAACGCCAACTGAACCCCTGTAGAAGGTATGAATCTAATTATCCTCCCTTCTCTCCATCTGTGCGTAAAAACTTGGGCAGACTGGGCTCCTCAATCTTGATATGGTAACCAGTCTAGAAAAAGGAAAACTCTGAATTGAAACCCGTAAGAAATCTAGAATGATATGTTGGTTTTGGGGGCCAACCCGCAATTCACGAGAATGGAACTCTTTTGGCTGAGTAGACCATGATCCGACTGGTCATGTGACTAGCAAAACACAACATTGGCTCTTACTGAGCTAATGATGAACATGTATTCGACTCTATTTCTTTTCACAAGTTTCTAGAAAGCGGAGGCTTAGCGTCCATTGCACTGAGAAAGCAATAATAGAAAACATTTAAAAAGTGTTTAAATAAATGTTTAATATGAAATACAATCATTTGTATAAGATAACAATTCTTGAACCCGTGTACTGAGTGGGGCTTAAAAGTGTGTCTAATGGTCTAATCTTGGACTTAGGAAATGTAGAGAACTCCTCCCTTATTATCAATCAATCCTAGTTCCACTCTGGCCCGGAGTGGTAATACCTGTTAGAGTTCCATTTATAGGTCAAATAGATCTGTTCACTCATTTACAAAGTATTATTATTATTATTATTATTATTATTATTATTATTATTATTATTCCTGGCCAGTTTTTAAGACCAGTGTAAAGTGATGGTCTTTTCTAATGTCTGACCAACAGCAAGTCTCTTCAAGTCTCTAAAAAACTTATCAGTATTCTGGTCAATCATAATAATGCTGTTGTCTGGATGGTACTCCAATTTCCATCTCTTCCAGCCTCCAAGTGCACCAGTTACAAATGGTATCACCATTATTTTCATGTTCCATAGCTTTTTAGTTTTTTGGTAAGGTCTAAGTACTAGTTGCTCAGTTCATTTTCTTTTATTTTCTCTCATTGACCCATCGGTACGGCGAAGTCCACTATTCAGCATTTTCTCAGTTTTAGGTCTGAATTTTTCAGATGAGGCTTCATGTTCCATATTTTGTGTGTGATTTTTTGGACTGTTGTATTCATCTTTATTGTTGTCAGTTGTAAATAAACGTTTCGGTTGCTGTATCCTCCGGTTTTTCCCTATTTAACTGGGTATATAGATTATTCAACCGGCGAAATCATTTTTAAGTTTGATTATTTGTCATCCCCTACCACTGACAGAGTCTCATTGCTTGTTGCCTTCGTGAATAGATTTACTTCATCTAGAATTACCATCTGGATGGAATGATTCGGAAAATTACCGATTTTGTTTTTCTTTGAAGTGGGCGGTATTCTTGAGGTATGATGAGGACTTACTGGTTAACGGGTTGATTCGGGTTCTATCTTCTGTTAGCGATACCCTCTCCAAGAAAGAGGCAAGTTTACCCAAAATCTCACACTGTAAATATTCGATCTTGGACAAGCTCAAATCCAATATTTTCTGCGATCTTTCGTGCTCTCTTGGAAAGGATTGGTAATTCAAATCTTAAGCCTGGAGGAACTAGCTCTCAGCATCTGTATAAGAATGGAGACAGGTATAAATTCTCAATTGGAAACTGGCAAGAACAACAGAATATCTTAATCTTAATATAACACACACACACACATATATATATATATATACATATATATATATCGGACCATTGACGTAATGGTTAGTGTGTTTGCCAAAGATTCGGGAGAATGTGTAAAATCCTAGGTTGTGTCATACCAAAGACTAAAAATATGGTACTTGATGCCTCCTTTTTAACACTCAGCATAAGTTATGGATCAAGGGTAAGTGGGACATTCCAGTGAATGGAGTAGTGCCCTCCCCAACACTTCAGTATTATAGCTATTGAAAAGGAAGCTTTTGGGTCACACTCGACAACGGTCGGTCAACTACATTAATTATATATATATATATATATATTTCATCATCCAATTCGCTACTGAAGGATACTTTTTTGTACTCTACTTCAAGGTTGTTATTTTGCCTATCAACATTCTGATTATAAATATGGAATACTAATTTAAGATTGTTGACTTTTTTCTTAAATAGAAGTATTTATATCATCATGGACCGCTTTTAACTCTGAAATTCTTTGTTAGAGCAGGAATATAACAAGTTGGTAATCTATATCATATACATAAGTCAGTCGCAATTAGAGGTAACAATTGTGAATCAAAGAGTGGAAAATAAAGACTGATAAAACTATAGACATGAGTATTGGGGTTAGAAAGTTCAGGGCATATTGGATTGATATCTTTTTCAAAGTTGTTGGCACAGATTTCTGTTACAGCTGCCAGAATTTGGAGAACAATTTCTGTAGATATTAAAACACTGTTGACATTTTCTGATTTTAGCAGTAGACATCAAAGTTGAGTTGAGAACCCCTTGTAGCCTTCTATTGGGTTTTTAAACCAATACTTCTTTGTTCATCTCTGGTATTTACAGACGTACTTTTAGTACTACCTATCAATAGTAATAATTGAGAATTTGTGTTTCTATGCTCAAACAGTTCTATTTCAAACAATTCAGTTTAGTATAAGTTATTTGTTCGTACACAGTTGCAATGTCAAACAGTTCTTTTTGACTCATAGATACAGAGTTTGGCAAGTTGTACAAATCAGTCCTCAGTTGTGTAACAAGCTGAGTTGGGTTTGAAAACTGAACTTTAGAAGAAGGCGTTTATGGTAGACTGGAATGTCTTGTGCGTTACTGGTCAATCCATTCCAAAAGCTGTGAATGGCTGCTGTTCTATGAAGTATTTCTGTATAAATACCAGCCACAATTTATCATTGTCGCAGTATTGTTGTAGGAACTCTATTGAGTTAAAACCTGCTTTATTTTTATGTGCTAGCTGGACGCTAGTTGGGACCCTTACGGGGGTAAGCGTTATTGTCATTATTCTAAAATAGGAACCTATCCATATTTACCAACCCCTCCACTCAGTTAGGATATGATACAAGGTCAGTTTCTTAAGTGGAGTTTAACAGGTTTGAATTCAGAGTTTTCCTTCTCCTAGACTAGATGCCTCACTAAAGCTGAAGAACTCAGTCTGCCCTATTATTTCTCCATAGCTGGAGGGAGAATAATTGGATTGATAGCTTTCCCAAGGATATTAGTGCTATGTGAAATGCAATCAGCCTCGTCCAGGTTTTGAACTCGTGTTGCCGTGTCCATTTCCTACGACGATAACCATTACACTACGGGCACCTCCCAGCAACCTTTCAGGGGTAACCACTCCAGACCTAAGTGGACCAGAGAGCGATAGCAATGAAGGGGTACTCAGCATTTCCCAAATCTCCTGCATTACAGGAACCTCATCATCTAATTTTTACTGTCATTTCCAGGATACTCGTTGTGAAGAGCATCAGCTCTTTATAGAGATGCAGTCAGTGTATTCTACAGCCCAAGCCTAATGAGCTATTATTTTTTGGCTTATGTTTTATAGTAATGGCTAACCTCTTCAGCAAATGTTTAAGTGATAGTAAGATAACTAGCTACAATCCTGTTTCTTGACAACTCAACTATCGTATATACGTACCTCAGTCAATGAGACACTCTAATGCCTGGATGTTTCCATTTTTAGATCTTTCATCCGATATGAAGTGAGTATGACTCTAAAGTGTAGCTCGGTTGTAAAATAATAGTTGGGGTACGTTTTTAAGTGGAAAGTATTTGTTTATCCAACACCTCAGCCTCAGTCAGGGTGAGGCATAAGGTCAGTTTTTAAGCAGAGCACAGCGGGTGTGACTTAAGTTTTTTTCCTTTGCCTTGACTGGTTGGTCTGCAAAAGTTAAAGAAGCAAGTCTGCCCTACTATTTTACCCATGAGCTAAAGAACAGCATATAGAGCTACTATTACTCAAGGGAATTTACTATATATGAAACGTTGGGCAGCTTTGTCCACGATTCGAACTCGAGTCACCGATTTAGTTTTTTAGACGATATCTGTTATTCCAACTGTTTCGTGTTGGATGTGTCACTTCACGCTAATGTCCTTAAGAAAGGCATTGGTTCATTACTTTTCTCGCAAGCAATGAGTAAATAGCAGGGCAGACTGGATTCTTTAGCCTTGATTAGGCAACTGGTCTTGAAGAAGGAAAAGTCTACTATAAAACTAGCTTAACTCCGCTTAAAACGTTAACTTGTAACACATTTTGATCGAAGCTGAAGGGTTCGGTAGATACATACAAATGTCTCGGCATAATTTCACGGTTTCTTCTAAATATACGTTTGCTTTGGTTTCGTTTCTTTTTTTAATGATATATCAACTTTCATTGGTCAATGCCATCCTTGTAGAAGAACAGTAGTGATATTATTTTAGGTTTCTTTCTTTAATGGCATATCAACCTTGGTGGGTTATTTAATGCCAAAGCCAACCTTGTGCGAGAACAGTAATGATATTATTTTAGGCTTCTTTCTTTAATGGCATATCAACCTTCGTGGGTTATATAATGCCTTAGCCAACCATGTAGAAGAACAGTAGTGATATTATTTTAGATTTCTTTGTTTAATGGCATATCAACCTTCGTGGGTTATTTAATAACAAAGCCAACCTTGTAGAAGAACAGTAGTGATATTATTTTAGGTTTCTTTGTTTAATGACATATAAACCTTCGTGGGTTATTTAATGTCAAAGCCAACCTTGGTCGTGAACAGTAGTGATATTATTTTAAGTTTCTTTGTTTAATGACAAATCAACCTTGGTGGGTTATTTAATCCCAAAGCCAACTTTGTGCGAGAACGGTATTGATATTATTTTAGGTTTCTTTGTTTAATGACATGTAAACCTTCGTGGGTTATTTAATAACAAAGCCAACCTTGTAGGAGGACAGTAGTGATATTATTTTAGGTTTCTTTGTTAAATGGCATATCAACCTTCCTGGCTTATTTAATGTCAAAACCATCCCAGTAGAACAACGGTACGTGTGCTATTGAACTAATAGCTGTGTAGATAAGGAATTTTATACATTTCCCAAGATTATTTGTCTAAAAATGAACGTAATAATGCGATGGGAATTGTTGTCCAGCATACTGGTGACCCTGTCACGAGGACTCCAGCTTTTAATGTTGGTATAAGAGAATTTTGGTCGGATTCAACAGAGACCTTTCAACTGAAGAGTTAGAGATGAAAACGCTTACAGTCGAATAATGTGGAAGGCGTCGTGCAAATCGTCATCTTTATTGTCAGTTTTAATACAACGTTTCGGTCGGTGTATCCTCCGACCTCTCCCTCTTTAACTGGGCATAGAAATTATTCAACCAGCGAAATCATTTTTAAGTTTGATTGTTGATCATCCCTTACCACTGACCTTGTGTCACATGCTGTCTTTGCGCTCATTAATAAATATGCAGATGTTTACAAGTGGTAAAATATTTAAAAAAAGACAAATTAAATTAGTTAGTTCAATTTGTTCTTGTGGAAAATAATCAATGAGATTGAAGTTAAAGAAGACAAACGTGAAGAATACTCAAAGATATAGATAAAAAAACCCCGCTAAAACCGCCATCTTGTTTATTTTTCATTGTTCTTTTAAAAATAGCCATGACCGCTTGTCAAAGCTTTTGTATCTGTGATTTTCTTTAATCAAACCCACCTAATTAACAGATCAATCATCGATCTTGATTATTTCAAATACATTTTTTAAGAGAAAGAAAGGAAAGGAAGACTTTATTCTAAAGTGTCGTTTTTATGTTTTTTATCAATTCTTAAACAAATTCTCCTGAGTGATATTATAGAATTTCGTTGCTTCTTCATAGATCTAGATCAAGGACTCCGAAAGTTTCTTTGAGACGTTTTAACGATGAAGAAGATATAGTCGAGTACAATTAGCTTTCGCAGAAAAGTCGATTGTCGATGTTATTATGATGAACAGTGCATTTCTGAGTTTATGATTGTCCAATGATCACGGTAAAAAGGAATATCCCAAAGATCCTTTACCAAGTACACTGGAACTGCGCCTCTGTAGAGAGGTATCCCCTGCGAACGAGTGCTCTAGATATGACACTAAACAATCTGATGGTGAGGTTCCAGTAATACTGGAGCTTTGGGGAATGCGGAGCACTTCTTCTTTGCCATCGCTCCCAGATTCACTCTGGCTTGAAGTGGAAGCAACTGGTAGGGTCCTATCTATGTGTCAAATAGAACTAAAATGCGTACTTGTGTTAAACTAAATTACTCTAAAAAGAACTGTTTTGATATTTGAAAGGCGTAATTATGCTAAAGTGAACTGCTTGAAATTTAACGTTCTTGACATTTAAACTGCATACTTATGGAACACTGAATTGTTTGAAATGGAACTGTTTTTGTATGCTAAACTGGATTGTTTGAAATAGAACTGTTTTTGAATATGAAACTGTTCTTACGCTAAATTGAATTGCTTCAAATTGAACTGCTTTGATATTCAACTGTGTGTATACAAAATCGATACTTATACTAAACTGATTTGAATAACCTGAATAGCTTGAAATAGAAAAGTTTTTGACAATCAAACTGTGTACTTATGCAAAAAAAATTTGTTTGAAAAAAACTGTTTATTTGTATAAAATGGATTTAGCATTAAATAACCTACAAAGGTTGATATGCCATAAAAACCAAACTAACAAACAAACAATCAAAGCAAACCAAAGATCTTGTTGTTTCAATGAATATTGGCTTGACCACATGTTTCAGCACCGACGACACAATGTTGATCTCCGAAATCATATGAGGTCTCTGGAATTCATTAGAAAACAGGATTTTTGTCCGCATAGAATTAATGAGGGAGTCAGATAAACAGAAAAATGTTTTTTTGACGGCAAACACGTTTTGATAATTTGAAGGCTAATTGATCATAAAAAATGCTTTTGGGTCACAAACAAATGATTTTTGATCAGTTAAATATTTAGAAGAAAAAATGCCCTCGTAATCATATAAATAAATGACCACGTTATCATATAAAAGCTTTTCGATGACAAACATTTTTGTGACCATAATATGCTCT
>OY757931.1:15831597-15854097 GCA_963585895.1 Sepioteuthis lessoniana | reverse complement strand
CGGTTTGCATGGCTTTAAAATCAATTAACCTGATGACGCGTCTTACATTAGACGTCACAGAAAATGATCTAAAATGCATATACTAAGAATGGAACGAAGTGGTTAATGTACTTGACTGTGAACAAGAGGTTAACAAGTTAGAAATCCAGTGACCTCATCACGTTTACTTTTGCCCTTGAAAATATTATTCTACCTATGGGTTAAATAATACCACTTCTTTTTTCTATAAGGATGGCTTTGGCATCAAATAACCAATAAAGCTTGATAGGCCTTTAAACAAAGAAATCAAATCAAATCATGTTTCTTAATTGAGATATATAGTTTTCAAAAATTAACACTGAAAAGGAGGTCACAAACCAAAAGTTCGTAGGAAAGATAGGCGAAAAGACAGACCCTGGTATGCGGTAGACGGTCAGGGTTCTGTATAGAGTGGTGACCGGGTTTACAGTAGATATAAAGATAGATATAAAGAAGATCGAATGGGTCAAGTGTTTTACGAAAAGCGGAACTTTATACAATCATTTAAAAGGAATGATACTTTTCAGATTACACAATCCAGATATTACATACCCACTTCTTTTACATGCAATGCCCAACCCCTCTGCTCTTTACTTCGTTCTTTTGTCATTCTCTCTCTCTCTCTCTCTCTCTCTATATATATATATATATATATATATATATTTCGTTCTTTCGTGTCTCTTTTTGTCCGTTGCTTCTAGCCACTTCCTCACTTGTTTAATTCTTCTGTGTTGGATTAATGACAACTCAAACACTTTTTTGTGCACATGCTTAATGTATTACTTTGCAACTCATTCATATTCAAGGTTAGTTACCGAGGCCAAAATGCTAACGTGATGGACTGTGGCTTCAAAGACAGCGAGTTCGAATTCAAGTTGCATTATTACGGTCACTTTCGGACTAATACTCTTAGAAAAGTTATGAAACCCTTATCCTCCAGTTATGTGTAAAATAGTAACCTTATTATTCTTTGACAAGAATGGCTTCGGCATTAAATAGCCCACAAATGTTAATATGCCATTAAACAAAGAAACAAAAACACCCATTTCACCAATTTGGGCTACAGAAAGATTGTAGAGATGGAATTCTTGATCGATACCAACCGCACATTTTAACCGAGTGCAAAAATGTTAACTGTATTTCTTAAATATTCTTGAGTCGTGTGATCACGTTAATTTCTAGTCCAATAAAATTCACATTCTCAAATGACCTCGGAGTCATTCCAAGTTCATGAATTTGTTTTGCCACAACGTTTTTTTTTCCAACTGTTTTAAACGAAACAACGTGCCAATACAACGATTAATTTAGTGTTTAACACGAATAATTTTCGAGGAAAAATCAACAAAGGCATTTATGAAAAGTTTAGTTTTTAAAAAATATCTGGTAGGTACTACAAGGTGACTCAATAAATATGTGACCCATGTGACTGCTAATAACTCAACTAATAATAATGTTATGTACTTTTTATGTTTGAGATTTAAAAATCGTATACTATAAAACTATTGATTCTCAATCAAAATGCCTTGGACAAAAGAAGACAAATATTTTGCATCACTACTTATTTGGAGACAAAATCAGTCAAAACTGTCTCAATATTGATGCAGCCCATTGATAAAGGGTGTCTCAATATACATGGGACACTTGTGACTGCTAATAGGTCTACTACTAATAATGTTATGTTCTTTTTTGTTTGAGATTTTTTTAAAAACTATCCTAGAAAAACTATTAATCCTCAGTCAAAATTCCTTGGAAAAAAGAGGAAAAATATTTTGCGTCACGAAATGGAGACAAAATTATTCAAAACTGTGCAAGCATAATTTCTCGGGAAGTTTTGCAATTATCTTTAGAAAAGCCAGATTAATCGTTGGGTACACAAATTACAAGCCACATGGTCAGTAAAAGACCTAAATAGGAAGGTAGAAAATCCCAGATATGACAGAAAGCTGACTGCAAGATGTCCTGAGAATGTGGATGCGGCCAGATATTCTGTCGAAAGGAGTCCGAAAAAGTCCCATCGAAGACGTTCCCAAGATGTTTCATATTCACAGTAGGATAAAATCAATGAATTTCTATCCTTGATAATTGGTTTGACCTTTCTGAAGGGATATCATTGCTTTGTAAGACTCAGATGAAAGATGACTTGATGCAATATAAATTATTATATAATTTGTTGCATCTAATTTTATACGCCCTATATTTAATACTACTGCTTAAGTACATTTTAAAGATATTTGAAGCCTTTTCTTTTTAATATAAAAGGTGTACTCAATGACGATATATTATTTTATAAAACATTTTCTTCTACGGAAATATGCGAGGATCATTAAATAAGTTTCCAGGTTTTTTTCGTATGGGCACTTTTATTGATATTACATGCATGAAACGCTTGTCCCCTTCGAAGTAATCTCCACCAGCTGCAATGCACTTGTTGCACCGTTCCAACAACTTCTGCAAGGCCCCATGGAAGTCCTCTTGTGTGAGCGTGTCAAAATACTTCGTCACAGCCTCTTTTATCTCCTCAGTTGTCTCATAATGACAGCCTCTGAGCTTAGGGAATAACCAAAAGTCACAGAGAGCAAGGTCTGGACCATAGGGAGCCTGAGGAATTGTCTTGATGCCAATCTTGGTCAAATAGTCTGTGACAAGGATAGAGTTGTGGACTGGTGCATTGTCCTATTGGAAATGTCACTGACCCGATTTGAAGCGTCCTGGCCTCTTCCGACGGAATCTCTCGCTGAACTCCCTTAAAACCTCAACATAGTAACCCTAAGCCTAACCTAACCCTTTGGCCAATCAACTCTGGTGTATTGACTTCCCTACTCCTCCCACACCTCTCATCATCCCTCACAGACTCCCTGCCTTCCATGAATCTCTTATGCCCCTCAAAAACTGATGCTCGATTCATTCAAGATATTCCAAAACAGTCTGGGGCATTCCATACGTTTCTGTGGCATGTTTTCCAAGTTTAAAACAGAATTTTATTGCATATCGTTCTACTAAAGTGTCAGATTGCATTTTTGAAATTCACCAGCTGTGACACTCAGGCTTTTGTAGGGTGTATTCCAATTGCTGTTATAGCTGTTCATTTGAACCTAAAATGATAAAAATTGGTCAGTCATCTCATCTGGAAACTTATTTAAGACACCTCGAATTCATATGGAGAAAAATTGAAAAACAAAGTAATATATATATATATATATATATAAATATATATATATATATATATATATCACATACTTCGTGATTCGTCCTCTGTTTCTTTTTTAGGGCTGGAGTGCCAGGAGACTAAGGTTAGTGTGACTGGAGAACGAACAGCCAATCACCGATACGATAAGTGTCCTGTTTCCAGAGCAGAATGAGAAAATGAATCACTGTTCGTTGTTCGTTGTTTCTTTTCTTTTGTTTCCACAGCCTCAGAGAAGATATCACCGTTAAGAGAAGTTGTCTATATGTTTTTAATAAAATTACACCCATTCAAGCTCACCAGGGGAAAATATCTAGTATTTATTTTTTGTGCTTTTAGCAAATTAGACCCTCAAATTTACCATATTCCTTTTTTATTCTTCGAAAAAAGGAAAAATTATACATTTCAACTGAGATCCACTTTTACATTTTAATTCAATATAGAGTGTTCTCCTGTTGCCGGAACAGTTAGTGCTGGAAAATCGACCAGACAGGTTTAATTATCTACTTATTTATTGATTTTTTAAACCCCTGATGAATGTTCCATTTTTTAACACTTATTCCGGAAATGAGTGATCATTCTGAATTAGGATATGAAAATAATCCCCGTTATGGAATCTAATTATTTTTCGAAAAATTGACAAATACCGGTGAGTTTGAGGGTCTAATTATTCAACTCACACAAAAAAATTCACGAAACCGTTTAAACGGTGAACTTCAACAGATGACACCGAGTTTTTTTCCACGTCGACATAGAAGCCAACGGTGATTATACGACAACAGTTAGAGAATTGCTAACAATAAAGATAGGCATAATTAGAGATGTTAAGACCTTTGGCCGTTTAGGTCAAAATACAGAGGCATAACAAAATTATTTCTCTTTCTTACTCCATTGGTGGTTAAATTTCAACATCATAATATTTTACAATAGATCTTCATTCTACGATGGTCAATTCAGTGTTATATTGATCGGTAATACATATAAGTAACATGTGCTATATACTCTGTTCATTCGGATCTTGTCTCTTTACCTCGCTTCAGTTCGTTCTTCACTTCGTCTCATCTCCTGTCACCTCGTCTTATTGTCAACCCAATCAGCTGTGATTGTTGAATACACCGATTGCATTTTTGCAGAGGAGTAAAACACCACAAAGAGTGTCCAGGATATGGCACTAAACAATTTCATAGTGAGGCTCCAGACCTGGATCGTTGACCAATGAGGAGTACCCCTTCATTGTCATTACTCCCAGGCCCACTTTCTCCAGCAGAGATAGTACTTCTTCAGTTTGGGAGTATGGTATTTAGTTTAATCGTATATCAACCCATGATGGTTCCCGTGGTGTAATTGTTATCGTCGTAGGAAATGAACTCGGCGACACTAGTTCAAATACTGGACGAAACTCATTGCATTTCACATAGCACTAATACCCTTGGGAAAGGTATGAATCCAATTATTCTCCCTCCAGCTATGGGTAAATAGTAGGACAGACTAGGTTCTTCAGCCTTGGTTAGGCAACTAGTCTAGGAGAAGGAAAACTCTGAATTCAAACCTGTTAAACTCCGCTTAAAAATTGACCTTGTGTCATATCCAGCCCGAGCGGAGGGGTTGGTAAATAGGATCAACCCTTGATGGTTATTTAATGCTAAATCTAGTTCATATATATATATATATATATATATATATATATACGAATCGCTGGGGAAATAGTTTGTTGGTAGTTTTATTTTTAAAAGATTTAAGGCCAATCTGTTTTTATATAGCTAAATAGTCTCAAGTATTTCTATCTAACAAAAAATCTATTTTCATATCAATAATTTGTCTGCACTCAGAGAAATGGTTTCAAGTATAGCTAAAACTGATAGTTTTATTTGCACACAGTTAAGTGTTCTCATTTATCGCTATTTAACACTAATAATTCTATTCAATTCTCTTCATTCATTTTCTCCCAGTTAAATGTGTGTAAGTGTTGCTTATATTGATTAATTCAATTTATTATCAGTCATTCTTTTACTAACAGTTAAAAACTTTCAACTATAGAGAATTATTAGATATTTCTATTTGGCGCAGAGATGAGACCATAGCAGATATTGCTATTCCGGATCAGAGTGCCTCTGAGAGTAATGGTGAGAAAGACGTAATCAACATTCCTCAGTGTTCTAAAAGAGACACATTACCATTAAATGCAGTTTAGTGTCACATCCAAGATACACATTGTGGGGACACTTACCCCGCTGCAGTGCTGCAGTTAGCATATTCTACCAAATCAGCCAATTTAGCTGTACCTATTAAAGTTCCATCTATGGATTTGATACAACTATTTAATTACGTTCTATGTTGGAAAAAAAATCAAGAGTGTGCAGACAAATGACGACTAAATTGAATTATTAGTATTACGTAACAATACTTTAAACTGTTTAACTGTGATCAATAAGGTTGAAAAAAATCACTTGTGTTACATTGCAATACTTAAAACTATTTAACGGTCGTCAAATAAACTACTCGTGTTGGATAGCAATTCTTGAGACCATTCAACTGTGTGCAAACAAGTGAGCTCTCATTTAAGAATAAAACTACCTATAAACTCTTTCCCTTGCTAGTATATATATATATATATATATATATATAAATGATTTGATATTGAATAACCATCAAGTGTCTATATGCCAATTTAAGTGATTGCCGATGGCCCAGGAGACTGAGGTTCAATCCCAAATCGTGTCATACTAAATACTAAAAGAAATCATACTTTATCCTTCATTGCTTAACACTCAGCATTATAAGGTATGAATCAAAGGTAAAGTGGAGCAGTCCAGGGAAAGGAGTTGTACCCTTCCTTGCACCTCCGTGTTTTAGCTATTGAAAAGGGGACATTTGAGTCACCCTCGACTAAGGTCGTCAACTTTTCTTGACTTTATTTATATTGTACC
Organism: Sepioteuthis lessoniana; assembly: GCA_963585895.1. NCBI lineage: Eukaryota > Metazoa > Mollusca > Cephalopoda > Myopsida > Loliginidae > Sepioteuthis > Sepioteuthis lessoniana. The sequence continues at coordinate 15,847,968 of OY757931.1, read as the reverse complement.
CAACAAACTATTTGCTTCCAAAACATATATATTTAATTTACAAGGTGCCTTCAACAAGTTTCCAGAATTTTTGGACAGGCCTTTAAAATTGTAGTAGACTCTTGAAAATTCACTATGTTATTCCTATACATCTTATGTTTTATGATTTAATGTTCAAATGAACAGCTACAGCAGCAATTGGAATACACCTTACTAAAACCTGATTGTCACTGCTGGTGAATTTCAAAAATGCAATCTGGACGTGAGGACACTTTAGCTGAACTACATGCAATAAAATTATGTTTTAAACTTGAAAAAAATGCAGCAGAAAAGAATGGAATGCTTAAGACTACTTTTGGAGCATCTTGCATGAATCGAACATCAGTTTTTAGGGGCATAAGATATTCAATGAAGGCAGAGAGTCTGTGAGGGATGATGAGAGATGTGGCAGAAGTAAGGAAGTCAGAACACCAGAGTTGATTGGCCAAATGAAGAATTTCATGGATAAAGACCGTTGTGTGTCTATAGAGACAATACGTGCACAGTTTGATGTCAGTGTAGGAACTGTACACACAATTATTCGCGAGGAAATGAAGATGCGAAAGATTTGCGCGAACTTTGTCCCAAGGGTGCTCAGAGAAGATCAGAAAGAAAACCTTGTCATGACAACATGAAGATGGTTGAGCTGATCAATTCAGATCCCGCAGTTCTTGATGCTCTGATGACCTACGAAGAAAGCTTGATATACTGCTATGACCAAGAGACAGAATTCCCAGTGGAAAAATGTTGGCTCTCTCAGATCCAAGAAGGCCAGACATAGAAAATCCACCCACAAACTTTTGATGATCCCTTTTTTGACAGCACTGGCATGATCTACATGCACTGGGTTCCCACTGGACAGACAGTCAACAAGGAATACTATGTTGAGATTTTAAGGGAGTTCAGCAAGAGATTCCGTCGGAAGAGGCCAGCACTCTTCAAATCGGGTCAGTGGCATTTCCACCAGTACAATGCACCAGTTCATAACTCCATCCTTGTCACAGACTATTTGACAAAGATGTGTATCAAGACAGTTCAAAAGCCTCCCTATAGTCCAAACCTTGCTCCTTGTGACTTTTGCTTATTGTCCAAGCTCACAGGCTCTCGTTATGAGACAGTTGAGGAGATGAAAGAGGCTGTGACGAAGGTCATTGACACGCTTACACAAAAGGACTTCCATGGAGCCATCCAGAAGTTGTTGAAATGGTACAACAAGTGCATTGCAGCCGGAGGAGATTACTTCGAATGGGACTAGAGTTTCATGTGTGTACTATCAATAAAAAATCCCGTACGAAAAAAGTCTGGAAACTTATTTAATGAATCTTGTATTTGTATAAACATGATTTGTCATCAAATAAACTACACGAGGTTATATGATTTAAAACATAACCAACCAACCAACCAACTTACTATCTAGATCACTATGAATTTTCCTTCGTGTTATTTATCTTGAGCTTGTTCGTTGATGAACAATAACAACGCACACAGCATTTTATGTGGAGATTTTACAAATTATTTACATACGAGTTTTCGTGATTATTACCCACTACGATCAAAACGGGGAGTTGGAAAGCAAGATGGAGCGTTCGACTGCTCAAGTTGAGTGCTTCTCCCTGACTAACTTATTCTAACTCAGGAACCATTTTGGTCATCCGTCTGAAACCATCCAATGAGTGTCGTGGTCTCAAATTAACCCCAAGTTTAACAACTGTCAATCAAACTCGTGGATGCATGTTTTTTTCCACTATTTTACCGGCTCAGAAAATCATTTAGACGCTATACTATACGTCAAAAATTGATCTCGTAAATCTACAATGTCACAAAAACAGATCAAACTGGAAAATTTTAACATCCGAAAATATTTTGAAAGATGTTGAAAAATAAAAATATAACGTATTTTTTCATTTCATTTCACCGCCCACACAGATACGGCGGACGCCAAAACAAAAACCCTGCTTTCGAAATTTACATTTACATATACTATTACAACTGAAGTGATTTGGATCCTCACAGAGCGACTCATAATTGCTTTTTATGAAAAACTCAATTGTTTGCTTTGCTCGTCTGTTCCTTTCAAGCAATGAAAATCTATATTTTCTTTGAAAGTTTGTTTCATATCCTGGTTCGCCAATATTTGCTGAGGTCGACAAAAAGAGGTACTCTTTCCAATACAATTTTCGTGGTAGACAAAGCAATACGCGACTTGGGTACAAATCCTGGACTGGGCCTTTCAATTCATACAAATTCTCATGGGAAACGCATGACTCTATCAGTTCCCTTATTTAGATGGTAATCGAGGGACAGATGGGGCTTTTTAACCTTGGTGATGCAACTAGCCTAGAGAAGGAAAACTTGGAATTATAATCAGATATGTTCAGCTTAATGATTGACCTTCTGTCGTAACCTATTAATTGCGGAGAGGTTAGGTAAATACATCATGTTTACGGAAACGTGCCTTAATCTTAAAAGCTGTTCAGTTAATATTTTTAAAAAAATATTTATATCACAGCAGTTTGCCGAAGTATTGACATTAAAACTATTTTTTTGTTTTTGTTTTAATCAATATCATCCCTTTTAAAATCAGCCGATGTTGATAATATATTCACGGTGAGAATAACGAGAAACTTTCGGCCAAAAAAGAGAAAAAAATCCTCAAATATTTAATTCTCTCAAGATTAATTACGTTTGCAGGTGCTGCTTGCTGGATATTCATTACCAAAACACTAAGCTGATCATGTTACGAAAAACACTTTCTTAAATAATCCAACTTTGGAATAACAAATAAATAGATGAATAAAGAATACTCGCCCTATTCATTTTGCGTCTAATTCTCTCAATATCCCGCTGTTATTCAAAAGTAAAAGAAGAAATAACAGAAAATTTTCACATTCTATTTAATAGCCTGTTCTTTTGTTTATCTCAATCATAATTGAATCCCTAAGATTTTCTCAGATTTGTTCAGATTTCTTCATCCTTTGCTCTCTTTTACTCTTTCTTTTCACATGCTCAACAGTGTTGATTAGTTTGGTCAGCTGCCTTTTTTTTTTTGGCAACGGGATTTATTTTACTCTTTGTTTACAAAAATAGTTTCCGATTTTATGGTTCTTTTGATTTTAAGACGGTGACGGATCCAATGGAGCTGTTTAATCATTTAAATATGTGCAAACAAACGACTAATGTAAGATTGAATTGTTTGTGTCAATTAGTAAAACATGAAACAATGTAACTGTGTGCAAATATTTGATTAATATCAAATTTAATTATTCGTGTTTGATAAGAATACTTGAAACCAATTAAAAGTTTACAAACAAATGAGTCATATTAAATGGAATTATTACTATTAGATAGCAACACTTGCAACAATTCCATTTTTACTCCTAAAAATGTTACCAATTAATCATTCGTTTTAAAATTATATATATATATATATATATATATATATATATATATATATGTGTGTGTGTGTGTGTGTGAATACACAATTTGGCATTGAAGGACTTATCAGGGTTGATAGGCAATAAATTCCAACCCAATCAATCCAAAATTTCATTTTCTATTATCATTTTTGGGGGAATTAATGCACATTTGGTCAATGGTCCGGGAAACCTGGGTTCAATCCCAGGTCGCCTCATACCAAAGACTTTTAAAATGGTACTTGATAGCTCCTTGCTTAACATCCGGCAATACAAGGTACGTATCAGGGGTAAAGTGGAGCTATCCAAGGAAAGGAGTAGCGCCCTCCCCTACACCACGGTGTAGTAGCTATTCAAAAGGGAGCCTTCTGGTCACCCTCGACTAAAGGGAGATAACTTTACTAACTTTACTTTCATGCACCACCCAAAAGTGATCCCATTCACTTTTGGTCTCTATCAGTGTTCAGCACGGATTGCTGAATCATCATAGATGCTAATTCTCTAGATTTCTAAACAGCTGCTCTTCTAAAGAAGACAGAAAAAGCTAAGGGATTTTCCACAAACATTCAACCAATACTGCCATATAATCAATATATGTCTCTGACAAGGCAGTCCCATAAATTAAAAGATGAAGTATTTTGTTTAAGACACTTCTCTTATGAGTACATGCAAGCTCTCGTTCATCACTAGAGAAAATGTATAGTCAATAGAATTGACTGATTTGGTTACATTGGTTACTAGCATATCAACCTCACTAACATATAATGTATACATTGCTTACTAGCATATGCCCCAACTATCCTTGCTGCTGTAGTATTATTTAACCCACTGTTGGAAGAAAGTAAGGTCGTACTTTTCCTAGAGGTGAAGCACTCCTAGATATCTACTGCAAATATAGACCGTAGAACACAGAGGTTAGATCCATATAAGGCACATAATACTTTAGTAATAGTCAGGTGAAACAACATTCGGAAGAATTAGGTGTATTACGGGAGAGTGTTACCTTGAAAGCTAGGCATGTAAAATGGATTCAGATTTATATTACATAGTATCAGAGAAGTGAGTAAAACAATCGAATTAACAAAGATCTCTTTAAGAAAAACGCTAATTCTAATTACAATATGATAATTTCCGAAAGTAAACAATCAAACGGTACATTTCTTTATAAATTTAAGTCGTTTTATTTAATTATTCATTTAAATAGTTCAGTTGGGCACCTCTGGTGGTGTAATGGTTAGCAAGTTAGACTTGCAAACCTACACGAGTGAGTTCGAGTCTCATTGGGTGCCCCATTCACTTGGCCTTGTGCTAAATCGAAGTAAAGACCTTCGTAAATTACTTTAAATAGTTCAGTTACTTTGTTCAACGGATTTAAGTGACTGTTACATTTATATTGCAGTAAAGTTATTCCTTGTGATAATGTATTCTATGAATAAGAAACAAGATTATATCGATTAATATAAATATGAAGAGAGTGATGTTAGATAAAGAGACAGATTACTATATATATATATATATATATATATATGGCTAGAAAGAAACGAAAGGTTTGATTATATATATATATATACATATATATATATATATTGTAAGTCACTAAATCGCTTTGTCATTAGGTGTCGAACCGAGTGCAATATAATATGGAGAGTGCTCAATATCTAGGATAGAGCTATAATAATAATAATAATAATAACTATATATTAGATGTATATATATATTCAATTCATGGAATATAAACTGCGACTCTGGGTTTCAGGGAGTATTTTATATCTTATATTATTATATTTTATATTATTATAAAATATATATATTATTTTATATCATTATGAAAATTATATAGTAATATAAAACTACTTGAAACCCAGGGTCGCAGTCTCCATTCCATGAATCAATATATATATATATATATATATATATATATATATATATATATATATATATATATATATATTGTCATCCACAGACAGACTGTTTCGTTTTTTCACAAGTCTTCAGTGTGGCTAGACACGTAGGACGCTTTAAGCTGGGATTGAAACCCGCCCAACTTTAGGTTAGACTTAGTATCATACTGCTCAGCTACAGTCGACATTCCTCACACGGGAATAATAATATATTATATAATACCTTTCGTTTGTTTACATTTTGCCTTACCGGATACCAGAGTGCTCGATTCACACGAAAAGCTTTTTGCATTATGCGAGTGGCACCCGTTAATTCCTTCGACAGAGTGCTCAACCCCAGGGGCGGATGGCATATATCTCGTTATCCACAGACTGTTATATTGTCATCCAGAGAAAAACTGTTTCGTTGTATCTGTGTTGCTTGACACACGGAATGCTTCAAGAAGGATCAAAACCCGGCCGTCCTTACCCCAGATCCATCGTCATTGTCTGCGTTAGTGAAGGAATTTTTTACGTATAGCTTTTTTGAATATACCCTATCGGCCACCGGGTGTGCTCAATTCTTAGGAAAAGCTATTGTGTTTCAGCTTATGAGGTTGCAGGCAAATTACCCAGTAGAGTCCATAGATAGATAGATAGATAGATAGATAAGAAAAGCCAAATTATTTTTATATATATATATATATATATATATATATATATATATATATATATAATTTGGCTATTCTTATCTATCTATGACAAAATCCTAAGCGATCAATTATCATTAGGAGTCTTCTATTTAAAAATGTATGTGAAGTAATTATTTTCCAAAAAATGTTATTTCTATTTTATTTTTTCATTTTAGAAAAAGTGTAAAGTATTTGCTTATTTAGTTAAATTAGCTGTAAATCGTTTAAAAGATCTTATTTCTAATTATTTTTTTATTATTGATTAATAAATCACACTTTAACAGTTTTGATAGCATTTCTAATCATTTTTTCTCTAAATTAGAATTTTATTGCTAGCAGCAATAACGCGTTTTTTAATCATGATAAAATCAAAGCAAAAAATAATAACTTTTTAAAATAATTTTTGTACAATTTTTAAAAAGTTATACATAGTCGATGTTTTTGAAAGATTTTAAATAATTTTCTAAGTCTTATAGAGGTTTATAAATTTAAGAAAAAATATCCATATGAAATAAGTACATATTTTGTATACATACATTCCCACATTTTCATATTTATATATAGACCTACGCATACAAACACATATATCAGTGCATATATATATATATATATATATATATATATATATATATATATATATATATATATATATATTCTTTAAGAAAAACAAAAAAAACAGTCACATAGGATTATTAATTTATTTCCATCCTGTTAGGCATTTTCGAAATTTCCAAAAACACGAAAAAAATTAACAGGACTTCTTCAGATCTTTTAGATAAAAAAAAACCTGGAATAGACACAGAAATCGACACTTTTCTGTGTCTATTCAAGTTTTTTTTATCTAAAAGATCTGAAGAAGTCCTGTTAATTTTTTTTTGTGTTTTTGGAAATTTCATAAATGCGTAACAGGATTGAAATAAATTTATAATCCTATGTGACCGGTTTTGTTGCTTTTCTTAAAAAATTTATTGCTCTGTATTATTGTTACATTGAGCTCTTTAACAGGAAAATTTAAATATTCACTCATGAATAATTTCTTGTCCTGATGGAATTACTCCCAACTCCGGTTTAACTGGACCAAAGAATACTCATATATATATATATATATATATATATATATATATATATATATATTTCATTAAGAAAAAAACAACGAAACCAATTACAAAGGATTATAAATTTATTTCAATCCTGTTACGCATTTTTGAAATTTTCAAAAACACGAAAAAAAATTAACAGGACTTCATCAGATCAATTAGATAAAAAAACTAGAGTAGACACATGAGAGTGGGAGGGGATAGAAGAGTGGGAGGGGATAGAAGAGGGGTGAAGAGTTATCTCTTCATTAAGCCCACTTCCGTTTTAAATTTAAATTTTCGGTTGGCAATGTAGTACATTTATTTTAAAACAATTTTTTTTTTTTTTTTTTTAAATAATTTTACATATAGACTTAAATTACAGATATTTCTAATTAGATTTAAATTTGAATTAATAATCTCACGTAAAGATGCAGTAATAGATATATTAAAACAAAAACAAATATTTAATTTACTTAAATATTTTAAAATTTTTATCTAATTGATCTGATGAAGTCCTGTTAATTTTTTTTCGTGTTTTTGAAAATTTCAAAAATGCGTAACAGGATTGAAATAAATTTATAATCGTTTGTGATTGGTTTCGTTGTTTTTTCTTAATGAAATTATTGCTCTGTATTATTGGTACATTGAGCTCTTTACCAGGAAGATTTAAATATTCATTCACGAATAATTTCTTGTCCTGATGGAATTACTCCTAACTCCGGTTTAACTGGACTAAGTATTCTATATATATATATATATATATATATATATATATATATATATATATATACAATAGCGTCCAAAACTAAGGGACAAAATTTTAAAACCTAATATTTGTTAGAAATAACAACTGTGAAAAAGCTGAAATTTTGACAACTGGTAGTCGTTATCATCCTTAATAACATACTAAAATTTAAATCATTTGCAAAGGATAGAAAAAGAATTATAACAATTATTTATTTGTTTTCAAATTTGGAACGTCCAAAAGTAAGGGACAAAATTGAGAAAAACAATGTAAACAGCCAAAAAAACAATAAAAATACATTTACAATCAATATTTGATGACAGCTGCACATCTTCGACTACAAGAACGAATCAGTTCTTGACAATCCTCGATACTAATTTTTGACCATTCTTCTTGAAGCTTCATCCACAAATACTCCGTGTTAGTGGGATTTCTTTCCATAACTTTCACATCTAAGTTCTTCCAAAGATTTTCTATTGGATTTAAGTCAGGACTTTACGGTGGCCAATCCATAATTTCGAAATCTTGCTCGCTAAGGTAACTCATTACCACCTTTGCCTTGTGACATGGGGCATTATCTTGCATAAAGGTAGCCCTATCGAAACCTTAATTCTGTATGATTGGCAAAACATGATCTTGAACAATGTTTTTATAGGTCTGCACGTTTACACGAGTTTGTAACTGGACAAGGGGCGTTGTACCTTGGCTAGAAAACATTCCAAATACCATGACGCTTCCACCCCCAAACTTGACAGTTTTCTTAGTACACTTTGCACTTAATCTTTCACCAATATGTATCTTTACATTGTTTTTTTCCATCATTTCCAAATAAATTAAACTTGCTTTCATCACTGAAAAATACTTTTGCCCAATTTTCATATGTCCAAATTACATACCTGTTTGTTAACTCTAATCTCTTCTTATTCTTCGAACTAACAAGTGGTTTCTTCCTTGGGGTTCGATTAAACAGCCCTATTTCTTGCAGTCGTCTAGAAACAGTCTGTCTTGACACATTAACACATGAGGTACTATTCATAACCCTTTTAATTTCTGTGCAAGACTTAAAACGGTCCTTTAATGACATACGCTGCATTATTCGATCTTCTCTTGCCGAAGTTTTGCGAGGTCTGCCGGTTTTAAAAGCACTAACTATTTTGCCAGTATCATTGTAGGATATAACAACCCTGCCTACAACACTCTTGAAACGTTTCACTTTCTCTGAAATCTCTCTAATGGTGTGCTTTTCGTTGTGTAGCTTCACAATAGCTTGTGTCACAGAGTAACCAAGTTTTTGGCGTTTCGCCATGGTGCCGGCTGATGCAACGTTTACAAATGTCTAAGTAAGACTTATTCTTTAGAGGAAATCAAAAGATTTGAATATAGCATACTGTTTACATTGTTTTTCCAAATTTTGTCCCTTACTTTTGGACGATCCTATTTTGAAAATAAATAAATAATTGTTATAATTCTTTTTCTATCCTTCGCAAATCATTCAAATTTTAGCATGTTATTATGGATGATAACGACTACCAGTTGTCCAAATTTCAGCTTTTCACAGTTGTTATTTCTAACAAATATTAGGTTTTAAAATTTTGTCCCTTAGATTTGGACGATACTGTATATATATATATATATATATATAATTTTTGTTGGTCGTATAAGAGAGAAAAAATAGATGCTTTACTCATTCTTCTCCAACATGAGTTACTGACGTTTTAAGAATCAATAAACTAAACTGGAATTCTCTTGTGGACGTACACATAATACAAAGCTTTTCGAACGATTTAAGCACTCTGGTATCCGGTAAGGTATAAAATGTAAACAAACGACCGCTACTACTTAATACCTTATAATTCTCAAGCTGACGTGGTACGCTTGTTGCCTCAGCGGTCTGATACTAAGTCTAAAGTAAAATTTGGCAGGTTTCGATACCAGTTTCAAGCGCCCTACGTGTCTAACCACACTGAAGAGTTGTGATACAACGAAATAATCTATCTGTGGATGACAATATTGATAGAGAGATAGATGATGAGTTTTTGAAAATAAATTGTGATAATAGATTTTACGAACCGACTCTGAAACCCATAAAATCGAATCAAATTTACTCTACAGAAGACTTGATGAATCTATGGATAAAACAGCTCAACAAATTTATTTAAGAAATAAAAACAATTCTAATTATAGTGTATCAAAAAGCTTTTATCCACGCATTTATTTCATGAAAATTTTCTAAACGGAACTAGCAAAATGCTACTATTTCATAATGAATAAAACTTGTTCTATGTTGGTAAACTTCTAAAAAGTTCTATTAACTTGTTCAACGGGTTTCAGCAACTGTACTGTAATTATTATTTGTAAGATTACTTGGAAAGATTTAATAGTATTGCAATGTTTTCTAACGTGCTCATTTGCAGCGCGGATATGACGTGACTGACGTAGTTAATGCCACAAAAGTTATGTTGCAGTTGATAGTATTACGGAATTTGGTTCACGGACTCGTTATGTATTACTTCAACGAGTGTGTGATTTGAAAGGCACAGCTGAACGCGCAATGGAAAAATACACAATACAATTCAAACGGGGCTATAATGCTTCAGAAGCAACCGAAAAGAAGATACTGTTAATCACAGATGGTTCAATAAATTTCCCTCGGGTTACAAGAATCCAGGGGAGCAGTCAAGTTGTTGTGGCGGAATCACCTACTAATGGCCTCAACCACTCTCCATAATACCGGAAGACGTGGTAATACGAATTCAGTCTAGATCCAGAAGCTAACCTCGCCCCTGCGTGGTTAGGCGACCTAGATTACCGTCCTATGTTCTTGTAACCATCTTTTGTTCTTGTAAATATATACTTATAGTATAACCGTGGTGTTCTGTTATCTTGGTGACCCCTTCCAGGGCCATAACTCTGGCGACAGGGCATTCTAACCCATATTACTAGCAGATCGAAAATACAGACTCACGCAGGAACCACAAGTCAAACTTAACATGAACACTTAAAAAATTCGAAACTGCATACCCACGAAAAATTCGTCATAACACCGACGAACGTGGATTCAAACATTAAATGGTACCAGGTCTCAACAATCCCAGTTATTCTCGCCAATTAAGAACGAGTGTCACCTTTAATATTTGGGAACTAATTGCGAACCTAACAGGAAAACCAAACACTGCCTTTTTTTTTCAACAATAACTCTCAATGTTTTTCTTTCTTCTAAAAAACCCACTCAGAGTCAAAAACACTGTAAAGAAAAAAAAAACATTTTTTTTCATCCCTCTCTGTTTGTCTACTTCAAACAGTTAAGAATCTTGGGGTGGAGTCAAGTGAAGGTAGGTTTAAAAGCGTCAATTCTGAGACTGTGCTCCAAGCCATTAAGATAAACTCGACGAGTAGCACTCTGAGAGTATCAGGTGAGTTCGACATCTTATAATCGAGAGTTATTTGTCACCGTCATGATCTAGGTAAAAGAATCCGGATGTTCGGAATAGCGCCTCATGTTACGAAACATTGAAAAATTTGACTTAGCATTGTATATTCTATTAATGAGAAGTAAAATTATATCAAACTTAAAAGCCGTCTTTGTCAGCTTCCAAGCGAATATTTGTAAATTTGAAAAGTACACTCTTTTAACCTTTGGGGAAAGTGCTGTATCAATATTGGTGATAGGAAATGGTTTAAATTAGAAAAGGAACAAGCAAAAGATTCGAAGACTAGCCACTAATTTCTTGAATCGCTTGGCGCCAAACAACTTAAAATACACGTCATGTGACACCGAAATTCATTAAAATGTCTCTTATTGTCAGTCTCATCTCTTTTAGATTACGTGTATCCTCTTCTCTTTCATATGACTCCATCTCTTGTTCGCAATCATTTAGTTCCAGAGTTTCACATTCATTGGTAAAATGAAAGAATCTTAATACTCAACATCGGAAATTCTAACAAAATACGTGCAAGAAGGAAAAGTGGAGTAATGTGTTATGAAAGTGACTGTATCGCAATAAAAGATTGGATCCGAGTGAAAACAGACTGATAGGTTTGAGTATAGTAAGATGGATAAGAACAGACTGAGATAGATACAGAGATTGATAAATAGGTTTTAACATATAAATATTCACCAACTGTAATACACACACACACACACACACACACACACACACACACACACACACACACACACATACATACATACATATATATATATATATATATATATTTATCGCTGCCTCCCAACAGACAAGACTTGACACAAGGTCAAACGCCTGAAGCCCAATATATATATATATATATATATATATATATACATGTGTGTGTGTGTGTGTGTGTGTGTGTGTGTGTGTGTGTGTGTGTGTGTGTGTGTGTGTATGTGTGTGTGTGTGTTTAGAAAATGGAAAAGATTCCGTCAATAAGGAAAAAAAAGGTGAAAAACAAAGAAAGCCAAAATGAAGAATTTCATGTGAAAGAATGCCGACGTTATAACGTTTTGGTTTTGATAAACCATCATCAGGGCTTACAAAAGATGATATTGAGTGTTGTTAGATCATTAAACATCCATCAGTGATCTAATGAGCCTTGATATCATATTTTCTCAGTCCTGATGATGGTTTATCAAAACTGAAACGTTACAGCGATTTTTCTTTCACAATAAATTCATCACTTTGTATTACTTTGTTTTTCATTTTTTGTCCATATGAATATGTATAAATATATGAATAAATGAGTATATGTATATGTATCTATATATTCATTCATAGACACATACATACATTCAAACAGGCAGATACGAATTGATAGATTTGATCAAACTGTCAAATGATGTATTCTAATAGGTCATTAAAATGGATTTCAAAGACAGGCATACAAATATACATGCGTTAACCATGAAATGACACATACATGCATTAATATAAGCATATTAACATATCTATTCCCATATATATTTATATATATATATATATATATATTTATATATATTTATAAATTTAAACAGACCTTTATATATATATATATATATATATATATATAGAGAGAGAGAGAGAGAGAGATAGATAACAATGCAATATAAATGAAAAAAAATCTAAAATCCGTCCGTTGATTTTAATTATTGCAATTTTGGGAAAATGGTGACAACGAAATAAAAAATAAAACACGACATTTCCCAATTTTAATTGCATCTATTTCGAGAGATCTAGAGAGAAACCGACGGTAAAGTTTCCAGTGCAGTAATTCAACATGTGTCATTCTATAAATACGATGAATTTTGTCCATTAAGTTGGTAATAAAAAGTAGTTTATAGTTACACACTTTTTAAGTAAATCCACAGTGTTGGATAATTTCATGTCATCGATGACGCTCAGTATGACCTTTTTATACAACAGCTTCACACGGAACTTTCTCTTTGTCGGAGAGTCAAAGTGTTTCCACTGTCAGAATTAGGGGTAGGGTTACTATGTTAAGGTTTTAAGGGAGTTCAAGAAGAGATTTTGTCGGAAGAGTCCAGCACTCTTCAAATAGGGTCAGTGGCATTTTCACCATGACATTGCACCAGTCCACAACTCCATCCTTGTCACAGACTATTTGACCAAGATGGGCATTAACACAGTTCCTCACCCTCCCTATAGTCCTGACCTCTCTGTGTCTTTTGGTTATTCTCTAAGCTCGTAGGCTGTCATTATGTGACAATTGAGGAGATGAAAGAGGCTGTGATGAAGGTCATTGACACGCTCACACTAGAGGACTCCAATGGGGCCTTCCAGAAGTTTTTGGAACGGTACAAGTGCATTGCAGCTGGAGGAGATTGCTTCAAAGGGGACTAGAGTTTCATGTGTGTACTGTCAATAATATGTTTCGGCTCAGGCTAGTACTGGTAAACAGATATTTAGTCCTTTTGTAAGAATATTCTTGACAAAAACATTCTTTTCCGTTCTCATCACACATTCTTCTGAAAATTTCCAATGGTTTGCACTTCTCAGCCACCAAACATTTGAGGACAGAACTATGTACAAGCCTAGAACACTCTCTGATTCGCCAGTCGTTTTGAATAGTCTCAAAAGAAATATTTTTGTAAGATTAAAATACTTTTTTCAATATAAAAATTACAAGCAATGAATTTTGGTTGTTTGGTTGGTTGAGTTTTATGGCACATCAACCATTAAAGGCTATTTAATGGCAAATACATTCTTATACAAATTATCAATTCCATTTCAAACTATTCAGTTTCGTATAAGTATAGTTTTTCTTTACACATAGTTAAATGCCAAACAGATCTATTTCAACCAATCCAGTTTAGCATGAATACGCAATTTAAATGTCAATACAATTCTTTTTCAATCAATAAAGTTTACCATAAATACGCAGTTAGGATTCAAAACAGTCATACTTCAAGCAATTCAGTTTAGCATAAATATGCCGTTAAAATGCCAAAACAGTCCTACTTAAAGTAATTCAGTCTAGCATAAGTACACTGTTTAGTTTTATTTTACCCATAGATAGGGCCCAAGCAGGTGGTATCCCTCCGGATCACAGTGGACCTGGGAGTGATGGCAATGAAGGGGTAATCCGCATTCCCAAAAGCTCCAACATTGCTGGAACCTCACTATCAGATTATTTAGTGTCAATATCAGGACACTCGTTATGGGGGGGTATTAACCCTCTACAGAAAATTAGTCGGTGTATTCTACAGTTGAAACCAACTGAGTAAAAAGAGTGAAGCCTTTACATTGATAGAAAAAATCACGTGAAAAACAAGAGAAAATTATATAATTTTTGGTGCAGTTCACTTTCTTTGTACAATACTATATCCAGCTTCATGGGTTACTTCATGCAAAACAATCAATGTACAATAACATTAGATGTACTATTCAAACAATAGTTGAGGCATAAGAGAGATTAGTTGTCTAAATTTCTGAGACGAAGCTTGTTGATTTTTTATCATTAACGGTTTTCGGACTATTGTCTTCATCTTTATTGTTATTTCCACTACGTTTCAGCCGATATATCCTCCGGCCTTCTTCAGGTGTTTGTCAAACTCGGGAACCTTCACGGAACTTTGAAGTACGTCCTTTATTGAAACCACGGGGGTCGCCTGTTCTGATTCCGTTAGTCATAACCGGATACAAGTGTTAAGTATTCTTGTATTGTTGCTCGTCTGTTGTGAGGATTGAACCAGCAACCTCCAGATGATTGTCTCTTTAGAAGCTTAGGGAATCAACGCCTATAACTAAGCTTCTAAGGAGACGCTGATCAGGAGGTTTCAGGTTCAATCGGACATATCGGCCAAAACGTTGTGGAAATAGCAATAAAGATGAAGACAATAGTATGAAAATCCTTAAGGATAAGAGAGATATTATATTTCCCAAGGGTATTAGTCCGAAATAACACGACAAGAGTTCGAACTCGCTTACTACGAAATAACAGTCGAATATGTTAACCACTGCACCATGAGTACTCACCAACTTACTTATTGAATAACAATTGTACGTATATAAATGACAATACGAAGCTATCTTTTAAGAAAGGTGTTATAAAACTAGTTGTAATGGCAACAACGATAGTGAGAAGAAGGTTAGAAAAATAGTCTCCAAGGAAAAAAAAATCAATAAGAAATATGACTTGCAACGAAAGAAAATATCACGTGATGTAACAATTAGAAATCATGTAAAAAGAATGAAATGAAAAGTTCAGATCAGAAAAATATAATAGTCGAAATATCAACATTTTAATGAGAATAAATATATTTTAGAACGAAAGACATAAAAAAATTATAAGCGAAACATATAAAAATAATTATCATTCTCCAATTGTTTCAGTGCCATTAAGAATAGAGTGAAGATCATAACACACAAGATTATGCCTCTCATAAAATGAATGTTCACAGGAATATTGTAGAGGGCAATAAAATACCAATAAAAGATTTTAGAAAAAGACAGTATTCTCAAATACCTAATAGAATGCATGGACTGAGATAGATAGATAGATAGATAGAAAGAGATATCCTGATTAAGGAGAGAGAGGTATGAACACACACACACACACACACATATATATATATATATATATATATATATATATATGTGTGTGTGTGTGTGTGTGTGTGTGTGATGGGAACATATCCTACCAAACCCCAAAGATGGACTCGTCGAATCTAAACATATTCTCCGAGCTAGCTAAAAAACTTCTCGTTTCTTACGAGACAGTTGACAGAGAGACTGCAAGTCGAGAACGGCTAGTACTTCTTTTGTATGACTTCTTTTTTCTTCTAATACAATTGTTGTATACAATATACATCTTCAGCATCACAACGACACAACAATAAAAACAAACGCATGAAGGAAAACGCAGGAAGACTTCTTTACAATTATATTTACCTCTCACTGTATTTGTAAGGTTTGAAAGGGTTGCATGTGAGAGGGTGCTGGAGATCGAACATAAACTTCATATTTTTGACCCACCGTTATGACCGTCACGTTGTGTCTTTCTTGTTCTCTTGATTCTGGGGTCCACACCATCGGGGCTTTCCGATGCCCCCCTCGGTCGGGTGTGGCT
>OY757931.1:15776597-15826597 GCA_963585895.1 Sepioteuthis lessoniana | reverse complement strand
GTCTGCCTTACTATTTACCCATAGCTTTAAGGGGAATAATTGGATACATACCTTTACCAAGGGTATTAGTGATATGTGAAATGCAATCAGCCTCGTCCAGGATTTGTACTCCTATCGCCGTGTCCATTTCCTACAACGATAACCGTTACATTACGAGCACCTCCAATGTATGTATATATAACGACGGACTAGGCTCATTAGTTTCGAAGGGAAAGTAATTTAGCAGAATTAGAATTTTAAATACCATGTTAGAGGCCAGTGTGAAAATCAATCAATCAATAAACGTACAAATAAGGTAGTTCCCTGAATTCTAGGCATAAAATAACATTAGATGGGTTGATATGCCTTTAAAATTAGTCAATCATTTATAGAGCAAAGACTACCTATGAAACACTAATAATTATATGTCATATAGCTCATTTGTTTGCACACTGTTAAATGCTTACAAATATTCGTAGTACTATTAATTCTGTTTTCCAGTAACTTTTTTGATAGCACACAGTTAAATGTTTTCAATTGTTGTTATTTAACATAAGTAAATCAATTTGTCGAGTATTTCTATCAAATACAAAAAATTGCACTTGCCCAATAATCCTTAATAAATCATTGAACAGTGCTATTTGACACTTAGATTGGACTCTAACAGGCACCTCACTCTGAATCAGAGGGAACCTGGGAATTATGGCAATGAAGGGGTACTCTATATTTCCCAAATCTCCAGAACTGATGTATTGACATCAGATTTTGTTAAGTGTCATAAACAGGACACTCGTTGAGAAGTTCGTATCCTTCTCCAGAAGTTCAGTCGGCTTATCCTACAGCCCCAGTCAATGCTGTATATCATCATCATCATCATCATCATGTCACGCTGGTAGCACGGATATCCCTGACCCTCTCTTGCCACTTTTCCCTATCGTTCATCGCCCTAGGCAGGTCTTCAGGACAACACCCCGTATCCTCACATAGCTGCTGAATGTATGTTCGTGCTGGTCGTCCTGCTTTTGCACGGCCATGTGTGGGGGTCCATAAGAGTACATCTCTTATGAGTTCGTCCCTGCTTCTCCAGCAGTGTCCTGCATGTCTGGTTCGTCTAACTTGAATAGTTTTCGTGATAGGGGGCAGGTGGCCGTACAGTTGGTGTCTTGTGGGGTGTTGCCGCCAGGACTTGTTCAGGATTGCACGTAGCATTCTTGTGTAATTGCCGTCTAGCTTCTTCTCCAACCGTCTTGTTAGCGTCCATGTAGTGCACCCGTATAGCAGTATCGATGTGACTGCTGCCTGGAAGAAACTGCGTTTCATTTTATGGGTTAGGTCTGATTTCCATATAATCGATAGCCTATTGATAGCTGTCCATGCTTTCGTTAACCTCGTGTCGATGTCCTTTTCGGTTGATTCGACGCTGCTTCCTACGTAAGTGAATTTGTCTACTAGTTTAAGAGGGGTCTGTATATAAAAGGCATTTATACTCACGTCTACTTATCGAGAATTTAGCTAAATGTTTTTTAATAATAAAACTAAATAATTTCCTTTGCATACAACCACTTGTAAATCTTCATACCTCAATCGAGTCTTGCTGAGATGGGTCTATTTCTGATCAATGTATTTGGTGTCTGTCGTTTGATCGTCCTATCAGTGCTTTATTTTTAAAGGTATCGGCAAAAATCGCGATTTAATAGACTTGGTTAACTTTGATATCAAGTCCAATTGATTGGGAGCCTAGTGAGAATCAATACATTGTGAGACTAACAGACTAGCATCATTCAAGAAATGAATCTTTGGTCTTTCAGTCGTGCTGGTCTAGCGTATAAGCCAAGTAAGCAGCCACCTAAGTCACCAAGTGTAAATGTTTAACCAAGTTGGGTTTTCAAAAACAAATAAATAGAAAAGTGAATTAAAGAGAAGAAAACAAACAAAATAAGAAGAAAAAAATCTGAGGTATTTGCTCACATTAGATGAAGACTTGAAGTGAAAATTTATAAGGTGAGTTGGGGTTTTAGCGTTAATTTCGAGGCTACCATTTCTTTCGTATTCCTGCATTGTCCGTTTGACAACCCTTTCTCTCTTTACACAGCCCACCTCATTGACTTAGTGATGCGATTTAAAACGTCCGTTCTACACTCGAATTGTTGTAGCTGCCAACTACAAGATTGATTGATTAATTGATTGATTTTTAACACCCGGTCAAACTGTCTAGGGATATTTTATACTTTGAGTTTGGGAAATCAAGTTCATTATGAAATTTTTACTCATATGATTTAATTTTTTCTTTAGAGTATTTTGCACACTTAATATCAATATGTAATATCAAATCTTCCAATCTGACACAAATAATATGCGCATAGTGGTATGGCTCTAAGTATTCCTATTTAATTCAGTATTTTATATACAGTTATATGGGTTTAAGTAACTAGTACAATAATAATAGTAGAATGTGGCTTAATGGCTAAAGGGTTGGACTGCCACGTCGAACTAAGCCAGTTCAAAGTGGCATTATAACATTCATTTTTGGTATGACCCACTGCCCTCTAACTATGTGTTAAATAGTATCATTGCTGCCCTACATGGATGACTTTGGCATTTAATAACTCAAGCAGGTTTATAAGCCATTAAACAAGGACATCAAATTAAACCAAATGAAAATATCCGACAAAATCATAAACTGCGTCACAAAAGCCATGGAAAAGTGGAAAGTGAAATTATCAGCAGGAAAGCAAACCCTAGATTAAGTGAAAACCCAAGGATGAATATTCCAGAGAGACTCACAATATTTTTATTGCAATGGAATTATTTAATTATATACTCATGTACAATCTACAAAATTTAAAAAATCAGAAGAATCCCCTTCATATGCATGGATGATATGAATATATTTAGCAAAAAGGATAAAGTAGAAGAAAACCTAGGACAAATGAGAGGAATATATAAGTAAAGTTGGCAACCATAGTCGATGGCGACCAGAAGGCTCCTTTTTCAATAGCTACTACACGGAAGTGTAGGGAAAGGGGCTACTGCTTTCCCTGAATTGCGGCACTTTACCCTCGATACTTACCTGATATTGCTGAGTATTAAGCAAGGAGGTATCAAGTACCATTTTTAAAGTCTTTGGTATGACGCGACATGGGATTGAACATAGGTCTCCCGGACTATTGCCGAACACTCAACCGACTAGGCCATTGGCATTAAAAGTGTACCATGCTTTTAATGAAAAATAGGAAAAAAATAACGAAAAAAATAGAACTACAAAATGAGGAAAGCTCTTGGAGAAAAAGAAAATTGCATGTACTTGGGAATATTAGAAGCAGACTGTGCCAAACAAACACTTAAGAAAGAAGTAGTAAAAGACTTTCTTAGAAGTGAAAGAAAAATACTCCAAAACAATCTTAGAAGAAATCTCATTAAAGGAGAAAGATACACAAGACCATTCTTAAAGTGTACTTGGTAGAACTCAGAAAAATGAACCAAATGACATGAAAATTGATGCTGATGCTCCCAGCCCAACAACTGTACCATGAAATCGGCAAGAAAAGAAGGAAGGAAGAAGTGGATTCTCCTGCATTGAAGATTTCGTAGATGCTACAATTTGAGGGTTCAAAAAATTTACCATAAAAGTAAAGGATGACTAATTAAAGCATCTAGTAACGGCAATGTCAATGATAAATACTAAAATAAAGATAAAATCAACTAAACAATCATTGGAAGAAAAACAACTGCATGGATATTTCAAAATAAAAAGTGGAGAAAACGCGCTTCAGATTACCTAAAAATGGTTAAGAAGCGAAAACATTAAGAGCAAAACTGAATCTCTTTTTATAGGACCACAAAATAATACCATAAGGACCAATTATATAAAGGAAATCTTGATTCGCAACTGAAAAACAGGTGTAGATTATATTACGAAGAGATGAAACTGTAATTCAAATAATGAACGAATGCCGCTTACTAGTAAAAAAAGAAATACTAGGTTAAGTAACACTGGGTTGGAAATATGATCCACTGAGGAGCAGACGAGACATTAGTATTTGATCATACTGATACATAGTATATGCACAAACTAAAATCTCTCATAGAAGATTAGACTCATTAGATTCTCAATGTCTTTGATATAAGAACATATCATTTAATCCAAGTCAGTCTTAGAATTAATTACAAAGAAAAAAGAACATGTCTTCTGGTGGATTTTACGGTCCCAGCAGACCACTGATTTAAAATAAACGAAAGCAGTTGAAAAATACTTTGACCTTAGCAGAAAGATGAATGAACTGTATAACATGATGTTGACAGTGATAGCAATAATAGTTGGGTGGCTGGAAACTGTGTTCATGGGTTTTGAAAAAAGACTGGTGGAACTAGAAATCAGAGAGAGAATCGAGATTATCCTGACTACGGCATTTTTGAAATCGGTTAAAATAATGAGAAGACAACGGAAGACATAAGGAGACTTTGTTGTCACGTAGACTCCAGTGAAAGAAAAAGCATATGATGCAGGTAAAAGACTATGGAAACTGAAGGTGACGGTAATGGCAATTGTAATTGGCGCACTCGTCACAGTCACCAATAAGATGGATACAGGGACTTGAGGACTTGGAAATAAGAACACAAGAAGGGATCAATCAAAACTAGAACCTTGTTGAGATCAGACAATATACTGAGAAGAGTACTGAATACACGAGGAGACTTGCTATCACTCTGATTCCAATGAAAATCCATCTGTTAACGCTGGTGTGATAATAATAATAATAATAATAATAATAAGAAGAAGAAGAAGAAGAAGAAGAAGAAGAAGAAGACCAGAGGAAAACCATATTAATCCAAAAGGACTCAAGTAAAAGAACCGCTCCAAACAACTACAGACCAAAACGGAATGGAACTTCGAAATAAAGACAATATTAAAACGCTCGGAGATAAAGAAACGTACAAATACTTGGACATCTTGGAGGCTGACACCGTCAAAAAATTAAGAAAGAATATCTCAAGAGAACTAGAAAACTACTCGAGATAAAACTATGCAGCAGAAAACTTATCCCCCTATTTAGATATTCGGGACCCTTTTTGAAGTGGACCAAAAAAAAAATGTAAGCAAGTGCACCAAAGAACAAGAAAAGTAATGACCATGCACAAGGCATTACATCCCAGAGACGATATTGACACCTTATGTATCAAGAAAGAAGGGAGGAAGAGGATTTCCCAGCATTGACACATGGATACAACGACTCGAGGACTACATAGAAAAGCACAAAGGAGGACTGATTACAGCCACCAGAAACGATACTGACAACATGATAGACAACAGAATGACAATAACTTGGAAACAAAAATGGCAGGAAAAATAACTATCCTGGACATGGCTAAGAAAATGAAACTTTAAGAGAGAAATGGAATCTCTACTAATAGCAGCACAAAACAACATCTTAAGAACCAATCATATCAAAGCGAGACTAGGTAAGACGCAATAAAATAGGAAATGTTTGTTATCTGGTAATAGAGACGAGACGATCAATCTCCTAACAAGCGAATGCTGCAAATTCGCGCCGAAGGAGTATAAAACTAGACACGATTGGGTAGGCAAGAGGATCTACAGGGAAATGTGCAAGGAATTTAAATTTGACCATACAAATAAATGCTATATTCACAACCCAGTATTTGTCATTGAAAATAACACACATAAACTCCTATGGGACTTGGATATACAAACGGATAACCTAATCTCGGCCAGAAGACCAGTCCTTAAAATAATCAACAAGAAAAAAAACCGCCAAATTGTATATTTTGCTATCCGGGCTAAGGACAGAATAAAACTGAAGGAAATTAAAAGCAAAGACAAGTATCTAGTCCTTGCTGGGGAATTGAAAAAACTATGGAACATGAAGGTGACAATCATACAAATTGTGATTGGTGCTTTTGGTACAGTAACTAAAGGACTTTTAAAGGGACTGAAGGTCTTGGAGGATGGAGTACGAGTGGAGACCATTCAATCTACAGCATTATGCAGGACTACCAGAATACTGAGAAGATTCCTCGAGACTTGAGGAGACTTTCTCTCTCTCAAACTGCAATGAAAGACCATCAGCTAAAACTGATGTTAAAAACTGTCAATAATAATAATAATAATAATGATATTTTTCTGATCGATTATAGCTTCACGAAATTATTTTTAATACAAAACCTTTAAACTTATCAAGTATTCCTATGTAACACAAATAATGTAAACTCATGAATATGGTTATAACTATTCTTATCTAAAATAATATATTTCAAGTTATTATTTCTATTAATAATGGTCATTTGTTTGAATATAGTAATACGATTTCAAATAAAAATTATCCTTTGTTGTCAGGGCGTCAAGAAACAATTTACAGTTATATGATATCAGCAATTTCAATCGTATAGGAATTATTTTCTGTCATTTCAATTTGACCCATAAATTGGACACAAACCGTTATGGGGGTGTTCTCGTGGTGTAATGGTTAAAGCGATGGACTGCGGAATCGTAGTACGCGAGTTCGTACTCCAGTCGCGCTATAACGTTCACTTTCGAGCAAATACCCTGGGGAAAGGAATGAACCCCCTTATCCTCCCAGCTATAGGTTAAATAGTACCCCTACTGTTCTTCTAGGAAAATGGCTTTGGCATTAAATAACCTAAAAAGAGTTGATATGCCATTAAAACAAAGAAACCAAACAAACCGGTATTAAGTCTCCGGCTCTGAGAGGAACTCGGAATAATGGCAATGAATAAAAACTCCTCATTCAAGAACTGGAGCCTCGCCATCGGATGCAACTCAGCTTCATAAACAGACCATCGCCTTTTTTAGGTCTTTTTCATATGCAGGGGATACATGCAATACATGCAACACTTACATTCTAAGTGTCATGCCTCATCATCAGAGGAAGTTTATTGTCATACACAAGACACTTCTTGTTGTATAGTGGCTCGTACCACATGACTTCCGGTATTGCAGAAGTATAAAATACGTCCTGTTTCTAAAGCATGGGGATTCTGCTGAGTCTCGGTCAGTAGTAAGACCAAATTCGGACGTAACACCCATAGCGCAAGACTAATAATATTTGTTGGACAGTACCACTTTAGTTAATAAAGGATTAACTCTTTATTTCACTGTGTATCTCTTCCTTAGCACGATACAACACTTCTTTTTGTGATGGGTTTGTCTTACCCTATTCACCAACCCCTCCGCTCGGGCAGGATATGACACAAGGTCAATTTTTAAGCGGAATTAAACAGGTCTGAATTCAGAGTTTACCTTCTCTTAGACTAGTTGCCTCAGCAAGGCTGAAGAAAATGTCTGCCCTACTATTTACCCATAGCTGGAGGGGGAATAATTGGATTCATACCCTTCCCAAGGGTATTATCGCTATGTGAAATGCAGTCAGCCGCCTCCTGGATTTGAATTCAAGTCGCCGTGTCTATTTCCTACGACGATCAACATTACACCCCGCTTCTCTAGGGAATAGTCAGTGTATTCTAAGCACCAATGATAGGAAGTGTGTGGAATTTATGAGCTTATAAATTCTATGCTACGATATAAGTCACGTGGTAAATATTACTTGCAGAAAACAGTATTTAGAATATTTGTATAATTGCTTCGTGCACTAGCCTTATTCGAGTATTCATTCCTCCTATAAACCACAGTGGTAGTACCTGTGAGGGTCCAAACTATTGGTTAGATACATAATTTTTGGAAATATTACTATTCGATAAGACCCAATGCTAAAATAACCCTTTAGATATTACTACACAAAAAATAAATACAAATGTATTATGTACACGAATCTCTAACATGTTGGCATGAAATAACCCAAAACTGGTTGACAAATCTTTAAAATCTATCAATTGATTAAAGAAATACAAGGTTCACAAAAAGAAATTTTAAAATACCCTTCGTTGTTTGGTTTGGTTGCTTTTTATGACATATCAACCATTGTAGGTTATCTAATATCAAATCTTCTTTATACACATATTAAATATATGATTTATAAACACATTTTCTTGATAACATTTATGAATAGGCCTGAGCTAATTATTTTACACACAGTTAAATGATTTCAAGTATTTCTATGTTACATTCTATTCACTATCAATTATTTGTTTGCACACAGTTAGATGGTTTCAAGTATTGCTATGTTACATTTTAACATCAGTCATTTGTTTGCCTGATTAAATAGATATACATATATGATTTGTAAGTGAATTGTTTGTCGGTGATATCTTTTTTAAATGGAGTGACAGCTAATTTGTTCGCGCAGTAGAATTGCTATTGTTTCTGCACAGTTAAATGGTTTCAGTAATTTCTATCTCACTTGAATAATTCTATTCAATATTAATAATTTTTTGCAGACAGTGAAGTAGTGTCAAATATTACGATTTAGCAATAATTATTTTAATAAACATTATTCAGTCATCTGCATATAGTCAAATTGTTGTATAGCCGTGATACAACTATACGTATACATATACATGCGGAAACATAATCAACAATAATGACGAACGAACACACTTCTTTAAAAAAATATACCTCTCACACTTTATTCGAAAGGGTTGCGAAAGGGCTGTGTGTGAGAGGTGAGTTGGAGACTGAGCAGACTGCAACATATTGACCCCAAGTTCCTCTGTCTTTAGCATCACTTCTTTCTCATTCGGCTGGGCTGCTCAACCGGGGGTCCTGAAGGCCAAAGCCCTCTGCTAGAAGCTGGATCTCACTACCTCGAACTACAACTCGAAATCCAACTAACTGACCCCAACTAACTCGAACTGTCTGCGGCACCGGGTTATATAATTGTTTTTCGTCCTCCTGCTTCCCGTGGGCGTCGCAATTGCACCGAATTCAACCCATCCACGGACAAGGTTATATCTTGATATCTTCGACCGGATGCACCTGTTTCCCGATTGAAGGCTGGGTCAAAAGTCAATATGTTACAAAATGGATCCAAGTATTGACATGTTATACCAATATCTCAATAAAGGCACACAGTTAAATACTAACAAGTATTGGTATTTAATACTAATAATTCTATTCTGCAATATTCATTTGCACGATGTTGAATTGTTCCAAGTATTTTTATAAATCACAAACAATTCAATTAAACATCAGTCATTTTCTTACGCGAAGTTAAATGATAAAAAAGTTCAATTCTAACCCATTCAATTTTATATAAGTCATTTGTTTGCTCTTAGTTTAAATGTCAAGCAGTTTTATTGATAGAATCCTACATGGTGCTCTCGCTTTTGTCCCGAGTTGACCTGGGAGCCATGGCAATGAAGGGGTACTCCGCATTCCACAAAGCTCCAGCATACATGAGCCTCACAATAAGAACGTTTAGTGCTATATCCAGCACACTTCTTTGAGGAGCCTAACCCCTCTGCAGAGATGCAATTGGTGTAGTCTACTGGCCCAGCCGTGTTCATTTATAGTAATAGTTATTTCTAAAACTTAACATGATTATCTAAACTGCTAAATTCGCTTCTTTCTCAGTACAATAGAACAACGTAACTATTATCGTTGCATAAAATCCAATTACACTTCAATTCTGTACTATACTTTTTAGGGTTGCAGACTTTACTATAAATCTAATATATAACTGTGTTATTGTAAAAAGTGAATAAATGAATAAACAATATACTATGAAGGGCGCCAAAGTTCAGGTTGCCTATAGAATCAGTAACCTGAGGATAGACCCTAGATATATGTATCCTAATCAATTCACAATCGTAGCTTTTTCAAGTGTGAGTAATTTCAAAAGGTGAAAAATATACAAATATTAAAAACTGTTCGATCCGAAAACGATAATATCCAATTTTGAGTGTGTATATTTATCAGCGAGATTGCAAACAAAACGCGAGGACAATAATTGAATATTGCGTTGTCGACAAACACAAAAACATTACTTTTCAATATGATTTTTCAAATAAACAGCATGATATTTCAACAAAATATTTTTTGAATATTTATATATGTGATCAGTTACAATTGTTTTTATCTTTAAAGTCTCAAATCTGATAAAATTTTTAAAAAATATTACAGCAAGTAACTCAAATCAAATATTCATGCTTAGTTTACCCAAAATAATACTAGCCCAGTCTGCTGGGGCTGTAGAATTAACCGAATGCACCTCTGCAGAGGAGTAAGTTCCCCCCACCCCTACCCTATGATATGACATTAAACAATCTGATGGTGAGGTTCCAGTGATGCTGGAGCTTTGGGGAATGCAGAGCACCCATTCATTGCCATTGCTCCCTGGTCCACTCTGACCCGGTATCTATGGGTTAAATAGAAATAAACTGCATACTCATGGTAAACTGAATTGTTAGAATCAGAACTGATTGATTAAACTGAATAGCTTGAAATAGAAAAGATTTTGACATCAAACTGTGTAGTTATATTTAAACTGCGTGCTTATGCTAAAATGAACTGTTTGAAATGGTTCTGTTTTTGACACAGAAACTCTCCTTACACGAAATATAATTGTTTAATATAGAACTGTTTTGACATTTAACTGTGTGTAAAGAAAATCTGTACTTATACAAAACTGAATTAGCTGAATTAGAACTGTTTGAATAAAGTGAATTATTTGAAATAGAACTGACTGTTTGCATAAAAATGGATTTGGATTTAAATAACTTACTAAGATTGATATGCCATAAAACCCAAACAAGCAAGCCAGCAACCAACCAACCAACCAACCAAAATAATGCTAGCCCTGTCGGCTGGGGCTGTAGAATACACTGACTGCATTTCTTTAGAAGGGTAATACCCCCAACGAATGTCCTGATTATCGCACTAAACAAAGGTTCCAGTGATGCTTTCATCACCATCGCTCCCTTGTCCACTCTGGCCCTGAGTGGTAGCACCTGGTAGGGACATATATATAGATTAAATAGAACTAAACTGCGTACTAATGCTAAGCTGAACTACTTGAAACAGAACTGTTTTTGATACTGATACTCTACTCACGCTAAACGGAATTGATCAATATAGAACTGTTTTGTAAACGAAAACTATACTGATACTAAATTGAATTTTTTGAATAAGAACTGTTTGACTCAACTGAATAGCTTGAAATAGAAATGTTTTTGACAATTAAACTGTGTTCTCATGCTAAACTGAATAGTTTGAAATAGAACTGTTCATTTGTATAAAAATCGATTTGGCATTGAATAACCTACAAAGGTTCATATGCCATGAAACCCAACCAACCAACCAACTAAAATAATGCGATCAGAAAGAATATGAAAATATCTACAATCTTTTTAATGACTCAGGTCAAGTGAGTCAAACGTTTGGCAATCGTTTGGTCTGTGCTAGTTTGATAATTGTATATCACGTGACTAAAAAAAATCTGGCTGCCGATTATACTCGTTGTGGTTGGTAGTATAGTTAGTGTCCTGTCACGTCGTGCATTGCTTCACCTCAGGTCTGATTTGAAAGCTGTATAGATGAACGTTCAACGTATTTCGAGAACTTACGCTTTATAAGTCCAAACATGGCTATAACGCTGCAAAAACAACAAAAAACACCGGTTGTGCTAAAGGTACTATTTACCAACCCCTCCGCTCGGGCAGGATATGACACAAGGTCAATTTTTAAGCGGAGTTTAACAGGTTTGAATTCAGAGTTTTCCTTCTCCTAGACTAGTTGCCTCACCAAGGCTGAAGAACCTAGTCCGTCCTACTATTTACCCATAGCTGGGGGGAGAATAAGGGGGTTCATACCTTTCCCAAGGGTATTTGCCCGAAAGTGAACGTAATAGCGCGACTGGAGTACGAACTCGCGTACTACGATTCCGCAGTTCATCGCTTTAACCATTACACCAAGAGGACACCCCCGGTTGTGCTAAAGGTGAAGGTTCAATTGATCACAGTACCGTAAATAGATGTTTTAGAACATTCGGCTCCGGTCGTAAGAAGTTCAACGGCCCGCAATTTTAGATCAGCTTAAAACGGTGGATTCCGAAGCCGTACTTTAAACCAGTGAAATAAATCTAGCGAGTAACACTCGGAGAGTATCAATCGTGGTGCAGTCGTTATCGTCGTAGGAAATGGACACGGCGACACGAGTTCAAATCCTGGACCTGACTGACTGCATTTCACATAGCACTAATACCCTTGGGGAAGGTATGAATCCAATAATTCTCCCTCCAGCTATGGGTAAATAGTAGGACAGACTAGGTTCTTCAGCCTTGGTTAGGCAACTAGTCTAGGAGAAGGAAAACTCTGAATTCAAACCTGTTAAACTCCGCTTAAAAATTGACCGTGTGTCATATCCTGCCCGAGTGGAGGGGTTGGTAAATAGTATCAATCGATTTCGGCATCTCACAGTCCCTTGTAGTTCATTACTTTCAAGACTGCAGCAAAATCCCTGGTAAAATCCGACTTTTTCTTTACGTTACCAAAATTTTGCAAAACTTTTGACTCACCATAGAGTGTATTCACTTCAAGTACCATTTTTCGAGTTTTTGGTATGACTCGACCTGGTATTGAACCTCGGTCACCCGGACATTTGGTAAACACTCTATCCATTAGACCAGTAACAAACAAAAAATATTCTCTAAGCCTGTAAATATTTAATCCTCTTAACAGCCAAATTTTGCAAAAGTAATGTTTTAAAAAGTCCGGCTACCACAACTTAAATACTCGTATATGCTGATGATGAAACAAAAGACCCTAAAAATTGTCTTCCACATGTTGCCTCTCAGAATCAGCAAATCATAGTACAAAGGGTTCATAAATTGGTCAGCTTAAAGTAATTAATATTAAAAGATATTTTTTTACGAATGGATGTGCAACCTTTCTGGTTCATTGACACATCTTTTTGGGAATACAAATTTTCGAAATCACTTTAAGTTCCTTCCAAAAACGGTTTTCCTTGATAATGACTGACGAGATTTTTCTGTCTGTCGTATATCTGATGTTCATCTTAAAAGAAAGATTTCTTCCCAAAACTTCATTTATATTCCTATTCAGTTGATTACTTTTAACAGTATTTATGTGATTATATTCGGTCATGATTCTGTTTGTCGTTTTAAATAATTTTTCTGAGTAGAAATTCAGATTTAGATCTTAGATATGATGAGAAAGCTTATATAATTAAATTTAGTGCCTTTTTAATCCCTGTCTTCGCAGAAGAAAATCTTTGGGGGGATGAGGAGAGAAACTAGATGTACCGTAATTTGATATGTATAACCCACATTCATGTATAATACGCACTCAAAACGTTCAGTTCGTAAATTCTGGAAAAAAAACTTTATCGTATATAATGCACAAGAATCTTTTTTTTAAATATGCAGTCGTTAAATTCAAATTAATATAATTATAGTTCAACTTGTGATCCGGTTTTTGTCGACTAAAAATAATGAGAATTGAATTACCATGAACAGAAAATCCGGCAAGCATTTTCGGAAACACAGGACAGCTGTTTCAAGGTTATTAGGTTTCATATCCAGTGTATACCGCGATCTTATTTACGAAAACACAGGACAGCTTTTTCAAGGTTATAAGGTCTCATATCCAGTGTACACCGCTATCTCCACCACTGGAGATCGAACCAGTGACCACAATTCACTATATAATTCCTCTACTTTTAAAAAAGAAAACTGCAGATCTAAATCCATGCCTTTGAGGTCATACTAATTATGCGGATGCGTATTTCTAATCCTCTTGGGAAGACGTAGCCCAGGAGGTGACCGTGTCCTATGCAAAGAGTATGGATGTAACTTGCCAGACACATTCAGGTCAATTGGCCGCGCAATTATGATGGCTAGTAAATTTGGCGTCACTTGTATGCGATATGGAGTGTAGCTTACTTGTAGTGTTTTGGCTCTGCAATATGTGGTCGCTGGTTCGATCCAGGGGTGGAGATCACAGTATATACTCTGCTGATGAAACCAAGCCATGGTAATTCAATTTACAATATATTTCCTCAACCTAAAAAAAAAAAAATGTAGATCTAAAAATAATAAGTTTTATATATAAGGAGAAAGAGTAGATTTTGATAAATCTGACAAGATGATAAAAATAAGTGGAAAAGTGAATAAACTAAATAATTACAATAGGTTTATAATTGATATTTCATTATTTATTCAAGGAAAAATGTTTCATGCTAAAAAAAATTAATTTTTTATATATTTTTATAGTTTGAAAAAAAGTATTCCATGAATAAAGAACGAAATATTACGACTAAAGCAAATGTAAGTGTTGGGTTTATCCACTTTTTCTCTTATTTCCATATATATATATATATATATATATATATAAATTTATGTATACAATTCTTTTTTTTTAATAAGGTTGAAAATTCATGTCTAAACATATTTATCAATTTTCATCATATTTTTTGGAATAACTCCCTTTTTTTATAAGAGTCTTTTTAGCAAAATATGTCATGGTATGAAAATCGCTACCTTTGTCAAGTTACATAGAACACTTTGCAGAAACTAAATTGCGGCAGGAATAAAAGTTTGGTTTGATGACGGAATCATTTGCAGAAACTGGACAAGTCAATGAAACGAACAAACAAATGGATTCGGCCGCTTTATATATAGAAAGAAGATGATATGACGGGCAGAAGATGGAGAAAGACATCGACCAATGAAGTACAAAATTGTCACGTTTAAATTAAATAGTAAGATAGCAGGACAAGCCGTGCTTCAGTACTTCGGCAGCGTGTCGAAGCAATCGTTGTAGATCTGACGTAGGTGAGGTGTTTTGTTTCGATGCCATAAATGCGTAGTAAGTATTGATTGTAAATGTACTGAATAACAGACGATTCTAGGCCGACATGTTCACTCGACCTTGTTCGACTGGTTCAAGCGCTGACGACATGTGAATGGAACAGGTCGAATATTGGAAGGTGGATTTGGTTGAGAGTGAATATAGTGATGCTGTGAGGGTGATATCACAGAGTGAGAGAGAGAGAGAGATGAGGGTGCGAGTAGGTATTGCTGGAGATCGATGTTGAAGAAAGAAGAATTGAAGAGTAGGCCTGAACGAGGAAGATAAAATTGAATGCTTTTCAGAAAAGTTGGATGAGGAAATGACAGAAGCCATAGAAATGTAAGGAGAGACTCTAGATACTGTTAAAAAGTAGTGTTATCGACCCGGTTCGACGAATGAACCTTTATAAATAAAAATTGTTTGTTGTCCGCTATTTTCAAGGTTCAGCTTTAAAAGGGAAAAATGAAAGGTTAAAAAAAAAGTTGAATAAATATGTTTGTAAAATAGTGGATAATGCTTGCCAGATAAGAAAGAAATGATTAAAACAGCCGGCTTTAACATAACTCACGTATAAAAATTCACGTTTATTTTAATAAAAAGTCAGAAATATCAGATATGGAAGTAAATTATGGAAATATATCCAAGAGTTTGAAGGAAATAGAATAAAGAAACATTATCCAAATGTGATTACTTTATTATGATAGAAAGTCAATGTTAAAGAGTTTCGGTTTCAGTAAACCTTCATCAAGACTTTGAGATCATGAAAAACGTTGCTTGAACGAAGATTGATGTTTTTTATTGAAATAACGGGAGAGGGGAAAATATAAGTACAAAGAAAGACTCATAACTGTTTACTCAGCGTTCATTCTTATTTTTTGAACCATCACGTGATTGGCAAAGACAATGATGTTTAAAATATTTCGAATTTATTAGAGATGCAACTAATTGAAAGATGATACAAGAATAAATTATCTGAATTTTTGTGAAAAGAAAATATCTTGCATTTTTGAGAAGAAAAACAAATCACTTATCTAATGTGTATAGAACTCACTAATCAGGTGTAACTGGATTAGCAAGAGTACCCTGCTGACTATTATTCTGTGACGATTGATTGATTGACTTTAACAGAATGTCTAGTGTTATTTTATGCAGAAAGGTTAAGAAACTGTTATCATTGCAGGTTCATATTTATATATTTCAGCTGATACTTCTTTCGTTTCTTTTTATTACGGACCTATCGAATACGAATATTTTTAAACAGATCTATTTGACATTAAAAGATATAACTCCAAACCAAGGTGAACCTAGTAAAAAGGGCATTGAAGGGGCAATTTTCTCTCCCCAGATATCCAGAACTGGTGCCTCATCTTTTGCAGGGCGTATAGTCAGTATTCTATAAGTCAATGAGCGAGATGGCACCATGAAAAGTTGACTGGCTAGATTGTAATTAGAATTTTCTTGCTATTATCCTCCTATAAGTCACCTGGCTATATTTCAAGCAGAAAATTCTTACTCTCAATCCATCCCTGATGAGTTCTCCGGCTATATTGCAAATGGTATAATCAGGTCTCTCGCTAATAGTACCATGCAAACTGAGTATTGTTTGTCGTATGGTCCAGTGGTCTGTTTCTTATTGATCTTCCCCGTTACAATTAGATGATGAAGAGAGCGAAGGATTGAAGAAAACTTATATAAAGGATGCTGGACGAAACTTCTTGTTAGCTCGACACCTATCAGGGAAGTCAACGTGGCGTAACAATAATATTTCAAATAATTTCAAAAACAGTTCTGTTTCAAACAATTCAGTTCAGCATAAGTACACTGTTTAAATGTTCCCTTTCTGAATAATACTCTTGTAAAAAATACGAACCCCTTTATCATATTTCCCCAACCCCTCAGCTCGGGCAGAATACGACACAAGGTCAATTTTTAAGCGGAGTTTAACAGGTTTGAATTCTGAATTTTCCTTCTCCTAGACTAGTTGCCTCTTAAAGGCTGAAGAACTTAGTCTGCCGTACTATTTACCTATAGCTGGAGGGAGAATAATTGGATTCATACTTTTCCCAAGGGTATTAGTACTATGTGAAATGTAATCAGTCTCGTCGAGGATTTGAACTCGTGTCGCCGTGTCCATTTCCTACGACGATAACCATTACACCACGGGCACTTCCCTTATACCCTACTACGAGTTCTTTTACACCATAGAAAGTCTACTCACACACACCCTGCTAGGTGACGGAATTGCTCAATGATTGGATTACAGCCTCAAAGTAGGGGACTTCAAACTCCGTTTGTGCTATCACATTCATTTTCGGACTCATACTCTTGAAAAAGATAAGAAACTCCTTATCCTCTCCTACGGGTTGTATAGGATTTCTGCAGTTCTTCTACATTAAGATCTAACGTACGATCAATTCATATTTAAGAGTTTATAAATTGAATTAACATCACCAGAAAATCCACCGATCACCTACGCACGACATACGGGAACACTGAACAGCTGTTTGGTCCTTATTAGTTCTCATCAGCAGTGTATACCGTAAACTCCATCCCCGGAGATCGAACCAGGAGACCACAGATTGGAGTGCTGAAACTCTACAAATGTACCACCAGTCCATATTGCTCACAAATGACGTCAATTCGATGCAAGTATCGAATAACTTGTTAAAAATGGTCGGTTTGGTTTGGTTTCTTTGTTTAATGGTATATTAACTTTGTGGGTTATTTAATGGCAAAACCATCCTAAATGAAGAATAGCAGTGGTACTCTTCAACCCATTGCAGGGGGAATAAGGGGGCTCAAACCTTTCTCAAGGTTATTAATCCAAAAGTGAACGTTATAGCCCGACTGGAGTTCGAATTCACTTGCTGTGATGTTGCAGCCCAACACGTTAGCCACTAGACTACGATGATCCTCTTCGCAGCGAGAAGTGACATCAAAGCATTGTTTGTTAACTATTGCTTCATGTGAGATGCCTCATACGCTATAAGTATCCAAGTTAATAGTAAAATAAAAAGGTAATTAGCATATAATCTAAAACTACTTTCTGAGGTAAACAAGCCAAGCCAACAGAATATTATTGATGTGTTAGCTTCTAATTAGATGTGATGTTGAGCCTTGTGCTAAACGAAGCTAATACGAACAAAAACACCACACCATGCACTTTCGATTTAGGTCAAACTTCAAGTTGCACTTCAAAATATATCAGATCTAAAGATGTACATACAGTGACTCAATTTGCAGCGTCCCTTTTGGAACAGACAAATAAACGTTTTCTTTCTTTTCTCAAAATTACGTGGACATGTAGTAACAGCAAACAACCGTTCACCTGTAACTGTAAGTTCTGCTTTCCAGTTGGCACTTCCGTTCAATCAGCCTGGCCTCAACGTTCCGCTCTCGAGACTCTGGTCATTTAGTGGATTTCTGTGTTTCTCTACAGGTCCGCAATAAATTCTTCTTTTTGTTTTAATGAATCTCCAAGACGATAAATCCTTACCAAGACAGGGCTCTTTCTGTCATTTTCATAACTGATGTTGAGAATTATTTGGTTTAATTTGGTTTAGTTTGGTTTTATGACATATCAACCACTGTAGGTTAATTAATGCCAAATCAATTTTTATGCATATAAATAATTCTATTTCAAACAGCTGAGTTTTAAAAAAGTATACTGTTTAAATATTAAAAAAAGTGTTCTATCTCAAACAATTCACTTTAGCTAAGTGCAGTTTTTTATTTATTTACACACTGCTAAATGTAAAAACACTTCTATTTTAAAATATTCAGTATAACATAAGTACACAGTTTTATTATATTTGACTCATAGAAAAGACCCTATCAGGTTGTACCATTCCGGGCCTGTGTAGACCTGGGAGAAATTGCAATAAAGGGGTACTCCGCATTCCCCAAACCTCCAGCATTACTGAAGCCTAGACATCAGATCATTTAGTATCATATCCAGGATACTCGTTGAAGGGGTCTTACCCCTCTGCAGAGATGCAGTTATTGTATTCTGCAGTTCCAGCCAACTGGGCCAATTGAGAATTAAGATACTGGGTCAGTTCGAAAATCAAATAGTAGTTTCATTGGTCATTTTATCGACATTTGAAATTAAACTTTGCAAATCTATCAAAAAATATAAAAAAAGAAACTCACACAATGAGCCCTTGGTTATGTGTCTGGATTTCAATTGAAATTCATTTATGGCCTCTGAATTACTGTTGGTTAGAATGTATTAAATAGTTATTAGAGTTTTGAGACACACGTAAAAACGCAAAAAATTACATCTAAAATCCGACTTAAGCGGCGTATAAATACCACATGTCAGTATCAAACAAATGAAATGAATATAGACATTTTACAATCGTTTTGCTTCTAACAATGAAATTATATATGTAATGTACATTACTATGGAAATCAGCTTTAGTGACAAAATATTCGCAATTTCAAGAGAATCTTGACGATGGATGTTTTCTAAAGAGCCGAGACATACCTGAATGAAACGATATTAAAGAGATAGCATGCTGGTCCTTGTTTCAGAATATATATATATATATATATATATATATATATATATATCAAGAGATAGGGAGAGAGAGAAAGAGAGTGTGTGTGTGTGAGATAGAGAGAGAGAGAGAGGGAGAGATGGACACATTTGAAGGAATATATGAATAGTATGTTCTGCGTTGACGTATCCATGGTATTTCCACATATATACAAAATTGTATTGCATTGTTGATCGTTGAGGATTATTTAGATTAAGGGCATACCGATCCTTGTGGGTTACTTTATAACAAATATCGTATATATATATTAAGCGAATAGTTTTATGTGAAAACGAGTCAGAGCTCCTTTGTTTGCACACAGTTAAATGGATTCAAGAATTGCAAACACAAATGATTCGAACTAATATTTCTAATTTCTTTGCACATCTTTAAATGGTTACTATCCCTGCAATTTAATACTACGAAACATATTTAAATTAATCTGTTTCTTTTCGCACATTTTAAATTATTTAAATTATTGCTATCTCAGTGCAACAGAGACACATCCTTCGAGCACTTTTAAAAATAAATATAAGTTTGGGAAAATTTATCGCATGACTAAATCTAAAAATACAGTTGGAACAATCGTATTGAAGCTATGGTTTGATATAACCAAACAAATGGTCGAAACAGGACTTTTTTGTCTAGCCTAGTAAGAGACAAAGCGAAGTATTCCTGGTCACGTGACCACGTTCGTTACTAGGTCACTCTCTCTACAAACACCAAGATCCTGTCATCAAGAATATCGGGTTGCCACTTACGGCCAACAAGAACCCTTGTAGAGTTATTGTTGTATACCAATGAAGAAGAGAGAGACTATAACACTTCTGTTTATAAAAATATAAACTCTCTTCTTTATAACTCGAAAGAGTCGAAATGCTCCAAGTGATAGACAAAGAGGCGGACACAGGACTGCTATCTTGACACCATATCTTCTTAACCCATGTTGTGATTGTATATTCAGAGCCCAACTAGTTACTGCTGTATATTGACCTCCGACCCGGCCAAGCTGTCAAAATAGGAAATGCACTTGTGTAAACAACAGGTGCATCCGGTCGAGGATGTCAGGGGAAAAACCTTGACTGTTGACAGGTTGAATTGAGTGGGCATAAAACAATAATATAACTCGGTGCACAGGAAGTTCGAGTCAATTGGAGAAAGATGTTGTAGAGAGAACCAGCATCCAGCAGAGGGTGGGGGATCAGGTCCCCGATTGGGAAGTTGCAGTTGGAGTTCTGAGCTTGAAGAGTTCTTCCAGTTTGAGGCGTGAGAACCAGCACTCAACAGGAAGCTGGGCCCTCAGGCTCCTGGTTTAGCTGCCCAGGAGAGTGGGAAAGAAACGCTGCTATGGCCATAAGAGTTGGGGTCAATATGTTGCAGTTCTGTCCAGTCTCAAAGTCACCTCTCACACAGTAAAACCTTTAGTAACGTTTTCAAACCCTTTCAAATAAAGTGAGAGGTATATTTTTCTAAAGAACTGTGTCCGCTCGTCTTTATTGTGTTGAATATGTATGTATAGTTGGTTGTGACTAACTGGACATTGGCCTAGTGGTTAGAGTGTTCGCCAATGGTCCGGGAGACCTGGGTTCAATCCCAGGTCGAGTCATACCAAAGACTCAAAAAATGGTACTTGATGCCTTCTTGCTTAACACTCAGCTTTATAAGGTATGGATCAAGGGTAAAGTTGAGTAATCCAGGGAAAGGAGTAGCGCCCTCCCCTACACCTTGGTGTAGTAGCTATCGAAAAGGAGCCTTCGGGTCACACTCGACTATACAACAGTACTTCTTTGTCGAGGCTGATCAGGATCACTTATCAACGCAAAGTTGCCGGCGCCAGGTGGCCCCTGCTCTGACTGCTCGCTTCTCCTGATTGACCGCCTCTCCTATGGGGGTTGAAACTTTATGTTGATATAATATTCATAACGCCCACTGGTTTTCCTTCCTGTGCCCAATTCACATGATTCGTTTCCGCTGTCTTCTTGTTTACACAAACGGAATATCCTGTGTAGAAATCCACAACTAACGTATTAAAGGTCAGTATGTGACTGTCTTACCCCTCTGGAGATCTGTAGTTGTGTTCTGTTGCCCCAACCAACAGGGTAGAGTATTTTTGAGGAGTTTTTTATCCTTCAAAACAAGGTATAAAACTAAAATTTTATAAAATAATCATTAAAATATATGACTAAAGCTTTTGATCTGAAAAGCGAGAAGGCATCTTGAAGCCTATAGAGGGCTTCACTTTTTACATGGACCCATATGGCTGCTAATAACACTACTACTAATATTTTTGTGTTCTTTTTTATGTAAGATTTGAAAATAGAATTCTATTACAGCTATTAATCCTTAATCACAATGCACTGAACGAGAGGGAAATATATTTTGCGTCACAACTAATTTGGAAACAATATCATTTCAAAATAGATTCAACCCATTAATATGAAAATGATTTATCACTGAAACAAGCAACTCAAAAAAATATTGCATTTCCCGGAAGCTGATATAATAACAACTAAAAAACATTGTTTTGATTTCTCTGGCTCGAAGGATACATTTTTTACTGGACGTATTCCAAATTACCGACATTGCACTTATCTTTGCAATGAATCATTATTATATTACCATTTATTTTGAAACACCCTGTACGGCTCTTTGAAAGTTGAACTCGAAAGACATTCTAAAATTTTGTACCACAATTTCGCGAAAGAATTTGCACTCACAAAGCTTACCATTGGTTCGGTTTCGTTTCTTTTTTTAATGGCATATCAACCTTTGTAGGTTATTTAATGCCAAAGCCATTCTTCTAGAAGAAGAGTAGTGGTACTATTTAACCTATATCTTGAAGGATAAGGTGGTTCATACCTTTCCCAAGGGTATTTGCCCGAAAATGAACATAATAGCGCGACTGGAGTACGAACTCGCTTACTACGATTCCGCAGTCCATCGCTTTAACCATTACACCACGTGGACACCCCCAAAGCTTACCATTAATTTTCCGATAAAACCTTCAACTCCAAAACACCGTAACCTTGTAACAAAAAAATGATTGATACAAAATAAAAAAAAGTATGTTTGCTCAACGGCAGGAGAAGAAGCTAGACGGCAATTACACGAGAATTTTGCGAGCACTATTGAACAAGTCCTGGCGGCAACACCCCACAAGGCACCAACTATACGGCCACCTGCCTCCCATCACGTAAACTATACAAGTTAGACGAACCAGACATGCAGTACACTGCTGGAGAAGCAGGGACGGGCTCATAAGTGATGTACTCCTATGGACCCCCACATATGGCCAAGCAAAAGCAGGACAACCGGCTCGAACATACATACAGCAGCTATGTGAGGATACGGGATGTAGCCCTGAAGACCTGCCAGAGGCGATGAACGATAGGGAAAAGTGGAGAGAGAGGGTCAGCGATATCCTTACTAGTGGCATGACATGATGACGATGAAGATGATGATGATGATATTTTCTGTAACACAAACAATCTTCAAAAAATGCCTGGCCTTTCCCCATTGTATATCTGTTGTGGTCTTCAGATAAGACCGGTGGAGGACCAACACAAACAACGGGTGATAGGTAAACGTTATTGTATTAGCAGAAAAAGGAAGTAATACAAAGGAAGTACTTGCTGTGCTCGGCTTGCAGTCCGTCAGTCAAGTGTCTCGTAAGGAACGAGAAGTTGTATCTCCTGAGTGAGCTAAGCTCGGAGAACTTGTTTAGGTTTGGCGAGTCCATCTTTGGTGTATGGTAGGATATGTCCCCATAAAAATATCACAACAGGTTCTTCCTGTCATAGCAATTTCTGATATTGTAAATTATAGCCATATGACTTTTACAGTATCATCTCTATATAAGTACATCACTAAATTGTTCTATAAACCAAAGATACCAAGAAGTTATTATTTCTGGTGAGGTATTATAAAGTAATACACATTGGAATAATTTATTACCAAACTCTCTAGAATTGAAATTCCATTGCCAAACATAAAATCACAATACGCCTGCGGTCCAAAGTAACATTACATTTATGTTTATAGAGTGTGCTTATATTTGGGTTCCTTCATATTCCTATTTTAGGTGAGGGAGTTTAAATCCGGTAAAGTTTGGTAATAAGTAATAAATAATGATATAAGTTTCGATTGTATAATTTTCTTCATGAAATACAGTAGATTTGGGTGATAAATAGTATTTAATAACATGAAAGTTTTAATTACCTATAATTTATCCTTTGATACCATGTTACACTAGAAATACAAAAACCGTCAGAAGAAAATAAAGATCTTTTTGTAAAAGTTTTTTTTTTAATATTGAGTCATTCTTTATATTCCTCTATTAATATATACATTTTTGTTCACTTTGCTGCAAACAATCTTGAAAACATTGTTTATCATGAAGGTTGTCTCAAAATAGAAGCAACCCATTATTATGATAATGATTTATTACTGAGACAAGTGCAATGGCCATCATTTTGAATACATCCTTTTAAAAATGCATCTTTTGTGCTAAATACATCAAAACAATATTTTTATTGAATTGTTATTATACCAGCTTCCAGGATGTGAAAAATGTTTTTGAGTTTCTTGTTTCAGAAATAATTCATTATCATATTAATGGGTTGTATCTATTTTAAAACAGTTTTGAATGATTTTGTCTGCAAATAAGTAGTAACACAAAATCTATTTTCCTCTCTAATCCAAGGTATTGGGATCGAGGATTAATAGTTGAAACAAAAAAGAACGCAACATTATAAGTAGTAGAGTTATTAGCATTTATATAGGCCCCCATTTTACATGGAAACACCCTATATTCAGACCAGCAGATGTGACCATTGCAAAAAAGCAAATAGAAGGGAGGCCCTTGCGTTTGAAGCCAGCTGTTACAATAACTTATACATCACATTCATTTTTCGTATTTTTGGCTGGGGCTGTAAAATATCCTATTTATCCTATTCACCAACTCCTCCACTCGAGCAGGATATGACACAAGGTCAATTTTTAAGCGGAGTTTAACAGGTTTGAATTCAGAGTTTTCCTTCTCCTAGACTAGTCACCCAGGACAGCAAAGTCGACAATTTTGCAGGTTTTCTTTTTTTGGCAAGTTTTTCACATCATAGATTGCTGATAGTCAATCACTGGATTCTGAGCGACAGCAAGTCTCCTCAAGTCTCCAGGACTCTTCTCAGCAATCTGGTCGCTTGGATTGTCTTTGTTCGTCCTCCGCTTTCTAACTCTACCATCCCCAGTACTAATCATTCGGAGATCGTTCCAAGCGCCCCAGTTATAATTGTTATCACCGTCACTTTCATGTTCCATAACGTTTTTTTTTTTTTTAGTTTGCATAGCTTTTATTATCATTTTACTATTTTGAGAGTTTTTCACATCAGCGTTAGCTGATGGTGTTTCACTCAAGTTTGATTGAATGTAAGTCTCGTCAAGTCTCCAGGACTCTTCTCAGTATTCTGATTGATCTTACTAATACCGCAGTTTGGATGGTTTCCACTCATGCTCTTATATCCAATTCCTTCACTGCCTTTACTAATCCTTTGCCGACTGTACCTAGCGTAACGTTTATTTATTATTATTTTTATTTTACTCATTGATAGTTTTCCACATCAGTTTTAGCCGATGGTCTTTCACTGGAGGCTTAGTGACAGCAAGTCTCCTCAAGTCTCCTGGACTATTCTCCAGTTCCCAATAGTGCTGTAGGTTGGATGGTCTTCACTCGTTCCCTAACCTCCAAGTCCTCCAATCCCCTTAAAATGTTTTTATTGTACCGAAAGCACCAATCACGATGGGTACAATTGTCACCTTCATGTTTCGTAGTTTTTCAATTCCCTATCAAGGTCGAGGTACGTATCCTTCTTTTCACATTCTTTCAGTTTTATTCTGTGGTCAGCCGGTACAGCAAAGTCCGCAATTTTACAAATTCTCTTTTTTTTTTTTTTTTTTTTTTTGGTTGGGGTAGATTATTATAAGGTATAGTCTTGTGTCCGAGATTAATAGATCCGTTTGTATGTCAAAGTCCCATTGGAGTTTATGTGTGTCATTCTCCGGGATACCTGCTGGGTTGTGCATATAGCAGTTATTCATATGGTCAAATTTAAATTTCTTGCACATTTTTCAGTGGATCCTATTGCCTCCCCAGTTTGGTCTAGTCTTACACTCCTTCTGTGCTAATTTGCTGCATTCTCTTATGTTTTTGATCGTTTTGTCTACATAATCTACATTTGCAATTTTGTTGCCTCTTATCTATTCTCCCTATTGGTATGATATTCTATCTATTGGTATGATTACTTCTTAGGGCGTTGTCTTGTGCGGTCATTAGGAGAGATTCTGTTTATCTCTTGAAGTTTCCTTTTCTTAGCAGCGTCCAGTTTTTCTCGTGTGAAATGTTGTTTATTGGTCGTTTAAAACGTCCAAAGATTTATTTTTCTTCCCATTTTTCCTATTTATCGTCATTCCGTTGTCCATTGTATTGTTTGTCTCGTTTCTGATGGCCGTGTTTTTCTATGTATGTCCTTGAATCATTGTATCGATGCGTCAACCCTGTCTTCAATATTGACAAATCCTCTTCCTTCCGCCTTTCTTGATTCATATAGTCTGTCAACGTCATCTCTGGGATGTGATGCTTTGTTCATGGTCATTAGTTTTCTTGTCCTTTGGTCCATTTACTTACTTTCCTCTTCGGTCCACTTCAAAAAGGGTCCCGAATATCTAACGAGAGATACAGTACAGTTATTTATTCTTTGATAAGGTTTCTGCTTGATAGTTTTGTCTCGAGTAGTTTTCTACTTTTCCTGTGATATTCTTTCTTAATTTTTTCTTTCATCTGCACTTCTTTGAGGTCGAGGTACTTATCCTTCTTTTCACCTTCCTTCAGATTTATTCTGTGGTCCACCGAGACAGCATATTCGACAATTTTTTCAAATTCTCTTTTCTTTTGGTTGATTATTATAAGGTCTGGTCTTCTGCACATTTCCCAGTGGATCACCTTGCCGACCCAGTCGTGTCTCGCCTTAGACTCCTTCAGTGTTAATTTGCTGCATTCGCTTATTATGTGATTGATCGTTTCGTCTCTGTCACCGCATAGCCTACATTTACTGTTTTGTTGCGTCTTATCTATTCTTTCTTTGATATGATTGGTCCTTATGGCGTTGTCCTGTTCTGCTATTAGGAGGGATTCCGTTTCTCTATTAAAGTTTCCTTTTCTTAGACAGGTCCAGGTTTTCTAGTGTGAGATGTTGTTTATTAGACGTTTAAAGCGGCCATCGAGTTGTTTTTCCTCCCATTTTTGTTTCCTAGGTGTTGTTATTCTTTCGTCTTTCGTGTTGTCCGTATCGACTCTGGTGGTTGTAATAAGTCCTCGTTTGTGTTTTTCTATGTAGTCTTCAAGCCGTTGTATCGATGCGTCAACGGTGTCTTCGATGCTGGCAAGTCCTCCTCCTCCCTCTTTTCTAAATACATATAATCTGTCAACGTCATCTCTGGGGTGTAATTCCTTATACATGGTCATTAGTTTATTTTTATTATTATTATTATTATTTACTCCTAAAGAGTTTTTCATATAAGCTTTACCTGGTGGTCTTTCAGTGAAGTCTGAGTGACAGCAAGTCTCTTAAAGTTTCCAGGAGTCATCTCAGTATTCAATAGTGTGGTAGTTTGGATGGCGTCCACTCGTCGTCTTATTTCCAAGTCATCCACCCCCTTTGATAATTCCTCTGTGATAGTAGCAAGAATACCAATTTAAATTGGTATAAACGTCACTTTCATGTTCCACAGTTTTTTTCAATTAGCTAGCAAGGTCGAGGTAATTATCCTTCTTTTCATTTTCTTTTAATTTTACTGTGGTCAACTGAGACAGCAAAGACCACAAGTTTGCAAGTTTTCTTTGTTGTTGATTATTATATGGTCTTGTCGTCTGACTGGGATGAGGTGATCCGTTAGTAGGTTTAAAATCTCAAAGGAGTTTATGAGTCTATTCTCAAGGATAACTGCTGGGTTTTTCACACCATCGCTAGCTGAAGGTCTTTCAATCGAGTCGAAGTAACAGATCGTCTCTTCTAGTCTCCAAGATTTTTCTTAGTATTCCGGCCGATCTACGTAATGCTTTCGTTTAATAGTCTCCACTCGTCCTCTTATTTCTAAGTCCTCCAGTCCCTG
Source organism: Sepioteuthis lessoniana (assembly GCA_963585895.1). Classification (NCBI taxonomy): domain Eukaryota; kingdom Metazoa; phylum Mollusca; class Cephalopoda; order Myopsida; family Loliginidae; genus Sepioteuthis; species Sepioteuthis lessoniana. The sequence continues at coordinate 15,799,169 of OY757931.1, read as the reverse complement.
TTCCAGGCCTTTGTACCGATCATTATAATTATTTGTTCTCTTTTGATGGTTCTTCACATCAGCGTTAGCTGATACTTTTTCACTGGAGTTTGAGAGACAAAAGTCTCCTCAAGTCTCCAGGACTCTTCTCAGTATTCTGGTCGATCTCAATAATGCCTTAGTTTCGATGGTCTCCTCACGTCCTGTTATTTTCAAGTCCTCCAGTACTTGTACTAATCCTTCGGTGACTGTACCAAGAGCACCAATTACAATTGGTATAATCGTCACTTTCGTGTTCCACAGTTTTGTTCAATTTCCTAGCAAGGTCAAGGTACTTATTCGTCTTTTCCCATTCTTTTAATTTCACTATGTGGTCCGCTGGGAGAGCAAAGTCTACAATTTTGCAAGTTCTCTTTTTTTTTTGTTGTTGTTGTTGTTGTTGTTGTTGATTATTATAAGATTTGGTTGTCTGGCCGAGATTTGGTTATCTGTTTGTATATCGAAATCCCAGAGGTGTTTGTGTGTCTCCTTCTCTCGGAAAGATTCCGGATTTGGCATATACAATTTCTTCGTAACGTCAAACTTCACCTTCTTGCACAAACCCCAGTCGTGGCTAGTCTTATATTCTATTTCAGCTCATTTAGTGCAATCGCTTATTATGTGATTGATCATTTCGTCTCTTTAACCACATAACCTACACCTGCTGTTTTGTTGGGTCTTTTCTATTCTCACTTTGATATGCTTAGTCCTCTTGGCGTTGTTTTGAGCTGCATTTAGAAGAGATTCAGTTTCTTACTAAAGCTTTACTTTTATTATTAATATTATTATTAATAATTGTAATTGTACAGCTGTGTGCAAATTATTCATATTATATACGAATACTTAATAAAGAGAAATATTATAAGATTGTATTACTTATAATCATTAAACTGGGCCAAAGCAAATGAGCTCTAACAACTCATCTAAAAATAGTTATTTACAGACTTACAAATCACGCACACACACACACACACACCCATACTCTCTCTCTCTCTCTCTCTCTCACACACACACACACACACATACATATATATATACGTGTGCATACAATAAGTTTCAAGTCTTTTTTGTAGAGGCATTTAAAATTATCGTAGACTCTTGAAAATTCAGTATGTTATTGCTATACATCTTATTAGATGACTGACCAATTTTTATGATTTCAGGAGGGTTTCACATTCTTAGAATTTAAAATGCATAGGTTTTTTAAAGGACTTTTTTGTACGTAACAGGGAATCTTCCTCTCTCTCTATCTCTCTCTCTCTCTTTCTCTCTCTCTCAGTCTCTCTGTCTGTCTCTGTCTGTCTGTCTCTCTCTCTCTCTATATATATATATATATACGTTGTGCTTCAATAAGTTTCCAGACTTTTTTGTACAGGCATTTAAAATTGTTGTAGACTCTTGAAAATTCAGTATGTTATCGCTATACATCTTATGGGATGACTGACCAATTTTTATGATTTCAGGTTCAAACGACCAGCTAGAGCAGATGGGCATCAAGTTAGTTCCCCACCTTCCTTAAGTCTAGACCTTGCTCTCTGTGACTTTTGGCTATTCCCCAAGCTCATAGGCTGTCGTTATGAGACAATTGAGGAGATGAAAGAGGCTGTGACGAAGGTCATTGGCACGCTCACACAAGGGGACTTCCAGAAGTTGTTGGAACGGTACTAAAGTGCATTGCAGCCGGAGGAGATTACTTCGAAGGGGACTACAGTTTCACGTGTGTACTATCAATAAAAGTATCCATACGAAAAAACTTGTTTAATGATCCTTGTATCTCTTTATATAAGAGCTATCAATCAGATATAAAATAGGATATCGTAAAAATAATGAAATAAAAACTAATATATATATATATATATATATATATATATAAGTGCTTGTGTGTATGTGTGTGCGTCGGGAGGTTTTGCTCGTTTGTATGCGAGTGTGCACGTGCGTGTAGGTAAACATGCATTCACCTGAATAGAACTACTCACACATACAAAGGTATATATATATATATATATATATACAGAGAGAAAGAAAGAAAGAAAGAAAGAAAGAAAGAAAGAACGTGAGTGAGTGTGTGGGAGAATTCCCCGAGAATTATATAGCAATTTTTTGCTTCGAGTATTCCTTCTCAAACAGACATCATTAATAAATGCACTATACGAATACTTACAACTTGCAACTGGTAGGAAAACTTTATCTCGGACGAAAATAAGTATTAGTTTCTGCTACTTTGCATAAAATAACTTTAATCGTCCATTAAAGCTTGAGACAGACGTGTCTGAAACGGCGTTCTGAGGGACACTCTCTCAAGATTAATGTCTATTAAATTTCCGCTCACGGTCACTGTTGCTGAAAGAAAACAATCATTGATTGAAGCAGAGATAGCTGTCATTATTGATTGTATTATAAAATGGCAAAAACCATTGCCTCATCCGCATCTTCAGAATCATCATCATCATCTTACCAGGGGGTCGGGACCCAGTGATGGCACGAGAGTTTTCTTGACTAAGACGGACTCATTTGTCTCTGTCATAGTTGTATAGTACATTTTTTAATTAGGTTTGGTTTAGTTGGATTTTATGGCATACCATCTCTTATTGGTTATTTAATGCCAAATCTATTTAGACACATATAAACAGTTCTATTTCAAACCATTCAGCTTAGCACGAGTACAGTTTTTTTTTTTGTTGACACACAGCTATATGTAAAAACAGTTACATTTTAAACTACTCAATTTAGCATTAGTTCACAGTTTCAATGTCAAAAACAGTTATATTTCAAATAATTCAGTTTTGCATAAGCCCACAGTTTAGTTATATTTGAAACATAGTTAGAACCCTATCAGGTGTTACCAAACGGGGCCAATCTGAACCAGGAAGCGATAGCAATGAAGGGATATTCCGCTTTGCCAAAAGTTTCAGGATTACTGAAACCTCACTATCAGATTGTTTAGTGTCATATGCAGGACAAGTGAGTCTTTCCATTTACAGAGATGCAATTACAGTTTTCTACAAACCCAGCCGACGAGGCCATTTTTTAATCACATTGTGCCCATTCATATAACCAAATAGTTGTTCTCCACGGAGTTTGGAACGTTAATACTTTTGTATTCGGAGTTGTTAATCTCCTATACTGGTTGCCGACCTAGGGTTGTGTACACGAATTTGTTCTACTATATGTATTCATCTAAACCCTTCGCCTCGAGCAGGGTGTGATATAACGTCAAATTTTTAGCGGAATACAACGGGAGGCATAAGTCTAGTGTAACGGTTATTTCTGTGGGGAAAAAATTGTAACCTGACGTCAAATTCTGGACGAAGCTGCTTGCATCGTACTTAGCGCAAACACCCTTGTGAAAGGCCTGAAGTTGTCTGTTTCCCTTCCCTAGTTAAAATTATATAACCAGACAGATTGGGTTGTTTAGCCATGATTAGGCAACCCATCATGGAAAAGGAAAATTCTGAAATAGAACTAACTATACTCTTCTTAAAATTTGAAATATCGCAGCCTGCTCTTGTCGGAGGGGTTGGGTAAATACATTCTGCTGATTTCCATTCTTTTATACTGGTTGTATTTCGTTAAAGAAACAGTTAGTCGAGGGGGCATATGGATTCATGCCTTTCCAAATTGTATGTTCTACTAAAATCGTAGAAGATGGTTGGTGGGTTGGGTGGTGGATTGTATTTTTCGGCATATCAACCCTGGTATGCAATTTAAAAGCAAATTCTCCCTCCCTCCCCCTCTCTCTGTCTCTCTTTCTTTCTTTCTGTCTGTCTGTCTGTCTCTCACTATATATATATATATATATATATATATTCATCTAATTTTGATTATTCTGTTTTTCTACTTTCTTTATGCTGTCCGATTCAAATCTATATATATATATATATATATATATATATATATATATATATATATATATATATTGATAACAGAGTGCATATTATGAATGATATCTTTGTAGTACATAGTAATAATTATTAATATTGATTAGAATGGTTTGTTATTGGTATGAGTTATTCAATAGTAATTATCATATTAAGTAATAACATTGTGTTTGTTATTGATGTCTATTATTGCTTTTGTTGGATTTGATGTTCTTAATATATATAATTATAATGAGCTGATGATTAGTTTATAATATTAATAGGTTTGATGATTTGTATTGATAATTGTGATAGTAATATTAATTGTGATAATATTTTTTCATGTCATTATCTTTAATAATTTGAATGATTTTATTTATAAATTTAAAGATTTGAGGTTAGGTAATAATATGAATATTATAATAATGTGAATGATATAATTGTAATCTTGAGGATATAGAATACTATCTTGCATTTGTTTTTAATTCTAGATAATGTCTTAATAATAATCGGTATAATTTTTCTTTTTCTTTCAATGTGATCAATTAAAGAGTATAAAAAAGTAAATTTCTTTTTTTTTGTTTTTGTTTTTTGATAAAATAATATTAATATACAATATAATATTTCATAGTATAACTTAATTTTGTTATGAAGTTATTAATACACATGTAAGTTTTTTTATTGTAGATTATTTTCTCTTCCCCCACAAATCAATTTATTTCTTTATTCTGTATATTTTTTTTACTTATTTCCTTCATTTAGGTTTAAAATATTGTTTGCTATTAGATAAAAAAAAGAGCTGGAAAGAAAAGAGAAGTCAAAAATTGATAAATGAATTGAATGTCATTTGTCAACCAGACATGATAAACAAATGGTGTGTTGTTTATTTAAATAACACATAAATAAATAAATATATAAATAAATGAATAAAAAGATAAAAAATATTTAAAATATTTAAAAATTAAAAAAGCAAATGAAATTTGGGTTAGAGAGATAGGGTAGCCGGAATTTTATGGGTTTTTCTAAATCTTCAGTTGAAATTTCTCATTTCTTTGTCCGAAAATGCAGATCTAACATTTTAAAAATATAGAGTCTACTAAAACATGACGTAATGGTTACGTCTTCCTCGCGAGAGTATGAAAATTTCTCTATTGCATTCCAAATGGCGTTTTGCGAAAAAGAAAATTCTTTTTTGATGGGATTACTACGGCTTGTCAGTTCTAAAACTTGCTTATGAAATTCTCTCTTGATTTACTTTGTGAGTTTGCAGAAGTAATTTTTCTCTTTTTTTTTTTTTTCGTTAAGGGATCAGTTGTTTTTGCTATTTTTCTTTCATTCTTCCTTGGACCTGCGATTGCTGTGTATTCTGACACTTTACCAGATCTAATAAAATACTTTTGAAATCCTCCTTGACAAGTGTGTCTTTAAGAAAGAAGAACCGAAAAATATGCAGTTTAAATAAAAAAAAAAAAAAGGGTTTCGCGATAATTTGCTTTTTGTTAGAAAAAGAAATTGATTCTCGTTACTTGGAGTCTTGTGTTCCAGATCAGTGTACTGTTGTAATACTTTGTAGGTGCCCGTGGTGTAATGGTTATCGTCGTAGGAAATGGACACGGCGAACGAATTCAAAACCTGGACGAGACTGACTGCATTTCACATAGCACTAATACCCTAGGGAAAGGTATGAATTCAATTATTCTCCCTCCAGCTATGGGTAAATAGTAGGGCAGACTGTATTCTTCAGGCTTGGTGAGGCAACAAGTCTAGGAGAAAGAAAACTCTGAATTCAAACTTGTTAAACTCCTTTAAAAATTGAACTTGTGTCATATCCTGTCCGAGCGGAGGGGTTGGTAAATATGGTTCTGTAGTAATACTTGCTTTTTCTTTTTCGGTTTTACTTTTCTGGTTTTGCCAGATGCTTTTCAAGTGAAAAGAGTGTGACAAAAAGAACAATTTTTCTAACATCCACTGTTAGAATAAATCAGCAATTACCACATAGTCCTTTTTCCCAATTGTTTGTGCAGTAAACAAAATTGGTAAAATGCTCGTTCGCTGCCGCCTTGTCCTCCTGAGATATTTTCGTGGTAGTACGAATCCTTGTTCGGCAATTATTTATATACGACTAGATTTTTCACAGGCTGACTTTTCGCGTTAGTTCTTTTATGCAAACTTGCTTGCTTTTTTTTTAGGAGAGTTCCTTTTTTAATCCCAGTGGTCCTCGCAAATCCTTTGTCGCAAAGTTGTGGCCTGTTAGGAACCAGAAAGAAAACATGGAAGAAAAGAAAGTAGATGGTACAAGTGTACTGAATAAACTGAACATATATACAAAATAAGAGTGATAGTACCGCAGGTTCGACTGCTGGGAGGAAGTCTCCCCGAAAGTAAATCGGGTTAATAATTATGAAAGAGGAAGAATTAATAATATAGATAGGTCACCATAACAGATGGTGATGATGAGGATGAAGTTCTGTTTTGAGTATTCAGCGGCCCCAGTGGACTGAGCCATGTAGAAAAAGAGAAAAATTGGAGTTCACTGTTTCCCAAGGGCTTTACAATAAAGAAAATGCAAATTTCTACGGTTGTAATTTAAACTCGGCTCACCCATTCCGTTTTTCGCGTCAATAACCGTTTATACTTTTATGAATTCTATTATAGTCAGTTCCACATTTAACAATCCTCTTGGATCAGTGATCAGTTTCGTTTTTGTTCAACCATAATTTAATTATATGTTTAAAGGCGAACAGCTAGCTCGTAAGCTTTTGTAATTGGCAAATTTCTACTTCAGCATTTCCCTGTCGACTTGGAAAGAACAATAAAGTCGTTGATTGCTTATCACAGTGTAAGAGGTGTCATGGACTTAAAGAAACTCCGTCAGCTCTTTAAGCAGACAATGAAATGATGTCAATACATTGAAAATGTTCAATTTCTCTGTGGAAGATTTGACAGGGTGTATTTTTTTTAATTTTCTACAACTTCACGCCTTTCCCTGTAAGACAATACCAAATACTTCCTCAGACAATGACCACATTATCGGCTTGGACGGTATAATACTCCAACTTCCCCTCCATTGAGGGTAAGACACCTCCCAAGAGTGTCATGGGTATGAAACTTAACTGCATTTGAGGATGAGGCTCTAGTTTGGGAACTTTGAGGAATATGGTGTAACCATACATTGGCATGACTCCCAGGTTCACTTCAACCTGGATTGATAATACCGTATAAGTATTTGTCAAATAAAACTGCCCAATAATTTAATAAGGATTTTTATTAGTTATTTGAGACCATACAACTTGGTGCACATTTTTTTTTGTATATAGGAATACTTGATTTATTGAATTAATTTTAATTAGCAATAAAATAAACCATTCAACTCTATGCTAACAAATGATTAATATTGAATATAACTATTAGTGTTTGGTAGAAATATTTGAAACGATTTGACTGACCATTTCTTTATTATTTCTTTTTTTTAATTTTTATTTATTTTATATATTTATTTTTCAAATTTTGTTTTATTTGTTTCGTTAATTTGTCTTCTTTTTATCTTTGTTCTAATTTAAAATTTTGATTGTTTGCTTAAAGTTTAAAGGAACTTTAGAAGCAATATGTTATTTTTGTTGAATTGCAGAATAATGTTTTGAAATATGTAATTATCATAATGAATGGATCAAGCATTGTTCAGCATCACCTAATATTTATAGAATTTTATAAGTTTTACTATAATTTAAAGTCAGAAATAAAAGAGGGTGGTATTTGATTTTAAAAAATCCCCAAAAGACGGTTAGCTTCAAGCAATATTGAGCAAGTCCTGGAGGCAACACCCCACAAAGCAGCAGCTATACGGCCACCTACCACCCATCACGAAAAATATCGATGTTTGACGAACCAGACACGTGGGACACTGCTGGAGATGTAAGGACGAGCTCATAAGTGATGTACTCCTATGGACCCCTTCACATGGCCAAGCAAAAGCAGGGCGACCAACTAAAACTTACATACAGCAGCTCTGTGAGGATACGGGGTGTAGCCCTGAGGTCCAGCCGGAAGCAATGAACAATAGGTAGGGGTGGCAAGAAGGGGTCAGGGATATCCGTGCTGATGGCACGACAAGATAAGAGATGAAATAAAAAGAAGTGAAGTTTTTTTTTAGTTTTCTTTTTAAAAGATTTAATTTAAACTTTTGAAGACCACTTTTTTTTTCAAATACCATTCAACAAATTCATTTAATTTAGATATTGTTCCATCAATAATGAATGATTTCAAGTTAACGATTAAACAGATATATTTGTCCCACATATGGGACCCTTATAATTACTACCCACGTTCTCTACATTCTCCAAAGTTCTAGAACATGAGCTTCACCATCAGAAGTTTTTGTGTCATATCCAGACACATAGTGGATGAAAGCGAGTTAATCCCCTCTGCACAGATGCAGTCGGCCTATTCTACAGCCCAAGCAAAAATGGCTGGGAGATAAGGAAATTCTTAATTTTTCCAATGTGATTAATCTGAAAATGAAAGTAATAGTACGACAGGAGGTCGAATTAGCTTAATCCGATATCACATTGGCACATTAACGACTACAACATGAGGACTTTCACCAGTATTGAAGTGTGTTTGTCGCTATCAGAGACCATGACACTTTTTAACCAGCTGACTGATTATAGTCGTTATTCATCTGCAGAAAGTGTTAGTATCTTTTTATATCGATTTCTTAATGTTTTCATTTCGTTTTTATTCCTCTTTTTTTCTTTGGAATTGGTCTATTTTCCCTGTTTAATTTAATTCACAGGAAGTTTTGTTTTAGGGGATCATACTCAATCCTAAGACCCAAAATCCAATAAACATTATTTCTCTTACCATCGCTACACTTCTGAAATTTAAGGTGGTATAATGTGCGTAAACCATTATATTTAATATAGTTAAGGACGTATAGTACAGGCAAATGCTAAATAATGAAACCGGAATAAAAAAAATTCAAAGCCATAAAATTTTAAGGGAAAATAAAATTGTGAGAAGCAAGTGAGAAGGATTGGGGGCGAAAGATGAGTGAAATTATGAAGATAAGTTAAATGTAAGCGACGAGGAGCCAAAATAAAACTATTGAACTACAAAGAGTACAAAATACATTTGCCTTTAAATATGCTTCTTATGAAAAACCGTGTGATCATTTTCTTTATAATCAGGGAGAAAAATACAAAGGAAAGACAGGCAGATGAAAGTAAACAATATTATAGAAAGAAAGAAAAAAAGAAAGACAGAAAGAAAGAAAATACTTGAGAAAAAGACGAGAAAGCTATATAAGAAATATTAAGCAATTTTAAAAGGGAGAAAAACAAAGAAAATGAATGAGAAAGAAAGAAAAAAAGAAAGAAACAAAAAAACAAAAGTACTGGAGACACAAATCGAAAGAAAATATATAGAAAAAAGAAAAATCTAAAAAGCGATGAAAACAAAGACGATAAATGTGAAAGAAAGAATGAAAAATGGAGTTGGAATAAAAAGAAGAAATGAAGGTTAAATTACGAAAGAGTGAATTTTTATATATATATATATATATATATATATATAGAGAGAGAGAGAGAGAGAGAGAGAGAGAGAAAGAGAGAGAGAAAGAAAGAAAGAATATAATTGATTTTCTTCAAGAAAAAGAAAAAGAACAAAACAATTGGAAAATGAAGAGTCAGTGAAAGAAAGAAAAAATGATGAAATACCAAAGAAAGAGATAATCTAAAAAGACAGAAAAGAAAAGAAGTAACAAAAAAAGATTACAGTGTAGAAAAAGAAAGTCCGATAAAAAAATAGTATTAATGAAGAAAAAAAAACATTGAACATTTTGTTGAGAATAACGTAACTACAAAATGAAATAAAAAAATATATACTATTAAAATGCTTTCAAAATGATGCTGTCATGAAGAAGCAAAAGATATTTAGCTTTTTCATCAGAAAAAGGAAATTCTACAAATGACGTAAAACCAAAGAAAGAATGAAAGAATAGAGAAATCGAAAGCTCATAAAAGGAATGAACGACGGAAAGAAAGAAATATGATTACAAGAACTTAAATAAAAAAAAGAAATGTTCTCCAATAAAAATTGCCTAAAAGAAAGATCCATGGCCTTTTGTTGGTGATGGAGGTTACTTCTTATTGGAAATGTAGCAAAAACAAGAGGGAAAAAGATGGTTGTCCATTATGATGACATACAGATATGTTGCGTATATGAGATGTCGTCTGCTTAGCAATTACCCGCCGAGCCGTCTGCAGGTCTTCACGTTTTGATTATCGGTGGAACCCACCGCCTGGTGACAAATTGCTAAAGTGTTGACATAGAAGCCTTTAAGTAGAAGTTGAGACTTTCAGTGAAGCAGATAGCACATATCGACAAAACGAACAAAGATGTCGGCTAAAGGGTTCCAATTCTTTTTATGTTTTCTTATTCTTTTTTTTTTCTTTTTCATTTTCAAAAATCCCACTGACGATTACGTCAATATCTGCAGGGCTAACTTTTTGACGAGATGGAAGTGGAATCGCAGTAGTAACACCGATTGCTTTTTTTTCTGTTTTTTTTTTTTTTTTTGTAATTTTTAAATGTTTTCTGCGCATGTGCAGTTTTCTTTATTTTGTCGTTTATAATTGTTTTAGTTTTATGTTTTGCTTTGTTGATTTCTAACATTTGCCCGTTCTTTTCTTCTTTTTTCTATTTTTTTTTGTTAGTTATTATTTTTTTTTTTATCTTCCTCTTATTTCTAGAAATTTTCTTACCCTCCAACCTTTCTTTGATTTCTTTCTTCATTTTACCTTTATTTTATTTAGTGTTTTTTTTTTTCTTTCTACTTGCTTTCATGCTTTCACTATTTCTACTGTCTTAGCATTCTATTTTTTTTTTACTTCTATATTTCATTTATTAATTATTCTCTTTCCTTCCTAAATTCTTTCTGCATTTCTTTTTTTTACCCTTCTTTTCTTGCGTTTTCATTTCTTTACTCATTAATTATTTTTCTGTCAAGCCTGTCTAGAGTCTTTGTCAATGTCCTTTTTTTTTTGCAGTATATTTTAATGTGATTTCGTTGATATTGCTTTGTCTTCTCAATCATCTGCCTTACATATATCTTTCTTTTTTATTTGAGACATTTTTCTCTTGCCGTTTGCTAATTTTATTTTTTCTGATTCATTTTTTATTCTATTATAGCACCCAATTAAATCATTCTTTTTTTTTAATTTCTTCCCAATCTTATCATCAAAATCTTTTTCTTACATTGTCTTCGGCCACTATTTATGAGAGCCACTCCGAACGTAACACAATTTATTACGACAAAATCAGTAGCAGATTGGTGGAACACAATAGCATCATTTGATAGAGCAACGTCTCGCTTACGAGACAGTGTCTCTCATCATAGTCATCATCATTGCGTATGCATTTTACTCGGCAATGAACATAAACCCGCATGTCGCACTCAAGAAAAACAACTATTGGAGCGCTGATAGCGTAACGATTATCTACCTATTTGCGTGAGAAATGGAATCATTGACCCAAGTTCAAATCCTGGACAAGGATGTTTGTATTTTACTTCTGTATAATAGCCTTGGGAAAGGCATGAATCCATTTGTTCTCCCCTACTGAAATAAAAGGAGAAGGTCCAATTCAAATCTTTAGCTTTTGGTTCTTAGCTTAGTTAAGACAACCAGTCTAAGAGAAAGAAAACTGTGAATTTGAATTAAGTGTACTCCATTTGAAAATTGATCTCGTGTTACACCCTGTTCATGGGGGAGGGGTTCATTCAAAACTAACGCTTCCTATTTTATAATATTGATCCAATGACTAAAGCAGATATTGTGGTCTGAATACGTTGCGAGTGACATTAAAGGTAGAGTAAGTAATGTTAGCGACCATTGTCGAGCGAGACTCGAACGCTCCCTTTTCAGTAGCTACTACACCGAGGTCTAGGGGAGAGCGCTTCTCCATTCCCTGGATCGCTCTACTTTACCCTTCATCCTTACATTATAATGCTGAGTGATAAGCACAGCGGCATCAAGTACCATTTTTGAGTCTTTGGTATGACTCAACTTGGGATTGAACCCTGGTCTCCTGGATCATTGGCAAACACGCTACTCATCAGGTCATAAAACTTACTCCATGTTTTATTTAATAATTTTATTTTATTTTAAATTAGTAATCACGTTAAATTAAGAAAAAATATCTAAATGTAAACATAACAGAGACAGTCCCTTCAAAAAGAATCTTACTTATCAAAATTATTATCTTTTTCGAGATTTTCACACCACTGTAACAAGAAGGTCCCGTAAGATGTCTACAATTCTTACAAGAAGAAAAAAAGAAACAAACAGACGAAAAAAAAAAAAAAAAAGAAAAAGAGTTAAAATGAATCGAAAAGAAAGTGCTGCGGTGTGGAAATTCTTAATTCTTCCTTTAATCACCACTTCCTTCGGTCAGTTCTCCATATTCTTGTTACTAGTGATCTAACGCTAATGTGTATCACAGTCACTTTGATTTTTTTAAAATTTCTTTGTCAATGTCCAAGTATTTATCTAATTTTCTGCTTTTCATTTACTTTCTATCAGTGATCTAACGAAATAAAAGTTCGTTCCTTCTTGTTATTTTTTTCTTTTTCTTCTTGTAAATTTTCCAAACCAATTTTTATAGTATTTTCACTGGAGTCTAAATAACAGCATGTCTACTCAAATGTACTCCTTTCGAGTTTTACACGTCAGATCTAAATGTTGTGTTTTCATAGGAGTCTAAATGACACCATGTCTACTCAAATGTACTCCTTTCGAGTTTTACACGTCAGATTTAAATGTGTTTTTACTGGAGTCTAAGTGACAGCATATCTACTCAAATATACTCCTTTCGAGTTTTCACATCAGAATTAAATGCTAGGTTTTTACTTGGATTAGAGTGACTGTAAGTCTTACCAGCTCAATGAAACTCTTGTAAGTTTTCTCATTGGTTTGTGCAGTACTATGGTCTGGTTATTGGTGGTTCTTCTTTTCCCCAATTCCTTCAGTCTCTTTTACTGTTTTTTTTTAGACTGATCGAAAATTTAGAGTTGCAATAGATACCATTTTAACTTTAATCTTCCACGACTTTTTAATCCCTCTGCCAAGCCACACTTTCCGTTCTTTTTTTTTTTTTTTGTTTTTTTTTTTTGTTTAAGTCTCTGATCTGCATCACCGACAAAATTGGCTAGATAATAAATTAACCAATTTTTACTTTTACATTATTCACGATTATCACTGTATTTTGAGCTGATATTAATAAACATTCTCTTCCTCTCTCAAAATATTCCCTTCCTAATCAAACCCAGTTATTCATATATCCAATTTCTCCGGTTTTTCGCTTGAACTAACCATATATATTTGTCACTGGCTCCCACCAAACAGGATTTGACACAAGGTTGGCTTAAAGTGGGTATTAGGGGAGGAGAAAGTCGGCACAAGCCGAGGCTCGAGCCCTGCTAGATTATGCTGGTCCTCAGCCCACTTAGTGCAATGTGAGCTGGATGAGCCTCGCTGGTCATGTACCCAAATCTGTGTCCTGGCATCTATGCCTGATTTTAGCTTCAACTGAACAGCAAGGTCCAGTGCCATATAATTTAATTCCAATGTTTGTTTTCTTGATTTTTAGAATTATTTCTTTCATATCTGTTCGCCAATTATTTCTTTTTGCATTGTTGTTACAAATTGCTGAAAATTAATCTCTATAAGCCCTTTTTTTTTATATATTCTTCGAGTATGTAAATTTGCTGGCAAGTTCTCTTTCTCCTCCTTTTTTTGTTACATAGAGTCTGTTTATGTAATCCCACTAATGTAAGTCTTTGTTTAGCGTCATCAATTTTCTTGTTCTATGAAGCATATTTCTGATACTCTAATACAATTTGAGGGAGAGTCTCTGTGACGTAGTAGAACAGTGACAAGCTTTCAAGACTGCGACACCATAATAGATATGTCATTTTATTCCCTTCTGGACTTATAACCCTTGGAAATATGCAAACTATTTTATCCTCGCTAGCAATGGCTTGCTTTCGTTTCGTTTCGTTTTGTTTTATGGTACATCGACCGTTGTATTTTTTTTTAATGCCAAACCCATTTTTATAAATAAAAGAGTTCCATTTTTAACAATTAAGTTTAACATAAATACAGAGTTTCAATTTTAAAAATTCTATTTTAAACAATTCAGTTTAGGATAAGTATCCTGTTTCTATGTCAAAAACTCTTCCATTTCAAACAATTTAATTCAGCGTAAGTACACAGATTCAATGTCAAAATTCAGTTCTATTTCAAACAATTCAATTGACCTGAAGTTCACTGTTTAGATATATATGACCCATAGATAGGATCCTATCAGGTGCTACCACTACGATTAAGTTTAGACCTGGGAGCAATGGCAATGAAGGGGTACTCCACATTCCCCAAAGCTCCAGCATTACTGGAACTTCACCATCAGATTGTTTCGTGTCATATCAAGCCGTTGGGAAAGTTTTACCGCACTGCAGAGAAGCAGTCGGTGTATTTTACAGCTCCAGTCGACTGGGCCAGCTACCTATGGGTTAAATAACACCACCACTGTTCGCCTATAAGGATGCATTTAGTAGACAATATCAAAGACTGATATTCAATCAAACTAAGAAACCAAATTATTATGATTTTAAGAAGAGAATTTTTTTCCCGTTATTTTATTTGTTTTTTCCTTTCGCGTTCAGGTTATTTGTTTTTATTTTTTGTTTTGTTTTGTTTATTCTTTGATAATAAGACCTAATATAAAATAATGTACTCAGGCCAGGGCTCAAGTGTCGAGACAAAAATTGCTGAGTAACATTGAGGTTGAATGAAATGGGAAGAAGAGTAATAAAAAAAGTAGAAATTGCTGTTACAGGGAGAGATAAGAGAAATTCGGATTTTCTATTTTTTTTTTTTTCCTTTTCTTATTAACTTTCTATATTTCTGTTATTTCCATTTATTTATTGTACCTAATTTTTCCTATACATTCGTCTACTTTTCCTTCTTTCTTTCTTTCTTTCTTTCTTTCTTTCTTTCTTTCTTTCTTTCAAGTATGTTTTTCGTCAGTCATTTTTGTTATTCTTTCTCTTCATTGACTCTTTTTAGCTTTTCTTTCTTTCTTTCTTTCTTTCTTCCTTTCTTTCTTTCTTTCTTTTTCTGTTGTCGTGTCGTTTCTCTTTTCCGTCTGTGGCAATTTCTCCTTGTATATTTCTTTCACTCACATTTCTGTATATTTTTACAAAATTTTTCCTTCCTGTTGATTGTTTGGATTTATTTCATTCATTCTCCCTTTTTTTCACCCTTTTCTTTCTTTCTTTCTTTCTTTCTTTCTATGATTCATTCTCTCTTTCTTTCTTTCGCCTTTTCTTACATTCCTTTCTTTCTTTCATTTATTCTTCATTTGTTTTCATTTTTCTCTTTTTCTTTCTTTACTGAAGGTTTTATTTCTTTCTTTCTTCACTTTTGTTACCTTCTTTTTTTCTTTCTTACTTTCTTTCTTTCTTTCTTTCTTTGATTTGTTTCTATGTTTATTTTTTCTCTCTTGTCTTACGTTTCTTTTTTTCTTTTGTATATTATTTTCTTATTTTTCCTTTTTCACTCTCACAATTGTGTTTATTTGCTTCTTGGAGTTTTTCTTCCTTTTTTTCAAAGATCTAACCTTTTTTTTCGATCTTTCTTCACTGACGTTCCTTTTTTCTTACATTCTTTCATTTTTCACTGATATTATCCACTTCTTTCTTTCTTTCTTTCTTTCTTTCTTTCTTTCTTTCTTTCTTTCTTTCTTTCTTTCTTGTTGGGTTTTTCCTTTTAAAATCGTTTTAAAAATATTTCTTTATATTTTCTTATAAAATGTCCTTTCCGTGGATTATTCCTTTTTTTTTTTCGTTCATTCCTTTTTCTTTACTTTATCGGCGTTTATTATTTTAATTATATCATATTTTCTTCCTTCTTCGGTGATGTTATTGTCTTTCTTTACATGTTTTTTTCTATTCTTCTTTTCTTATTTCTTTCTATCTTTCTTTTTTCAAGAATTGACGTTTCATTTTTTTCTCTCTTATTTTATTCTCTTTTTTTCTTTCCTTCTTTCTCTCTATGTTTCCTTATTTTTGTTTCTTCTCTGATATTCTTCCCTTTCTTTCTTTCTTTCTTTCTTTCTTTCTTTCTTTCTTTCTTTCTTTCTTCCTTCACTGATGTTTCTTTCTTCACTGATGTTTTCTTTCCTTTTCTTTATTCTCATTTAATTATTTTGAATGTTTTTCTTGATTCTTTTTATTTTTCTTTTCTGTTAATTTTTCCGTATTTTTGTGTTCATTTTTTTTTTCATTTTTTTATTTTTTCTTTCTCTCTTTCTTTCTTTCTTTCCTGACGTTTTTTCTTTTTATATTTCTTTGTTCAGCGAGTGTTATTTCTTTTTTCATTGAAATTTCTTTTCTTTCTGTTTTCCTTTTTTTCTCTCTTTCTTCACGACCATAACTCTTTCTATCTTTCTTTATTAATTCTACTGTCTGGTTTTTTTTTTCTTTCTAATGTTACTTTCTCTCTCTTTTTTTCTTTTTTCTTCACTGACAATATTTATTTTCATCTCTCACCGACTTACTTTAAAATTCATTTAAATCATTTACATTCTTATCCTTCATTTTTTCTTTCCTATCCGCTTTCCATTTCCATTTTTTATACGCCATCAATAACTCCACTTTGACTCGTTTGATATCTTCAACTTTCTCCAATTTTCTATATTCTTTATCTCATAGGGAGATAGTAATATTTCCATTATACCAGACTCTCGTTGTTTTAGCCATTATTAATCTTTGTTATATTTTTTTATGTCGATTTTCCCAGTTTTCATTTTGCTCTTTTCTAAAATGTCTGAAATGGCGTCTGTGCTAATTTGTAAAGCTCTGTCATAGATTGTATGAACGTTTTCTTACGACAGCGTATCTGTCGGTTTGGGGATTGTCTATATTGCGAAACTTCAAATAGGTATGACGTATGCTTTGAGATACATTCAGAAAGAAAAAAAAGAAAAACTTTGGACAACATTTAATCCTTAATCTCAGCACTTTACTTACTGCCAATTGAAGTTGAGTGAAAATTCATTAAATACTCATTTTTGTGGTTTTACGAAAACTTTAAACTCTAAGGTAATAAAAAAAGTTTCGTACCTGAACAAAGAAGTCGTAAGTATTTTTCGTGTTTCGAGATTCCTATGTTCTATGTATATATGTTATGAACATTCTATGTACGTTTCAATATTCATGTATGGCTATTGTACACTGCTCTCACAACGCCGATTAAAAACGAGTCTTCAACGTCAATAAGAAAGCTGGTTAATGAATGAAAGTCCACACAAAAACTGTGAGTAGAACAATTAAACAATATTTAAGGCCGAACCTTAAGCCCCATCATTGCACTTTACTATGTTTTATAAAAAAAAACGAATACAACTTCCTATCCAAATAATGGTTTGCTTAACACTGCTATTTAGGAGGAATGGAATAAGATGTCTGAAGAATTTATTTTGAAGGCAAATTATTTCAAAAGCGTGTTCATTCAATATCTTAAAAAAAAATGGTGGCTATATTGAGTAAGTTTTATTGTTTTGTGTCTATCTTCTTATTTTGCCATTTATTCCTAAAATTAAAATTAATCTTGGTTTATAATAGAATTGTTTACTATGAAACAAGAATATTCTTAATTTTGTACACACACACACACGCACACACACACACACACACATATATATATATATATAAATGAGAAAAGTTTGCACAATACTAGACGTAACTACGGCAGAGCGGCTAGAAAACTCAGAAAAATATTAAATTCTAAGTACGAATACCGTTACTTAGAGTTTCATGTGCTGTGTACAGTCATCAGATAGATAAGTGATTTATTGAAGGTTCGTTTGCTGTTTTCTGATTCACGATTGTGCGAAATGTCATGACACAGAAAAAGGCTACAGATTAAACTTAGAATAACCGACGTTATATTCATAATGTAATATGGTTGGTTGATTGGTTGGTTGTTTTTTATGGCATATTAACCTTTGTGGGTTATTTAATGTCAAATAATTTTCTATACAATTAATCAGTGCTATTTCAAACAATTCAGTTTAGCATGAGTACACATTTTATGAAAAACATTTCTCTTTCCAGCAATTCAGTTTAGTCAAACAGTTCTAATTCAAACAATTCAGTTTTGTATAAGTTTAGTTTTTATCCAGACAGAGTTCTTTTTCAAATATTTCAGTTCAGCATAAGTACGCAAATTAAATATCAAAACAGGTCCATTTCAATTCAGTTTAGCATAAATACGCATTTAAGTTCTATTTGACCCATAGATAGGGCGCTATCCAGCACCGCCTCTCTGGGCCAGAGTGGACCTGGGAGCGATGACAATGAAGAGGTACTCTGCATTCCCCAAACCTCAAGCATTATTGGAACCATACTATCAGATTGTTTGTTGTCATATCCAGGATACTTGTTGTCGGGGTTACCCCTCTGCAAAGATGTAGTCGGTGTATACATATATATATATATGGAAAAACTGGAAATAAATGAGTCAGTATAAAAGTGTGCAAATATGAATAAAAAAAACAATGTCTTCAGAGGATAATTTTCTTGAATTATTTGCAAACGTTAAAGCTTTTGGGTTTTAAACCTTTCTCAGGACTATGAATTTCTACATTAATTGAAGAGATAAGTAGTTTTAAATAGTCTATTTCAGTTTTTAGCGTTCATTTTTAAATTCATGTGATTCTTTTTAAAGAAATACGTTACGATTATTATTATTCACTCATTTGAGCTTTTCACATCAGCGTTAGCTGATGGTTTTTCACTGGAGTCTGAGTGACAGCAAGTCTCCTCAAGTCTCCAGGACTCTTCTTAGTATTCTGGCAGTTCTCAACAATGCTGTCGTTTGGATGGTCTCCACTCGTCCGCCAACCTGCAAGTCCTCTAGTCCCTTTAGTAATCCCTTAGTTACTGTTCCAAACGCACCTATTACAATTGGTGTAATTGTCACCTGCATGTTCGACAGTTTTTTCAGTTCCCTAGCAAGGTCAAGGTATTTATCCTTCTTTTCACATTCTTTCTGTTTTATCCTGTGGTCTGCCGGGACAGCAAAGTCGATTATTTTGCAAGTTCTCTTTTTTTTGTTGATTATTATTATTATTATTATTATTATTATTATTATTTAAGCTAATTTCATCATATCAAATGGAAAGAGAACACCACCAACTGAAATAGAATATTTAAAAGTTTATCATGTTTTTTGTTTGATTTAAATATTAATACGCCTTGACAAAAGTTTAATACCAGAAATGTTTTGCGTAGGCAATTAATTCAAATTGTAAATGAAATCATCCTTAGAAGACCTTGTGCTTTTTACATATTAGCACACACACACACAAATAGAGGCATATGTATTTATATACATATTTAAGTAGGTTGATTGAATAGCAAAGACATATTACAGCTTGGAAGAGTTCCCGTTTCCCGGAGCAAAATTAGGAATATTCTAGTAATAAAAAAGAATAAGAAAGTAGACACAAAAGAGTAAATTTACTCAATATGGCCACCATTTTTTTTTTCAGTTATTGGATCAGCACGCCTTTGAAACCATTTGCCTTGGTCGTTGGAGTGAATTGAGAGTGTGGATGATGCCATGGCCAGAAGAGACGTCCGGAGAATTTAGAGGATTTTAAAAAGACATTTAGTTGAGTTTTCAACTGTTGAATCGAGCGGTTGAGTTTTTCGGATCTGATCAGATCATATTTTTTGGGTCTCGACCGGCAGAAATGAATTGAGATCTTAAACACCACAAGATGTGCTTTGCGCGTGGGAGGGAGGTCAGCATAGTATGGTTAGCATAGGCTTTTATAATTTCTGTCTCTCTCCTCGTATCGCCAAGGACTGAAGTTAGAAAGAAACTCGTTCGTAATGCCTGTATCTGTATTATTATTTAGGGTCTTTGTTTAATGGCATATCAAACGTTGTAGGTTATTTAATACCAAAACCATTCTCCTAGAAGAACAGTAGTGGTACTATTTAAATAGCTGGGAGGATTAGGGGATTCATACCTTTCCCAAGGGTATTTGTCCAAAAGTGAACGTAATAGCACGACTGGGGTTCGAACTCGCTTACTACGATTTTGTAGTCCATCGCCTTAAATTCACCACGAGGACACCCCCTGTATTATTATTATCGTTCTTATTGAGCTCATAGAGATTATATAGCAGTCAGACCCAGTTAAAATTGGAAATAGGTAACCACACAAATTTTGATGGAGTATTTATTGTCATGGAAGACTTACAAACGGAAATTATACCCAAAGTTTAGATTAGCTTTGAATAAACGCAACATCGGGAGAATTTAAATTTCAAACTAAATTATATGTACATTTGCTTATGTGTTAATGTGTATGTGTGAACGTATGCGTATGTTACGTAGATCGTGTTTAAACATATAAAAAAAGACTTATTAAAAATTGATTGGTTCTTTCATAGATTCTTTATTTATCATTCATGTTCATATTAAGATATTTAAAATCAGACATAGTCAGAATTAAACTTATTTAAAATTAGACTTATTTCGAATTCTTTAATCAAAATTAGACTTATTTATAATTAGACTTATTTGAACTTAAACTTATTTAAAATTAAACTTATTTAAAATTAAACTCATTTAAAATTAAACTTATTCAAAATTAGACTTATTTAAAATTAGACTTATTTAAATCTAAATTAATTAAAAATTAGACTTATTTAAAATTAGACTTATTTAAAATTAAACTCATTGAAAATTAAACTTTTTTTAAAATTAGACTTATGTAAAATTAGACTTATTTGAAATTAAACTTATTTAAAATCAAACTTGTTTAATCTTAAATAATTTTAATTTTAAATTTATTTAAAATTAAACTCATTTGAAATTAGACTTTTTAAAAAATTAGACTTATTTAAAATTAGACTTATTTAAATTTAAATTTATTAAGAATTATACTTATTTAAACTTAGACTTATTTAAAATAAAACGTTTTAAAAATTAGATTGATTTAAAATTAAACTTATTTAGATTTAAACTTAGGTGGTGCATTCAATAAGTTTCCAGGCTTTTTTAGTGCGGCCATTTAAAATTGTCGTAGACTCTTGTAAGTTCAGTAGGTTATTGGTAAACATCTTATGAGATGACTGGCCAACTTTTATGATTTCAGATTCAAAGGAACAGCTCGAGAAGGAATTGGAATACACCATACTAAAGCTTGATTGTCACAGCTCGTGAATTTCAAAAATGCAATCTGGACGTGACGACATTTTAGAAGAACGATATGCAATAAAATTCTCTTTAAACTTGGAAAAAATACCACAAAAACGTATGGAATGCTTCAGACTGCTTTTCGACCATCTTGCATGAATCGAGCATCAGTTTTTGAGTAGCAAGAGAGATTCAAGGAAGTTAGGGAGTCTGTGGGGGATGATGAGAGGTCAACGAGGAGTAAGGAAGTCAATACACCAGAGTTGATTGGCCATAGAGTTAGGTTTAGGTTAAGGGTTGCTATGTTGGGGTTATAAGGGAGTTCAGAGAGAGATTCCGTCGGAAGAGGAGAGCACTCTTCAAATCGGGTCAGTGGTATTTCCAGCAGGACAATGCACCAGTCCACAACTCCATCCTTGTCACAGACTATTTGACCGAAATAGGCGTCAAGACAGTTTCTCAGCCTCCCTATAGTCCAGACCTTGCTCCATGTGACTTTTGCTTATTCCCTAAGATCAGAAACTGTCGTTATGAGACAATTGAGGAGATGAAAGAGTCTTTGACGAAGGTTATTTACACGCTCACGCAAGAGGACTTCCATGGGGCCCTTCAGAAGTTGTTGGAACGGTACAAGTGCATTGCAGCTAGAGCAGATTACTTGGAAGGGGACTGGAGTTTCATGTGTGTAATATCAATAAAAGTGCCCATACGAAAAAAGTCTAGAAACTTTTTTTATAATCCTCGTATTTAAAATTAGACTTATTTCGAATTCTTCAATGAAAATTAGAGTTTTTAAAATCAGATAATAGGACTATATAGGTATTGGTAACTCTGTGCGCGTCTTTGTAGAGACAGAGACACAGAGAGAGAGAGAGAGAGAGAGAGAGAGAGAGAGAGAGAGAGAGAGAGAGAGAGAGAGTCAGAAAGAGAGAAAGAGAGTCAGAGAGAGAGAAGGGGGGCGTTCACTGATACGAGAAAGACCACTTAATAAATAAACCATTCTATCTATGTAATAAGTTTCCTTCATATTTTTTGTTTGTTTTTTTCGTTTTATTTTATCGATTTTTAAGTTCTTTTCCATGTAATGATAAGGAATAGAAGCTTGGAGCTACAGTAAGAACGTACAATGTTCTAATCGCTCAGGAATCTGCAAGAGCCAATGGATTAAGAGTAAGTTGTTGGGCAGGCGGGTTTGTGCAGTGTGGGATTCGATGGCGCCAATTTTTCGCGTTTTCTTTTGACAACGTCTGTCATGTCTTGTGATCATTGCAATTCTCAACTTTTTTGCTCCTCTACCACCACCACCCTTTTCTTTTAAGAGTTGTCACTTCTTCCCAAAAAGGAGATGACAGATTTCAGGACTATGGTGCAATATTGATCTCTGTAGGGACGCTGGTTTCGTTGTTTAAATCAAGGGGTCGCATG
>OY757931.1:15731597-15774097 GCA_963585895.1 Sepioteuthis lessoniana | reverse complement strand
GGCTAAAGCGGAGCAATCCAGGGAATGGAGAAGCGCCTTCCGAAACACCGTGGTGTAGTAGCTATTCAGGTTACCGTCGACTAAGGTCGCCGACTTTTACGGCACAGTGATAAAAATATGAACTCCATTGATAAAAAATCAGAATTGATATTTAGTTGCCCTTCCTCAAGCTTTGATGAAAACATTCATTCAGACATGGATTTTATTCATTGAAATAAATATCTTTTATCCAAGGATGTTCAGTCAAGTCGGCTGTTTCTGTAGAATACTGCGACTGCATACTTGCTGTTCAATAAGACCCCCTTCCCAATAAGTGTCCAGGATTTGACAATAAACCATCTGATATCCAGGCTCCAGTTCAGGGAAATATGGAGTACGCCATCTTCACAGTTACTGCCAGGTCCACTTTGACCCAGAGTGTTAGCTTCCGATAGAGTCCTATCTATGGGTCAAATAGAACAAACTAAGTGTGCAAACAAATGACTGATTTTAAATTGTGACTCTTATATAACAATACTTGAACCCATTTAAATATACGCAAAGAAAGTTTTCAGGCTCGGTTAAGAATATCATCGATACAAATCATATATATATTTAATATATTCAATATATATATATATATATATATATATATAAACACGATTTGGGATTAAATAAAGAACAAGAGTTGATATGCCCTAGAGCCAAACTGAACCAAATCCTATATATTTGATATATATTTATAAAGCAGATTTGGTATTAAATAACCTACAATGGTTGATATGCCATGAAAGCCGACGAAAGCATATCATAAATATTTAATATATATGTATAAAGAGAATTTGGCTTTAAATAACCTAAAATAATGTTGTGATACTGACCAAAGAAAGACCCAGTAACATAAAAAGTTTGATAGAAAAACATGTATATTCAAGTAACAGAAACAGTAGTTAGTTGGTCGAAAGCTGAAAGTCTAGTGTGGTAGTGACTATCCGTCCACTATGCAAATGATTGGTGCAGCCCGTTGGTTGGTTGGTTGGTTGTTTGGGTTTTATGGCATATCAACCTTTGTAGGTCATTCAACGCCAAATTCTGTCTATATATATATATACATACATACATATTCAACCAAAGATTTCAAAACGAATATTAAGGTAGGTAGAATTTTCTATTAGCAGGATTTAATTTGTTTGCACAAGATTAACCAGGTTTAAGTTGTCATATTTTTTGGTACAGCCCGTCTGACGCTCTCGTTGACGTGTATTTATGGAGGAAGGAGAGTCCATTATGTAGGGAATACAGCAAATAAACCCAACCAAAGCAAACCGAATATGTTTCAACTTTTCCGAATTGCAGTTAAGAAATATTTCGTTGATATAGCCTTTTCATATATTGTAAGTTTCCACCATAAATTTTCAATTGGATTTAGATCCTTACAGTTCAGTTGCCATGCCCTTTTCCGTGGCTTTTCTGAAGAAAATCCCCTTGGCTCTGAGTCAAGATCCATTAATGTGTGGGATTATTCTGGCATAGTGGTTAATATACAACACTATGATATCATCGTAGACAAGTTTGAACCCAAGTTTTGATTTCGGATTCACTTTTAGATTAATACCCTTGGGAAAGCTATGAATTCTCTAATCATCAAGCTATTAGGTGAATATTATCACTTTTAAACTTCTACAAAAATGGCTTTGACCTTAAAATAATCCACGAATATGCCATTAAATAAAGATACTATAACCAAATCATTAAAGTCTTGAAAAACAACTTTATCACTTAGCCAGTTTCCTATCGTTTGAATGAGAAAATTACTCAGGATCTCATTTTCAATATGTATATTGATTGTTGAGCTAATGGCTGTCATATTCCCATGGCCTATAAATAACAGGGAATATTATATCATAAATGACTTCCGAAATTTATTTATTCTTTTGGCAGTCATATTTATATATTTTATTGGAAAAGCTCTTGACAAAAATTCTAGCATCAGCATTCTTTGCCTTGACAAGAGCAGATTCTTGATTCATCACTGAATATCGTTTTCATCCAATTGTCCACACGTCAAAATTATTTCACTGTTGCCCATTTTAACCTCATATTCTGTTTTTTGTTAGAGCCGGTTTTCGTTTAGCTTTTCAGTATGTGTTGTATAAATAGAAGAACGCCAACAGTCAATGGGTTAAAAAAGAACTTACTGCTTACTTTTGCTAAACTGAATTGGTTGAATTAGAACTATTTTACTAAACCGAATAGCTTGAAATAGAAATGTTTTTGACAATTGAACACTATTTACATTTAAACTGCATGTTTATGCTAAACTAAATTCTTAGAAATGGACAGTTCTTGACATTGAAACTGTACTTACACTAAACCAAATTGTTTAATATAGAATTGTTTCGACATTCAACTGTGTATAAACAAAATCTGAACTTATACCAAACTGAATAAGCTGAATTTGCGCTGTTTGAAGAGCTGAATAGTTTGAAATTGAAATGTTTTTGACAATTAAACTGTGTACTCATGCTAAACTGAATTGTTTGAAATAGAACAGATTAGTTTTATATAATATGGAATTGGCATTAAATAACCTACAAAGGCTGATATGCCATAAACCCCAACTAACCAACCAAAACTATACAAATTTTGCTGCTGTGTTCTATCATAAGAACACCTTTAATGATAAGTAGTTGGCGACCGTAGTCGAGGGCTACCAGAAGGCTCCTTTTTCAATTGCTACTACGTGGAGGTGTAGAGGTGGGCGCTACTCATTTCCCTGGATTACTCCACTTTACTCTTGATACGTACCTTATATTGCTGAGTGTTAGGCAAGTAAGTATCAAGTACCATTTTTTTGAGTCTTTGGTATGACGCGACCTGGGATTGAACTCCGGTCTCCCGGATCATTGGTGAACACTCTACCCACTGGGCCTATAAGCCGGCTCTTTAATGATAAACTTCACCCGGTGGGGTTGGCAAAATCATTTAGTTAAACTGTACGATTTACACATCTACATTTTCCTGAATTTATTAGGATTAAAATGCTGCTTGTTCTTTTCCCTCAACCATGTGCTTGCCGCGTGCACTCTTCAAAAATTTCGAGAAAAAAATCTATACACAAATAAAAATAAGACAATGAATGCGATTTCCTAAACACTAGGAATGAAATAACTCTTACAGTTTCGTGTGCCGTTAAAATAAATCATTTACTCAATGATTGTCTTTCGGAAGAACTCGGGGAAAAAAAAGAAAAAAGAAAATAAATGGATCAACCCTTGGGCATAAGATTTCAACCGATATATTTCCCATAATGCACCACATGGTTAAGATCAGTAAACAGACTTCTCTGTGACTCTGACCACGGGAACCCGTGTTATTTTGAGCCTCATTCATGTGTACGCGAATTTCCTCTTTGTAAATGTAACCATAAGTCGCATATTAAAGTAGAAGGCATGTAGTTTAAAAAAAAAAAAAACTTAACATTTCAAAATCAGACTTTTTTCCTAAATGATTTTTTTCGAGTAACTAGACAAAAAAGACTGACACATTCGTGTTAACGTGTTTAATATCAATAAGGTCCATCAGGTGATACACATAAATCGTTCAATGGCATCCATTGACTTATACCTCCGCACTAATGCATTTCAGTGTTATTAGGTCAGGTTTCTCCACTAGTTCTGATAAATAATTTAGTTTTACTTTGGTAAAGAGATATAGAGACAAAAAAAATTTTAAGCACTCTCTGTGAGAATGAAATGAAAAACCATATTAAAAAAAAAGAAAGAAAGGTTTGGACAGTAGAAAACATCATATTCTTTGATCTCAAACAATTAACAAAATTGTGTTTCAGGGAAGATAATAATAATAATAATAATAATAATAATAATAATAATAATAATAATAATAACCTAGAGAATTGAAAAAAACTATGGAACATGAAGGTGACAATTATACCAATTGTGATTGGAGCCTTTGGCACAGTAACTAAAGGATTATTAAAGGGCCTGAAAAATTTAGAAGTTGACGGCCGAGTGGAGACCATCCAAAACAGCATTACTGAAAACAGCCAGAATACTGAAAAGAGTCCTAGAGACTTGAGGAGACTTGCTGTCACTCAATCTCCTGTAAAAGACCATTAGCTGACACTGATGTGAAAAACTCTACAGGAGTAAATAATAACACTCCTTTGTAAATTATTGTAGTTTCAATTTACACAAGTTATAAGTCATCAGTTATTCTAATCTAATTAATATAATACTAAAACTAATATATTTGAGGAATAATAATAATAATAATAATAATAATAATAATAATAATAATAATAATAATAATAATAATAAAACGGATCACCTAATCCCGGCCAGAAGACCAGACCTCATAATAATCAACAAAAGAAAGAGAATCTGCAAAATTGTTGACTTTGATGTCCCGGCGGACCACAGAATAAATCTGAAGGAAAGTGAAAAGAAGGATAAGTACCTCGACCTTTCTAGAGAATTGAAAAAACTGTGGAACATGAAAGTAACGATTGTGCCAATTGTGATTGGTGCGTTAGGCACAGTAACTAAAGGATTATTAAGGGGCCTGGAGGACTTTGAAGTTAGCAGATGGGTAGAGACTATCCAAACGACAGCATTGCTGAGGACGGCCAGAATACTGAGACGAGTCCTGGAGACTTGAGGAGACTTGCTGTCACTCAAACTCCAGTGAAAAACCATCAGCTAATACTGTTGTGAAAAACTCTAGAGGAGTAAATAATAATAATAAAAATAATAATAACCTAGAGAATTGAAAAAACTATGGAAAATGAAGGTGACAATTATACCAATTGTGATTGATGTTTTTGGCAGAGTAACTAAAGGATTATTAAAGGGCCTGGAAGATTTAGAAGTTGGCGGCCGAGTGGAGACCAAAAACAGCATTACTGAAAATGGCCAGAATACTGAGAAGAGTCCTGGAGACTTGAGGAAACGTGCTGTCACTCAAACTCCAGTAAAAGACCATCAGCTTACCCTGGTGTGAAAAACTCTAATGAATAATAATAATAATAATAATAATAATAATAATAATAATAATAGATGAGTCCTGGAGACTTGAGGAGACTTGCTGTCACTCAAACTCCAGTGAAAAACCTTCATTTTATTCTGATGTGAAAAACTCTAGAGGAGTAAATAATAATAATACGAGCAGAGACCATCCAAACAACAGTATAATTGAAAACGGCCAGAATACTGAGAAGAGTCCTGGAGACTTGAGGAGACTTGCTGTTTCTCAATCTCCAGTAAAAGACCATCAGCTTACGCTGATGTGAAAAACTCTAATGAGTAATAATAATAATGATAATAATAATAATAATAATAATAATTGCTGTTGCACATTATTATTATTATTATTATTATTATTATTATTAATGTGTTTTTAAATAATAAATTATTCTTAAGTACAAGATAGTCTTCTAGTCGTCTGGACTAAGAAACGTGCTCTGAAATACAGTTTGTCCAATTTGGAAATTTGATTGCCTGGAGAAGTTGATGTAGATTTCTTGTACGGCGTCGCCGAACGGATAAGTGTAATGTTTCGGTTAACGATTGACTTTGATGAAAAGACACGTTTGACATATGAAAAGAAAGTAAATAATAATAATAATAATAATAATAATAATAATAATAATAAGAAGAAGAAGAAGAAGAAGAAGAAGAAGAAGAAGAAGAAGGAGAAGAAATAAAGGAAGAAAATTGTAATAATATTGGCATTCGAATGGAAAAATAAGGATAAAGCTTAAACATATCCATAATTAAGAGGACTACTACAACTACTACTACTACAACTAATAATAATAATAATAATAAGTGGAAATGGCATGCAACAGAAGTGAAAGTGTTGGTTATGTGATGATTGTAATAAAGCGATTAATCCCATAATAAGAAAATACAGGAAACTGACGCAAAAGGATTATAAGACTAGGCATGACTGAATGGGCAAGGTGATCCACTGGTAATTGTGCAAGAAACTGGAGTTTGTCCCTCGGAACAAATGGTACAAGTACAAACACGAATTAAACAAAGCACCTAATCCCCACCAGAAGACCTGAGCTAAAGATGATCAACAAGAAAAAAGAATATGCCGTACTGTGAATGTTTGAGTGAAAATCTAAGAAACCTGAAAGAGTGACATGTATTTGGACCTTGCTATAGAAGTAAAATAGCTGAGGACCGTGAGAGTAATTGTATTACCAAATTGCACGCTTTAAACAGTACCCAAAGGCTAGGTAAGGGGTTGGGGGAGTTAAAAATCGGAGGACAAATCGAGAACATACAAAGCAGAGAAATTTCAAGATCAGCTAGAATTCTGAGAAGAATACTGTAAATTGCAGGAGACTTGCTGTCACTTGGACTCCAGTGAAAGATATTAGCTAACGCTTGGGTGAAAAGCTGACAATAATAATAATAATCATTAACAAAAAAACAGAATTTGCAAAATTGTCGACTTTGCTGTCCCAACTGACCACAGATTAAAACTGGAAGAATATGAAAAGAAGGAAAAGTACCTCGACCTTGCTAGAGAATTGAAAAAGCTGTGGAACATTAAAGTGACGATTGTATCAATTGTGATTGGTGCTTTTGGCACAATAACTAAAGGATTATTAAAAGGCCTGGATGACTTGGAAGTTGGCAGACGGGTAGAGACTATCCAAATGACAGCATTACTGAGAACGGCCAGAATACTGAGAAGAGTCCTGGAGTCTTGAAAAGATTTGCTGTCACTCATACTCCAATAAAAAACATCAGCTAATACTGAATGGGAAAAACTCTAAAGGAGTAAATAATAATAATAATAATAATAATAATAATAATAATGTGGAAAGGAAAGTGACATTTATACCAATTGTGATTGATGCTCTTGGTACAGTCACACAAGGATTATTAAAGGGATTCGAGTACTTGGAAATAACAGGAAGAATTGAGAATATCCAAACTACTACATTATTTAGATTGATTAGAATACTGAGAAGAATCATGAAGACTCGAGGAGACTTGCTGTCACTCAAACTTCAGGGAAAGTCCATCAGCTAACGCTGATGTGAGAAATTCTCAATGAATAAATATGTAAAGTTTGTGACCTTAGTCAAGGGTAACCCGAAGGCTCCTTTTTCAATAGCTACTACACTGAATTGCTCCATTTTACCCTTGATCCTTACCTTCTTGTTCTGAGTGCTAAATAAGGCGGCATCGATTAACATTTTTTGAGTTTTCTGTATGACTCGACCTTGGATTGAAACTCAGACTCCCGAACCATAATAAAGCACAAAAGATAGACATTTAAAAAAATCGACAAATATTTAGACCTTTATCAGAGAGCTAAAAACGCTGTAGAAAATGCTGGTCAAGGTATTAACAATGGTAGTTGCAGAACTCACATCAGAGGAACAGAAAATGAGTGGGAGAATCGAAACCATCCAGACTATAGCATTGTTGAGATTGGCTAGAAGATTCCCGGAGATTCCAGGAGACTTATTTATTAGATTCCAATGAAATAACACCAGCTAAGGTTTAATGTAATCTTTCGATAGCTGTTTTTATTCTCATCTATAGAAGCCACCCTTATAGATGAGCAACAGTAGTTTCCGGATTGAACTATTTGATCCTGGCCGTTGAACTTAACATTCATGCGCCCAGGACCAGGTTAGGCATTGCGTTGAACCGTCAGAAGGTTTATCCGCTTGCATTTACGTCCTCCAGGCTGCTTCCCATGGCGTTCAATGTCGAACTCATAAGTGATGTACTCCTGTGGCCCCTTCACATGGACGGGCAAAGGCAAGACGACCTACTAGAACGTACATACAACAGCTCTGTGCCGATAGAGGATGTAGCCTTGAAGACCTACCGGAAGCGATGGACGATAGAGAAGGGTGGCGGGAGAGGGTCAGGGAGATCCGTGCTGATGGTGCGAAATGATGATGATGAAGGCTAATGCAAAAAAACTTGTGAGGTGTTTAATAATAATAATAATATTAATAATCGTCTTAGCAGACCACAGACGAAAAATAAAAGAACGCAAAAAGATAGTCAAATACAAGGACATTGCCTGAGAACAAAAAAACAAAAAAAACAAAAACTGTGGAACAGAAGATGGCAGTGACACCAATTATGTTTGATAGGCCTGGAACTATCCGCAAAGGATTGGAAAGGAAACCTGTGAGGAAGAATCAATACCATACACATCAAGCATTGCTAAGATTGGCTAGAATACTGAGTACAGTCCTAGAGACCAAGGAACACTTGCTATTGCTCAGACTCCAGAAAACAACCATCGGTTAACGCTGGTATGAAATAATATATACCAACTATTGCTAAAGGAATACAGATGTACGAATGTGTGAGGGTGGGTGGTTGGTTGGTTGGTTGGTTGATTTTTATGGATATCAACCGTTGTAGGTTATTTTAAGCCAAATTCTCTCCATAAATCTATATCAAATATATAGGATTTGTAAACATATTTTTGTGAAAATATTTTAAACGAGTCTGAGCTCAATTTTTTTCACACAGTTAAATAGTTTAAGGTATTGTAATATGAAAGTCACAATTTATCATCTTTCACTTTTTTGCACGCATAGTTTAAAGATCTATAACAATTTACACAAACAGAAAAGAGTCTATTGGCCTATAAAAATTTATATAAAAGGAGTCAGCAGCCGGAAACGAATGATGTAAAGATGTGATTGAACACTAGATAGGAGAATGTGAAGATAGTCGAAAGTTGCAAATCCCATTTTGGAGTAGGCTCCAAAAAAGGGTCTCACACCAGTTGTAAACCTGTCAAGATGAAGCCAGTGAACAAACGCGTTAGAACTACGACAAAAATTTTGACAGCTGTCTCTCTCTCCTCATTGTATGTTTTCTCTTCTAATACAGTCGACTCAGCTTTATACGTTACTCTTTCTCCCAATGACAACTTAAAAAGTCTAGTTGCGAATATAACTTTCTGTTAGTGAACTTGACAGAGTTTTATGCGTTCGTCAACTTTTCCAACGGCATGGTTACTACAGTGACCTATTACTATTTAAGACGTAGCGATACACCCATTAACACGTTCGAGCACGTAGTGGTACAAACCGTACAATTGGTGTCTAAGCGTACAGCGTCCTATTTGCTGCAGTAACTTTACAATATTTCTATTTGGTACCGTTATGGAACACACATTAGTGTATAAATGTATTTGAAAGGAATACTTGATACCATATAAATGTTCCCCCCAAAATGATTACAAATTAATAAAAATAGGAAAATTGAAATCTGCCGAGGAAAACTAAAACTGTAATGTATGACAGTTATCAATTTTTTTTTAAATGAATCGAATTTGGTATTACACAGATCATAAGGTGTTGATATGTCATTAAATAATTAATATTTTTATAGAAGAATGATTAAAACTGTTTAACTATGCAAACAGGTTTTTATTATAGACCAATGAAATGCATTACAAATGATTGAAATTATTATAAATAACTTTGATTTTAATCAAACGTTAAAAAAAGAGAATTAAATGTCGACATTAAACAAAAATTAAGTCTCGAAAGGCCAAACTACACCTAAATATTAAATATTAGATAAGAATAAAAGTTATCGTCATCATCATCATCATCATCGAGTCGTGCGGATAGCACATATCTCCCTGACTCTTCCACCATCCGGCCTTATCGTCCCTCGATCGTTGGAGGTCTTCCAAACTGCATCCAGTGTCCACACAGAGGAGTCACTAGGACAACGCCACTTGTGAGTTCGTCGTTTCATCTCCTACAGTACTCAGCATATAAAGCTAGTCTTACACAGATGGTATATGCGATGGGAGGCAAGTGGCCAACCCGCTGCTGTTTTGTGGGATGTTGCTCCTTTGGTTAGTTCAAAACAACTCATAGCATGATTATATAGTTTTATCTATTTTTTTCTCTGTGCGTCTCATCAGAGTCTAGATTTTGCATCCATACAGTAGTAGGCAACAGCTAGGAAGAAATGCCATTTATTTTCCTCAGAGCAATGAAACAACGAAAATGTAACCATGATTGCAATCAAGCATTTGGAAATTAATCAATGTTTTTGACAATTAAACTGTGTAGTCATGCTAAACTGAATTGTTTGAAATAGAACTATTTGCAAAAAAATGGATTTGGCGTTAAATAACCTACAAATGTTGATATACCATAAAACCCAAACAACCAACCAACCATCAAGTCTCCAAGACTTTTCTTAGCGTTCTGGCCGATCTCAATAATGCAGTACTATGGATGGTCTCCACTCATCCTCTTTTTTCCAAGTCCTCCAGTCCCTGTATCAATCCTTTGTTGGCTGTACAAAGAGCACCAATTACAATTTTTATAATCGTCACATTCATGTTCCGCAGTTTTTTCAATTCCCTAGCAAAGTCCAGATACTTATCCTTCTTTTTGCTTTCATTCAATTTTACTCTGTGGTCCGACGGGACGACCAAGTCCATCATTCGGCTAGTTCTCTTTCTTTTTTGATTATTACAAAGCCTGGTATTCTAGACGAAACTGAGGGATCCGTTTGTATCTCAAAAATCTAGAGGAGTTTATGCGTCTCAATCTGCAAGACAGTTTCTGGATTGAGCATATACTTATTCTTTCAATTGTCAAATTTTAATTTTTTGATAACCTTGCCCACCCAGTCGTTTCCTGTCTCATACTCTACCTTCAAGTTTGCATCATTCGCTTATTATGTAATTAATCGTTTCGTCTCTTTCAGCACATAATTTTCACCCGCTGTTCTGTTGAGTGTTATCTATTCTCCCTTTGATGTAATCGGTCCTTATTGAGTTGTTTTGTGTAGCTATTAGGGCAGATTCAGTTTCTCTTTTAGGGTTTCATTTTTTTAGCCACATCTACGTTTACTTGCCTGAGATGTCGCTTTTTAGTCGCTGAAAACGTCCATAGGGTTGAGGAGGTTCCAATTTTTGTTTTTTGGTTATTTTTGTTCTGTTGATATGGGTGTTCTCGATATTGTTTCTGGTGGCCGCGATCATCCTTTCTCTGCACCTTTCTATGTAGTCTTCGAGTCGTTGTATCGATGCGTGAATGCTGTCTTCAGTGCTGGCAACTTCACTTCATCCTTCTTGAAACATAATTTGTCAACGTCATCTCTGGAAGGTAAGGACTTATGCATGCTCATTAGTTTCCTAGTCAGGTCCATTTGTTTCAGTTCTTCTCTCGCCAACTTAAGTAATGGGCTCGACTATCTTACAAGAAAGAAAGCCAAGATATTTATACCTTTTATAAGGCTTCTGCTATATAGTTTTGATTCAAGTAGCTCTCTCTTTCTTCTGAGATACTCTTTTTAATTTTTTAATTTCATCTGCACTTCTTCGATGGTGTCAGCTTCCACAATGTCAATTTCACTCTCCAAGTTCCAATGCTTTTTTCGATAAACTTAATGACTTCGTCGAGGTGCCCGTGGTGTAGTCGTTATCGTCGTAGGAAATGGACACGGTGACACGAGTTCAAATCCTGGACGAGACTGATTGCATTTCACATAGCACTAATACCCTTGGGAAAGGTATGAATCCAATTATTCTCCCTCCAGCTATGGGTAAATAGTAGGACAGACTAGGTTCTTCAGCCTTGGTGAGGCAACTAGTCTAGGAGAAGGAAAACTCTGAATTCAAACCTGTTAAACTCCGCTTAAAAATTGACCTTGTGTCATATCCTGCCCGAGCGGAGGGGTTGGTAAATAGTGTCGAGTAACCTGAGAATTAATTTTTATTTATTTATTGCGGACTTCTTTTTTTGTCTGCATTGTCAGAAGATAGCTGTTTCAATTCCTATCCAAGCCGGCCGGAGGTTTACTCGGTCAAAAACTTGGTGCGATAGACAACAACTATGGAAGGCAGTAATTACTGGGGATACGGTTGCAAGACTCAGCATTTCTATCCGAGGTCGCGGTTAATCACCTGAAGAAGGCCAGAGGTGAAATTGGCCGGATGTAGTGAAGAAAAAAACAACACGAAAACTACCAAGATGAGGACTAAACATCTGCAAAAAAAGCCAAAAAAAAAGTCCGCAATAAATAAAAAAATTGATTTTTAGATTAAGAAGCCTCATCTCAAAATGATTCCAATTAAAGACAATTCGTCGAGTAATTTGTACATTTTGAGATAGTGTAATATCCAGCTTTGGGGGATCATATGTCATCATTATTATTATAATTATTTTCAATTTTATTATTAAACATCACGAGAGTTTTTCACAAGAGCCATTGCCGGTGTTCTATCGCTGGAATTTGAGTGATAGGAAGTTTCCTCCGGTTTCCAGGACTCTCGTCTATGTATTCCAGACAATCTCAACAAATGATTTCGATTCTCCCTCTAATTCCCAGTTCCGCCATTCCCACCCAAAAGAGTTGTTTTTCTAGCCATTTTTTCTCGTTATGTTTGTTTTCTTGATCCACATGTTATCAGTATTTTTCTGGTGGCTGTAATCAGTCGTCCTTTGCGCTTTTCTACGTAGTCTTCAAGTCGTTGTATCGATGCATCAAGGCTATCTTCAGTGCTGGCCCGCCCAATCAGCTAGAATACACGGAATGGATCTCTGCTGAGGGTAATACTCCCCTAATGAGTGTCCTGTATATGACATTAAACAATCTGATGGTGACGTTCTAGTAATGCTGGAGTTTTAGGGAGTGCGGAGTACCCCTTCATTGCAATCGCTCCCAGGTTTACTCTGGCCCAGAGTGGTAGCACCTGATAGGGGTCCTCTCAATGGATCAAATAGAATTAAACTGTGTACTTATCCTAAACTGAATTGCTTGAAATATAACTGTTTTAACATCTAAACTGCATACTTATGCCAAAGTGAGTTGCTTGAAATATAACTGTCTTGACATTTAAACTGAGTACTAGTGCTAAATTGAATTGTTTGAAATGGAACTGTTTAAACTGGATTTTTTGAAGTGGAAATGTTTTTAACATTGAAACTTTACTTACGTTTAATTGAATTGTTTGAAATAGAACTGTGCTGGCATTTAACAGAGTGTAAAAATACAAAGCTGATTTTTTTAATTAAAACTATTTGTCTAAACTGAATAGAGTAAAATAGAAACGTTTTTGACAGTTAAACTGTGTACTTATGCTCAATTAAATTGTTTGAAATAGAACAGTAAATTAGGATAAAATGGTTTTGGCATTAAATAACCTACAAAGGTGGATATGCCATGAACCCAAACAAACCAAACCAAACAAAAAATTCTGCCACGTCAACTACCACTTTTTTTAATGCATATATTCTGTCAACATCAACTTTGGTATGTAATGCCTTTGCATCGTCATAAGTTTTCTTATTTTCTCGTCTATTTAAGGTCTTCTCTGGTTCACTTTAAGAATGGTCCCGAGTAACGTATGAAGGGGACAGCCCAGGTATGTATCACTATTATTATTGCTATTGCTGTTATTTTTATTGCAAGTCGTTAAATATATATATAGACGGACTGTTTCGTTCTATCAGAATTCTTCAGTGTTGCTAGACACTAAGGACGCTCGAAGCCGGGATAGAAACCCATCCAACATTACATTAGACCAAGTCTCAGACCGCTCGGCCAACAAGTGTACCACGTTCGGCAAAGGGAAATTTTAAGGTATTATGTAGTAACAGCAGGGTCCGTTTATTTACATTTTTATACCCTATCGGCTACCAGAGTGCTCAATTCTTTCGAAGAGCTTTGCATTGTGCGAGCGGCGGCCGAAAATTCCGTCACCAGAGTGCTCAACCCCCATGAGGGAGCGTATATATATATATATATATATATATATATATATATATATATATATATATGTATATATATATATATAAAATTAACTTAAATTGCGAGTCGGAAATCTTCTACTAAATTTTCATCTTATCGAATCATCAGGAAGTCTAACCCCGGTCGGGGTTAGACTTCCTGATGATCCGATAAGGTGAAACTTTCGTAGAAGATTCCGACTCGCGATTTAAGTTAATTTTATAATTGGCTCCACTCGTGTTGAGCACTCTTGTAATTGTAGCATTGCAGGATTCGCGGAAGGTTTTAGTTTTCTTTTAACCAACTGACTGCATATCACTTGATTTTTTTCAAGGGGTCTGACGAGGTTGGCCTTTTCTTTCTTTTTGACCTATACAATTGTTTCTTTTTCCCCCGGGCGGTGATTCGAGATACTCTTATCTCTTGTTCCTGGCGGGTTTTTTTTCTTTTTTTCTGGTACCGTGAATGCTGGTAGATGTTAGATTAGTATATATATATATATATATATATATATATATATATATATATATATCAAATATAGAAGAGAATGTCTCAAAGCCCTGAATAAAAAATGTGCTTGTTACATACTTTTCCATTAACAAACGTAACTTTTAATTACAGTCGAGTGAGACTGATCTGAATAAAGTTGTATTGTTTAGAAAAGTTGCCAGACTAGGATGCGCTTTGTATATTATTAAAGATGGTTGAATAGGGTGTCGGATGGACTTAAACAATAACGGAAATAATCTTTTCGTCTGAAGAGAATTGCGAGCATTTAAAACTTTAGTATTCATGTCTGAGGACATGGATGGGTGTGGATTGAAATTGATGTTCCGGGAACATTTGAGTAAATGGGAAGATTTTCTGAAAAAGAAACGTCTCTCACATGAAAATCAATACCATTTCGGTCCTTCCCTATCCACGATCCTTACAAATCCCTTGCTGACTCAGTGGTCGATCGACAGACTGACGAGATTTTCTACTTTCCAAGGATTTGTATCAGATGGAAATCAGACAATGCTTTTTGTCTCATGTAAATGTTTCTCTCTGTCATTATCATCATTTGTATTTTTAGTTTTCTCTTTAATATAATCTTTTCTTCATCATAATTTAATTCTGACAAAGTATGTTGAGCTTCCGGTAAGTGGAATTTTGGGAGAGTGTGTCTTGCTAAACTCAAATTTATTAAGAACACTATAAAACCAAAAATTATATATATATATATATATCTATATATATATATATATATATATATATATATATATATATATATATATAACGATTTAAAGGTGGATTTAGCATTAAATTTTAAATATAATACCCCAAACATACACACACATACGCACGTATATCTATCTATCTATCTATCTATCTATTACATCCTTTTCTATCTATCTATCTATCACATCCTATTCTATCTATCTATCTATCTATCACATTTTATTCTGTCTATCTATCTATTACATCCTAATCTATCTATCTATGTATCTATGTGTGTGTGTTTGCGTGTGTGTGTGGGCGTTTGTATTCAAAATTTAACGCCAAAAGTGCCTCTAAATTGTAAAATATTACCTGTACTAATACAAAAGTGTACAGAAATATAATAATGTATTATATGGTGTGTTGAAATAAAATAGAAAATGCATTATATGGTGTGTTAAAATAAAATAAAATGTATTATATGGTGTGTTAAAATAAAATAAAAATTAAAATAAACTATACAGGTTAGACGAGCCAGACACGCAGGACACTGCTGGAGAAGCAAGGATGAGCTCGTAAGCGACGTACTCCTATGGACCCCCACATATGGCCAAGCAAAATCAGGACGACCAGCCCGAACTTACATACAGCAGCTATGTGAGGACATGGGATGTAACCCGGGAGACCTGTCGGAGGCGATAAATGATAGGGAGACGTGACGAGAGATGGTCAGGGATATCCGTGCTGGCGGCACGACATGATGATGATGATGATATGGTGTGTTATGATAATAATAAGGATTCTTCATGAAATAAACATTATTCTAAGAGCACCAAGCTATCTTGATATATCACGGGTAACTAAAGAAATTTTGGGAGAGATTCTAGAATTCAATGTTCGATCCTAAAAACAATATATCCATGTCGTAAGAGTTGGATTAAATTGAAATTTGTCCATGGAAAAATATCATATCATAAACTTTCCAGACTCTAAGAAATTACTAAAGAAATTATCTCCCTTATTTCTCCCAGCTATGGATAAAAGAGTTCCATTAATTTTCTTCCGCCAGGATAGGTATTGCATTAAACAACCCGCGAAAGTTTATATGCCATCTAACAAACAAACAAAAATACAAACAAAAATAAAACCTCGTAGTCCGTTGCGAGATGCCTCGATGAAAGTAAACGTTTACTTTACAACTTGGCAGCTTATTAAGGCATGTTATCTTTTATGCTATACGCATCGTAGTCACGTGATTAAAAAAGAGTATATATGTCTACAGTAGTCCAATTCAATCTGTCAGCCGTATGGATAAGCCAGTTAATCTGACGATTGTAGTCGTGAAAATCGAAGCCGAGAGTTTTTACCAAGCCTTGAAATTTTCGATTTAGCTATCTTTGCTTAATTGCATATTTAATTTCGTCGGTTATTGTTAGGGATGGGACATAATGAACAAGTATTAAAGTTATTCCTCCTGAGGCAAAGTTATCTCGTGCGGACAGGGCATTTTGAGATTTTAGTGCCCGAGAGAACGCAGGTATATTAGACAGAAGAGAGGACTTGAAAATCGACCATGACACATGTTTGACGTACACTTTGGCTGGTGCATCTAAATTTAAAACATTTCTTTCTTGGTCAGTGGATGCATATCACTGCCTGTGGTAAATAAGCATGATAATTTTGTTGCACACCCGCAAGTGTGTCTCTTTTCAGTTTTATTCAAATACACACTTTGTCCAGAAAAAAATATCACAGTTATTTAATCACAAACTTATCCCTTTAAAAGAATAGTAATTGTACTACCTGACCTATAGCAAGTTAGAGGATTCGCGGAAACATAATAATGCAACTGGAGTTAGCGA
Organism: Sepioteuthis lessoniana; assembly: GCA_963585895.1. Lineage (NCBI taxonomy): Eukaryota > Metazoa > Mollusca > Cephalopoda > Myopsida > Loliginidae > Sepioteuthis > Sepioteuthis lessoniana. Next base: position 15,757,269 of record OY757931.1, on the reverse strand, counting down.
GATGGGAGGTAAATGGTGGTGCAGTTGTTGTTTTGTTTGGTGTTACTTCTGGGATTTGCCCGACAGTGTTAATGGTTATCGTCGTAGGAAATGGACACGGTGACAAGAGTTCAAATCCTGGACGAGACTGATTGCATTTCACTTAGCACTAATTCCCTTGGGGAAGGTATGAATCAAATTATTCTCCCTCCAGCTATGGGTAAATATAGGGCTGACTGGGTTCTTCAGCCTTGTTGAGGCAGCTAGCTTAGGAGAAGAAAAACTCTGAATTCAAACCTGTTAATCTCCACTTAATAATTGACCTTGTGTCTTATCCTGCCCTAGTAGAGTGGTTTGTAAATATGGGTTACATGTTGGATTTGTTCAAAACAACTCGAAATATCATTGTGTAGTTTCCATCCAGCTTTTCATCTAAGCATTTCTTTAGCTTTAAGGGAGTGCATTCATATAGTAGAAGTGACGCAGCCATAAGATGGAAAAAAACGTTTTTTATCTTACCAGAGAGATGACAATCTATATGATCGATAACATATCAATAATAGTCCTCATCCTTAAGATAAAGATAAATAGAATTTAAAATACAATAAAATGTAAATGAAGAATAATAGAAAAAAAACGTTTACATAGAAAATCAGTTGAATGCGTTGTGGTGGACGAATGTATTATGGATGGTCAATGCTGGACTGCTATGTCCATGAGGATTGTTCGATGAAAGGAAAGTGAAACATACAAAACAATTTTTGTCTGAAATCGCAGACCCGTGCAGTTCAACCCTTGATTTCTACCTGTCTTTTCTGTGACATGTTAGTCGAAAATCCTTGTCTTCGTTTTGTCACGTGATAGCTCACGGAGACGAAGAGGTAAGACTGATACTATCCTCCCGTATTGAATTAGAGTATCAAGCAGTCAAAAAGTGACCGTTAGGAGAGAATGTGGGTCACAGAAGAGATAGACCAGATTTTCACACTTAGTGAACTCAGGTCGCCGGACATCGGAAGGGGAAAGAGAGAGAAGCCAAATGATTGGCGGGGACCCCAAACGGAAGTGGGGTTCCCTTCCCCTCAGCGGAAGTAAATAGTAAAAAGGAGTTTTTGAGCAGGGCTCGTGGCAGACGGACCATAGCCATTTTACTCCGGGCTAAAGACAAAAGATTAACTGAGACACGAGGGACTCCAAAATCCTTCAAGCCAGTACTAAAAACAGAACAAAGTCTATTAGCCCGTGAAAGAAGAAAAATTCTCCAGTGGAACCCCGTCGAAAATAAGATAAGTAACTTTGGGACATTTTTCCTTTACACCCAAATTTTGTTTACCATTCTCTCTCTCTCTCAATTTGAAAAAGGATAAAAGCCAAGAAAAGACATTCATATTCATGGACAATCCAATTATATGTTTTGAACGTATATATATATAACCGTAGTAAAGAACCTATGTATTTTCATTTTACCATGTGGTCTATGTTGTTATTCCATGCTTTCTTTCCAGCTTCTATTCGCCTCATGTTATCTTGCTTAGAATTGTCCTATTAATTCATAAAGTATCACACGGGAAACCGGAGTTGCCGACTACAACAATATTAATATTATTACAACTAAGACCTATAGGCCCGTATTCTTCTATTATCTAAGGGGAAAGAAGTTTAGCGGCCTGGTGGGTGTGTGATAGTGTGAAATTTTGGATCCCTTTGCCAGCGGTGGTCAGTCTGGCCCTAAATTATTCCCTCACGTAATATGCCAGTTCTTATCTGCCTGAGAGAAGAACTCTGAACAGGACTTATTCTGTTGGGGATCAAGTGCCAACCTGCCCCGTCTTCACACGTGCGAAAATAAAGTCCCGTTTTGGGATTTTAGTCGATTTGCCGTCACAGACCCTTTTCTGGGGGCTCGTCCGGGAATATTTTAATCTTTAATTCCCGACCTCATGCAGACTTTTTATGGGGGCTCGTTTCCAGAATGATTTTTATTAATAATATTTATTGCTTGTAGTCGTGTGACAATTCCTGCCGTCTAAATCTACCCTGGGAGACCGTGAAAGAAAAAAAAGGAATATTGTCGAAATAGTCAAATTACTCGTTGATATAACTGTTTGGAAAGATTAAAGAAAAAATGGACAAAATAGAGAACTTTTTAAAAGAACCCTCCATGGAAAAGTTGGAGAGGCTGAGAAAAAGCGAGATAATGAAAATTGGCGAGAAGCTTGAGTTAAATGTTGAAAATTCTATGAGAAAGCATGAACTCGTGAGAAAAATCGTCGAACACATGGTCGACGAAAATGCGTTCGAGGAAGCAGTATTAGAAGAGCTACCAACGGAAATGATAAGAATGACTCCAGAAGAAATTGAACTGGAGAAAATCAAAATACAAGCCCAAATGGAACTACAGAGAAATAAGATGGAACTGGAGAAAGCAAGAATTCAGCAAGAAACAAGACTGCAAGAAGTCGACTTGGCAATAAGAGGACGCAAAGGAAGCCATGACAGTTTCGAAGTAACGAAGCAAGCGAGGCAGGTCCCAAAATTTGAAGAAGCCAACGTGGACGGATACTTCGCACATTTTGAGCGAACTGCACTTAACCTTGGATGGCCGAAAGAATGCTGGTCGATGCTACTCCAAACTGTGCTGACAAGGAAAGCACAGAGAGCATATGCAACTCTGCCCACAGAAAATTGCGCCGACTATGATTTGGTGAAAGCAGCGGTTCTAAAAAGCTTCGAGTTGGTTCCAGAAGCTTATAGACAGAAATTCCGAACACAAAGAAAAACTGAAAACCAGTCTTATGTGGAATTTCTGCGTGAAAAGGAGAACGCGCTGGATAAGTGGTGTGACTCTAAGAGGATAGACGGAGACGCTGAGAAACTCCGGCAGCTAATATTAGCTGAAGAATTTTTAAACTGTGTGCCAGAAGAAGTCAGGGTTCACGTAAGTGAAAGGAAAACCGACGTGACTTATGAAATGGCTGCACTAGCAGACGAATACATCCTCACACACCGAAAGACAAAGGAAAAACCGTACACGGGAAGTAGAGTGAAGTTTAAAGCTGAGTTAAGCCCTGAAAGAAGACCCAAGGAAGAAAATAGAAGGACCTTCCAAAGTAGCAGCAGAACAGTGGTCTGCTACAAATGTGGAAAGGCTGGTCACATAGCCATAAGGTGTCAGCTTGGAAAAGGTCCTGAAAGAAACTAGACCCAGCCGAGAAAACCTCAAGGAGCTGTAACAACACCTAGAGGGAACCAGTCCTATCGACCCTGGACGAAAAAAGGGATGATAAGAGGCCCACATGGAGGGCCAGTGAAAGTCTCAATTTTACGAGATACCGGAGCATCTCAGTCGTTACTTCTACGAAGTAACTTACCTAAAGGAGTAATAGAAGCAACACATGAGACTGTGATGATAGAGGGTATCGGCGGAAAGAGGGTAAAAATACCGCTATGTAAAATAACCCTTAAGTCCCAGTGGAAAAACGGACCAATTCAAGTTGGGGTGGTAGATAAACTACCTATGAAAGGAATTTCCCTCATACTGGGAAATGAAGTAAAAACTAAAAAGTGTCACCCGAAAAAGATGGCGAAAATAAGCGCCATAAATGAAGAAAGAAAGATGGCGAGGATGAACTCCAAACATGGAAAGAAGTTGGCGAAAATGAGCGCCAAAAATGAAGAAAAAAAGATGGCGAGAATGAACGCCAAACAGGAAGACAAGATGGCGGCTGAGCCACGTGGGCGGCACAAACGACATAGTCGCTCGCAGAGTGAGAAAGTGGAAAGGAAAGAAGTGAACCTTCCACACCCCAGTAAACAGAAAGAGAAAGGGACCAGTCGTCAGAGAAAGGATGAAGGTCTAACGAATAATGGGAATAAATTCCCTGAGACTTATCGAGAAGATAAGAGAAAGAGGAGAGAACCTTCACAAGTGACTAAGAAGAAAGAATTTAAGAAGGGCGACGAAGTCCTGCTACTATCATCAAATAAAGGACCCGACTGTGGTGGACGATATATAGGTCCCTATGTAGTAACACGGAGGATAGACAAGAGGACATATAGGATTGATACCCACGAGGGAAGGAAGCAGACACAAGTGTGTCATGCAAACAAATTAAAGAGATATGTCCGTCAAGAAGGCCCACCTCGGAAATGCCGAATAAATTCGAGGAGAAATTAAGCCAGTTGTCTGTTTCAGAGAGAGAGAACTTAGAGAAATTAATAAAAAAATACCCAGGATTATTTCTCTAACGCCCCACGAAAATGTAGTAGCAGAATATTCGTTCATAGTTGTTGAGAGAAAGAAAGAGAGAGAGAGAGAAACTAAAGAAAATGAGGAATTCTCGTCCCCAATGTTGAAATATGAGATGGACGAGAAAGCGGTGCGTCAACAAGTGACGGAGAGGGGAAAGAGAGAAAAGAAAAGAAAGTTTCTTCCCCCAGAGCTTAATAATTAAGCTTATAAAGTCGTCAAAAGTGACGAAGAAAGAAAGAAAGAAAAAGGTAGTTACCTCCTCAAGGTTTGAAATATGATACGGCCAAAAGCCGAGAGAGAAAAAGAAAGAAAGGAAAACAAGATTAAAGAAAAAGAAAAGGAGAGAGAGAGAGAAAGAAAGAGAAGAGGAATTGTTTTCCCCTATAGTGAAAATTAGGAAGGACGAAAAAAAGGAAAAGGAAAGAATTCGTCAAAGCGTGAAGAAGAAAGGGGATAAAAGAAAAGTAAAGTGAGAAAAAAAAAAAGTGAAATGAATTGCCTTTTTTTTTCTATGGTATTTCTATTCATCCCCTTCCTCACGTAATATGCCAGTTCTTATCTGCCTGAGAGAAGAACTCTGAACAGGACTTATTCTGTAGGGGATCAAGTGCCAACCTGCCCCGTCTTCACACGTGCGAAAATAAAGTCCCGTTTTGGGATTTTAGTCGATTTGCCGTCACAGTTTTCTGGAAAAATTAGCTGGTTAACAGTTCCTTTCGGATAATCGGTTGACTTACTCGGCATGTTATGGTAAATGATACGAAGGCTCGTGGATCATACTTCAGTATCATCTTATTTTATTTGTACGTTGATATCCCGTCAAAATATATTTGATTGTAAAGCGACAGAGGGAGATGCTTACAGATATTTCTCGAACCTTGTAAGAACGAGTGACTCATCGAATTGGCAAATCAATACGTGTCTGCCCAGTTGACCGTCCAACATACGCTCTCTACCTGATTTCATCACATACATGACGATCAGTAACTCTCGACCGACCTCGAGACTTGTCCAATCGGCTGGAGTTGTAGAATACACCGATCCATTTTTGCAGAGGGATAATACACCCCCAAGGAGTGTCCTGTGCTCCAGTCGGCTGGGGTTCTAGAGTACAACAACTCCAATTTTGCAGAGGGGTAATACTCCCTTCCCAACGACATGACACTAAACAATCTGATGGTATGGTTCCAGTTATGCTGGTGCCTTTAGGAATGCAGAGAACCTCTTTATTTCCATCATTCACAGATCGATTCTGGCCTGGAGTGGTAGAACCAGAAAGGTTTTTATCTATGGGTCAAATAGAACTAAACTGCCTCCCTATGCTATAATAAATTGCTTGAAATAGAACTGTTTTGAAATCTTAACTACATACTTATGCTAATTTGAATTGTTTAAAATAGAACTGTTTTAACATTTAACTGTGTGTAAAGTAAAACGATATTTATACTAAACTAAATTGTTTGAAATAAAACTGTTTGATTAAACTGGATAGCATGAAAAAGATATCTTTTCGACAATTACACTGTATACTTATCTTAAACTGAATTGTTTGAAATAGAATTGATTTTTATTTAAAAAAAAGTAGAATTAGCATTAAATAACCTACAAAGGTTGATAAGCTATAAAACCTAAACAACCAACCAACCAACCAACCAATCTTACGACCTCAAAAAATGATCTTACATATATATATATATATATATAGAGAGAGAGAGAGAGAGAAGAACTAATAAAGATCATTAGTCTTCAGTTCTTTTTTACTGTTTTTATTTCTAACAAACATTTTAAATTTAATACAAGCGCCCTTTCTTTTCTTAGACAGAAAAATATTTTAAACCATAGCTTAAGGGATCACGAGGGTGATTTTTTCCCAAGGTTATTGTCTGAAGGTGAACGTAATTGCGGGATAGGAGTTTGAACTCACTTTTTAAGATGATGCGGAATCAATGGCAGATGCGAAGTCGAAAGGCCCCCGACTTCGGTTGGGCTACCTTCGGGTGGGTGAACTACAACATTGACACATTTGTACCCTTGTGTAGCACTGGACCTTACTGACCAGATTAAGCTATAATCAGGCATACGTGCCTGTACCCACATTTGGGTGCAAGATAAGCTAGGCTAATTAGGCCTACATTGCACTAAGTGGATCGATGACCAGCATAGACCATCAGGGTTTGAGCCTCAGCTCGTGCCCAACCTTCCCCTCCCCTAACCCCAAATTTAAACCGACCTTCAGGTCATTGAATTTGTGTCAAGTCCTATCTGGTGTGAGGCAGCAGCAAATATTCTATTAAGATGATGCAACCGTGCACCTTATCTATTACCCAACGGAGGGTTCTCTCGATTAAAATAAACACAAAAAAACTGTATATCTTATCTGAACAACGAAAGTAAAAACGAACCTTGAAGGTAATATACTAAACGTTATATAAATGAACAAGAAACTAAATAATAACAAACAGTGTCCTTAATTATGTGTAGTAAGTGTTTGGCATTGACAGTAGGTTATTTCTAGGATTAGCCTTAAGAAGGATGGGATTTTTATTGAAGGCTACCACTCTTATAAATCAATAAAGCTCTTTCTTTAATATAGAGGAATAGAACATTGAGAACATTACATCAGTTATTTTTTACCAGAAAAGATACCAAGGTATCTTCTGGCTTATGGACTAAATATTTTCTTCACTTCACTGAAATGGTAGTTTAAATTTTATTTATATTTACCAACCCCTCCGCTCACAAGGTCAATTTTTAAGCGAAGTTTAACAGGTTTGAATTCAGAGTTTTCTTTGGCCTAGACTAGTTACCTCACCAAGGCTGAAGAACCTAGTCTGCTCTACTATTTACCCATAGCTGGAGGGAGAATAATTGGATTCATACCTTTCCCAAGGGTATTAGTACTATCTGAAATGCAATCAGTCTTGATCAGGATTTGAACTCGTGTCGCCGTGTTCATTTCCTACGACGATAACCATTACACCACGGGTGAAATTTTATGGACAGTTTCTCATCTTTTTGGTAGCCTCTTTAAGGAGAGCGAATATCGAACTACATCTCTCAATTTATTTTATTTTTTATAGAATATTTGCAAGCGGTACGGATATGTTTGAGGCTAGGAGTTGTCTCATATTCTGTACCTTGGTCAGATATGAAAGACACCCATTCTTTGAAGTAGACCTTCGTATGGCGGATGTCTTTGAGTTCATCTTTTTTTTTCTGTCACGCGATTTAAGTGTTCTTCGTTTCATGTTTTTACCGACTTGGCCCAATGTTCTTGTTATGCATTTCCAATCGTTGTAACGAAACTCTTGCTTTACTGAAAGATGAATCTTTTTGACTGCCTTATTGTTTTTGTTTTCCTTCGATCACGAACATTGTGAATGTTAACCTACTCCAGATTTGCTCTTCCTGGTTATCTAGTCGTTGGGTAATGATTAGCACGCAAGTCTCGAAAATCAATTATTGCTGAGTAGAGAGTTCAATACTTACTATGTGATAAATCTAATCTTCTTTTTCAGGTCCGTTTTTAAAAAGAAGGGGAAATTCTACTTTCAAGAAATTGGTTTTCAGGAACAGCCGGTCGAAAGAGCGATCAACCATTTTAATCTCGGCGCTTGTATTGAAACTATCTGTCTCTGGAAGCATTTACAAATCCATATGTTACCAACAGGATATGACAGAGGGTCAATTTTTCATGATAATATGAATGTACCTCCCTCACAATAGGCAGGATCCGACAAATTATGTTTTGCAATGGAGTAAAGACGGGTCTAATTCGGTCTCCCTGCTCGTAGACTGGTTGCCGTACAAAGGCTAGAGAGTATAGCATGCTCTATTTTTGCATTGTTATGTTGGGGAGATGGGTCCACTCAGGAAGGGCATGAATCCTGTTATTATCCAAACTCCTAACTATAGGTAAATTATGTGAGAGGACTAGGCTCTTTATCCTTAATACAGAAACCGGTCTCGCTGGGAGTATGGAAAACTAAATTTGAACCAGTTGTCGTTTACCTAAAAATAGCGAAAGATCGTAGCGTAATGGCTATCAAAGAACTGAGTTCAAAATCCTGGACAAAGCTGTTTGAATTTCACTTTGAGCCAATGCCATGAGGAGGACATGAATCTATTCATACACCAATCTGATATTTATAATGTGAATTTCTCTTTATTTTTCAACAATATGGTTGTGACTGCATCATTAAGTTTTTTCTTCCAGATGAAGATTTTTTATTTGTATTTCTCTTTGATTTTTAACATTATTTTTCTACAATATGGTTGTAACTTCATCATTAATTTTTTTCTTTTAGGTAAAGATTTTTATGATATGCATTTCTCTTCGATTTTCGACATTATTTTTCTACAATATGGTTGAAATTTCATCATTAAGATCTTTCTTTCTGGTACAGACAGGAATATTTAAGTTGTGGTTTAATAAGCGGCTTATCCAGTTTTAGATTGATTTTCGTCTTAATATTTTTACATACCACTTCAGAGTATAATTTATGTTTTTTCTCGAGTGATCTATGTGATATGGATTTTACTCTACGATCAGTCGGCACCCATCTCCTTACCTCTGTTGCCTCGTGTTGCTCTGATTATGATGAATAACAACTCTACAACGATTTCAAGCGGACATATTACTTTTATTTCTTAGATACTTTTCCTTTCATCACCTGCTGCGCACTCCTGGGAAGCAGTATGCAAATCGAAGCATCCATCGCTCGATTTGAGCATTTTTTACAAACTGATTAATTTCTTTCTAACCCTAGAACTATTTTGTTTTCCTGATTGAAAACATTCTACGAGAGTCATACACTGCTGTTTGAACTTGAGTTCAATAGCAGTCAATCATACTTAATGATAGACTGTGTTTTCCCATACCTTTAACTGTTCAAAACTTAATTTCAATGCTACACTTCATATCAATGATAGATCCCAATAATTTATCTTGTAACAAGAAGTCACTTTGTAATATTCTTTAATTTCATCCTTACCCTTCCATTTTTTTTAATTTTCCCACCATTTGTCTGGTATAAGAATATTTTAATGGTATACGCAAACAGAATCTCTCAAAGATGAGTTGTTTTTACTGTGTTGCCTCCAGACAATACCCTGATCTTTTTTTTAAATAGATTTCACTTCAATTTTTTATCATTGTTCTGTTCCAGTGAGCCACCCTTTATACCCAGCATGATCATTACACCTTAGTTTGCATGTTGCTGGTACACGTCTATGTCCAATCGATCAATACCATTTTAAGCGTATTCATCCTTCACTTCTCCTTGTTAATCGACGTCACCTACCACCTTCTACGTGTTTTTTTTTCTTTGCTTTTTATTTTAACGAGCAAATTCAATATAAAAATAAAACAGACACGTTTTTAATATTCCTGCCCGCTTCGTTGAGAATATCAGTCAAAGAGGCATAAAATGTCAATTTTTAAAGAATTATTTCGGTATGTTCCGCTCTGTTCGCATCCAATATATTTCAGCTTGCATTTTGATCTGGACTCATCAGCATGGGACGTCACCATATCGATTACTTAATAAGACGATTAAATGATCAATACTCTTCTTCTCACCGAGAAGCTTTACACTTCTACCCGTAAAATCCGAATCAATAAATCAAATAAATATAAAAAAAGGGACGGTTTTAAAAATCGGTTGTTCTTCGAGGTCTTTTTAGGTTAAGACATGAAAAGAAAGAAGAAAAAATTGAAAACTATTAAATAGGTACTTTCGATTAAATGAAGTATTGTATATTTCAATAAGTGAATGTTTTTATGATGTACAATCAGGCTTTTGTTATTGCCGAAGAATGTAGTACTGCGTCTTAATGAAAAAAAAATTATGATATCGTAGTTATCAGTAAAAGCTAAAACCGAAGCAAGAAAGGAACAGGGAGACAGAGACAGAGACAAAGAGAGCGTGCGCGTGAGAGACAAAGAGAGAGAGAGAGAGAGAGAGAGAGAGAGAGAGAGGATATAACTGGATACAAAAGAGATCGTGACGTTAAATCAAAGTTATTGGAAAATGAAATGTACGAAGTCAAATTCCTTTCTTAAATTATTGTTTTCTTATATCAAAAAGAAATTATTGAATTCAATGTTCGGTGTTATAGCGAAATGTATTAAACAAGATTTTTCTCAACATAACGCAATCGATTTAAACAAAATTTTATGACAATTACCCAATGGTTTTAAATTGATTTCTTTTTTTAAATAGCATATCAACCTTCGTTGATTATCTTAAAGCCCAAGCTATCCTTGAAGAAGGGCAGTCATGCAACTTTTAAACTCATAGCTGGTGAGGTGTAGGAGTTCATACGTTGCCAATTTTGCTTTTGCACCCAGCATGGGTCAGTTAGAATTGTTCAAATATTTCTTTGATGCACCCAGTGCTAATCCGAATGTCAGCGTTTTGCCCTTCAGAAAAAAAAGCTGTAAATATAGATATACAATGAACGCAATTACCTAACTTTTATGTTGAAAACAACCCTAGACGGATTGATATGCCCCTGAAATCAAACACTCAATCATTAAGGAAAAGCTGTAGGCTTGGCTTGGTTTGGTTTGTTTTATGGCACCTCAACCATTGCTGGGTATTTAATATCAAATCTTGTTTTTACGTATATATTGAACATATGATTTGTAAACACATTTTGTTGATACACAGAGTTAATTGATCAAACAGTTCTATGTCTAACAATTAAATTTAGCGTTTTTCAACAAAGTTAAAAGGTTCCTTGTATTTTTATGTATTACGAATAATTCAATAAAATATCTGTCATATTTTTCCACACAGTTAAATGATCAAACAATTCTATTTCTGAGAATTCAATTTAGCTTAAGTCAACGGAGATAAATGGTCCTGAGTATTGTTAAGTAGCACTAACAATTTACAAAAACATTCAGTTAAATGATCAAACAGTTCTATTACTAAGAATTCAATTTAGCATGAGCCATTTTTTTGTACACAGTTTAAATGTCAAGCGGAACGATAGATAAGACTTTATCAGGTATTACCCCATCGGGTCAGAGTGGATCTGGGAGCGATGGGGTTAAAGTATTTATCAGCATTCCCTAAAGCTCCAGGATTTCTGGAGCCTCAGTATCAGATTTTTTAGTATCACATCCTGGACACTTTATAGAAGGTCTTACTTCTCTGCAGAGATGCAGTCAGTGTATTCTACAGCTGCAGCCGATTGGGGTAAATACTGAATTTGAAATCATTTATATATATATATATATATATATATATATATATATATATATATATATAGCGAATGAAGTAATTATGTTGCGAATAGCGTATATGCAAGGCTCTTCGTATGAATCGAGCTCTCGGTAGCCGTTAAGCTGATATATGTAAACAATAACACTTGTGATTCATAACCGTTTAAATGTACTCTGCTGACGCTGGTTTCCTGGTGTCTAAGTGGTAGAATCTTGGATTGGCGTTTGAATCAACCGGGTTGCCATCCTAGCGCGTCTAGCCACACTGATGAGTTCTGATAGAACGAAACACATCTGTCTGTGGATGACAATATATATATGTAAGAAATAATTTGGGGCAAAAATATGAACTGAACCGTATTAAGAGTGATATATTGCCAAGTTTAATGGAAAATCAAATAATCATTGTTGACCTTTAACGCAAAAAAAAACATTTATTCACTTTATGTTCAGCTGAGTTATTTGAATAATCACAAATGTAATTCCCACTCTGCTGGTGAGGCTCAGAATATGCTGACGGGATCCACAGCAGAGGTGTACGACCGTCCCCACACAAAAGTAATGTCCTTGGTATGACACTAAAACCTCATCTGATAGAAACGGTTCAAGTCTAGAGATTTGTGGAATTCAGTGACACTTCTTAATTTCCATTACTCCCAGGTTCACTCTGGCCTGGAGCGGTAGTACTTGTGAGAGTCCTATCACTCAAATGATTATGTTTTTAAAATGTTCGTATTTAATTGAAGTACTTGATACTAAATAGCTATATTATTTGAATTAAGAAGAGATCATTCAAAGCTATAACTATTTCGTAAAGATAATTATCATTTACTTAAAAAAAACGTTCAAAAATTAATTACCATTTAATTAAAATAATTAGTCGAAAGTATTTAATCATTATTCCTTCAGAGGGATATTCTAAAGCATATAGGGACACTACCAGTGGCTTATTGACTAATGTCATGAACTGTGACATGGTAGTAAGCGCGTTTCGATCTCTTCTCACGATATCATGTTAACATTCGAACTAAAACACGTGGTAAAAGTATAAAATATCCTTTGGCCTAGTCGGCTGGTGCTGTACAATTCATTGACTGCATCTCTGCAGAGGGGTAAAACTCCTCCAACAAGTTTCTTGGATATGACTCTAAACAATCTGATAGAGAGGTTTTAGTAATGTTGGGGCTTTGGAGAATGCAGCGTATCCTTTCATTGCCATCGCTCGCATGTCCACTCTAGCCTAGAATGATAGCAACGGAATAGTAGCACCTGATTGGTTCCTAGAACAAAATGAGTACTTACGCTAATCTGAATTGTTTGAAATTGACAGTTTTTACAATTAACTGTGTGTTAAAAGTACTTTTGCTAAACTTAATTTTTTGAATTAGAACTGTTTTTTTTACATTCAAACTGTGTATTTATACTAAACTGAATTGTTTGAAATATAACTGTTTTGACATTTAAACTGTTTGTAAACAAAAACTGTACTTATACTAAATTTAATCATTTAAAACTTTTTTCAAAATAATTTAATTTAACGTCGAATGACCCGAAAAGTGTTGATATGCCGTAAAACAAAGCAACAAACTAACCAAAACCTACTTACCTCCTCATGTTACTATTATTCTTATACAAGGATGGCATGGCATTTACTAATCCACGAAGGTTAAAATGCCTTTAAAAAGAATAAATACTTGAAAGCATACAACTATGAGCAAATTATTTCTATCAGAAATACTTGATAGCATATACCCGTGTGCACCCAACTGAAATAACTGGATAGCATATACCCGTGTGCACCTTACCGAAAATACTTGATAGCATATAACTGTGTGCACCCCACCGAAAATATTTGATCCCATATACCCGTGTGCATTCAACTGAAAATTCTTGATAGCATATACCCTAGTGCACCCCACCGAAAGTACTTGATAGCATATACCCGTGTGCACTCCACCGAAAATTCTTGATAGCATATACCCGAATTAACCCCACTGAAAGTACTTGATAGCAAATATCCATGTGCACACCACCGAAAATATTTGATAGCATATACCCGTTTGCACACCACCGAAAATATTTGATAGCATATACCCGTGTGCACCCCACCAAAAATATTTTATTGCATAGACTACTGAGCTGTCGACAATTCACAAAATGCTTATAAACTTCGGAAAGATTTGAACTCAGCTATTCTTCTACTGAAAATGACATTGGGATGCGACTAGCGAAGATATGGACTGCTATCGATAGGTTATACATCATATAGAAGTCAAACTTATCCGATTAAAAAATAATTTTTTCCAAGCAGCAGTCGTGTCATTTCTACTCTATGGATACACAGCATGGACGCTGACAAAGCTTATCGAAAAAAAGCTAGATGGGAATTACACAAGAATCCTACGAGCTATACTGAACAAATCCTGGAAGCAACCTCCCACAAACAGCAACTCTACGGCCACCGACCTCTAATCTCTCAAACCATCCAAATTAGACGCACTAGACATCTGGGACACTGCTGGAGAAGTATGGGAACACTCATAAGTGACGTTCTCCAATGTACCCTTTCACACGGATGTACAAGTGTTGGACGACCACTAGAACTTATCTACAACAGCACTGTTCGGGAATATGATGTAGTCTAAAAGTCTAGCTGGAAGCGATAGATGATAAAGTCAAATTGAATGAGAACCAGGGAAATCTGTGCTAGCACCCTGACATGATGATGATTCTTCTTCCAACTACAGGTAAATAGTAGGTCAGTCTAGGCTCTAAAATTAATAAAGCAAGTGAGTGTTCCACATTTTTACATTTACTTTAAATGAGGTGCCGCTATATTCCAGCGTCATGCCCATGCCATTAAAACAGAAGAGTTATGAGAGACACAAGAAAGATCTTTGCTTCCAAAACAAATTTCTAATGAAGTATTTACTGACCCTAAAGAATATATGACTCCTTATCTAAACAGGTAAGTTAACTGTTTGTTCGTTTGTTAGAGTTTTATGACATATAAACCCTTGTAGGTTATTTAAGGCCAGATACATTTTTATACAAATAAACACTTCTATTTCAAACAATTCAGTTTAGCATAAGTACACGGTTTAATCGTCAAAAACATTTTTATTTCAAGCTATTCAGTTTAGTCAAAAAGTTTTATTTCAAACAATTCAGTCTAGTATAAGTATAGTTTTTGTTTACACACAGTTAAATGTCAAAACTGCTCTATTTCCAATAATTCAATGTAGTGTAAGTACAATTTAATGTCAAAAACAGTTCTATTTCAAACATACAAAAACAGTTTCATTTCAAACAATTAAGTATTCACTTTAAAAACAGTTCTTTTTCAGGCAGTTGAGTTCTGCATAAGCACACTGTTTAAATGTCAACACAGATCTATTTTTAAACTATTCAGTTTAGCTCAAGTACGCAGTTTAAAGGAAGTATGCAGTTTAAATGTCAAATCAGTCCTATTTCAAGCAATTGAGTTTATCATACATTCACATTTTAGTTCTATTTGTCACATAGATAGGACTCTTATCTGGTGCTAGCACTCCAGGCCAGAGTTGCGTGCGATAGCGATGAAGGGGTACTTTGCATTCTGTAAAGCTCCAGCATTACTGAAAACTCACCATCAAATTGCTTAGTGTCATATACAGGACACTCATAGGGGGTGTTACCCCTCTGTAGAGAAGTAGGCGTTGTATTATACAGTCCGAGCCGACTGGAGGGCTCGCAGGGGGCTCTTACCCTTCTCTAAAGATACAGTCTATGTATCCTACAACTCTAGCTGACTGGACCGCTTATTGGTGGGGGTATTACCCCTCTGCAGAGAAGCAGTCGCTGTATTTTACTGTCCCAGCTTACTGGGACACTTATTGGGGGAGTCTTGCCCATCTGCATGGAAGCAGTCTGAGCGTTCTACAGCCAGGACCGACTGGACCACTCGTTGGTGGGGTCTTACCCCTCTGCAGAGAAGCTGTCTGTGTTTTTTTACAGCAAGAGTGTGACTGCGCCACTCGTTGAGAGTATCTTGCATCACTGCAGAGAAGCAGAAGGTGTATCCTACAGTCAGAGCTGACTGGGCAACTCGTGGTCAGGGGGTCTTACGCCTCTGCATAGAAGAAGACGGTGTATTCAACAGCCTGAGCCGATTTGACCATTCTTTGGCGGGGAGTCTTACCCATCTGCAATGAAGCAGTCAATGTATTCTACAGTCCCATTCACCCAGCCGACTGGGCAATGAGTTCATTGCGTAATGTAGTAAAAAACAGTATCGTAACTGACGTTTTGATTACTTTTTTTATATTAAAGATTAAGTAAAACTGGCGACCGTAGTCGAGGGTGACCCTAAGGCTCACTTTTCAATAGCTAAAACACCGTCGCGTAGGGGAGGGTGCTATTCCTTCCTCCGGATTGCTCCAGTTTACCCTTGATAGGTAGCTTATAATGCTGTAAGTAAGTAGGTATCAAGTACCATTTTTAAGTGTTTGGTATGTCGCAACCTAGGTCTGAACCCTGTTCTCCTAGGCCATTGGCGAACACTCTACCCATGAGCCGGTTAATATTTATGAATGTAATTATTAACCCCTGTTCACGGGCAGAATGTCACACAAGGTCAAGATTTTAGCGGATTTAAAGGCTTTGAATTCAGAATTTTCCTTCTAGAGCGGCTAAAGAAATCAGTCTTCCCAACTATTTACCCATAACTGAAGGGATAATAAAAGTTTGCATACCTTTTCTACGGGTATAATTGATTATTGGTGTAATCAAACCCTGTCAGAATTTGAACACTTGTCGCATTGTTCAATTCCTATGATGATAACCGTTACACTACGGGAACCTCCTTCTTATGAATTAAATGAAGAAGAGTGAAAAGTGATAATGACTTGACATCTAAACCTGTCTAAACTCAGTCAAGACGAAATAGTGCAAATAAAAAATCAAACTAGATGAGATACTTTTTGGGCGAAATGGCTTTATTGCTTTTTTGGGGTTTTTTTGGGGGGGGTTGTTTTTTGGTAAGGGAGCTGGTTGCGTAATTCAAGAGGTATAACGGGTATCGTCTTAGGAAATGACCTCGATGACTCAATTTTAAAACTAGAAAAAGTCAGCGTTTCACTTCATGATGATGCCTTCGTCATAAATCCATTTATTCTCTTCTTCGTCTATGGGTAATTAGTAAGGCACATTCGGCTTTGTTGTCTTATTAAAGCAACTGGTCTAAGTAAAGGAAAACTCTAAATTCAGGCTTGTTTAAAACTGCTTAAGATGCTATGTCTCATATCTTGCCAAGGTGGATAGTTTTGATTAGTTTCAAACATGTAATCGTTTCCACTCATCAGACAAGGCTCAGTTCAATTTTTCTTTTCTATTTCCCAAAAGGAACATTTCTCGGAAGATTGGTTGGTTGGTTGGTTGGTTGTTGTTTTTTATTCGGTGTGTCAACACTTTTGGGTCATTTAACGCCGAATTGATTTATTTTGATAAAAGTTCAAACAATTCATTTTAGTATAAGTACAGATTTTTGTTTACACATTTAAGTGTCAAAAATTTCTATTTCAACCAATTCTGTTTAGCATAAATACGCAGTTTACTTCTATTTGAACCATAGATATGACCCTATCAGGTGCTACCACTCCAGGTGAGAGTGGAACAGTGAACGATGGCAATGAAGGGATACTCTGCATTCCACAAAGTTCCCGCATAACTCGAAACTCATGATCAAATTGTTTAGAGTCATAAACATGACACTTGTATGGGGTCTTACACCTCTGCAGAGAAGCAGTCAGTGTATTTTACAGTCCCAACTAACTGAACAATTCCCTGACGAGTAAGATTTGTTTACATTAAGAGAAATTAGATGACTTTATTTTATTAACAGAAAATCATTTTTAGCTGTGTCTTGGCTCAATAAAAAACGTTCGAATAAACGCGTTCATTATTAAGTTTGCTTTGTTTTGGTATCATATCTTAATGGCATATCAATCTTTTTGAGTTATTTAATGCCAAAGCCATTCTTTTAAAAGGATAGAAGTGGTACTATTTAAGCCGTAGTTCACTGGAATTAAAAGGTTCATGCCTTTTCCACGTCTATTACTTCGAAAGTGAATATAATACCGCTACCGAAGATTGAACTCGTTTACTGAGATACCACAGTGCAAAGCGTTAATTGCTATGCCATGAGGAGTTCCGGGGAATTGTGTTGCGTAGCAATGGAATTATTTTAAAGAATATTAACGTTTAATTTTATTTACTTCAGTTTCTGTCTTGGTCACTACAGCTTCAAGAGACGTTAGTTAATTTAGTTTAAAGGTCTATCATAACTTGAGGATTATTTAACACCAAATCATGTATATAGAGGGTGACCACCCAAAAAACAAAACCCATATATTTTTGACTGAAATTGAAATCTTATTCTAACCTTTTGTTTTTTCAGGATATGAAGTAGATTCTGTGCATGAAAAATTGGTTGGTTTGGTTTGGTTTCTTTGTTTAATGGCATATCAACTCTTTTTAGGTTATTTAATGCCGAAGCCATTCTCCTGGAAGAACAGTAGTGGTACTATTTAACCCATAGCTGGGAGGATAAGGGGGTTCATACCTTTCCCAAGGGTATTTGCTCGAAAGTGAACGTAATAGCGCGACTGGAGTACGAACCCGCGTACTACGATTCCGCAGTCCATGCAGGTGGCCGTATAGTTGGTGTCTTGTGGGGTGATGCCGCCAGGACTTGTTCAAGATTGCTCGCAGCATTCTTGAGTAATTGTCGTCTAGCTTCTTCTCCATCCGTTTTGTTAGCGTCCATGTAGTTCATCCATACCATTCGCACACAGTTACATCCTTTCAATCGTTGCGATTTTACATTAATAATTCTATTACTGTTCCAATTTTTGTAATTCAAACTTTTTGGGGGAACAGTAAAATGATTTCAAGCAATACTAATATTTCAATTTAACATTCACCATTTATTTGTGCAGATTTTAATACTTTCAAGTCTACTGAATGATAAAACATTTTTATTTGAGCCATGAATTGGACCCTAATCAGGTCAGAGTGAACCTGAGTGTAATGGTAGTGTCAGTACACTCCACATTCCCCAAAGCTGTTAGCCATTTCATCATCTGATGCTTTAGTGTCATATTCAGGATACTCGTTTCTTAGTGGGGGCCTTACTCCTTACTCCTCTGTGGGATGCAATCTGCGTATTTGTGGGCTCAGTTTTCGTTTCGATATTTTTTGAACACCTCTCATACGTTCTTTTCTTTCACATCGCATCTTAAACTGCAGATATAAACCAGGGAATTTTCCTTTGGTCCTGCTGATAGTAATAAAATAGGATCAGAACTCTGAACTGAATCAGAAGTGTAAATGGAAGAAATTTTATCATCGGCAATGATGTTAAAACTAGAAAGGTTACGTCGATCAAAGCAAAAGTATAGCGGCCTAAAGCTGTACGATGCCAACATCGTCAGCTTCCCGTCCTGACCCGTCCACAAGCAATGATTGCTGATTAACGAAATCGCCTGATGAAAAATGGACCCCGGCAATGCCGAAGCAGGTTCACACGATCGGATATTGAGTTTGGGGATTGCTTCTGTCACCCGAGCGCTTTGATCTGTATCGACCCCACAAGTGTTAACACTTGCTCAATGCTTTTTTTTTTTTTTTGGTTTTCTTTTTGTCTTGTTTTTTTTTCCGGGTTGTTTTAATGTTAAAACGCACTTACACGATCTAGTGATCTATGAAG
Source organism: Sepioteuthis lessoniana (assembly GCA_963585895.1). Taxonomy (NCBI): domain Eukaryota; kingdom Metazoa; phylum Mollusca; class Cephalopoda; order Myopsida; family Loliginidae; genus Sepioteuthis; species Sepioteuthis lessoniana. Next base: position 15,738,057 of record OY757931.1, on the reverse strand, counting down.
GTAAGAGGGTGGAGTAAGGGGGAAAATGTGAGAGTTTTGTTAAGTGGGAAAAGGAACGATGTAAAAGGAAGTGATGGGATGAAAAGAGGGTGGCGAATGTGATAAGTAATAAAAATTAATAGGAAAAAAGCAAGACATGATAGCACAAAGTAAAACAGGATCAGATATTTTCGACATCAGTCACACTCTCTGAACTGACACTTGAATTGGTTCTCGATTTTATTTAATTCACAATTTTCCGTTATTTGAGGGATTTGTGGGGTTGTCAGTCATTTTCCTCTTCTTTTTCTTTTTTTTTCTTTCTTTTTTTGTATTTGTCTATTTCTTTATTTCATTTTTTTCATTCCTAGCTTATTTGTGTATTTATCAATTTATTTCTTTTTATTTATTTCCTTCTTTCTTTTTCTTCTTTTTATTTTTATATTTATCTACTAATTTTATTTTCGTTCTTTTTCTTTCTTTCTATCTTTCTTGTACCTTTTTTTTTTTTAGTTTGTTTGTGCATTCTGTATATCTCCTTGTCTTTTCTTTCTTCCTCTTTTTTTCTTCCTTGTTTCTTTCATGCTCTCTTTCAGTATCTTAATTATTTGTGAATATACCTCTTTCTTTCTTTCTTTCTTTCTTTCGTTCCTTCTTTCCTTCTTTCTTTTGTTGGTTGTCTATGATTTGTTTAAGCATTTCCTTTTCGTTCTTTTTTCTTTCCTTTTTACGTCCCATTTTTTTTTTCCATTGTGCATTCATTAATTTCTTTCTTTTTCTTTCTTTCTCTTTTGTTACATTTTTTCGTTCATTTTTTTCCTTTTTAGTGCATTTGTGGATTCTTTCTTTCTTTCTTTCTTTCTTTCTTTCTTTCTTTTGTTGCTAGTCTATGATTTGTTTATGCAATTCCTTTTCCTTCTTTCTTTCTTTCTTTCTTTCTTTCTTTCTTTCTTTCTTTCTTTCTTTCTTTCCTTTTTACGCCCCATTTTCTTCCATTGTGCATTCGTTGATTTCTTTCTTTTTCTTTCTTTGTTCTTTCCTTCTTTTTTCTTACATTTTTTCGTTCATTTTTTTTCTTTTTAGTGCATTTGTGGATTCTTTCTTTCTTTCTTTCTTTCTTTTGTTGCTAGTCCATGATTTGTTTATGCAATTCCTTTTCCTTCCTTCCTTCTTTCTTTCTTTCTTTCCTTTTTACGCTAATTTTCTTTCATTGTACATTCGTTAATTTCTTTCTTTTTCTTTCTTTTTTCTTTCTTTTTTCTTCCTTTCTTCGGTTTTACCTTTTTGGGTTCATTTTTTTCCTTTTTTGTGCATTTATGGATTCTTTCTTTCTTTCTTTCTTTCTTTGTCTATTTGTCTAATCCTTTCTTTTTCTTTATTTTTTCAGTAGTTTTTCTTTCTTTCTTCTTTCTTACCTTTTTCGTTCATTTCTTTTCCTCTTGTGTATATTTATGGATTCCTTCTTTCTTTCTTTCTTTCTTTCTTTCTTTCTTTCTTTCTTTCTTTCTTTCTGTCGTTGTCTATTTGTCTAATCCTTTTTTTCTTTCTTTTTCCTTTCTTTTTTCTTCCTTTCTTCTGTCTTACCTTTTTTCGTTCATTTTTATTTTCTTTTGTGCACATTTATTGATTCTTTCTTTCTTTCTTTCTTTCTTTCTTTCTTTCTGTTCTATTTGTCTAATCCTTTCTTTTTCTTTCTTTATCTCTCTTTTCATTGATTTTTAAACTTCCTCCTGCATTTTTTATTTTTCTCTTTCTCGTTCATACTTTCTTTCTTTCAATTCTCCAGTCTTTTGCAGGTCCCTTTTTTCTTTTTTATTTCCTTCTCTTTCATTATTTTTCCTTCATATTTTCTTATTCTCTTGCATTACTTAGTTTGTTCTTCCATTCTTCCTTATTTTCTTATACCAATTCTTTCTTTTCATTTTCTTTATTTCTTCCTATCTTTCATCTTTCATTTCTTTCTCTTTATCATCGCCTTTTTTCTTCTCATTAGTTTTCTTTCCAGTGTGTTATCTATTTCGTTGGTTTTCACGGTTTCTCTTTTATTTCATTAATTCTTCATTTTTTTAAATTTTATTCTTTGTTTCTTTTCTATTTTATACTTTTTTCTTTCTTCCTTCGATGCTTTTTTTTTCTTTTCTTCGATCTTCCTTCTTTCTTTCATCTTTCTTTACATTACTTTCCACTTTTTTAAAATTAGCAGTTCGTTCATCTTTTTATAATTTTTTTCCTTTTTTCTTCTTTCTTTTTGTTCTTCCTTATTTTTTTTTTCATTTTCAATCATTTAAATTCCCCTTCTTATCTTTGTTTTTAACTTAATTTTTTTTGTTATTTTTTCCAACTTCATCTTCCATTCCTTCATTTTTCTTTCATTTTCTTTCATTTTGTTATCTTTAGTCTTCATTACTTTTTCTTTCATTCTTTTTTCTTGTACTTTATTCGTTTCTATTTCCGTTCTTCTATTTTTTTCTTTCGTTTTCTTTCTTCTTTCTTATATTGACACTTCATTATTTTTTCTTTCATTTTTTTTTTCTTGTACTTTATTCGTTTCCGTTTCCGCTCTTCTCTCTTTTTCTTTCATTTTCTTTTCCGTTACTTTCTTGCCCAGTCAGCTGAGGCTGTAGTATATACCGACTTCATTTCTGCAGAGGGGTATGATCCTCCGAACGAGTGTCCTTGATATGACAGAAAACAATCTGATGGTGAGGCTCAGGTAATGCTAGTGCTTTGGGGAATGCGGAGTACTCCTTCGTTGCCATCACTTCCAGGTCCACTATTGCCCAGATTGGTCGCACCTGATAGGGTCAAATAGAACAAAACTAAGTGTCAAATAGAACAAAACCCACTACTTATGCTAAACTGAACTGCTTGAAATAGAACTATTTTGACATGTAAACTACGTAATTATGCTAAACTGAAATGTAACTATTTTTCTATGCTAAACATTAACTCTACGTAGGCTAAAGTGAATTGTTTTAAATAGAACTGTTTTGATATTTAACAGTGCGAAACAAAATCTATTCTGAATTGTTTTAATTAAAACTTAGACTAAATTTGAATAGCTTGAAATAGGATTTTTTTTACAATGAAACTGTGTACGTATGCTAAACAGAATCATATAAATAGAACTCTTTATTTCTATTAAATAGATTTGATATTAGATCCTATTTACCAACCCCTCCGCTCGGGCAGGATATGACACAAGGTCAATTTTTAAGCGGAGTTTAACAGTTTTGAATTCAGAGTTTTCCTTCTCCTAGACTAGTTGCCTAACCAAGGCTGAAGAACTTAGTCTGTCCTACTATTTACCCATAGCTGGAAGGAGAATATTTGGATTCATACCTTTCCCAAGGTGCTATGTGAAATGCAATCAGTCCAGGATTTGAACTCGTGTCATCGTGTTCATTTCCTACGACGATAACCATTACACCACGGTCATAACAGGTCCATAGATTTGACATTAGATAACCAACAAAAGTTGATATGCCATAAACCCAAACTAATAAGCCACCACACTTTCCCCTACTCTCTAATCACCCTCCTTATTCGTCTTCTACCGTTTTTCTTCCTCGGTCAGTCTTTTCTATCAAAGATTCGTTAATAGATAAAAGAAGACAAAAAATCTGAAGGTTTTTAGAAAGAAGTCTAACCCTTTTTTTTATTTGGAATGAACTCTTTAACCAAATTTCTAGAAAATAAAATTTATTTTAGCATAATAAACCGCAACATGGAAAATTCAAAAATACTCCACAAGTGTTCAACTAAACACGTTTCACTATTATAACCGGTGACTTTGTAATTTCTGGACATTGTGTCCATTTCCAGCAATGAAAGAACAAACTTTATTATTATCCAACACATATATTCAATAATTCGAAAAGAATATTTAATTGAAAAGGCTTAACATTTCATCTTAGTATCTTGATAAAGTATGAAATCTTTAAACGTGACATGGACTCTAACTCTAAACAACATAAGTAGATATTATGGACGTAATTTTTCATCGAAAGAAATTCATCAGAAAAATAGAAATCGATTACAAAATAAATCATACAGTATGTTGCACTTATATATATATATATATATATATATATATATATATATATATATATATATATATATATATAATCTATTAATATATAAAATCTATTTATATAGAGAAAAGTCCTATCATATAGCCGAACAGTGTTTTGGTATAGGTTAAGAATCCTTAATAAAAAAGTAATTGATGTGTGAAGAGTTGCCTCTGAGTATGGTATCATGTGCCACACGACACAAGGTTTGTTGGGAGAGGGACCCTACTTGTTGCGAATGAACACACTGATGCGTGCTTCTGATTGTTGAGGCAGGACCAGAGAGAGAGAGACAGAGAGAGATAGAGAGACAGAGACAGAGACAGAGAGTTTCAATTTGCCTCACCTTTTTATACGCTACTCTGGTAAGTGACCAAGCAGCCATTATAATCATAAATACCAACCCCTCCGCTCGGGCAGGATATGACACAAGATCAATTTTTAAGCGGAGTTTAACAGGTTTGAATTCAGAGTTTTCCTTCTTCTAGACTAGTTGCCTCCCCAAGGCTGAAAACCTAGTCTGCCCTACTATTTATCCATATCTGGAGGGAGAATTATTAGATTCATACCTTTCCCCAGGGTATTAGAGCTATGTGAAATGCAATCCGTCTCGTCCAGGATTTGAACTCATCTTTTATGTAAACGCACGGGAATACGTTATAAATTTTGGAATAAAAAACGATTAACCTCCTGACTGTAATATTACGGACGGGCGCCGTCATTGACTTGCGGTGGTCTCAAGGTTGGAGGACGTTCGAGCACATCAGCTGTCATCTGTCATTGGGTACATAGGTCTGACGATCAAAAATGTCACGAACCTCGCTCGTGAAGGCAGAATGACCTGTAGAGTTCAAGCGTTATTTTAATATAATCACATGTGAACTACTGTTCCACTGGTGATCATCGAACCTTCGGGAACCTTCAAATTGATCCATCAAATCCCTATATAAGAAAATCAAGTAGCGAGATTTTGGCAGTTCAAGAAAAGTTTCCAAACAGGTTTCAATAAAGGTGCACGATGCCCCGACCCATGTCATACCCCAGCCTGTCAAAACAAGCCGGCTGATGGGATAAGTATTAACAGGCCGACGATAAAAACGCTGCCATCATCGCCAAGAAGATGAAGGTGAACCTTTTCTACGTACGCTAGCTGAAGTGCGCAGTGGGAAAGAGTGATACAGAAAGAAGACGTTTGATAGCGACAAAAAAAAAAAAAGAGAAGGCGAGGAAGAACGCCATTGAACGAACTTTTTAACCACAGTCCGCTGTAATCCCCAAGAACAAAAGCGACTACAATTTTCTTATTTGATATTCAAGTTTTGAGTGTTTCTTTTCTGCGAATTCATTTTTTTAGACACAACGTTTTAATATTTTTTTGGTCCTATACTACGTGACGTTTTCGTGTCTTTCTTTGTCCACCAGAATTTTTTTCTTTTTTTAACTATACCAACTCATTTATATTGGCATGAAATTATTGCCAAAAGTGGTATTCATTGAACTGCAGTATAAAATGACCTTGAACTGTTAACAATTCTGGCAAAATTATGGAATAATCTGCACTATCCAAAGAATTCCTCTATATTTTTCGTTCTATGTTCAAATTTTGGAATTTTCATTTTTGGTTTTTGTTATGTTTTGCTTTTTTTTTAATTTAAAAAAAAATCTTTTTTTTTTTTTTTGTTTCACTTTTCCGAACCGTAATCTTTTTTCGTGTGTGTGTATGTTTTTTTTTGTTGTTTTTATTTTTTTATTTTTTTGTTTTTTTATTTACCTATTTCGAAAATGATTCCTCTTCAGCATTGTCTCTCAGACGTATCAATTTATTCTCTACTCGCTAACGTTTGATTTTTTTTTCTTCTAAACTATTAATTTTTTTTCTTACTAATTTATTCTTTTATTCCCCCTTCACCAATTTTGCCGTATTACCATTAATACATTCCTTTTCATCAATGAAGAACTTTTATTTTTATTCTTTATAGCTCTCTTACGTACTCTTTTTGGGCGTCCATTTTTCTTCCTTTTTTTTTTTGACGATTCTCTTTTATTGATATCACGTTTAGTCGTATTACATCTCATTTACAACTAATCATTCCTTCACTGTTTCGTATATTTCAGTTTGTTTCTACTGTTTAGGTTCTTTGAATCTTTTCTTTATATAACATTCAACTATTTGAGTTTACTTTAGTGCATTCGTTCACTGCTACTAATCCTTCTTTATGTTATGTAATATTCTTTTTTTCTTAAATTACTATTTCTCTTCGTCTTTTTTTTGGGGGGGGGGAGAAAGTAAGTTAATTTATCTATTTTTTTTATTTTTATTTCTCACTTTCGATTTGTGATCCTTCTTTACTTGGCTGAGAAATTTTCCATTTCTTTGGAGTCAACTCATTCACATTTTAAAATTCATG
>OY757931.1:15514097-15729097 GCA_963585895.1 Sepioteuthis lessoniana | reverse complement strand
GTTAACAATTTCCATTTTATCATGTCGCCTAACCACCCTCCAGAAAATACCGAAACAAAATAATAACAAAAAGAAAAAACATTAACAGAAAAAAAAAAAAAAAAAAACCAGCAACAAAACTTTCTACACTTTGCAACACTTTTCATTACGGAACATCAAAAATAACGAAAATATTTGTTTTCTTTCCCCTTTTGGTTTTTTTTTTTTTTGTTTCTTTTTTCTCAAGAGCGATTTTTTTTCTACTGATTTTTCCGATTATTTTTATTTGATTCCGCCATTTACGCCTAACGTCCGAAAAAAAAGCATGAAAAAGGGGAAGTCCATTCGAATAATTTCCTATGATGCCTAGGAAGTGGATTCTATTTTTTTTTTTTTTTTTGTGCCAATGAAATGAAAAAAATCTTCCGATGCAAATTAGTCCAAGAAAGACCCGTATTAAAAAGGAAATGTAAAGTATATAAACGTTTTCTTTTTACCCAGAAAAGATGAAGATCAGTTGAGTCAGAACGATTATAATAAAATCTAGATCTCGGAGATAAATTAGAAAAAAACGAAGTTAAAAAAGAATATTCTAAAATTAAAAAAATCTAAAGAACTAAATTATATGCTTCCTTAAGTTACTGATACAAAACCGACCAACGTATCTATCTATCTATCTATCTATCAAAGAGTCTCCCTTTATCTCTTTATTGACATGTCTATCTATCTTACTTTTTTTACCAATAATCTAAGAAGGGTGTGTCCTCGTGGTGTAATGGTTAAAGCGATGGACTGCGGAATCGTAGCACGCAAGTTCGTACTCTAGTCTCGCTATTACGTCCACTTTCGGGCAAATACCCTTGGGAAACGTATGAACCCCCTTATCCTCCCAGCTATGGGTTAAATAGTACCACTACTATTCTTCTAGGGAAATGGCTTTGGCATTAAATAACCTACAAAGGTTGATATGCCATTAAAAACAAAAAAACAAACCAACTAATCTAAGAAGTGTTTGGACTGCAATGGAGGGAGTATTTTAAAAATATTCCTAATTATCTAAATTAGGAATTACCCAGGCGGCAGGGACAGTAGAATACACCGACATCACCTCTACAGAGGGACCAGCCTCCACCCAACGAGTGTCCTGCCATGATGCTAAACAATCTGATGATGAGTTTCCTGTAAGGCTGGAGCTTTGGGGAATTCAGAGCACGACTTCACAGCCATTGCTCCCAGGTCCACTCGGACCTGGAGTGGTAGCACTTGATTGGGATATATCTATGGGTCAAAGAGAACTAGAATGCGTACTTATGCTAATCTAAACTGCTTGAATTTGAACTGTTTTGACATGTAAATTGCGTACTTAGGCTAAACTGAATTGTTTGAAATAGAGCAGTTTTGACATTTAACTGTGTGTGGAAAAAAATTATACTTTTCTATACTGAATTGTTTGAATTAGAACTGTTAGACCAAACTGAATAGTGAGGTGTCCTCGTTCACATTCGGACAAATACCTTTAGGAAGGGTACGAACCTCTTTATCCTCCACGCTATTGGTTAAATAGTATCACTACTGTTCTTCGAGGAGAATAGATTTGGCATTAAATAACCTACAAAGGTTGATATGCCATTAAACAAAGAAACTCAAATCAAACTGGATAGCTTGAGATAGAAATATTTTTGATAATTAAACTGAATGCTCATGCTAAACTAAATTGTTTGAAATAGAACTGATTATTTGTATAAAAATGGATTTGGCATTAAATACCCTACAAATTTTTATATGCCGTAAAACCTAAACAACCATAAGAGAATCTTGGTCAGCCAATGAACTTTTCAGCAGACACCTCTCCCCGTATACGAGGACGAAAAAAAAAAATAGCAACATGTTACAATAGGGTAGTTTGCGACGCATGTATCCCGTGACTCGTGACCAAAACAGTTTATTCCAAGAATGTAACCATTGTGGTTGTTATTATAGTGTTAGGTGATACACTGACATGTTGTACATTGCTTCACTCACAGCGTGAATTGAAAGCCGTACTGAAGAACGTGTCCTTGGTTTCTTTGTGCAATGGCATATCACCTTTCGTGTGTCATTTAATGCCAAAGATATCCTTATAGAAAAACAGTTGTGTTATTATTAAACCCAGAGCGGAGGGATATATGTGTGTTCATGCCTTTCCCAAGGCAATTAATCCGAAAGTAAATGTAATAATGTTCGAAATCGCCCTCAATTATTTTGCAGTCTGATACGTTAGCCACTACGCCCGGGAGAGTTTTCGCAACTTAGTCTAATTTGGGAACTTATGATTTACGAGTTTGAACTGAACCTTAACAACATTGGAAACAGACTTTATAAAAATAATGCAACTTTCCATGATATATACAGGGTGAAAAAGCAAAATTGTTTCGTTGGTTGGTTAGGTTTTATGGCATATCAACCTTTATAGGTTATTTAACGCCAAAGCCATTTTTATGTAAATAATCAGTTCTATTTCAAATAATTCAGTTTAGCATGAGTACACAGTTTAATTGTAAAAAATATTTGTATTTCAAACTATTCAGTTTATTCAAACAGTTGTATATAACAATTCAGTTTACTGTAAGTACAGTTTCAATGTCAAAAACGGTTCAATTTCAAACAATTCAGTTTAGCATGAGCATGCAGTTTAAATGTAAGTACAGTTCAATTGTGAAAAACATTTTTATTTCTACCTATTCAGTTTAGTCAATCAGTTCTAATTCAGCTAATTCAGTTCAGTACAGATTTTGTTTACACACAGTTAAATGAAAAACAGTTCTATGTTAAACAATTCAGTTAAGATAAATACAGTTTCAATGTTAAAAATAGTTCTGTTTTAAATAATTCAGTTTAGCATAAACACGAAGTTTAAATGTAAGTACGGTTTAATTGTCAAAAAAATTTCTATTTCAAGCTATTCAGTTTAATCAAACAATTCTGTTTAGCATAAGTATGCCGTTAGTTCTATTTACCCCATAGATAGGGCCCAATCAGGTGCTACCATGCCGGGCAAGAGTGGACCTGGGAGCAATGGCAATGAAGGGGTACTCAGAATTCCCCAAAGTCCTGGAATTACTGGGATCTTATCATCAGATTGTTTAGTGTCATTATCAGGACACGCATTGGGGGGTCTTACCCCTCTGCAGAGGTGCAGTCACTGTATTCTACAGCCCCAGCCGACTGGGCAAGAAAGCAAAATTAGCATAATTCTTGTTTAATAATAAACGACTCTAATATAAATCTGGATTAATTTTAATTTTAAACCAAAAATACTTCTTATGACGTAATTAAGAGGCTTTTGATCTGGGCTTAAATCTTGTTTAATTGCTGTCCAGTTTTCTCGTGGACTTCCAAATCACTAGCGAGCCTTCTTGGTGACCTTGTGAGGGCCCTTCTTAATCGCCGTAACAAGAGCAGTTAAAAAGCCTTTTATTCGTTTTTAGTTCAATCCTCCACTCCAACTTTTCCTTAAAATATTCTTTATCTGTAGAACATTTTCTTTGCTTTCTATATGGTAGACAAAGAATCTTTGACTTGGTTTCGGCGGTAAGCAAATCATAGATTTTTTGTCGTTTCCTTCTTTCTCACTTATATTGGGCTAAATTTTGATTTTAAAAATATGCTTGAATAATAGAGCTAATCATGAAAATTTAGATTCATCGCGATTTGTTTTTTTTTGTTTTTTGTTTTTTTTTTTTCTTCTGTTTTTTTCAAAGATTGGATTAATCACCAACAAAAACCAAGTATTCCATATTTGACTTCAACACGTTGTAATATGTCAATCGTAAAATGTGATCCCAATATATGAAGAGAAATTCAATCGAATCACTAATTGTTGAATGACAAATACTAATTCAAAAGATTCATATCCCCGAACAAAGAATTCTTTTAAATAAATAAAAAACGCATTAGCGAGGTTCCACAGGAACAAAATCTGTAAAAAAAAAACGCCGTTTTCATTGATATTAATGAATATTTATACTTTTGAAATAGTTGACTATAACTAAATGAATAATCCTCTCAGTCTGTCCTTACAAATACGAAAAAAAGGAACAATCTTCACAAGTGTCTAATGATCTATACACAATAGTGAAACTCCCAGTAACGCTAAAAGGCTAAGGTGACCTTTCCTTTCTAAGAAGCAATTTAATGTTCGATGATTACACAGTCTGAATACAAAACACACTCTCTCTTTCATTTCTATCTCACTTTCTATCTCTGTCACTATCTCCATCTCTCTGTTTATCTTAATCTCTCTCTCCGTCTCTCTCTTTCTTAATCTCTATCTGTCTCTGTCTATCTCCTGCTCACTTCGTCTTAATCTCTATCTCTCGATCTCCCTCCACCTTTCTCTTAATCTTTATTTATGCCTTTCTTGCCTTCTCTCTATCTCTTTTTCTGTCTTTCTCTATCTCTCAATCTCTCTCCCTCTTAATCCCAATCTCTCAGTGTCCCTTTATCTCTATTTACCTCTTTCTCTTTCTCTCCCTTTCTGTCTCTCTCAATCTCTCTCTCATGCAATCTCTCTCCCTCTTAACCTCTATCTTTCGATCTCCCTTCACCTTTCTCCTAATCTCTATTCATCTCTTTCTCTCTTTTTCTCTCTCCCTCTTTCTTTTTCTGTCTCTCTCTATCTCTCTCTTTTGAACTCTATATATCTCACTCTCTCTTAAAATCTATCTCTCGATGTCCCTCCACCTTTCTCTTAATCTATTTTCTCTTTCTCACTTTCTCTCTCTCTCTCTTCACACAGACACACACTCATACACATGGAGGAATTACCTGTTCCCACTTAAGCTGGCGTAAAGTCATCCGGTTTTCGTTCCCACTTTGAAGCATCTCACGTGTCTAGCCACATTAAAGAGGTGTGATACAATGAAACAATTTGTCGGTGGATGACGATATATATATATATATATATATATATATATATATATATATATATATATATATAAGGAACACTAGATAAGCTGAATTTTGCCTTAAGAGTTGGTAATAGGAATTAACGTTTACTGTTGCACCTTTTTCAAAGAAATAAATAATAATTGGTCGTTCCTAGTCTCAGAAGACTATCTGCATGGTTAACTTTGTAGACTTCTTCGCCCTAAACTTTTTCTTTGCCGGAGTGTCAGTGTGTTTCCATTGACTTAATTTTCGACTTAGGTACATAGTGACAAATGCATGTTGAGGCCATTTCAAAAACAAAACTTTCGACAAAAACGTTTTTCTCCAAACATATCTTACAAACTGTTGTAAATAAGCGTTTTCTTACACTTCTTATCGATTTTATCGATTTACTTCGTTAATGAAAGTTCTCAGAGAGTAAGTCAATCCAGTCAAAAGAAAAGTGGAGGTCGTACCTGTAGCGTAGTGAGGAGAGTTTCTGTTGTGCAGTGGTTAACAAGCTGAACTGACGATCATGTCGGCGGGAAACTGAGAATCACTCAGAGCGTTGATTCTATCATAACATAAATGAACTTATACAATATCACCGATAATAACCACCCTTTATTAATTAATATAGAAACAAAATATATATGTATATGTGTGTGTGTGTGTGTGTGAGAGAGAGAGAGAGAGAGAGAGAGAGAGAGAGAGAGAGAGAGAGAGAGAATGTGTGTGGCTGTGTTTGTGTGAGCATATGTATTGTACTTTAAAATAGCTAATGTTGCCGTTCGGTCAAAAAAAATAAAAGCTTTCACGTCAGTTAAAAAAAAACAAAAAAAAAAAATATGTGTAATAACAATAGCAAATGTAACACTGCTTTATATATATATATATATATATATAAATATGTATATATATATACATATATATATATATATATATATATATATATACACACATATATATATATATATATATATATATATATATATATATATATTCTTTTGGTTATCAAGTAAGTTTTGGGAACGAAATATATATATTTTATTTATAGAGAGAGAGAGAGGTGGGGATTATTAGTGAGATAGAGGGGAAACACAAAAGATAGATAGATAGATAGATAGATAGATAGATAGATAGATAGATAGATAGATAGATAGATAGCATATTTTGGCAACAGTCGGTCTCTATTGCATGTTTTGTTAAAAACTACAGACAGGCTTAATTAAGGAACATGGAAGGAAGGAAATGTGAAAATCACATATGTGAATGAAAATCAGTTTCAATTAACACAATATCCACTTTGCAAGAAGATTTTTTTCTTTTTTTCTTTTTAATAGATCTTTTTATCTTTAATTTCGAAAGTAAAATGATATGAACATCTTTCAGGAAAAGGGTTATCCTCATTATTGTCATCTCAAATTGAAACATATTCTCTCAGATGCAGATTTAATGTTTCACCGTTTCAGCTATTAAGCACACAAAAAAGGTATTAACGTGCTGTATATATTCGGGTAATGAACAACGTTTTAAAACCGATGTTACACATCAAAAGCCATAGGTCATCAAGTTCACGAAGAATCTAGTAGAAAAGTCGTAACTTACCTTGTTTCTAGACCTACTCTTGCTCTAACTTCTTTCCAAAATGTTCCCGGACCCAGTCAGTTGGGATGGAGAATACACCAACCGCTTCTCCGCTGAGGGGTAAGACCACCTCCAACGCGTGACCTGGATATGCTGGAGCTTTGGAAGATGTGAAGTACACCTTCAGTGCCATCACTCCCAGGTTCAGCCTGGCCTGGAGTGTTAGCAAATCACACGGTCCTATGTATGGTTCAAATTAAATTGTTTGATAGTTAAACTGAGTGCAAAGGAATGACTTATGCTAAATTAAATTCCTTGAAATAAAACTATACATATACTTAACTTTTGACTAAAATGAATAGCTTGAAATAGAGATGTTTTGACAAACTGTGTACTTATACTAAATTGAATTGTTTGAAATAGAACTGTTTGTGTGTCAAAATAGATTTGGCATTAAATAACATACAAAGGTTGATATGCCATTAAAAAAACAAAAACAAATGGCAAGCTGCTTAAGATACCGGTGCTCATAATATACATTTATTTTGTAAAAAAAATACACTTTAATCTTGTACTTGGCTAGAAAATCGGACGTTCATAGAATAATTATTTTCACAATACTCCAGGATTTATTTAGAGAAAAGAAGTGCGTGGCTTCTTCCCATGTCAATAACACTTTGCATTAACTGTTGTGTATCAGAAATCATTTCAACTTTTTACGCTATTTTTTCACTCGTGTGTAGAATTTGTACGCTCTGACTTGATCTCAGTGGGACTTCGGTCAGCTACAAAGATAAAGTCTGCAAAACCTAACACTTATCGTTGTAGGAAATGCTATCGAAGACCAGTGTGACGCTGCGAGACCCAATGAAAATAAGTGTTGTGCTACAGCACCATGTCAAAAGTTGTTACGCACGCAATGCTGGGACTGGGGCTGCAAAGTACAAAGACTTCTTCCCTGCAGGCGGGGTAGTAAGATCCTCCCAACGAGTTACCTGGACATGACACTAAAGAGTCTAATGGTGAGCTTTCAAATATGCCTAAGTTTTGGGGAATGCGGATTACTCCTTCATTGCGATCACTCCTAAGTCCACTATGGCCCGGAGTTGTAGCATCTGGTAGGCTCCTGACTATAGTTCAAATAGAACTAAACTCTGTTGGTTGATATTGGACTGATTTGAAATTTAAACTACGTATTCATACTAAACTGAATTATTGGAAATAGAACTGTTTTTGACATTCAAACTGAGTACTAACGCTAAAGTTATTTGTTTGAAATAGAACTGTTTATTCATATGAAAATAAATTTAGCATTAAATAACCTACAAAAAAACAAACAAACAAACAAACAAATGCAGAATAAAAACGACTCTATTTATTTTATGATACGAAAGTTTATTACAACTAACATTTTTATTGTAGCCACGAAACGAGAGAGATAGAAAGTAATAAATGTGTCAACTTATTTCTATAGACTGATGGCGTAATGAGTGGGAGACAAAACGAACTAAAGACATAAACATTTTTTTCTACACAGATCTGGTCCCATCCCAACCGGGTCTTTTTCGTCGTCCCCAAGTGACTGCCTGACTCAACAGAGTCCTAACTCCCCAGCTTCGCCAATTGACTTTAGGCGTCTTCGAATCTCCTTATATACTTGCTTATAATTATTCTCTCGAACTAATCTCTTAAGAACACATAATCACTAAAACTTTTCAGTGATACGTCATAGCTAAATATCAGCTGATATGTATCCAAATATTTATTTTAATATTTTCTTACAGCTGATTTCAGAACAAACTTGTTACAGTGTATTTTGACAGGAGCTTACGCACGTCTACGCAAAAGAAGGTTTACTGGCTTTGAACTTTCCAACTCTAAAACCTGTTACTACGAACCCAAAGTTTTTAGCTTGTACGGGATTTATCTCTAAAAATTAAAATGATTAATTAAAATCCCAAATTATTTTATACCAGTTTTGAAATCATGGATGAGGTTGTTTGGGTTTCATTTCACTAAGGGACGGCAAAAAATGCACCTGTTCTCCTCCAACATAGTTGTCACCCCGACGAACCCTTAGATCACCGACGGGTCACAGCGCCAATAAAAGATTGAACCTAGGCTTGTTTTGTCACCTGCCCACGTTGTGTTTTAGATCCAGATGGTTGAATATCGCCTTTCGCTGATCACCAAACAAATCAGACAGGATTGATCATTCGAAGAAAAATTGAAGTCGAAGACCAGAGATAAAACAATTCTCAATAATTAAAACAAAGTTTAGTTGATAATGAGCCGGCTCATTAAGTAGAGTGTTCGCCAATGGTCCGGGAGACCTGGGTTCGATCCCAGGTTGCGTCATACCAAAGACTTTTAAAATGGTACTTGGTACCTCCTTCCTTAACACTCAGCAATATAGGGTACGTACCGAGGGTAAAGTGAAGCAATCCAGGGAAAGGAGTAGCACCCTTCTCAACACTTCGGTGTAGTAGCTATTGAAAAGGGGGCCTTCAGGTCGCCCTCGACTAACGTCGCCAACTTTACTTTTACTTACTTTGTTGATAACAAAATAACATAGTCATTAAAAAAAATAGTTCAGTTTTCTTTTCAAAAACGAATAAGTCCGATCATATAAGTCCCTTCCCGTGGAGTGAGGTAATACTATTCAGAGACTTGGTCCTGTTTATATCAGCGGTCAGTCTTGTTGTAGCTGTAAACACAGCCTTTCAAAAAGCTAAGTCGTTCTACGGTATCCAATTCATTTAAGTTTTCTTTCGACAGGTTCCCGTTATAATCTCGTGATTCTCACTTCTCAGTTTCAGAACGCCGAGCTCAAGGCTTCAAATGCAGAGTATTAGGGGTTCACTGCTGTTTCTCTTCGGTCTGTCTAACTCTCTGAGCAACTCCACAACTGATAATCTTATACCGTAAGAGTCTCGAAAATGTTTGTCCAGCTGTCGCTTTTCGGCAAAAATTGAGTTTATGTAATTGTTTCTCTTATTTCCAAATCGGCGTATTCCTTCAACGGCCTTCTTCTTAATTAATCTTCAGTAATTAATTCCATTCTCTGTTGCTCTCTGCTATTGTAACGGTGAATCATTACGCCTTCCAAGAAAATAATTGCTTGATTGCTTCCTTGTTTTTTACGGCATATCAAACTTTGCAGGTTATTTAAAGCCAAATCCTCTTCATACATATATATTTCAAATATATCATCTGTAAACCCCTAATTTGCAGGTAACTACTTTTAAATGAGCCAGAACTCATTTGTTTGCACACAGTTAAATGGTTTCAAATATTACTATTAAACACTAATTGTTCTATTCGCCATATTGAAATGATTTCCAGTAAAGTAGATGATTAAACAGTTCTATTTGGTTCATCGTTGGGACCCTAACTGGTACGACAACTGCGGTTCAAAATTGACTTCTATGCAATGGCAATGAAGTAGTACTCCATATTTCCCAGACCTTCAGGAGTGGAACCTCATCATCAGATGGTTTGGTATCATATCCAAATCATTCATATTTGAATGGGTGGGCCTTATCCTTCTACAGAAGTATATCTGGCGTATTCTACAGCCCAAGTTAAAAAGGTGTATAGACTCTGTGTTGGGTATCACCCACCTTTTACCACACAATGAACTAGTCCATTTGCCATATATAGCAGTAGCTACTAATACCAGGGCAGACTAGAAGGTGAAGAGGAGCTTCTTATAGGAATAGTATTAGAGCATTGGAGACTGGAGATCGCACTAGATCACCTTACTTGCTACCGTAATAACGGAAGCCAATACTATCGTTGGACTATATCTTTATTCTGTATTTACTAATCCTATGTTCTTGTCTACCAATAGTCTCTCTGTTGTATATACTTTTTCCTGTGAATAAATCTTTATTTCCTCTCATATCGTGGTTTGTCCTTTATTTAATATTACAAGCGTTCACTAATCCTATGTTCTTGTCTACTAATAGTCTCTCTATTGTATATACTTTTTTCTGAGAATATATCTCTATTTCCTCTCATTTCGTGGTTTGTTCCTTATTTTATATTATAAGCGTTCACAAACCGGAACGCAACACTGTGTTCTTTAGGCCTTGCTTGACAATCAGAATAAGAAGGAACACTCTTAATTCAAAATTAGCTGTACCCTGTGTCACATTTTAACGGGGTCGAAGTCGTACGGTAAATATATAGGCTGACACATAACATTATTTAACGTTACAGCTGATTAATGAAAATCAGACGTTCCTTAAAACCACAATCCTCTTCGTAATGCTCCAGTATTTATAAAGAAAAATGAAGAGTGGGGTCTGCAAGGTATAATAAATATATTTTGTGCATTTATCAACCTCTTTGCACGAGCAGGAGGCGACACAATGTCAATTTTTTAGGGGGTTTAACAGGTTTGAATTCAGAGTTTTCCTTCTCTTACACTTATTGTCATTCCACTGTTAAAGAAATCATTCTGCCCTACTATTTACCTCTAGCTTGAAGAAGAATAGTCAGATACATACCTTTTCAAAGTCAAATGCAAACAGCTTGGTTTAGGATTTGAACTCGGGTTACTGACTTCATTTCTTACGATGGTAACTATTACATCTCTTGCGCTTCCTCAGAAATCCTTTTGCTGATTTTATCCTCTGGTGTGGAATTTAGATACCCTTAGCTGCCCTCATTAGTACTTGTTTCATCCACTCTGTGGGAGGTTTACATCCAGAAGGATACTCCACATTAAACCGACTTTGTGTCACATCTTGTCCTCGTGAGGAGTTAAATAAATACGCTTGACTTGTCGTCCTTTGGACTTAGGTAAGCTACATAGATATAAAATAATTACTCACGCCAATTATTTTTCGTATACTGATGGGTTTTCACATCGTTTACTTTAACACAAACCTTCTATAGTTTCATATTTCCTATACCAATCATATATATACTGCATTCGATAAGTTTCTAGACTTTTTGCGTATAGGCATTTAAATTTGTTGGAGATTCTTGAAAATTCAGTATGTTATTTGCTATACATCTTATGAGATGACTGACCAATTTCTATGATTTGAGGTTCAAAGGAACAGCTACAGCTGCAATTGGAATACACCCTACTAAAGACTGATTGTCACAGCTGGTGAATTTCAAAAATCCAATCTGGACTTTAGAAGAACGATATGCAATAAAATTCTGTTTTAAACTTGGAAAAAAGGCCACAGAAACGGAATTCTTCAGCCTGCTTTTCGACCATCTTGCATGAATCGAGCATCAGTTTTTGAGCGGCATAAGAGATTCAAGGAAGGCAGGAAGTCTGTGAGGGATGATAAGAGGTGTGGGAGGAGAAAGGAAGTCAATACACCAGAGTTGATTGGCCAAAGGGTTAGGGCTACTCTGTTGAGTTTTAAATGGAGTTCAGGAAGATATTCCGTCGGAAGAGGCCAGCACTCTTCAAATCGGGTCAGTGGCATTTCCACCAGGACAATGCACCCATCTACAAATCCATCTTTGTCACAGACTATTTGACCAAGATGGGGATGTAGACAGTTCCTCAGCCTTCCTATAGTTCAGACCTTGCTCCTTGTGCCTTTTGGTTATTCCCTATACTCAGAGGTTGTCGTTTTGAGACAATTGAGGAGATGAAGGAGGCTGTGAGGAAGTTCATTCACACGCTCACACAAGAGGAGTTCCATGGAGCCTTCCAGAAGTAGTTAGAACAGTACAACAATTGCATTTCAGCCGGAGGAGATTACTTCGAAGGGGACTAGAGTTTCATGCGTGTACTATCAATAAAAGTGCCCACACGAAAAAAGTCTGGAAACTTATTTAATGACCCTCGTATCATATAGATGTGTTGTCTCGTCGGCATTATATAAATCAATCCAAACTTGGTATCCATAATTCAACCACCCATACGAATAAGTGTATTTAAAGCCATCGAGATTCAAACTCTATCTACGGAGACAGAAATTTAAAAAATAAATTTTTCTTGAGGCTCCAAAGCACGTTAAAGATAATTAATTAAACAGAATTTACGAAGTAAGAAATGAAAAGAAAAAGGTTAGTTTTCTTCAAAAATTGGTGTTTTCAAAAATTATCAATTCTGAAGTTGAATTGACACTGCCAGTAATGAATAGAAACGAAACATTAATTTTCCAGAAAACATGTGATGTGTTCAAAATGCATTGAAGTTCAAACTGGGTTTACTATGATAGAAATTATCTATGAATTAGACATTAATTTTCTTCATTAGAGACGTGTTTTTTTGTTGTTGTTGTTGTTGTTGTTGTTGATGATGATGATGATGATGATGATGATGTTGTTGTTTTAATCAAAGATCAAGTTTTAGTAGCAGTCTCGGTCCAACAAAATGTTTTTTTTAACTGATGTCGTACTTCAATATGTGGCATATCAACATTTCTAGGTTATTTAACGCCAAATCCGTTTTTATGCAAATAGTAAATTCTATTTAAAAAAATTCAATTAAGCATAAGTACAGAGTTTAATTGTGAAAAAGCATTTCTATTTCAAGCTATTCAGTTTAGTCAAACTGTTCTAATTCAAATAATTCAGTTTATTATAAGTATCGTTTTGTTTACACACAGTTAAATGTCCAAAATGTTCTATATCAAAAAATTCAGTTTATCGTATGTACAGTTTCAGTGTCAAAAACAGCTCGATTTCAAATAATTCAGTTTAGCAGAAGCACGCAGTTTACATGTAAGTACGGTTTAATTGTCAAAAACATTTCTATTTCAAGCAATTCCGTTTAGTCAAACAGTTCTAATTCAAACAATTCAGTTTAGTATAAGTATGCAGTTTAGAGCTATTTAAGCCACAGATAGGGCCCTATCAGGTGCTACCATTCCGGGCCAGAGTGGACCTGGGAGCAATGGCAATGGAGGGGTACTCTGCATTCCCCAAAGACCCAGCATCACAGGAACCTCACCATCAGATTGTTTAGTATCATATCCAGGGCACTCGTTAGGGGTTGTCTTACCCCTCTGCTGAGGTGCAGTTTTTGAATTCTCCAGCCCCAGTAACGACTGGGTAATGAAAACCTTTTGAACCTATGTTGGTCCCCTAAGCTTCTAAGGAGACAATCATCTGGAGGTTGCAGGTTCAATCCTGACTGCAGGTGAGTAACAATACAGGAATACTTAACCCTTGCACCCGGTTATGGCTAACGGAATCAGAACAGGTGAACCCCGTGGATTGAATAACGGACGTAGTTCGAAGTTCCTTGTAGGTTCCCAAGTTAGATAAACACCTTAAGAAGGCCGGAGGACAAACTGGCCGAAAGGTTCTGGAAATAACAATAAAGATGAAGACAATAGTCTAAAATTCCTTAATGAAAAAATCAAGCTTCGTCTCAGAAATTTAGACAGCTGAAGTAAAAATCATTCGAGAATTAAGTATTGCATTTTATTGTCGGGTATATGGTGTAATGGCTAACGAGCAGGGCCTTAGTAAATGTGTTCAAACTCCACTCTCGCTTTGACGTTCACTATTGGACTAATACCCTAAAGAAAGGCACCCACTTATTCCCCTTGTTATAGGTTAAATACGACCACTACAAAGTTAGATTTAGCATTGAATAACACACGAAAGTTAATATGTCATTAAAAAAATACTCCATTGTGTCATAGTCACTTCTAAATCGTGTGAGAAATCAGACACAAATGAATCCTCCTTATAACCACAAGTATAACATTATAGGTTGGGTTGGGCTTTATGGCATATCAACCATTTTAGGTTATTTAATGCCAAATCCATTTTTATGTAAATAATCTGTTCTATTTAAAACAATTCAGTTTAGCATAAGTACACAGTTTAATTGTCAAAAACATTTCCATTTCAAACTATTCAAGCAGTTATATGTAACAATTCAGTTAAGTGTAAATACAGTTTTAATGTCGAAAAACAGTTCAATTTCAAAATAATTCAGTTAAGCACGCAGTTTAAATGTAAGTACAGTTTAATTGTCAAAATCATTTCTATTTCAAGCTATTCAGTTGACTCAAACAATTCAGTTTAGCATAAGTATGCTGTTAGTTCTATTTAACCCATAGATAGGGCCCTATCAGGTGCTACCACTCCGGGCCAGAGTGGACCTGGGAGCGATGGCAATGAAGGGGTACTCCACATTCCCCAAAGATTATTTAGTGTCATATCCAGGACAGTCGTTGGGGGGGGGGTTACCCCTCTGCAGAGAAGCAGTCAGTGTATTCTACAGCCCCAGCCGACAGGGCAAAATAACATTATAGATATTTGTAATCAAGTGACATACCTACTTCATGTGTTAATACCTTTCCAAGGAGCATGTTCGGTATAAGTGTAATACACTCAGTTTATGAACTAAAAATGATTCAGAATCGTTAATTGTAAAAAAAACAAAAAAATTTTAAACTTAGTTGCGGAGATATTTTCGATTAGTTAGAAGTCACCATATTTTATTCACTTTATATTTATACGTATTCTGTTTTGAGGAAGAACAGGAATGAGATCTGTGATCGAAACTCGTTGGGAATATTTTATTTCTTTTTAATATTGAACCATCAAAGCAGAAATTAATTACACATTTGAAGAAATGTCACGACAATTATTATTGACCCGGTAAGAATATCGATTTTATGTTTTGTTTTTGATCATTCGATTGGTTTACAGCTTGAAGCGAGAAAAAAAACGAGGAAGACCAGTCACAAGCAAACGCATACACTCACGTGATTATACAATTGTAACAACTCCCTCTCCTCCTACTATTATTATTAGATAATAATAATAATAATAATAATAATAATAATAATAATAATAATAATAATACGAAGGAGGACTCATTACGGCCACCAGAAACGATACTGAGAACACGATGAACAACAGAATGACAATAACTAGGAAACAAAAATGAGAAGGAAAACAACTCTGTGGGCGGTTTAAACGACTAATAAACAACGTATCACACGACAAATCCTGGACATGGCTAAGAAAAGGAAACTTTTAGAGAGAAACAGAATCTCTCCAAATAGCAGCACAAGACATTGCCGTAATAACCAATCATATCAAGTGGAGGATAGATAAGACTCAACAAAATAGCAAATGCAGGCTATGTGGTGACAGAGATGAAACCATCAATCACATAATAAGCGAATGCAGCAAATAAGCTCAGAGGGAGTATAAGGCGAGACACGACTGGGTGGGCAAGGTGATCCACTGGGAGATGTGCAAGAAATATAAATTCGACCATACTAACAAGTGGTATATGCACAACCGAGCACCTGTCCTAGAAAATGACACACATAAACTCCTATGGGACTTTAACATACAAACGGATCACCTGATCCCGGCCAGAAGACCAGACTTAATAAAAAAAAAAAAGAGAACTAGCAAAATAGTCGACTTTGCTGTCCTGGCTGACGACGGAGTAAAACTGAAAGAATCTGAAAAGAAGGATAAGTACCTCGACCTTGCTAGGGAATTGAAAAAACTGCGGAACATACAGGTGACAATTATACCAATTTTAATTAATGCGTTTGGAACAGTAACTAAAGGATTACTAAAAGGAGTGGTGGAATCGAAATTGGCAGACGGGTGGAGACCACCCAAACGACAGCGTTATTGAGAACAGCCAGAATACTGAGAAGAGTCCTAGAGACTTGAGGAGACTTGCTGTCACTCAGACTCCAGTGAAAACCACCGGCTAACGCTGATGTGAAAAGCTCTAATGAGTGAATAATAATGATAACAATAATAATAATAATTTGCTGTCCCGGCTGACCACAGAATAAAACTGAAAGAAAAGGAAAAGAAGGATAAGTACCACGACCTTGCTAGGGAATTTAAAAAAAAATTGGAATAAGGTGAGGATTATACCAATCGTGATTGGTGCATTCGGTTCAGTAACTAAAGGACTATTAAAGGGACTGGAGGACTTGGAAATTGGAGTACGAATGGAGCCCATCCAAATGACAGCGTTATTGAGAACGGCCAGAATACTGAGAAGATTCCTGGAGACTTGAGGAGACTTGCTGTCACTCAGACTCCAGTGAAAAACCATCGGCTAACGCTGATGTGAAAAGCTCTAATGAGTGAATAATAATATTCGGTACAGTCACCAAAGGATTGTTACAGGGACTGGAGAACTTGAAAATAGGAGGTCGGGTGTAGAAGATCAAACTACTGCATTATTAAAATCGGTCAAAATAGTTAGAAGAATCCAGGAAACTTAAGGATATTTATTGTTGTGATACTATGTGGGTGGTCCGCTAAGCAGACGATGCTTTTGTCTGTTTTGGCGCGAAACCAGACAAAGGGTTTGGACTCGAGATCTCGACGCGACCGGAAGTAGGCAAGGGAACGCCAAGAGGGAGTTATGAGAAGGAACCCAGAGGAAGCAGTTGGCGAAGGGAGATTGAGAAGGGCAGTGGGAGTCGACACCGGACATCTGAGAGACCAGTCGCAAGAGATAGAGTCCAGCAGCAGCGATGGAAGACCAGTCAAGATGAGTTGGCATTCCTAGTTGCTTTGTAGAAATTTTGCTAGAAATCCACGCTAGCGTTAGTCTACATATGCATATGGAAGTACTTGTACTTGGAGCTGACCCAAGCCATATTGTTCGTTTCTTCTTTGTTCTTTTCTCCCACTCCCTTGATTGTATTTCTTGTAGCCATGAAGAAATGTGTGATACCCCTATCGGAACCACTAGGTGATTCACTGGCCAAGATTGAAATAATTTGAAGAACTTGATGTATTCGGGGGGCCGAGTGGTATTGTCACATTGTTACTGAAGCTCCAGTGGAAGACTATCAGCAAACTCAAACTCTCAAATAGTTATAGACAAAAAAAGAGAACCTCCAAATACTGGATTTTGCTCTCCGGGCTGACCACAGAGTAAACTTGAAATTAGGCGAAAAAAAAAGTTGTGTACCAAGATCTTGCAAGGGTACTAAAAAAACTCAAAAAACTAAGGGACGTGAAAATGAGGGGGATACCAATTGTAATTTGTGCGCTTGGAACACTACCAAAAGTAGGGAGTGAAAATAAAAAGACGTGTGAACACCATCGAAACTACAGATTTATAAAGATCGGCTGGAATACTGAGAAGAGTCCTGGTGACTTGAGGATACTTTCTGTCTCTCAAATTTTAGTAAGAAACCATCAGCTAACCTTTGCGTGAAAAACTTTCAAAAGAGTAAAAAAAATATCATAATTATAAAAAATATGTGTTGGAAAAAAGTAGAAAGTAAAACCGTACTTATCAAGGCCTCAAAAGGAATAAAATATCAAATTTTTATTTACATCAAAATTCTACACGTGGTCAGAAAGTATTATAACTGAAGTTGTATTTACCAAAAGCGAAACGAGCACTAAGTTAACATAGTTTGGTTTGGCTTCTTTGTTTAATGGCATATCAAACTTTATAGGTTATTTAAAGCCAAAGCCATCCTCCGAGAAGAACAGTAATGGTACTATTTAACCCATAGATGAGAGGATAAGGGGTTCATGCCTTTCACAAGGGTATTTGTGCGAAAGTTAATGTAATAGCGTGAACGGAGTTCGAACTCACGTACTACGATTCCGCAGGCAATCACTTTAACCATTACACCACCAAATTAACAATAATTTTCTTTGAGACTAAATCTGTATCCATCCATCCAAAAATCAATAATGATACCGGAATGTGTTTTCAAGGTTGAATATATAAAAGCTGATTTTTAGGCAAATGTTTACGCTCCTTCCAAAAACCATTCGTAATTTTCTAATCGGATCAAATTGTAACATATTGACCTTCGGCCCAGCTGTCAATCGAGAAACGGGTGCATCCGGTCGAAGTCATCAAGATATAGCCTTAACCGTGGACGGGTTGAATTGGGTGAAAATGCGACGCTCACGGGAAGCAGGTGGGAGTCATACAATGATATAACCCGGTGCGACAGACAGGTTCAGTTAGTTTGGAGTCAGTTTGTTGTAGATAAGATGCTGTAGAGAGAACCAGCTCACAGCAGAGGGCTATGGGCCCTCAGGACCCCCGATTGAGCAGCCAAGCAGAACGAGAAAGAAGTGCTGCTAAAGACAAAGGAACTGGGGGTCAATATGTTGAAGTTTGTTCAGTCTCCTATTCACCTCTCACACATAACCCTTTCGCAACCATTTCGAATAAAGTGTGAGAGGTATATTTTTCTAAAGAAGTGTTTTCGTTCGTCATTATTGTTGTTTCCGCATGTATATGTATTATGTGGCTATGCAACAACATTTTTAAGATAGAAACTTATACTTGCAATGTATAGAAGAGTTTTATAACTAATTATTTTGGCCGAGTCGGCTGAGGCCACATAATACACCGACTTCATCGCTATCATGAAGTTTTTTCATTTGTAAGTAAGTAAAGTTTGCGACCGTAGTCTTGGGTAAATTGAAGGTTCCCTTTTTTTCGATAGCTACTACACCAACGAGTAGTGGAAGGTTCTACTCCTTTCCCTAGATTGCTCCACTTTACCTTGATCCTTACATAATAATGCTGAGTGTTAAGCAAGGTAGCATCAAGTACCATTTTTTTGAGTCTTTGGTGGGACGTGAACAGGGATTAAACAGGATTGGCGAACACTGTAACAATGTTTTCCTTTGTACTGAATGTTTAATGGGGATGAATGAAAAAATATGCCCATTACCAAAAGAACTGCTTTGAGTCTTCTGCTTGAGGAGTCAAAAATGTCCATTTCGTCGCATCGTTCTCTAAGCCCATTGGATGCGCCCGTGGTTTAATGGTTTTATCGTCGTAGGAAATGGACACGGCGACTCGAGTTCAAATCGTGGACGAGAACGATTGCATTTCACATAGCACTAGTACCCTTGGGAAAGGTATGAATCCAATTATTCTCCCTCCAGCTATGGGTAAATAGTAGGACAGACTGTTTTCTTCAGCTTTGATGAGGCAACTAGTCTAGGAGAAGGAAAACTCTGAATTCAAACCTGTTAAACTCCGCTTAAAATTGACTTTGTGTCATATACTGCCCGAGCGGAGGGGTTGGTAAATATAAACAATAAAGATGTATATAATAGTCCGAACACCCTTTATGATAAAAAAAGGTGTCTTTAATCTTATCAAAACAATTAAGCCATTTTGAGCTCAACAATAACACTACAATTCCTTTCTTAATCCCTCTCTAAATTTTGCCTTCCCTTCCATTTCCTTTTTTATGAAAACAAAACATGATTATAACTACGCTGCAAAAGCCTATTACGCCATTACGTATTTGTAATGATTTTTTCGATTCTTCAAAAGCCCAAATCGGTTTCCTTTTCTTCTGGAGAATAAAATCTCTCTACCCGGTCTATAACTTCTACAGGGTCACAGAAGCACCTATTAACAACATTTTGATATGGTTTAAAGTTGTATCATCTTATTAATTTTAGTGTCCTCAACAGCTAAAAATATTGAAAAAGTCCTGGAAGCAACACCTCACTAACCACCAGCTGTACGGCCATTTACCCCCATCACGAAAACTATCCAAATTTGAGGAACCAAACATGCGGGACACTGCAGGAGAAGTAAAGGACGAACTAATAAGCGATACACTCCTGTGGACCCCTTCACATAGACGATCAAAAGCAGGACGACCAGCTAGAACCTATATACAACAGTGCCGTGCAGATACAATATATAGCCTTGAAGAATTCACTGGAGCAATGGACAATAGAGACGGGTGACGAGAGAGGGTCAGGAAGATTCGTGCTGGCAGCACGACATGATGATGATGATGACATTTGATATGAGGCTTCAGTTTATGAAGGAAAAAAAGGTTGTACAGTGTGAAGATGTAAACTTTTACAATCCTATGTTTTAACGAAAAACATCCCAGAATATGAAAACTGGTTTAATATTCAATTTTACATTAAAATGGGCTCGTTTAGATTTTGTCTCGACAAATCTATGGAATGGAATGTATTGATTTCATAACATTTTTAGATAAGTTACTTAGTTGAGCGTGAATGAATTTTCTATTTCACATTTAGTAATTTAAAGCTTTAGGCATGATAATTTTTACTTGTACTTTATTCAGGCTGATTTAATATTCAAAATACGAAGTGTGTTCAAAAAGTATCGAGACTGGAGATGTTTCTGCTAATATAAAGATAAACAATGAATGAAACTTTATTTCCAACAAAATACGAGGATTGTTGAAGAATTATGAAGACTAGGGCAATATTTACCAAATTACGAAAAAACAATGAATTACATTTTTAATTTTTCTTTAAAAAATTTTATGTGTTCAAATTGTAAGGTAACTGAAGCTGTATTCACCAAGACATAAATGAACAAAGATAAAACGTTACTTTTCTAAAAATATGAGGAGTATGAAAGGAATTATCGACACTGATATAGTATTTACTCAGACAGAAACAAACAAAAATAAAACGTTAATTTTCTACAAAATATGAGACGTGCGTGAACCGTATTGAGATTGAAGCAGTATTCACTAAGAAAAAATTTAAAAAGGACACTTTGATTTTCAAAATACGTGTTGTCTCCTATTGTGAGGAATCAGGTGGCAGATTCGATCTCACGTCGGTGTCGAGCGAACCTTCATATTGAAAAAGTCTAATGTCTTAATGGACAGTGAGAGAGTTACAGGTAAAATCTACTACTTTTATTAATCGACAGAATAAAAAAAATAATGAAGTATTGCACTGTTGCAACGTCAAAGACATTCAGAAAGAAATGAGTTGCGGAAACGAGGTGAGGAAACAAGTCTTTCGACAATAGGAGGACAAAGTCTTGTGACTCGATAAGAATAAAATGTTTTGCCATTTCTCGTTTCAGGTTTTAAATTTATCGAGAGCAAAACTGTATTTCGCAAGAGAGAATTGTACAATGAGGGAAAACATATGTCTTTTAATCTTGTCTCCCAATCTACTCACATATTCCAGACTGATTTTCGGTTAGATCAGGTTATTTGGTTTAATGGCATTGCAACCCATCGTGGAAAATTTATCCTAAATCGTGTTTATATATATATATATATATATATACCACCATATTTGTTTTAGTTTTTCTCATATTTAATACAATTTTACAGGGCCTCATTAAATAAGAAAAACAAATTTTCTTAACCTTTTGATTAATTAAAATGATCCTTTTTGTCCACTATTACTGCTTCACAGATTCTCGGCATTCTTTCCAATATATATATATATATATATATATATATATATATATATATATATATATATATATTTATATATATATATATATATTAGTGTGTGTGTGTGTGTGTGTGTGTGTGTGTGTGTGTGTGTGTTTATACACATGCGCTACAAAATACGTCAAGACTTGGGACACTAACACAATGAGACTTACTGACAAATGTCAAAAGACTCTTGTACATTCGTGAACGATGTTTATGTTAAATTAATTGACTCTGAATGTCTCAAAATCAGAAGTTTTTAAAAAAACCAAAACAAAAACAAAACAAAAAAACAAATAAAAACCCATATAACAAAAGGAAATGAATCGATTTCATTTCATATTATTACACGAAACATAAAATGTTCCATCAAATATTTCAAAAGTTTTCTTTGGATACATTTGACTTAAATGAATGAAACTGAAGAAATTTTATAATTAGATTTCATTTTGTTTTAGGTTTCCTAATTAAGTGGTGAAGTAATTAGTATTGCCCAATCGGCTGAGGGCTGGAGAATACAACAACTGCACCTCTGCAGAGAGGTAAGACCCTTCTCGAACGAGTGTCTTAGATATAATGCTAAACAATCTGATGGTGACGTTCCAGTGATGCAGGAGCTTAGGGGAATGCGGAGTACCTCTTCTTTGCCATTGCTCCCAGGTCAACTCTGGCCCGGAATGGTAGCACCTGCTAGGGTCCAGTCTATGGGTTAAATAGAATTAAGCTGCATACTTATGCTAAATTGAATTATTTGAAATTGAACAGTTTTTGACATTGAAACTCAACTTACACTAAACTGAATTGTTTAATATAGAACTGTTTTGACATTTAACTGTGTGTAAACAAAATCTGTTCTTATACTAAACTGAATTAGAAATGCTTGAATAAACTGAATAGCTTTAAATAAATGTTTTTGACAATTAAATTGTGTCCACATGCTAAACTGAATTGTTTGAAATAGAACTATTAGCATAAAAATAGATTTGGCGTTAAATAACCCTCAAAGATTGATATGCCATAAAACCTAAACAACCAACCAACATAATTAGTAATGTCCAATTAAGTGGGAATATTTTCATCATCGTAATCATTATCACCATAAAGTCACAATGGTCACAAGGAGTTCCCTGAACATCTCTTGAATTCATTCCGATCATCCATTGCTGATGTCATGTTTTCTTGGCTGTATTTTGCATATGTAAGTCTCTGTTTGAACTTCTATTCGTAGGAGTGCATGGAAGAATATCGCTCAGACTTTCTTCACTAGTAGCGTCCCGTGTGTCTTATTCATCTTACTCGAATGATTTCTAAGTTGAGAGTTAGATGGCCTTACAGATGCTGTTTTGTGGGTTTTTTCCTTTCGGGTTTTGTTTAATATAGAGCGAAGCAATCTTGCGTAGTTCCCATAAAACTTTTTTCCATGTTGTGTTAGAGTCAATGTGGTGAATCCATAGTGTTGTATTGATATAGCTACAAATTTGAAGAACTTCTGTTTTATTTTATCAGGTAGATCTGACTTTTAAAGGATCTATAACCTGTTTATTGCACTCATAACTTTTTTAGGCTTATTTTGATATTTTTTTCAGTAGATGAGATATTACTGCCGAGGTATGTGAGCTGGTCTACTTATTTTAGAATTTTGCCATTCAGAGTGAAGACAGCTCCTTTTTTTTAAACATATGTATTCTGTTTTTTTCTGTATTAACGTAGAGACCCATGACTTTTGTTCTTTGCTTTTGGCTATGCAGTAGGAATTCTGCTTTGATGATACAACCGAGAGAAAATTTCTCAATGAGAACATTTATTTTTCTCAGAGAACTTCTTTTACGATAAAACTTTCATCTTTCAGGAGGTTCCCGTGGTGCAATGGTTGTCGTCGTAGGAAGTGGACCCGGCGACACCAGTTCAAATCCTGGATGAGACTGATTGCGTTTCACATAGCACTAATACACTTGGGAAAGGTATGAATCCAATTATTCTCCCTCCAGCTATGGGTAAATAGTATGGTATACTAGGTTCTTAAGCCTTGGTGAGGCCACTAATCTAGGAGAAGGAAAACTCTGAATTTAAACCTGTTAAACTCCGCTGAAAAAATTGTCATATCCTGCCCGAGGGGAGGGGTTGGTAAATAAGGATAAAACTTTCATCTTACTTCTAATTTACTATCTACATATCAGGACATTTGACCCTCTGTAAAGGACAATATATATATATATATATATATATATATGTGTGTGTGTGTGTGTGTGTGTGTGTGTGTGTGTGTGTGTGTGTGTGTGTGTGCACGAGAGTAATTTGATAAGTAAAGTCAATATTGCCTTAGGATTTACAGTTCCATCATTTTTTTTAAATCAATAATGAATTGTCTTTTCATATTTCAGATAACTGTCAGTATGACCTTCTTTAAATACGGCTGCGCCTGGAACCTTTTCTCTACTTGAGAATCAGTGTCTTTCTACTGCAAGGATTGTTATTTCAAATCAGACTCGTAGTAGCAAACTCATGTTTAACCCATTTATAAACAATTTTTGACATAATTTTTTTCTTCTGCTGCTTTCTGCAGACCAAGTCTGGAGCACTAAGTTTTATTCGCCGGAACTTTTATCTGTAAAGTACTCACTACTAGGACCCTTCTGTAAGAAATAGAAAAATAACTTTCAGTTCCTTTTATGATTATGATTTTACTCATGGGCGAAGAACAATATTAATTTATGACTTTCCCAAAGTCTTCTAAGCAAAGTAAATGCACACTGCTTCAGATAGGATTAGAACTCGAACAGCAGGTACTATTTTCTGCATATATTGGGACGTGAAAGTAAATGTATTTTTTCCCAAGAAAAGATGCTTCACTTTGATTGCCAACAGAAATTCGTATCCTAAAATTATACAATAATCTTTTGTGAAGAGCAAGGGTCAGCTGAAACGTTCAGAGGCTGACCAAATTCACCCATGAAATATGGCCAAACGAGGTTCATTTTTTAAAAATTCACACGTTTCAATTTTGCAATGCTGGGATCCCATGGTTAAAAAAAAAGTTATCAGGAACAGATATGATGTTATCATATGATTTTTTTTAATTTATTAAATTTTCGGCCAACCCTCATACGCAGGTATATATATATATATATATGTGTATGTGTGTGTGTGTGTGTGTGTGTGTGTGTGTGTGTGTGTGGATACTGATGAATCTATTTTTAAAATGCTCAGTATCGAAAATAGATCGTGTAAAACAAAAACCAATGCGACTGTGAACTTTTTACCCTTTTCACGATCATCAGACTGTAATATGTTCCCAGATAAACTAAAAGTGGGATGAATGTCTGTTCATAGAATATACGGATTGTAAAGCTGATGCGGATAATTACACGTTTGGTTTACTTGTTTAACGGCATATCAACTCCTTGTGGACTATTCCAGGCGGTAATTTTGATCCATTTCTAGATATTTAATCATAATCAATGTATGTGTGGGATAAGTACTCCTAATGTAGTGGCTAACGTGCTTGACTGCTGCTTCGAAGTAAGCAAGCTCAAACTCATGTCACGTTTTTATTTTCACTTTCAAACAAATATTCCAAGGAGAGTTTTGAACTCTTTTGTCTCCACCTGCTCAGAGCTAAATAGTATCACAACTGTTTTTTTCTTTTGAGGAGGTGCCCGTGGTGTAATGGTTATCGTCGTAGGTAATGGACACGGCGACACCAGTTCAAATTCTGGACGAGAGAGATTGCATTTCACATTGCACTAATACCCTTGGGAAAGGTATGAATCCAATTATTCTCCCTCCAGCTATGGGTAAATAGTAGGACAGACTAGGTTCTTTAGCCTTGGTAAACTAGTCTAGGAGAAGGGAAACTCTGAATTCAAACCTGTTGAACTCCGCTTAAAAATTGACCTTGTGTCATATCCTGCCCGAGCGGAGTGGTTGGTAATTAGGATCACAACTGTTTTTTTTAATTTTACAAGGATGGCGTTGGCCTTAAATGTGTGTATGGTTTAAAGTATTCCTGTCTAACACAAATATTTTGCAAGGAATTAGATGATTGTCATTTATTAAGCTTGGCTTAGATATGGCACGTAGGTCTCAGGTTGCTTATAGTACGTGCTGTTAGAAGCAATTACATGTTTTCAATAAATAATACTAAGCTTTTTATTTAGATGTGGCACAAGAGTGCGAATGGGGCAACACTGAGACTTGCAGACTCGTAAAGCTTTGTAAGTTTACATTGCTGATCATTGCCCCACCCGACGCACTCAAAACAGTATTTCTCCGACATCCCAGCACGCCGAAATGCGAATGTTAATGCGGAGACAATACACAGGTCAAGGCCCATGTGAGACAGGAACAAAAATTCTTATCCCTGTGGATATTCCACTAATGGGGCGCCTCAAACTTAAGCCTGAAAAGTGGGCAAAGCGTGAGGGACGGACCCTGTGGTCAAGTATTCACCAGCCAACATCACAGTACGAATTCTCTGATGTTTTGAGTTGAGGCACCGGACATGGTTTTAACTATCAACGAATAATTTTTTTTTCTTTTTAAACAACTATTGCTTCAAGTAACTATACTTTACACAAACAATTTGCATAGACTTAAAATGTTTCAAGTATTATATATATATCAAATGTAGTGTAGAAAATGCAAGGTCCCATGGTGAATTTCCAGGGGTATACACGGGAAGACATGTTACATGCTCCAATGTTATAAAAACGGCTGAATGACTAGAAGCCAGGGGTCTTTTGTATTGGCATTTCACCCTTTTATGCCGAGAGATACCATTATCAGATTACTCCTACGAATATCGTTGGTGTTATTTTGCTCTACAATTAATTCAATTCTTTTTAATAATACTCGTCTGTTTGTACAAAATATTCCAGACTGATTCTAATAATTTTTAATCGGATCAAATTTTTAGCGTAAGGAGTACGTCTACTCTGGATGAACTGGGAGTAATGACAATAAGAGAATAATCCATACTCTCCAAGATTCAAGAAGTGGAGCTTCACCACCTGAAGCAGTTTAGTATCATACTCAGGATACCCATTTTGTAAAAGTCTTAAAACTCTGCAATGGATATAGTCAGTGTATTCTTAGCCCCGGGCAGTTTAATCTTGGGCAGTTTATATTACCAAAGTTCTGGAAAAATATTCAATATCATAGCCTTCACAAACATTTCTCTCATATATAAAGTTCTAAAATTCAAAATACGTTAAATTCTATGATTCCCATTTTTCTATGGTTACAGTAATGTCCTAACAACTGTGAAAAAAAAAATCTCATTTTGATTGAGTGCTTCGTTTCTTTTCTTTTTTCGTTGACTAAATGCTTGAAATAAAATCATAAATCTTTACAATTATATTGATCGTCTTTAATTTTGGTTTGCTTTAGCTTGGTGTTATTGCATATCAACATTTATTAATGAATGCTGGTTTTACATATGTATTAAAGATATGATTTGTAAGTTTATTTTGTAGACATCATCATTATCATCATCATCATGTCACACCGCCAGCACGGATCTCCCTGAACCTCTTCCGTCACTCGTCTCTATCGTCTATTGCTCCCGGTAGGTCTTCAAGGCTACATCCTGTAACGGCAAAGAGCTGTTGCATGTAGGTTCTTGCTGGTTGTCCTGCCTTTGCTCGTCCATGTGAAGGGGTCCACAGGAGTAAGTCACTTATTAGTTCGATATATACACCGTTAAATGATCAAACATTTCTATTTCTAACAATTCAATTTAGCTTGTGTCAAAGTTGAATTATTTCAAGTATTGCTATGTATCACTAACAATTCAATTAAATATCAGTCATTTGTTTACATAGTTAAATGATCAAACAGTTTTACTTCAGACAATTCACTTTGATAAAAGTCATTTGTTTGCACTCAATTTAAATGTTAAAGGGTTTTCTTTGACCCATGCTTAGGACCCTATCAGGCGCCACCACTCCGGGCCAGAGTGGATCTTGTAACGATGGAAATGAAGGAGTACCCGCATTTCTCAAGCTCCAGCATTACAGGAGACTCACCATCAGAGTTGGATAGCCGTTAAAGTTTCTCTGTTCATTGGTCGTAAAGCTGCGTTAACCATATAAATAAAAACATATTATTTTGTAGAAATTTGATTTGGGTTCTTGGTATATCAACCATTGTCGGTTACCTAATGCCAAAGCTTTTCTGGAAGATGAACAATTAGGATTCTATTTAATCAATAATTGGGAAGTAAGGGGATTCTAATTATTTCCCAAGCGTAAGAGAACGTAATAGTGTGACAGGAGTTTGAAATCACCAACTTCGAGGTCTCAGTCGACGACTCTAGCTCTTACGCCTCAAGGACTGCCTTGACCCCACTGGGAATTGGGTGACAATTCCAAATTTTTATTATTCAATGATTTTTGTTGGGTAGGGAGATTTGAAGATAGCAAATTTCTCCCCCACTCTAAGGTACCATTGCTTCAAAATGTTATATGCTTAGATAAAGAAATTCAGAGAGAAAGACTGATTAATTGATTGATTATTTATATGTCGACATAACTTCTGTTATTTTATGCCAAAAAGAAACGGAATCGCATTAACAATACGTTCATATAAATATTTTTATGTAATTCTTCTTTAGTTTTATCTTTTTGTTTATTTTTACACGAGTTTCATAGATATTAAGCATTCCTACCTAATACAAATGATTTGTACAGTTGTACTGTTTAAAGTATTCTTAAATTTTTTTGCTTTGTATTTCTTTCGAGTTTCCATCCAGTCAGTAGAGCATCATAAGAATACAAAATTTCTGTGTATTAATCTGATAAAGTTTCGCCATGAAGTGCTGGTTTTGGTGAGTTGCCTTGGCGTGTATTGAAAGTTCATTTCAATTTTATTTATAGGTTGGATTTAACGTAATATAGAGACCACCTCCAACCATCAGAAACCCTGGTGCCCGGCTGTATGACCAGCAACAAAAGATTAATTGCGAGAACTGTCACCGAAGGTGCGAGTCACGGTTATAGATAGAACTAAGGGGATTTTTAAAATGAAACCGTTAGTTAGTTGCCGGGAGAGTTAAAAGAAATAACTTTTTTCACTTAGAATATTCGGGCGATTGTCTTTATCTTCATACCCACAATGTTTCAGCCGATATGTCCTTCGGCCTTCCTCGGGTATTTCGTGCCGAGCTCAGGAGCCCACGCAAAACCTTTTACTGAACTCGTTATTCAATTCATCGAGGTAGATTGTTATAATTACTTGACCGAGTACAAGTATTAGGCTATAGTAAGTATGCCTTGTTATTCTTACCCGTTAGTTTTGAATTTGCAGCCTTTAGATGATTTCACACAGAAGCACTTTTAACAAAATACCTTATCCAAGGTGCAATGTACCTGCCTGATAAATCAGAGTGAATTTTGGTTGGTTGGTTGGTTGGTTGGTTTGAATTTATGGCATATCAACCTTTGTTGGTTATTTAATGCCGAATCCATTTTAAACAAATAAACAGATCTATTTCAAACAATTCACTGAAACATAAGTAAACAGTTCGATTGTTAAAATCGTTTCTATTTCAAGATATCCAGTTTAGTCAAACAGTTCTAATTCAAACAATTTAGTTTTGTATGAATATAGTTTTTGTTTACACTCAGTTAAATTTCAAAACAGTTCTATTTTCAACAATTTACAGTTTCGATGTCAGAATAGTTCTATTTCAAAAATTCAGTTTAGCATAAGTATGCATTTTAGTTTTGTTTGACCCTTATCAGGTACTACAAGTCAGGGTCAGAGTGGACATGGGAGCGATTACAATGCATTTACTAAAGCTCCTGCATCACTAGAAACCATCAGATTGTTTAATGCCTGGTCCAGGACACTTGTTGAGGTTTTTTTCATATCCCCCTGCAGAGGTGCAGTCGGTGTATTCTACAGCTCCGACGGACTAGGCAATACACCGAAGTAAATGTAAAAAGAGTTTTATTTCAGATAGTTCAGTTTAGCATAAGTACCCAGTTTAGTTATATTTGACCCATACATAGGGCCCAATCAGGTGCTACAACTCCGGGCCAGAGTGGACCTGGGAGCGAAGGCAATGAAGAGATACTCCGCATTCCCCAAAGATCCAGCATCACTAGAACCTCATCGTCAGATTGTTTAGTGTCATTTTCAGGACACTCATTGAAGGGGTCTCACCCCTCAGCAGAAATGCAGTTGGTGTATTTTACTGCCCCAGCCGACTGGGCCAGTGAATGTTGGAGTCTTATAAACCAAATGATGAAGACAATAGTCTGAAAATTAGACGTGATAAACATTATTGAGCCTCATCAAATAAATTGTGATAAGTTAGGAACAACGTAAATGTCAGTGCTAGGCACTCTTCCATGTGGATTTCGGCTACAATTTATCAAAAAATAAATATTCCCTTGATTGACTTTAAAATATCACTATATCACTATATTAGCTCTTCTTGGGGTTTTTCACTCTAATCCAGAGGTAACTTGAAACATCGGTAATAAAGTGAGTGAACTTTTTTTTCTGTGACCACGTGTCTGACATTTTTTCTGCTATGAACAACTTCATCTCGTCGTCACCTCGTTTCCGTCAAATTCTTCTTTAGAGACGCCGAAAATTCAATATATCTATCCTGTAAGCACACTCACTCATATTATAATCACAGGTGGCAATATTAAAATATCAAAATAATTAATTCCTGCAGTTAGCTGTTTTACAGTAAATTTAAAATTAACCAATTATTTCTTGTTAGCATTGCACTCACTATGTGTTAAATACTGTCCGAGGGTGAATGGTGCTGTCTTGTTAAAATGAATAAACTAAATCACCGGTCAATATATACGCACATACATACACAGACAAAATAAATGACAATTTCCAAACAGCCAAGCGGCCAACCTTTGAAATTCATTCTGAACGGTCTGAGTATGAAGGTGAAGGTCTTTAAATAGTTGAAGATACCTCCCGGTTGAGAGGTCAGAATATATTCGTCAAGCAGACAGCTTTCGGCCGTCAAAGACAGTAATGACCATCATAAAATGTTTAAGAGAGAGAGAGAGAGAGAGAAAGAGAGAGAGAGAGAGAGAGAGAGAGTCCAACGGTCAAACCTGATAGGAGGTATGTTTAATATCCCAAATCGAAGAGTCTAGTTGGTATCAGAGGCGAGACACGGGAAGTATCTAATTGTCCCCCTCTCAGACACACTTACACACACACACACACTCTCTCTCTCTCTCTCGCTTTCTCTCTCTCTCTCTCTCTCTCTCTCACTCTCTCTCTTCCCTCTGCTTCAAAAATCAATTGTATTTTGATTAATTATCGACGGTCATATAATAAAACTCAAGTTGAAACCCTAGCGTTGGTGTCGATGAGTCTTATTGAGACAAGAGAAATATCTTGCATTCAGACAGAAGTCAGGATCTTGCCCCCCTCTGGAAACCAAAGGACAAACAAAAATTCAACCAGCCATCGCAACAAGGCCACTCTCTAAAAAAAAATACCCTCACAGCATAGCTGTATGAAGTTGCTATCCATCACACACTCCTCTGACCACAAGACAGATCTATTTATCTTCGCGACTGCAGCACTCAGAAATGATACGGTTAGTAAGAGAAATAATTCGTTTTAGATTGGCCATTGTACATATGTAACCGATATTTAATTTCGAAAATTTTTCTCCCTAATAATATAGGTAATATCGATTGAACACGTAACAAAATAACTATCTTCATGTTTTGCAACATTATCTCGCTTTTGTCTCTTCATCTCCGCCGATTTTCTTTGTGATGTCCGCAACGCTACAGAATGTAGAAATTCATTCGTAAAATCATTCCAATAATAAGTCTAAAAGTTTAAAAGAGACTAATATAAATTATATCTTTTTTATTATCGTAATCTGATAAATCACACAGTCACTAAAAACACGAAAAACAACGGACGAAATAATTATGCCCACAAAATCAATAATAATCAATAAAATATTTAAAAAATATAAAATCCGCAGTTCTTGTAATTGAAGAAGAAAAGCAACAAATAAATTTTCTGCAAGGATAAGCGGACGTGAAAAACAATGTAGATAGCTGGCCGGGCGTCTACATACAACAGACGACAACGAAGAAGGGAAAAATGGCTTGTGAAAATGCCAGCTGTCTATCCGTGGAGCTGATTCGCGCCATCTACAGCGCCATCTTTATTTTTGTTTGATTCTGATTAAAACAAAGCCTACAGTTTTTTTAATTCTTTTTTAAAGAAAAAAAATCTCTATAGCAAATTATCTTAAAGAAAATATCTGGT
Source organism: Sepioteuthis lessoniana (assembly GCA_963585895.1). Taxonomy (NCBI): domain Eukaryota; kingdom Metazoa; phylum Mollusca; class Cephalopoda; order Myopsida; family Loliginidae; genus Sepioteuthis; species Sepioteuthis lessoniana. The sequence goes on along the minus strand of OY757931.1, from coordinate 15,697,178 downwards.
TGTTTGCTTGCTTACATCAGTTCATAGCAGCTGTCATCGTCATTGAGCAAGGCTTTGAAAGATCATATAGGTCAGTGCTATTCATTATGATATAAAGATTTGGTTCATTTTATTCATTGATACTTTAATCATATTTACCCAACCCATCCACTCGGGGAGAATATGACACAAGGTCAATTTTTAAGCGGAGTTTAACAGGTTTGAATTCAGAGTTTTCCTTCTCCTACACTAGTTGCCTCACTCAGGCTGCAGAACCTTGTCTGCCCTACTATTTACCCACTATTTAGTGGAGGGAGAAGACTTGGGTTCATACCTTTCCCAAGGGTATTAGTGCTATCTGAAAATACAATCAGTCTCGTCCAGGATTTGAACTGGTGTCGCCGTGTCCATTTCCTACGACGGTAACCATTACACCACGGGCACCTCCTATTCATTGATACTTTAATGACATATCAAATTTCGTGGGTTATTTCTTGCTCAAGCTGTCATTGCAAAAGAACTGTAGTAGTTCTATTTTAATCTATAGTATTGGGGATAAGAGAGTTTATTCCTTTCCTGGTTGAAAGCGAACATAATACCACGATTGGAGTTAGAATTCATTTTCTATTATGTTGCAGTCCATCATGTTTTGTACTACGTCATGGGGATTACCAAATTATGGAATAAAGACGTAATGATGGGTCATTGTATCTACATAACGTATTTGTATATGAGGATAAATGAGTAGAAAATTAAATTGCTCGGTAAACGCTTTCAGAGAAAAGATTATTTCCAGAGATTATACACGGAAGTTGTGAAAGAATTCTAAATGCATTTGTAAGAAAACATCGACAATGACATCAAAAAAGAATCCAAATTATCGTACTGCATGCAGAGCCTTTCCGAGGATGCACAAGGTCAGTCAATTAAGTAATTATAAAACTGTGGCATGTATTTTTTTTCTGATCAGAGAGAAATATTTCTATCTGTCTTACATATATATATATATATATTTGTGTGTGTGTGTGTGTGATTACTTTTCTTTTTTGGTCAAAGAGAGAAAAAAAAGTAAATATTTCAAAATGAATAGGTTCACGAAGAGATTTATGTCTTTTAAAGAATTATTATTTTGTTCTTACATACTGTATGTTTCGAGCTTGTTGCTTTCATCAGGTGACATTGAATTTTTTTTCAGGTGTAGTATCGGGTGTAGTATCGGTCAAAGGTCATTGCTGTGTGTTAGATTCCTTGTATGTGTTGGGTTTTTTCTGTCTCTTCTTGATCTTCTCTTTCTCTTTCTCAAAGTGTGGTTCCTTTTTACCTATATATATATATATATATATATATATATATATATATATATATATATATATAAATGAACTAAAGTGGGTTTAAGTCCAAGCCGATAAGACAGGAATATTTTGTGAAATTGTTTGTGCAATGTTTTGTTATCAACTAGTTTTGACTTCGGGTCATCCTTTGGGAAAAGGTTTTTGTCTTTAAGTGTTTGTTGGTTGGTTGGTTGGTATTTACTTGATCCTCTTGTTCCGCAGGTTTTCTGTTCTTTGCCAATTTCAAGTATATATTCTATGTTTACGCTTTCTTCTGCTTTTACTCTGTCGTCTGCCGGAACAGGAAACTGTGCAATATAGATAGGGACATGTGATAAAACGTAAGAAACAGCCACACAAAAAATATAAATATGATTTTACGATGGACTCTAGTCTTGGCATAATTTAACTGTAGACAGTTTGATTTACCATTGAATTTAATCAAACCAATTTAAACTTTTCGATGTTAGTTTTGTTTTATTTTCCTTAGACATTTGACCGAAGTCAAGAAGAATAATTGATGATTACAAGGCTGGTTACAGTGTTTGGGAGACCTGCGTTCAATCCCACGTCGAGTCATAACAAAGACTGAAAATAAGGTACTTAACACTTAGATTTATATGGTACGGATCAAGAGTAGTATGTATCAATCCAGGGTATGAAAAAGTGCTACCCTACATCTCATTGTAGTAGCTATTGAAAAAGAGAGCCTTTAGGTTGCCCGTGACTACGGTGGCCAATTTTTTTTTTAAGAGAATTCTAAGAAGTAAATAATTTTCACATGTGCTTGATTCAAACATTTTCATACGTGTTTAAGGATAACATCTAATAGTTGATTTTCAATGAGGGTGTTACGGGGGCAGCTTGAAGTTAGCTAATTATGAGTAACACAATGTATATATTAACCTAATTCTTCCGCGTGAGCAGGATATGATACAATATCACTTGTACGCAGAGTTCACTAAGTTTGAATTTAGAGTTTGCCTTCTCTAAGTATTGTGTGGCCATGTAATAAATTAAGGAATGATGGAATTTAATGAAGCAGCATAACACTTTTTTATAAGAATATACTTCTGTCATTATTTCCGGAAAGGGTCAAAACTGATTTTAGACGTGTGGGAGAAAGATAGAGACAGGGAGATGTAGGACGGGGACACAGGCTATTGGAGGATTGCTATATTATAGCTGACGGGAGAATACTTTGATTCATACTTTTCCTAAGGGTATTTATGCTTTGAGAAAAGTAATCAATGTGAAGTCTGACAAATAGCAGTGACACTAGGTTCTGGTCTGAGTTGAATTCGTGTCACCGTGTCCATTTCTTACGACGATAACTATTAGAAAACACGCACATTGCCCAGTCGGTTGGGGCTGTAGAATCTGATGGTGAGGTTCCAGCAAACTGGATCTCTGGGGAATGAAGATTACCCCTTCATTTCTATTACTCCCAGGTCCACTCAGGCCGGGATTGGTAGTACCTGACAGAGCCCTACCTATGGTTCAAATAGAACTAAACTGTATTTTTATGCTAAACTGAACTGTTTCAAATAGAACTGTTTTTGACATTCAAACTGTACTTACATTCAACTGAATTATTTGAAATAGAACTGTTTTGACATTTAACTGTGTATAAACAAAAACTATACTTAAATTTAACTCAGTTGTTTGAATTAGAACTGTTTCGCTACACTGAATAGCTTGAAGTAGAAATGTTTTTAACAAACTGTGTGCTCTTGCTAAACAGAATTGCTTGAAATTCAACTGATTATTTCATAAAAATTGATTTGGCCTATAAAGGATAAGATGCCATTAAACCCAAACAACTAACCAACCAAAACAGGCACCTCCAAAAATATGAATGGATGGGACAAAAGGTCATTTTTAAGCAACGTTTCATTGTTCTGAGTTCAGAGTTTTCGTTCTCATAGACCGATTGGCATACCAAAAATAAAGAGCCTAGGCTAACCTACTATTTACCAATAGCTGAAGGGAGAATAGTTGGCGTCATACCTTTTCCACGTGTATCAGAAATATGTGCAATGGTTTGCTTTAGTTTGGTTTGGTTTGTTGAGTTTTATGGCATATCAACCTTTGTTGGTTATTTAATGCCAAATCTATTTTATGTAAATAATCCGTTCTATTTAAAACAATTCAGTTTAGCACAAGTACACAGTTCAACTGTCAAAAACATTTGTATTTCAAACTATTCAAGCAGTTATATATATCAATTCAGTTTAGTGTAATACAGTTTTAATGTCGAAAAACGGTTCTATTTCAAATAATTCACTTAAGCATAAGCACGCACTTTAAATGTAAGTATGGTTTAATTGTCAAAAACATCTCTATTTCAAGCTGTTCAGTTTACTCAAACGATTCAGTTTAGCATAAGTATGCTGTTAGTTCTATTTACCCCATAGATAGGGCCCTATTAGGTGCTGCCACATCGGGCCAGAGTGGACCTGGGAACGATTGCAAGGAAGGGGTACTTCGCATTCCCCGAAGCTCCAGCACTGCTGGAACCTCACCATAAGATTGTTTAGTGTCATATCAAGGACACTCGTTGGGTGGGGTGGGGGAAACTTAACCCTCTGCAGAGAAGCAGTCGGTGTATTTTAAAGCCCCAGCCGACTGTGCAAAATATGTGCAATACCAATAACCTCGTCTAGGTTTTAAATTTGGGTCACTGTCTCCATTTCCTACGAATATAATCATTACACAACGAGTACATTATTTTGCTTTGTAATCATATCTTGGTTTCCATGGCAACAAAGAAATACTCCAGGCACTGTGATTAAAGGTTTATGCTAAAATGAATAAGAAATAAATCAAACAAAGAGAAAATCAAATAACACAAGGTTAAGTTGAACACGCGTCATTTTTTCATGCATTATTTTGGTAATATGTAATAATTTTCCGAAAAGAATTATTCAATTATTTGTCTAAATTTCTGATATGAAACTTGATAATTTTGTACCACATAGAATATTTCGACAATTGTCGTTTTTATCATTGTTATATTAACACATTTTCGGCCGATATTTCATTTAGCCTTCTGTAGATGTTTCCTGTGAAACTCACAAAACTAGACAGAACATGAAACTGAAACCGTTATCAAATCCACGGGAGTAAATTCTGTTAACAATGACAGGTTACAAGTTTTAAGAGACAGAACTGATTCTTTGTCTTTTTTTCATTTAGCCTTCTGTAGATTATTCCTGTGAAACTCACAAAACTAGACAGGACATGGAACTGAAACCGTTATCAAATCCACGAGAGTAAATTCTGTTAACCATGACAGGTTACAAGTTTTAAGAGACAGAACTGATTCTTTGTCTTTTTTTCATTTAGCCTTCTGTAGATGTTTCCTGTGAAACTCACAAAACTAGACAGGACATGGAACTGAAACCGTTATCAAATCCACGAGAGTAAATTCTGTTAACCATGACAGGTTACAAGTTTTAAGAGACAGAACTGATTCTTTGTCTTTTTTTCATTTAGCCTTCTGTAGATTATTCCTGTGAAACTCACAAAACTAGACAGGACATGGAACTGAAACCGTTATCAAATCCACGAGAGTAAATTCTGTTAACCATGACAGGTTACAAGTTTTAAGAGACAGAACTGATTCTTTGTCTTTTTTTCATTTAGCCTTCTGTAGATGTTTCCTGTGAAACTCACAAAACTAGACAGGACATGGAACTGAAACCGTTATCAAATCCACGAGAGTAAATTCTGTAAACCATGACAGGTTACAAGTTTTAAGAGACAGAACTGATTCTTTGTCTTTTTTTCATTTAGCCTTCTGTAGATTATTCCTGTGAAACTCACAAAACTAGACAGGACATGGAACTGAAACCGTTATCAAATCCACGGGAGTAAATTCTGTTAACCATGACAGGTTACAAGTTCTAAGCGACAGAACTGATTCTTTGTCTTTTTTTTACCTGTAGTCGGGATTGAACCTGCAACCTCATAATGATTTTTCTCAGAATCACTTTTCAACCAAACAACTTTATCCACTGTATTCGGAATTGAATCTGCAACCTCAAGATGATTTTGCTCAGAAGAACTTTTCAACCAAACAACTTAATTCATTGCGCTATGCGTAGGCTCCCGATTTCGACATGAAACCCATGAAAAACGCCGAAGAACATACCGACCGAAACGTTGCAAATATAACTGTGAAAAAGAAGACAATAGTCCAAATATCCTAAGTGATAAAAATTTTGTGAGTATATTCTTTATATGTTTCGTGTTCGTAAATGTTTTAGCATTCTATTTTAATTGCTTACTAGCATGTCAGTCGGGAATTTCTTTGAGGATAAAACTGGATTATTATCGTCAATTAAAGACTATCGATCTTGCATCAGAGACCGGAAAATCCAAGGTCTATTTTCTTCGACTTCTGGACTGTTACTGACTATGAAGGTGATAGCTTAATTGGGTGAAACAAATTCGATTTGTCTAGTGGTGTTTTTTCTTCAGTTTGGTTTTGGGTTCCTTTTTTAAAGGCTTATCGTCGTTCGTAGATTTTTCTTAAGTTTAGCAAGGTTAATTAAATTATGACCTGCTCATTTCATTAAGAGCGCTGCAAAAATGGAATGCACGTATACGAACAGCATTATGCCTTTAAAATCTGCAATGAATTTTGGGCCAAAACCCACAGGCTCATTGCTTTCTTGTTTTGAATCCTTGTAACTCTTTCATCAAAACCAAAACCCGGTTCTGAGATGTCACTCCAGAACTGTTGAGAACGTTCAACTGGATTTAACAAAACAACAACGACATTTGGAAAATTCTAACACTGTCTTTAACTGGTAGATAAAACATCATCATGGCTAAGTGACTTTCCAAAGGATCTATTTTGAAGTATATATGTATTCACCAACCTCTCCACACGAGCAGGATGTGACACAAAGTCAGTTTTTAAGTTGACTTAAGCAGGTTTCAACTGTTTTCCTTCTCCTGGATTGAATGCTGAACCTAAAGAACCTAGATTGTCCATTGCGATGAGGGAATAATTCCCAAGGTTATTAGTGCTTAGTAAAATGCAATCAGCCTCATCCAGGATTTGAACCTGGGTCGCCATACCCATTTCTAATGAAGACACCCATTACACGACGGACGCCTAACTTTTGGAGTATATATTACATAGTGTAACCCACCAAAATCCTGGATGTACTGACATGGCGAATATGTTCGGATATTTGTGCAGGAGTGATTAACATGGTCAGCTCAAAGTAACAGTCGTCCCTGAGACCAGCACGGTTACAAGGATAAATTTTTGGAAATCATATATTTATGTTTGTTCATTGACAGGAAGTCGACTTTACCAAGGCTTTCGACTCCATTCACAGAGGAAAGATGGAACAAATCCTACTAGCGTACGGCATACCTAAAGAAACCGTAGCGGCAATAACGATTCTCTATAGAAACACTAAAGTAAAAGTACGATCACCGGATGGAGACACAGAATACTTTGACATTGTAGCAGGAGTACTACAAGGGGACACGCTGGCCCCGTACCTCTTTATCATTTGTCTAGACTACGTACTTAGAACATCGATTGACCAAATCAAAGAGAATGGCTTCGAACTGACGAAGAAAAAAAGCAGAAGATACCCCGCAACAACAATTACCGACGCCGACTACGCCGAAGACATAGCGATACTGGCAAATACACCTGATCAAGCCGAAACTCTTCTGCATAGTTTGGAACGAGCAGCAGCAAGCATAGGCCTCTATGTTAATGCACACAAAACGGAATATATGTGCTATAACCAAACGGGGGACATCTCCACTCTAGAAGGAACCCCACTTAAACTAGTAGACAAATTCACGTACCTAGGAAGCAGCGTCGAATCAACTGAAAAGGACATCGAAACGAGGCTAACGAAAGCATGGACAGCTATCAATAGGCTATCGATTATATGGAAATCAGACCTAACCCATAAAATGAAACGCAACTTCTTCCAGGCAGCGGTCACATCGATACTGCTATATGGATGCACTACATGGACGCTAACAAAACGGCTGGAGAAGAAACTGGATGGCAATTATACAAGAATGCTGCGTGCAATCCTGAACAAGTCCTGGCAGCAGCACCCCACAAGACACCAACTGTACGGCCACCTGCCCCCTATCACGAAAACTATTCAAGTTAGACGAACCAGACATGCAGGACACTGCTGGAGAAGCAGAGATGAACTCATAAGAGATGTACTCTTATGGATCCCCACACATGGCCGCGCAAAAGCAGGACGACCAGCTCGAACGTACATTCAGCAGCTATGTGAGGATACAGGCTGTTGTCCTGAAGACCTACCTAGGGCGATGAACGATAGGGAGGAGTGGCGAGAGAGGGTCAGGGATATCCGTGCTACCAGCGCGATATGATGATGATGATTGACAGGAAAAAGCAATGTGATATTATATGTGTTTTCGGTGGATTCAAAATGTTTGCTCTGTCAGTTCTGCATCCGAAATGAAACAGTTAATTTATTTCGACCCTCAGTAAAATCCTCCCTTTAGGCGTTGGTGATATAGATTAAAATGTAAACACTGTCTCTGAGAAACAAACGAACCACACAACACTTATAAAACTGGTCCATGTTTGTTTTTTTCAGCACCGTGACCAAGTGACAACACTCCTTCTTTGGCGTCTATCTTTCTGCCCTTTTCCACTCCGCCGCTAGGTATATATGTCTGTAATTCTGAAATTATGTCTTGTTATCATTATTCTCTGCAAATGGTGGACTGCTATAACCTATAAAATATAACAGTCGCAAATGTCAAAAGAATAATAGTTGATTAAATTAATAATGACGATTTTTGCACTCTAAGAATCGGTGGGTAACTGCTAACGTGCTGAAGTGTAATGTTGAAATAAGCAGGTTCAAACGTCTGTCACGCTATTACGTTCACTTTCGGAGATATAGAAGCTAGTTATACCCCCAGATAGGGTTTAAACAGAACCACAGTCGTTCGTGTACAAGGATAGCTTTGGCTATCAGGAAATTTGATATGTCACTGAATAAAGAAACAAAAATAAATAATGCATACCATACGTAATTGACCGATCTTGTGCGTTATCCGATATATGAAAACGATTGTTTAAATGCATTTTCACTTCTTTTCGGGGCGTTAACTTACATCGTTCTTATACTAACCCTATCGGTGGGATTTAAAATATGCTGACTGGATATCCTGCAAAGGGAAAGTTTTCTCTAAAAAATTGTGTGCCCTCTGTATGATATTTAACTTCATGGGATATGGACAGGTTCAGTTTCGTCTTGCTTAATGGTATATCAACCATTGTAGGTTATTTAATGCCAAATCTTCTTTATACGTATATAATTATTAAATACATATAATTTGGTTTGGTTGAGTTTTATGGCATATTAACCATTTAAGATTACATAAAGCCAAATCTAGGTTATACATATATATTAAATATATATGATTTGGTTTGTTTGGGTTTTATGGCATATCAACCATTGTAGGTTATTTGATGCCAAATCCAATTCATACATATATATCAAACATATATGATTTGAGAATCAATTTTTTATTTATTACGGACTTTTTGTCCTCAACTTGGTAGTTTTTTTATTTTGTTTCTTCTTCACTACATTTCGGCCAAATTTCACTTCTTCAGATGATTAACTGCGACCTAGGATAGGAATTCTGAGTCTTGTAACCTTATAAAACCGAATTTGGCCGAAACGTAGTGAAGAAGAAACAAAAAAAAAATACCAAGATGAAGACAAAAAGTCCGCAATAAATAAAAAATTGGTTCTCAGATTAAGAAGCCTCATCTCAAAAATGATTCCAATATATAATTTGGCTTGGTTAGTTTTAAGTAATCGCAGATAATGATTCTACTGCGTCCTAAGGCCTTCGAAATTTCTCTCTGAGATTTTCTGGCACTTTTCAGAGCTTTAATATCGCCTTTCTCAAATTCAGATAACTTAATTCCTTTAGCCATGTAAGTTTTTAGTATTTCGAGTATTACCGTTGTAATAGCTTTTATATTACGTAGATTATTTATATATATTTTTTTAAATTAAATTAAGTCCCATTTTCCTTAGTTTTTAATTGCTGGTCTCATATTCATATAAAAAATGATTTTAAAAATTTAGCATACATGCTGATATACATGTAAAAGATTAACTGGAATTTCTTCTTGTTTTAATTCAAATGTGTCTTAACCTTATTTATCATATGACTGAGTTTCATGATTTAAAAAATTGTAAATTTCTTCAATTTTGAGGGTGGTCTTATATTTTTGTCCAGGTGAATGTATATTGATTATATTTGATTTGGTTTGGTTGGTTTTTATTGCATATCAACTATTGTAGGTTATTTAATGCCAAATCCGGTTTATACATATAAATAAAATATGTATGATTTTGTTTGGTTAGCTTTTATGGCATTTCAAGTGTTGTAGTTCATTTGATGCCAAATCCACTATATATATATATATATATATATATATATATATATATATATATATATATATGTGTGTGTGTGTGTGTGTGTGTGTGATTTAGTTTGATTGGTTTTAGGTTATATCAACAATTGTAGGTTATTTAATAACAAATCCTCTTAATACACACACACACACACACACACAATAACACACACGTATATATATATATATATATATATATATATATATATATATAGATATATACATATATATATATATATATATATATATATATATATATATATATATATATATTGAATACGAATGATCTGTTTTGGTTGAGTTTTATTGTATATAGACCATTGTTTGTTATTCAACACCAATTCCACTTTATACACATATATTAGATTTGGTTTGGTAGGGCTTTATGGCATACCAAGTATTGTAGCTTATTTAGTTCCAAATGTCGGTTATATATATATATATATATATATATATAATTTGTCTTGATAGGGTTTTATGAAGTATCAGCCATAGTAGGTTATTTTATGCCAAATCCTCTTTATACATCTATATTAAATACGTATGATTTGGTTTGGTTGGCTTTTATAGCATATCACCCATTGTCGTCATTATATGTCGAATCATCTTTATACATTTGTAAACATGATTTGTAAACATATTTTGTAGATAACAATTTTTAAAAAGCCTGTGCTCTTTTCTTTTACAATTAAATGATTTCTAGCATTTTCAATCTGAAGTGATGTGGTTACAAGTATTGCTAATTAAACTAAATTATTCTGTTAACCATGAGTGTTCGCCAATGGCCCGGGAGACCTGGGTTCAATCCCAGGTCGAGTCATACCAAAGACTTTAAAAATGGTACTTGATACCACCTTGCTTAACACTCAGCATTATAAGGTACGGTTCAAGGGTAAAGTGGAGAATTCCTGGGAATGGAGTAGCGCCCTCCCCTACACCTTGGTGTAGTAGCTATCGAAAAGGGAGCCTTCGGGTCACCCTTGACTATGGTCGCTAACTTTACTTACTTATTCTGTTAACCACCGTTCATTTATTTTCACTAACAATACAATGAAACATGATTCATTCATTAATACTAAGTTAAAAAATTAAACCGTTCTATTTTTAACAATTCAATTTCGTCATTTGTTTGTGCATAAACTAAATTTCAAACATATCTATTTTTCCCATAGATTAGATCTTTCTACTCTGTGTGAAAATGGACCTGGAAACGATGACAATGAAGAGGTATCTCTGCATTCCCCAAAGGACCAGCATTACTGGAGCTTCACTGTCTTTTGGTTAATGCTTGGTTTAGTTTTGTTTGGTTTGATTTTATGGCATATCAATTATTGCATTTCATTTAATTTCTAATCCCTTTTTAAACATATAAACAATTTTGTTTCAAACAATGCATTTTAGTTTAAGTATAGTTGTTTGTTTACACTCAGTTAAATGTCAAAACAGTTTTATTTCAAACAATTCACTTTAGCATAAAACACAGTTCCCTTTCAAACAATTCAGTTTATCATGAGTAAGAAGTTTATTTGTCAAAACAATTCTTTTTCAAAGAATACATTTTAGCATAAGTACGCAGTTTAATTCTATTTGACCCATATAGATGATTTTATCGGGTGTTACTACACCGGAACAGAGTGAACTTGGGAGCGATAGCATTGAAGAGGTACTCTGCATTCCCCATAGTTCCAGGATTACTGGAACCTCACCATCGGATTGTTTAGTGTCATATACGGGACACTTGTTTGGGTTTACCCCTCTGTAGAGATGCAGACGGTGTATTCTATAGCCCCAGCCGACTTGGTAATAGTTTTGTTTAATGTCATAACTAGAATATTCGTTAGGGAGCCTGACCCTCGGTAAAGATGCAGTCGGTGTATTTTACAGCCCCAGTCGAATGTGCAGATCTGATATTGAGGATAAATCTCGTAATATTTAAGGAGTGTCGAGTACTCATTCATTACCTCAAATCCCACGTCCAGCCGGTCTTGATTGGTGTGAATTGTTACCTTTCATCTTAGGAGACCCATTATGACTGTTAAGAAGATAGTCTCATCAGGGTGATGTTCTTTGTTTAGTCGATCTGTGAACAATTTACTCTATTCATTATAAGTATCGCCACAAAAAATAAGAAGATCAATTTACTTTCTTTTTCTTTGATTTTAATGGTATATCAAGTTTTTTGTGTTATTTAATGCCAAAAACATTCCTGTATAAGGACAGTAGTGGTGCTGTTTAATCCATATCTTAGGAGATAATTGGAATCAAAACTTTCCTTTGGTTTTCGGTCAGAAAGTGGAAAAATCTTTTAAAGTTCATTTATATTCGATAAGACTGAGTGCAAAAAAAAAAAAAAAAACCCTCTGAAAAATAACTTCGCCAAAAATGTGTACCTAAAATAAATGCAATTCTTTAACCTCCAGGGATAAAATAACTTAAAAGAATTGACATATTAAAAAATAATCAATCGATCAATGAATCAATTTTTCAAAAATGTCCAGAAACCTAATATTTTTTAATGTCCATAATTAGTGGACATGTTCTTTCTTAAATTGTCATTTATCTCTAAGAGAAATATTTTGAAAGAGATAAGATTCATTTTTAATTAGAAAAAACATAACCAGGGTTGCCAACCTGGAAAATAAGAAAAAAATTGGTTTCATTACTTACTAGTCGGACGGACGTCAACTTGTTTGTTACTTACTTTTTACATGGAGGTCAAATCCATTCCGAATGAAAGGTAAAATATCCGATAATCTCCTTGATTGTTATTTGATAGGTTTGAACTTTAACAAATAACATCGATTCTCGGTGCTTAAAAAAGTATTTTTTTTAAAAACAAAACTAATCTAAAATTAGAATAAAACATACAACATTGCTGTGTGGTTCAGTGCTTGGGAGTCCTGGTTGGAAATTTGAAATCTGACTTGGACAAATAGCAGTGACACTAGGTTTTGGTTTCCGCTTCCACTAAGCGGTAACTAAGTCTGTGTTTACATTCACATGTCAAAGTCATTATTGGAGTTAAGTGACATTAATGAGAAGCCAATCATGTGGCTTTTACGGTAAGAGTAGAACGGGACGCATGCGCCGACCGCTTTTTTTTTTTCTCTAACTCTTTTATTTGTCACATAATTTTTTTCAGTATTTCTTTCTTTTCATTTTCTTAATGCTCGTGTTTTCATCTTTCTTCCTTTTTTTTTACATAGTCTTTTCTCTTCAAATTCTTTCTAATTTTTCCCCGATGTCTTTAAGTTTTGTACTTTTTGGTATTTTGTTTTTTTATTGGCATATTTACTCTTTAAACTCTCCATCATCAGTTGATAAAAAAAATGTTTGCATTTTATCTTTTTTCTGTTTTATGATATGTTTGATTTCTTACTGAGAGAATTCTAAATTATAAAACGAATGTATATATCGTAATGTCTTTGCTGCAGATATGCACTTCCCTCCACAACAATGTATGCCCTCCACGCTGTTACTGCAGGTGGGGTTTAAAGATGTACTCAGCTCCTAGACGATGACACTAAGCTAAACGAAAAAAAGAATAAAGATAATTCTTTGAGGATAGCTTGCTCCACAGTGTGATTATGTATGACACACAACTACTTATTTTGGTTGATACTATTGTAACATGGTCAGCTTGCCCGATTCCTCAATTCGGCTCTCAAATCCGTATTTTGCAACAGTCGTTGAAAGGAAGGCAGTCCTCTCTGTCGATCAGTCAATACCATGCGGTGCGACTCAACTGTAACTGATCCGTTCATAGCTTACCGCCAAAATCTACTTCTATTCCCAGCATGTTTGTGGTATTCGCCCCCATTCTCCTAACTCAGACCACAGAACCGAAGGTACTTAAAATAGCCTATCACTTTTATATACAGGTTAGCACCTGAAAGTAATGCCCAACAAAAAAAAAAAAACAACTGAAAATAATGCTTTTCTACTCACTGTTTTATGAACTTTTGGTCGGTTCATCCATTCTTCCGATATCAAGATACTCACATCCTTGCATACAAATAGATACAGGCTACGTACGTTCGCACATAGGCCTGTGCATCTCCCCACAGATATATAGACACATATCTCTCTCCACACTCTCACTCATCCACACAAACTCACCCCTACATGAATATACATACACATTCGTATAGATATGGCAACCCCTATATTGATATATCTATACATTTAACGATACAGCCCAACTCACAACTCTACCCAAATGTATAAGTGTTAGGAGGAGTCCTGTGGGTAATGGTAAACGAGCTGGATTGAGACATCGGTGTAAACGAATGTGAACTTAAGTCGAACTTTTACTTCTACCTCTGGACTGAAAATCCTTGGGAAACTATTGACTCCTTAATCCTCTTAGCTCAAGGTTTAATAATACCACACGTGTTTTTCTACAAGGATGACCTTGGCATTAAAGAATCTATGAAAGTTTGAAAGAAACGGAAAAATTAGTGCATATTTCTTGCATCTAAGAACATCGTTGGTTAGAGTGTCTCATGGGGCGAATGCTTTACTGTTGCTGGAAGATAGTAATCTGTTAAATCTTCTTACACCAAACGTTTACTTACAATAATCCATGTTAACACTGCAATCGTTAATGTTAAACTGAATTGTTTGAAATAGAACTGTTTTATGTATAAAAATTGATTTGGCATTGAATAACCTAAAATGGTTTGTATGCCATAAAACCAAACCAACCAAACCAAATCATACCTAACATTAATCTGTACATCTGAATGAACTAAGATAGACAGATTGATAGATAATGTTGTATCATCAAGGTGAATGATACACAGAGAAGAATGAGTGTTTTATATATTTATTCAGCGCCAGTATCCGGTGCTAACGGATACATACAAAAAATGGGAGGTGTCCGTGATGTAATGGTTATTGTCGTAGGGAAATGGACACGGCGACACGAGTTCAAATCCAAGACGAGACTGATTGCATTTCACATAGCACTAATACCCTTGGGAAAGGTATGAATCCAATTATTCTCCCTCCAGCTATGGGTAAATAGTAGGACAGACTTAGTTCTTCAACCTTAGTGAGGCAACTAGTCTAGGAGAAGGAAAACTCTGAATTGAAACCTGTTAAACTCCGCTTAAAAATTGACCTTGTGTCATATCCTGCCCGAGTGAAGAGGTTGGTAAATATGGATACATACAAAAAAAGACACAGTACAATAAGTTAAAAACAATTACCAAGATAATTTACAAGAAATAGAGAAGAGTCAAAATATATTATAGCCAATCGAAGTATGATCAGTCTGTATATTAATCAGCTTATTAAATGAACCCTCGAAGTCTTTAATCGTTGGCTTAATTATTAATGATTCATTCATTAATACTCAGTTAAAAGATTAAACCAGATTAGTCCAGCTGGTAGCGTGCTGAAGAGGTGTTTAGCCACTCTACAACTGATAGATCATTATCATTATGTCATGTTGCTAGCGCGGATTTCCTTAGCTCTCACTCGTCTATATCTTCCATCGCTTCCGACAGGGTTAGACAAGGTCCTGTGTCCGTACCGAGCTGTTGTTGGTCAGTTCTTCTTTGTCGTCCAATACTTGCCCGTCCGTGTAAAGAGGTCCATAGGAAAAAGTCGCTCATGAGTTCGTCCTTACCTCTCCACCGGTGTCCCTCATGCGTTGCCAATCTTATTTGGATGGTTTCTAAGATGGAAGGAAGGTGGCTGTACAGCTACTGTTTTGTGGGATGCTCCTTCCAGGACTTGTTCAATAATTCAAATTCCGAGCTTAGCACAGAGAATGATGGACATGTTTTGCTAATTGTGGAAGGTGTCACCTCACCATTGCCGTGATGGGTTGAAAGGCAAAGGAAACGAGGAATGTTTGAGAAAAAATTGAATAAGATTATTTGAAGACTATTGTATAAATCTCAAGTTCCAAGAATTTATGAAATATATGGCAAAAGGAGGTTGGGCAATTTTTTTTTGTGGGAGCGTCCCAACACTGAGTTATGAATTATCAGAGGGTCGCATCTTTTAAAATAAAAAAAAAATTTAGTCGCGATTCAAGTGCAAGTGCTTATTTCTTTTAATTTTTTGTCTTTGTTTTTTAGAGGTTACAGCGGGCCGCACAGAACGGTGCAACAAACCAGATGCAGCTCAGAGGTTGCAGTTTTCTCACCCTTGCACTATGCAACCAGAAAAAAAAAACAAGTAGATTGAAGACGTTAAATGAAATACGCATGATATCAGAAGAAAAATGAGAAAATAAGCGGCCACCCGGAACTTATGTCTCCACAAATTAGAAAAGAACGTTGTAGCTTTAAGATTAATGTATGAATATAAAATGACCATACCCTCAGCGACTAAGAGTTTCATGTGTGTACTATCAATAAAAGTGCCCATACGAAAAAAAAACTGGAAACTTATTTAATGATCCTCGTATATATCTATATCTATATATATATATATATATATATATTAGCATTCATTACCAAGATGGGCATCAAGATAGTTCTTCCTTGTCCCTATAGTCCACACCTTGCTCCCTGTAACTTTTTGTTATTCCCTAAGCTCAGAGGCTGTCGTTATGAGACAATTGATGAAATAAAAGAGGCTGTGACGAAGGTCATTGACACGCTCACACAAGAGGACTTCCAAGTGGCCTTTCAGAAGTTGTTGGAACGGTACAACAAGTGCATTGCAGCCAGAGGAGATTACTTCGAAGGGGACTTGAGTTTCATATGTGTACTCTCAATAACAGTGCCCATACGAAAAAGTCTGGAAACTTATTTAATAATCCTCATATATATATATATATATATATATATACATACATATACATATATATATATATATATATATATATATATATATATATATATTTATATTCATGCATAATTTCAAAGTTTTCTTTTGACATAAATATAAAACTAATGAGCAGAACTATAGAATATGGGGGTACACTTTTTATTTGATATTTTATAGTTCCGCCGTTAGCTTTGGTAAACTCCAAAAATCGGCGAAGCATACTATCAACTAGTTTCTGAAGTTAAAACGAAGGTATTTTTTCCATCCAAGATTGCGTTTTTGAGTTCAAATAATACTGAGTACTATTGACCACTTTCATAAACATTTCAAACGATCAATCCCCAGAAATGTTCAATAGGACTGGGGTCTGGAGAGCCCGCTGGGTGGTCAAGAAGTCTCTTCTTTTTGTTCAAATAACTACTTCTTTGTTATTGTTGCATTATTTGTACCCTCATTAGCTTGCTGAAAAATTCAGTACTGTTGACCGCTTTCATAAACAGTTGAAACTAAGCGAACGCAAGTTTACGTTCTCTCCTTACACTAGCTAAATATTGTATGTATTCCCATGAAGCTTTTTTAAAATTAGAAACTAGTTGGTGCAACCATTCAGTAGTACCTACACAGCCACAACTTGAATGAAGTAGTGGTATAGTTCATTAGAGAAATCAGATTTCCGAATAATCGACAACCTCTCAGTCGCATTTAACGTCTTACAATGCGTATGTCGACACCACTTTCAATAGATAATAATAATTGATCAATGTGGGTGAACTAATCTACTTTACTATCACAAAATAGCAGCTATATAGACACCTACCGCGCATCTCACAAACACCAGTTAGAAGCGATAGAGGATCAGGAGAGAAGAGAGAGAAATAAAGAGACATCGAATCAAGGTATCTCGCGCGTTTAGCATGACTTGATAGATAGATAGATTGATAGATAGATAGATAGTAAGAGAGAGAATCTATGTGTATGAGAGAGGGATAGTAGGAAATAGATAGATTGATTGATAGATAGATAGAACTATACATCCTACCTGTCAGGATTTGACACGAAATCTTTTTTATAATGAGGATTTTGGGAAAGAGGAAGGCACGAAGCAGAATTCGTCCGCAGCAAGACTATGCCTGCAATAATCTTACTAGGTACCATGTGAACCGTGTTAGCTTTTGCTAAGTCTCCTGGAATAAAACTAATGGACCTAGCTGGTCATAGCTTCAACTAGACCCGAAAATCTACTGCTATGTTTGTCAATGATTCTTCGCCCACAAGATATATATATATATATATATATATATGTCATCAAGTTGTGCTATATATATATATATATATATGTAAAAAATAATGTAAACAAAAGGACGCTGCTGCTGTTGTTGTAACATAATACCTTAAAAATTCCCTTAGCCAACGTGGTGCGCTTGTTGACCGAGTGGTCGGATACTAAGTCTAACGTAAAGTTGGAGGGGTTTCGCTCCCAGCTTCAAGTGCCTAGCCACACGGAAGTGTTCTGACAGAACGAAACAGTCTGTCTGTGGATGACTATATATATATATTTGTAAAATTAATTAATTTCCACCCTAAAGTATTTATTTTTGTGCAGTAATGTTCCCAGAAACTTTAAATTTGAATTTGCATTTTTGGCATTTTTGCACAATCAACGACTTCATTTGAACAATTAGTCTTTTTTCGCGATTACAGATGATAATATTTGATTTGCCATGCAGATTTGGAAAAATCAACACCCAAAATTTTTATAGAAATATTTTCCCTTCTAAGTTATCACAAACACGGTTCTTAACCAATTATGAATATAGATTAATTAATCCATTTTGATCACATTTGGAGCCTATCAAAATCGTATAATTAACGGGATAAAATAGATACCTTCAGTGTGCAATAAAGATCCGTCTCTGTGTGACTCACTTCTTTTAATTTATATTTTACGAATTTCAGCTACGTTCGAACATTCAATTCTTTTTAAAAGTGTTTAATTTCAACATAACTAAATGCTTTATGCAACAAACAAATATATATTATCTATGTTTAATTTACAAAAGGGCTGCTTATGCATTACTTACTGCACATATAGGATTCTGGAAAGGAAACAGTTCTTCGCTATTTATTAGGTTGAGGTTAACTTAAAATTATATAAAAAAAAAGGTTGACGATTTTTCTATAGTACTGATTGGTTTAAAAATGTACTTATAAACAATCTAGGAGGAAATGATTTATGGAATTATTTTGGGTTTTGATATTTCAAGTTTTTTGTTGCGAATCAAATATTGTCGTTTGCTAAGTATTTCAAGAATATATATATATATATATATATAGAGAGAGAGAGAGATAGAGAGAGAGATATTTATTTGTGTGTGTGTTTGTGTGTGTGTACCTATTTGAGCATATTTTAGCATATTATTCAGCATAAGTAAAAATCATTCATATTTCTATGTGTACTTTTTTTTACTTGCGAGACTGTTTAGCCCATTTCTTTTTGATTAATCGTATCACCAACTTGATGGTGTTCAACACACCAGTAAACAGAATCAGACAACAGAACGAGGATTCAATCTCTCTCTCTCTCTCTCTCTCTCTCTCTCTCTCTCTCTATCTATCTATCTATCTATCTCTGCAATAAAAATCCAGTCAAACACGCAACTGAAAACCATACGTTACATATAACGATTTGCAATCGTTCTCCCTTGACATAACAACTGCTGTTTTTTTTGTGCTGTAGCAATATCCTAATATTCAATGGACTAACAATATCAGTTGGAGGTTTCCAGCATATACTACATTTCACAGGAGAAAGTGGAATGGAAGGAATCTATTCCTGTAGATTTGATAAAGAGTTCAAGTTAACATTCCCAGATTACTGACTACTACAGCAGACATTTGAAGAAGCCTTGAGGGAAAAACGGCGGAAATATTGTGGCTATAACAATCAAGATGCAGTTACGTGTCTTGTTATACCATTTCGCTAAACTAGAATTTACAAAGATATATATATTTCAATTTGCTTTCGGCACCGGCCGTTTTTAATTGTCATCATTCTAAGTTCTGTGAAGGCTCAGTGAAGTTTTTAACTTCAGTAATCCAGCAAGAACCAGTGATTTACGTAATACCTGACCTTAGTTCTCAGCTCCTTTGTTTGTATTTTGGTTGTATTTGATAGATTTTAACGGCTTGTAAACCTATATATCGTTAATTTATGCAGAGATTTTAGAGAATTACTTTCATTCTACGTTTATATTTATATCTATTTTGTTGTTTCTCACCAGATTTGTCGGCACATAGTCCTATTGAATAAGTATAAATTTGAAAATGATCTATTTGATCCAGAGATGGGGCCCTAACAGGTAACATCCCTTAGGGTTAGGAGTAATCGCAATAAGATAGTTCATACTTCAAAGATCTCCAGAAGTGGAGCCTCACAGTCAAATAGAGTTTATCGCCATTCCCATGAAATCCCTCTTGGTGTATGCAATCAGGGTATTGTGTGCCTCACCGACTATGTGTTATTTTATTTTCGATTCAAATTTCGGGGTCCTAGTTCTATGTTGATCTTCCTCCCAGCTATATAATTTTGCTTTCAAAAAAATTTTCATCACTCAGACTTGAAGTCCGTATTTCTCTTTCTAGCAGACTTTGAAATATCCTTAATTCAGACAAGTTTCTTCCGCCATCATCGCTTTTTAAGTTATACCTATCAACCTGATTCCTTTTCATTTTTTTTTACTAGGGGTTAGATATTTTTGTCGTGAATGGTTTGTGTCTCGTAAAAAGATTTTGTAACATTTCACTTGTTAGTCTTTCCGCTTTTGTCCTCCAGGTTTTAGACTCCTGCTCACAGTAAACGAGTACATCAGCTACTGTATATATACAGCTTTTGACAGATCAGTCGACGTGCCACGCTGTTTTGTTGGGTATAATCATCTGTGTGAATATTTCGTTTGGCATCCAGCTGACATGGCTGGAATCTACGAGCAATTCTCGGTGATTCAACACACCTAAATTTCAACGGATATTGTCTGTTATTAGCCCCTAATCATTTGCCCTTCCCTCATCGACAACCCTACAACCCCCACGCCATCTAGCGTTTAATTGTGTCACTTACACCGACTAAACAAAACGTTAATCCTTTTTTCCTACCTGAGCCTGGGAATCAAAATGTTTCATCCAATTTTATCCACACACTTGACAACTTATCACAGAATTTCAAATGCACCATGAACTAATTTACGTTAGAATGTCCCAGCTGTTTCGTTTTCTACGCTTTTCGCAAATATTTTACACATCGAAGTATATTTAGTATATTTACATAATTTTCCTTACGAAGAAAAAAATGAATGTGTGTATGTGTGTGTGTGTGTGTGTGTGTGTGTGTGTGTGTGTGTGTGAGTGTGTATGTGTGTACAAAATAATCATGTTAAAATCCACTGCTAATTTCTAATTTGCATGTGTTTATTAAATTTTTAAAAATAATTGCCGGCTTACTTTTCTTTTTGTTTGATTCCAATTTACTTTTCATTCTTTCTTTCATTTTTCCATGCTCATTCCTTTCATTCACCTTTCTTTTTCTTTCTTTCTTTCTTTCTTTTTTTCTTTCTTTCTTTCCATGTCTTTTACTTTCCATTCACCTTTCTTTCTTTCTTTGATTTCTTCAATTTGTCATTTACTTTTTTCATTTTCTCTTGTCTTATTTCTACCATTCACCTTTCTTTTCCTTTCTTTCTTTCTTTCTTTGAATCCTTCAATTTGTCATTCATTCATTCTTTCTTTCATTTTCCCCTGTCTTATTACAACCATTCACCTTTCTTTCTTTCTTTCTTTCTTTCTTTCTTTCTTTCTTTCTTCAATTCCTCATTCATTCGTTCTTTGATTTCTCCTTTTCTTATTACTACCATTCACTTTCCTTTTTCTTTCTTTCTTTCTTTCTTTCTTTGATTCCTTCAATTTGTCATTCTTTCTTTCTTTTACTTGACCTTGTCTTATTACTACAATTCCCCTTCCTTTTTCTTTCTTTCTTTCTTTCTTTCTATGATCTTTTTAATTTGGTATTCATTCATTTTCCCTTGTCTTATTCTTTCCATTCCCTCCTTCTTTCCATTTCCTTCCTTCTCCTTTCTTTTATTTTTCCTTCTCTGATTCATTTTATTTTTTTAGTATTATTCTTTTCATTTGCCAATGTTTCTTTCTTTCTTTCTTTCTTTCTTTGATTCCTTCAATTTGTCATTCTTTCTTTCTTTCACTTACCTTGTCTTATTATTACTATTCCCCTTCCTTTTTCTTTCTTTCTTTCTTTCTTTCTTTTATTTCATTCATTTATTCTTCCTTGATTTCTTCCATTAACGATTATTTCCTTTTTTCATTTTTCCTCCTTTGATTCCATTTATCAGCCTTTTTTTCTTTCTTTTTTTCCCAATCTTTTTTCTTTCTTTCTTTTAACATTTTTCATTCTGTTTTCTTTAATTTAAGGCCTAGTGGTTATGAAATTGCGTACATTGTATGTTTATATTAATATATTTTCTGTTTTTTCTTAAGCTATTTTTACATTCTGTTAAAAGTATCAAGTAACCCTATCTATTACGAATAATTTTGAAAATACATCAATTCGATACATAAGTAGGACTATAACATATACTACAACAACAAATCAGAATGGACCTGGGAGTAATGGCAAAAAAATACAGCACACTTAGAACTCTTGAGCTGTAGCCTCATCATCGGAAGCTGTTAAGAGTAAATGACATTATATTTCTTTTTTAGGGGCTTTTTTATAATTTTGCAGGGGATAATATTGGTTTATTCTAAGAACTTAAACAGGTGGGGGCACTTTTCTAATTTCACTTAAATTTATAAAAACGAAAAATTAAAATCTAATTAAATGTTTCAGTAAACTCATGATAAAACTTTAATGTAATACGAGTTTCATTCAATTGATAAGAGATTTAAAAAATAAAAAAGCAAAATAATTTTTTTAGGATTGTTTTCCATAGCTGTAAACTGTTTGGAATTATTCTACAGTAAAAATTATTTTAATTTTGCAAAAGGATTTGCATTTAAATTATGCAAAATGGCAGAAAATCAAACAGAATGCTGTAGATTGAAACCATGTTATAAATCTTTGGTTGGTTGGTTGGATTTTATGGCATATCAACCTTTGTAGGCTATTCAACGCCAAATCCATTTCAGTTTAGGATATGTATGCAGTTTAAATGTAAGTACAGTTTAATTGTAAAAATTATTTCTATTTCGAACTATTCAGTTTAGTCAAGCAGTTCTAATTCAGCTAATTCCGTTTATTATAAGTTCAGATTTTGTTTACTCACAGTTAAATGTCAAAACAGTTCTATATTAAACAAATCAGTTTAGTGTAAGTACAGTTTCAATGTCAAAAAACAATTCCATTTCAAATAATTCAGTTTAGCATAAGCACGTAGTTTAAATGTAGCTACCGTTTAATTATCAAAAACATTTCTATTCAAGCTATTCAGTTTAGTAAAACAATTCAGTTTAGTATAAGTATGCCGTTACTTCTATTTAACCCATAGATAGGGCCCTATCGGGTGTTACCACGCCAGAACAGAGCGGATCGGGTGTTATATAGTCATATGCAGATTCACATCTACACATACACATGCATATACACGCAGAATGAATCACTGCGACACAATGGCAAAGGACGAGCGAAGACTTCTTTAGAAAAATATGTACCTCTCACTTTACTGTAAGGGTTCGAAAAGGGTTACTCAGGGTTTTACTGTGAGAGGGAGTTGGAGACCGAACAGAACTGCAATATATTGACCCCCACTCATATGGCCGTCAGCGTTGTGTCTTTCTCGTTCTCCAGGGCTACTCAACAGGCCCAGGGGCTCAGCTTTCTGCTGAGTGCTCGCTTTCTCTACCACTTCTTGTCACCAACGGGTCTCCAAAACTACTGGGGGCCCCGAGGACCCCTTCAGCCGGGAGTGGCTTTCCCTACCACATCTCGTCGCTAACTCCAACTGATCTCTTCCTGTCATCACAGAGTTATATAATAGTTCATCGCCCACTCAATCGCCCTCTCAATCCTTGGAATGTCATGTTTGATCGTCATCAAGTGGAAATAACTGTCATGCAGTTCAAAGGTCACTCTCTTCCGGTGTATCACTCTGTAGCGGCACAGTGGGACCTTCACCTTGTCTCATATTATCAGCCGAGCTCGCATGCGCGATTTCTTTCGATTGATGGCCATTGGGATGTATCACTTCCTCTATCTTGGAACGGCATGGAAGGTCAAAATACAACACTGGGAGCAATAGCAATGAAAGGATGCTCCGCAACCCTGGCCTGTACTTCCGCATGCATGAGATCTTTCTGATGATCAATAACATCATCTGATTTATCACTCCACAAAAAAGATATTTGAAAATGGTATTAATTCAATAATTCCTTTTTTTAAATTTGAATTGTAAGTTCCAAAAATACGGCAACATTTGGTAAGTATTTACTTTAAGCCTCCATCTCATAGAGGGTCGATTATTAAGCACTGTAAAGCTGATTAGAATACAAAACCATCCTTCTTCTGTACTGGTTTCCATACTAAGGCTAAAGTTCCCATCCGGCTCTATATTTTACCCATAGGGGGATTGAGACTAGAAGAGTTGGAATGATGCCTTTGAAAAGAACCTTAGATGAAAATTAAATGCAAAAAGCCCCATCCAGCATTAGGACACAGGTCACCAATTCAATTTCCCAATATTATAACCGTTGCAATATTCACGCCTCCTTCAATGCTATGAATATGTTTACCTAAGCCCTTCTCCAAGAACAGCATGTGAAACAGGATAAATTTTGTAAGCGGAGTAAAGCTGGTTTAAATTCATCGAATTTCTTCTTCCGTAATTGGTTGCTAAATAAGTCTGAGCCAAATCTGCTATATCATTCTCCCATAGCCAGGGGGTGGGGAAATATGGATCCCTGCCATTCTTAAGGGCATTAGCACGAAGTGAAATATAAATAGCTTCGTCCAGGTTTTTAACTCAGGTTTCAGATTCTATTTCCCACGTCGATAAACGACACCCTCTAATTAGTTTATATATCCAATATACCGAAATGTGTCTAAAATTAATTAAATTTTTTTTTCTTTTTTTCTTTTCATTTCTTTTTAAGGTGGGGACATTTTAATTATATGCGATTAGTTACATCTTGTAATGATTATTATATGTGATTAGTTACATCTGACAATAACATAGCTTCCATTGATTAGTGTTTTTGTTAGAGACCTCCTCTCGATAGCAATCCATTATCGCAATTAGGTATTGAATTCCCTTTACATTTAAACATGAACCTGAATCCAGTAAGGTTTCTCTTTTTTGTTTTATAACATTTTGTTTAATAACCTTTCAGTGTAGTGTAATATCAAAGCTATGCTTGTTGAATAATAGAAGTTGCATTTTTCAATCTATAAAAAAGGAGTAAAATAGGTTCTCACCTTTCTTAAAGACATTAGTCTGAAAGTCAATCGAATAATACGACTGGAGTTTACACTCGCTTGCTACGATGTCGGAGCCGAGTACCGGTAGCCACTACACCATGAATCTTCCTTCGGGTCTAATAAGTATACGTGGTGCCTTCAATAAGTTTCTAGACTTTTTTTGTACAGGCATTTAAAATTGTCGTAGACACTTGATAATTCAGTGTGTTATTGCTATACATCTTTTGCGATGACTGACTAATTTTTATGACTCCAGGTTTAATTGAATAGCTACAGCAGCAATTAGAATACACCCTGCTAATCCCTGATTGTCACAGCTGGTGATATTCAAAAATGCAATCGGGACGTTAGGATATTTTAGAAGAACGATATGCAATAAAATTGTTTTAAACTAGGAAAAAATGCTACAAAAACGTATGGAATGCTTCAGACTGCTTTTGGAGCATCTTAAATGAATCGAGCATTAGTTTTTGAGTGGCATAAGAGATTCAAGGAAGGCAGGGAGTCTGTGAGGAAATCTGTGAGGGAGTCTGTGAGGGATGATGAGAAGTGTAGGAAGCAAGTCAATACACCACGTTGATTGACCAAAGGGTTAGGGTTAGGGTTAGAGTTACTATGTTGAGGTTTTAAGGGAATTCAAGAAGAGATTCTGTCGGAAGAGGCCAATACTCTTCAAATTGGCATTTCCACCAGGACAATACATCAGTCCACAACTCCATCCTTGTCACAGATTATTTGTCCAAGATCAGCATCAAGACAGTTCCTCATTGTCCCTATAGTCCAGTCCTTGCTCCCTGTGACTTTTGGTTATTCCCTAAGCTCAGAGGCTGTCGTTATAAGACAACTAAGGAAATGAAAGACGCTGTGACGAAGGCCATTGACACGCTCACAGAAGAGGACTTACATGGGGTCTTCCAGAATTCGTTGAAATCGTACAAGTGTATTGCAGCCGGAGGAGATTACTTCGAAGGGGAGTTGAGTTTCATGTGTGTACTATCAATAAAAGTGCCTATACGAATAAAGTCTGGAAATTTATTTAATGATCCTCGTACAATCTGAATTTTGCAGACCTTCAGGAAACAGACTTGTGATTTAATCAATATCGACGTCGGCAATGGAAACGGCAACCAGGTTTAAATCTTGGATGTAGTCTTTTGTATATCACCTACCGCTAATGTTTATAAATCCAATGATTCTCTCGCTATCAATAGGTAAAATTGTTGGGAAGACTTGGTTCTTTAGCTTTTGGCCCAGTCGGCTGGGGCTGTAGAATATACCAACTGCATCTCTGGACAAGGGTAAGACCTCTGCGACAAGTGTCCTGGATATAACACAAAAACAATCTGATGGTGAGGCATCAGTAATGTTGGACTTTTGTGGAATGGGGAGTAACCCTTTACTGTCGTCGTTCCCAGGTCCCCTTTAGCCCGGCGTGGTAGCACCAGATAAGGTCCTATCTATAGGTCAAATAGAGCTAAACTTTATACGTATGCTAAAATTAATTGTTTGAAATACATGATTTTATATTGAAATGTGTGTAAACGAAAACCTGTACTTACGCTAAACTGAACTGTTTTTGACATCTAAACTGTGTACTGACCCAGTTTTACTTGGGGCAGTTGAATACACTGATTGCTTGTCTGCAGAGGAGAAAGACCCCTCCCCAATGAGAGTCCTGGATATTACACTAAACAACCAGATGGTGAGGTTCCAGTGATACTGGAGCTTTGGGAAATGCAGCGTGCCCCTTCATTGCCATCGATCCAAGGTCCACTCTGCCCGGAGCGGTAAGACCTGATAAAGGTCTTATCAATGGGTCAAATAGAACTAAACCGTGGTTTCTTGACTTTACCGTTTTTGCATTTAAACTGCGCATTTATGCTAAACTGACTTGTTTAAAATAAAACTATTTTGACATTTAAACTGCGTTTTACGCTAAACAGAATTGTTCGAAATGGAACTGTTTTGACCTCTAAATTCTGCTAAAATGAATTATCTGAAATAAAACTGCTTTGACATTTAACTCTGTGTATTGCCCTGTCGGCTGGGACAGTAGAGTACATCGACTGCACCTCTGCAGAAGGGTAAGACCAACTAAACTGAATAGCTTGAAAAAGAAATGTTTTTGATAATTAAACAGTGTTCATACATTTAAATTGCGTGCTTATCCTAAACTGAATGTTTGAAATGGAACTGCTTTTGACTTTGAAACTCTACTTACACTAAACTGAATTGTTTAATATAGAAGTATTTTGATATTTAACTGTGTCTAAACCAAATCTGTATTTATGCTAAACTGAATTAGCTGAATAAGAACTGTTTGACTGAACTGAATAGATTGAAATAGAAGCATTTTTGATAATTAAACTGTGTACTCATGCTTAACTGAATTGCTTGAAATTGAACTATTTTATGAAAACGGATTTGACGTTAAATAACCTATAAAGGTTGATTTGCCATAATACCCATCAATCAAACCTAAACTGTGTACTTATCATATTTACCAACCCTTCCGCTCGGGCAGGATATGACACAACGTCAATTTTTAAGCGGAGTTTAACAGGTTTCAATTCAGAGTTTTCCTTCTTCTAGACTAGTTGCCTTACCAAGGCTGAAGAACATTGTCTGCCTTACTGTTTACCCATTAGCTGGAGGGAGAATAATTGGATTCATACCTTTCCCAAGAGTATTAGTGCTATGTGAAATTCAATCAGTCTCATCCAAGATTTGAACTCGTGTCGCCGTGTCCATTTCCTACGACGATAACCATTACACCACGGGCACCTCCAAACTGTGTACTGAATTGTTTGAAATAGAACTGTTTTAACATTTAAACTGATTACTTATGCTAAATTGAATTGTTTCAAAAGAATTATTCATATGTATAAAAATGGATTTAACATTAAATAACCTAAAATTGTTGATATGCCATTAAACCAAACCAAACCGAATTAACTTCTTTAGACTTTTATTGAAACTGGTCAAGGAGAAGAAAAACTCTAAATTAAAAGCTGTTAAAATCTGCTTAAAAACGGACCTTGCGTCACATCCTGCAGGTACTGAGGGGTTTGGTAAACACAAACAGAGAACCTACAATCAAATTCCTTCGTTACAGACATAGATAAAACTATTTGTCAAAATCCCCATTCATGCAAGACTGATCGATCTAATGAATGCTAATATATTTCTAACTTGCCGATTTTTGACCTAATAACAAACCAGATCAAATCAATATTCGACTGAGGGACATCGATTCACGTGGGCTATGCAAATTTTATGTATATTACCATTTTTTAATATTACCGAATCGCAACTTACATTTTAGATCAGTTCGTATGGAAAAGAGATACTTATTGTTTGAGTTTGATCTTGAATTATAAATGAAGTTAAATCCTAACACTTTTTCACACAAGATTAGATTATTCAAGAAAGAGGGTCAAGATGAAAGAACCATCACAAACAATGGTCAAGCAGTAAGGGTCCGCAAAATGTACCTGATTTAATACATATGGTCAAAGGTAATTGACTGGACGAATCGAGTTCAGATCTTGGACGAGGCTGTTTAGTTTCACGTCAGAGTAATGCACTAGGAAATGACAATAATTATTTCATTCCCCTCAAATAATAAGTAAATAGTAAGATAGAAAGAAGTCTTAAAATCTTGGTTAGACAGCCCGCAGAGGAGAAGGAAAACAAAACAAGGATTGTGTGGTTCCAATCTATGTCTGCCTCTCTACCTGCAAATATCAAAAGAAAATTTAAATATTCATTCGGATGGGATGAGTTTTTAGTTTTTCTGGCTTGAAATGAATTAGAAAAAAAGCAAGGAATACAGAATACCATCTTTTCTAATCGTTTTAATCTTTTTTGTTATATAGATATATTCACGGAAGTTGGTCATTCATCTGTCAGAGTGTATAAATCTAGAACAGTAAATGACACATGATAGCTATACTCGTAAATTTTAAAACTCAATGTATATTCATTACTAATACACACACACTATATATATATATATATATATATATATAATGTGTATGTTAATGTGTATTGTAAGTAACTTTGACCAGACTGAATATTGAATCAAATTTCTATTGAATTCCTACTTCAGTAATTGCAACTCAACGGGAAGGCATTTTTTTAAATTATGTTCAAAGAAATCTGGATGTTCCTTGGAAAAAAGTTTTACAAGACCGTTCCCAAATTCTTTTCTTTTCTCTTTATTTTGCCATTCATGAAATGTTCTAGTGATCGAAATAAATGCAAATTTGTGAGCGCTAAATTTAGGGGGTATGGAGGAGGTGGAAGAATATTCCTCCATCATCACGATCCAATCTTTTCTTTAATTTAATTTGAAGAATGTGGCCTTGAATAATTCTTGACGCAGTTTCGTAAGATATGACCTTGATTAAGCCTTGGTTGGCTGACTCATAAGTGAAATGCGTAAAAAGTTTTGAAACACCGAAATACTCTGTCTCTTTACAAAACACAAATTGATCTATCAACAAGTAAATATATCTAATTATATAAGTTAATTTCTCTTTTGCAAATAATCAAGTCATATGTTTGTTGAGGTGGATGCTTTCAGAAGTAAGAAAAGTTGTAAATTTGGTGACCATAGTCGAAGGCGACCAGAAGGCTCCCTTTTCAATTGCTATAACACCGAGGTGTAGAGAAGGACGCTACTTCTTTCCCAAGATTGCTCCACTTTACCCTTGATACGTACCTTATATTGCCGAGTGTTAAACAAGGAAGTATCAAGTAACATTTTAAAAGTTTTTGGTATGACGCAACCTGGGATTAATCCCCGGTCTCCCGGGCCATTGGCGAATGGTAAGAAAAAAATTATCGGCGCATATGTGGGAACTATCGGATAAATTACTTAATATGATTTAATCTATTCATTGTCGTTCTGTTAACATTGGATATTTTCTTTGCAAAGATTCTGTTTTTTGATTGTTGCAAGAGGATAAAAAAAAATCAGTCACCTTACATATATGGACGACATCAAGTTATTTGCGCAAAATGAAAAAGGATCGATTACATTAATACAAAAAAACAAACGAAATTAAAAACGGACGTAGGAATGGAATTTGGCTCGGAAAAATGCCCCATGCTCATAATGAAAAGCAAGAAAAAAAAATCAATGGAATGAATTGAACAAACAACTCTGGAAATAATCAGAACGCTTGAAAAAAAAAGATAATTATAATACTTTGGAATATTGTAAGCAGTCACCATCAAACAATAGGAGATGGAAGAAAAAAAAAGAAAAGAGTAGTTTAGACGAACGGGAAAGCCTATTGAAACTAAGCTCTGCAGCGGAAATATCATCAAACGAATAAACACTTGCGCAGTCCCCCTTGAAAGATACTTGGGACTATTCTTGAAAGATACTTGGGACTATTCTTAAAGTGGCGTAGGAAGGAACTCATACAAATAGATCAGAGAACAAAAACGTTGATGAAGATACACAAGGCCTTACGTCCAAGAAATGTAATAGACATACTAAATGAACCAAGAAAAGAAGGAAAAAGGGGATTTGCCAGCATTAAAAGTAGCATGGATTCATTTTTACAATAACTTCAGAACTACATTAAAAAGAAAAAAAAGGGTAACCAATTACAGTAACAGTTCTCACAACATAAGGAAAAAATAGAAAAAGGACATAAAAAATGAGAAAACATAAATAAGAAAAAACAGTTTTATGTATATTTCAAGCAAAAACTGTTAAGATTGCTCAAAAGAATCCAGAGACATGGATCCGAAAGGGAAACCTCAAGAGTGAAACTAAATCCAATCTAATTTAATGCCAGTCATTTGTTTAAACTAAATGGTTTTAGGTATTGTTATTTTAAACCGGGCCATTGGCTTATTGAGTAGAGTGTTCGCCAATGATCCGGGAGACCGGGGTTCAATCCCAGTATGAATCATACCAAAAACTAAAAAAGATAGTACTTGATACCGCCTTGCTTAACACTCAGCATTATAAGATAAGGATCAAGGTTAAAGCGGAACAACCCAGGGAATGGAATCGTGCCCTGCCATACACCTCGGTGTAGTAGCTATTGAAAAGGGAGCCTTCGACTTGCCCTCGACTAAGGTCACCAAATTTACTTATTTTCCACGAATACTTTTACTTAATATCAATAGAAAAGACTGAACAGTTTTATTTTGCCCTTAGATTGGACCATAAAAATTACAACCAATCCGATTCAGGGTAGACATGAGAGTAATAGTAATAAGTGGGGTACTTTACTTTCTCCACAACCCTTATCATATTGTCATAAAAGGTTGAAGAATACAATGTCAGAAAATTTTCTAGATATCCGATTAAATCACAAAATTCATAACGACAGCCATGAAAAGCTGGAAAGTGGAATTTCTAACAGAAGGAAAGACATTAGCTGTGGTGAAAATTCTGAGAAGCATCTTCCAATGTCATACCCAGGACAATAAATGATTTAAATTATTGCTATATTAAACTAATAATTCTATACAACGTTCTTTATTTGTTTGCCAACAGTGTAATGGTTTAAAGTATCATAAATAATGAAATAGCTCTTTTTATTTATAGATGACATCCTAACAGTAATGTCCCTGGCGCCTTGGACAGCAGAATACACAGACTGCATCTCTGCAGAGGGGTAAGACTTAGGAGTGTCATGGATATCATTCTAAACTATCTGATGATGTGGGTCCAGAAATGGTCATAGATTCAAAAAAATCGCCGGCCCTGAGATCCCCAAGAATATCAATTGTTCATTTGGCATTACAGAAAAAACTGTCAATCGATCATTGACTGCTTCGTCAGGAAATCAAAACAGCCGAGATATATTTGCTGCTACTAGATACTTAAGTTCACATGGAAACTATCGAAGCTCGTGGTAAACCTCCGTGGGATTTTCACAGAGAAGTGATCTTACTATTTCACAAAGGGAGAGTAATTGAATTTGTTTTGGGGGTTGGGCTGTCCACAATAGAACTGGATTGATGAGTGCAGGCAGACTTTGGGGAGTGACACTACGAGTTGGATATATGCACATACATGTATACACACGTGTGTGTATGCACCCATACATGTGTGCGTGTGTGTGTGCGTATATATATATACGCCCACGCACATGTGTGTGCACACACACGCACCTACATACACACATACGCATATACACGCATCTATATGTGGCAAGATGAGTTAGATTCGACCTGGGTATCAAATTTCAAATGTTAGGAAAACCCATTAACTAGATTAAGGAAATCTAGATAAGAAAATGTTTATACATATGGCCACAGACGTGGGTAAGTGTTAAGTACTTGACCGGTACTGGTCAAAAACTTAAAAGGGTCTGAATTTAATGTCCCTGTATCGGAGACGGCCAGTCTAGGAAATAATTTTATGTCCAGTTTTTTTAAAGAGAGAAATGGCTCCCAAAAATGTTATGGGTTTATTCGTGAGTGTCCCATTAGCCGGAAATAATAATGAAACATTCTGTTTATATACAGGTGCGTTTTGGGTCGAAACAGTAAGACTTAGTTTGGGTTCGAGGAAAGTTGATTAGGCCGGAACAAAGAAACAACGAACAGCGACATTACCAGCCGGACCCAGTTAGTTAAGATAATCTATTGCCAGCCGAAACTCAACTTAGAACTAATTATCCAAAAAGTGTTACAAGCTCCTCATCCTCCCTTGACGTTTTAACCACAAGTTGTAGTGTTTTTGTTCTTTTCCCTGTGAACCTGCTTCTCGCTTGCTCCGGCTACGCATAAGCTCTCGACGTGGACTTGGTAACTTATGCAACGAGTTACAGAAGCGGGTATTATCACAGGGTGCCCGTGGTGTATTCGTTATCATCGTAGGAAATGGACACGGCGACACGAGTTCAAATCCTGGACGAGACTGATTGCATTTCACATAGCACTAATACCCTTGGGGAAGGTATGAATCCAATTATTCTCCCTCCAGCTATGGGTAAAAAGTAGGGCAGACAATGTTCTTCAGCCTTGGTTAGGCAACTAGTCTAGGAGAAGGAAAACACTGAATTGAAACCTGTTAAACTCCGCTTAAAAATTGACGTTGTGTCATATCCTGCCCGAGCGGAGGGGTTGGTAAATATGATAAGTACACAGTTTAGGTTTGTTTGAAGTACACAGTTTGGAGGTGCCCGTAGTTTAATGGTTATCGTCGTAGGAAATGGACACGGCGACACGAGTTCAAATCCTGGATGAGACTGATTGCATTTCACATAGCACTAATACCCTTGGGGAAGGTATGAATCCAATTATTCTCCCTCCAGCTATGGGTAAATAGTAGGACAGACAAGGTTTTTCAGCCTTGGTTAGGCTACTAGTCTAGGAGAAGGAAAACTCTGAATTGAAACCTGTTAAACTCATCTTAAAAATTGATGTTGTGTCATATTCTGCCCGAGCGGAGGGGTTGGTAAATAGTATCACAGGGGAAGATTTGTTTTTCTTCTAAAGGCATACGTATTTTCGTGAGTTATTAAAAGCCATCCTTATGGATTTGGTATAGGTGGGTTGGATTTTATGGCATATCAACTATTGTAGGTTACTTAATGCCAAGTCTTTTTACACACTTACATCAAATATGGGGTTTTGAAACAGATGTTTTAGATAAGATCTTTTAAAGAACCTGAGCTCATTTTTTGTTCACAGTTAAATGGTTTCACTTTTTTCTATATAATATAAATAATTCTATATCTGTTAATCATTTGTTTGCTCACAGTTTGATATTTTCCTGTATTGCCTTTTAACACTAACAATTCAGTTAAAAATCAGTCATATGCTTAGACACAGTCAAATGATCGAACAGTTCTATTTCAAACAATTCAGTTTATCATAGGTTAACAAAATCAAATTATTCCAAGTAATGCAATATATCACAAACAATTCTATTAAGCATCAATCATTTGTTTACACTCAAATAATTATCAAAGTAATTCAGTTTAGCGTGTCATATATTTGCACTCAGTTTAAATGTCAAAGTAGACAGTTTAAATGGTTCTCTTTGACTCATAGATAGGACCCTATCAAGTACTTCTACCCCAGGCCAAGAGTGGAACTGGGAGTGATATCAATGAATGGGTACTCCGCATTCATCAAAGATCCAGCATAACTGGAGCCTCAATATCAGATTATTTAGTGTTATATCCAGGTCACATGTCAGGAAGTCTTACCACTGCAGCAATTCAGTAGATGTATTCTACTTCTCCGGCTGGCTGGGCCACCATACTTTGGGATGATAAAAGTTGTATGATTCTATCCATTCCTCGGCGGGATGTGAGTATTCATATCTTTCCAATATTTTTCTTCCCAAAGTGAACGTAATAGCTCGACTGGAGTTCGAACATGTTTACACCAATATCAGAGTCCACACGTTAGCCACATTGCCACAAAACTTCCCTCTTTAGAGAAGGTGTAGCTGGTCATACTATGACCTGACAATAATAACCACTATTGTATAACTGTTTCGTTGCTTACCAATATAAAAGAAAACTAAATAAAAATAATCCATTAATAAACAAGACACTGACCGAAAAATCTTTTAGACTGATAATGTTTGAAAGATTCTGTAAAATACATATTCTTGGATTTATATTTCTAATCCAGTAGAAATTGAAAATTGATTCGATGTCTTTCACATTAATCTGGATGGAGAGATCTACAACATATTCATTCGGAAGATTAAAACAATCTTTCTTTCCCGTGATTCTATTACCGAATTGCAATAGTTGAATTCATTTTTGAGTTCTTTGTCAAGAAGCAAGCTAATGTAAGCGTATTGTTTATAAATATTAAACATATCTATGATTGTTTCCAAATGTTTTTGTTGACTATGTACTTCTAAGTTTCAAATGCTGACAGTCTGAAGTGGCCTTTTAAGGTTGACATACTTCATGAATTCTTAATAGCTGAATATAAATCTTATTTCTCAGATATTTACAGATATAGTTATACATATATTTTATCAAAGAGAATGTTGACGGTAATGGTGGTTAAGGGAATGCAGGAAGATAGAATAAAATAGATGAATTGGAGGAATGCAAGGTAGTGTAGAAGAGAGGTAGGATTCAGGAAGTAGGGTGAAAAAGAGGAATGCTGAGAATGCAAGGTGGGGTGGAATAGAAAAATTGGGGGGGGATAAAGGAAAGTAGGGTAAAATAGAAGAAGGGAAGAAGAAGTTCAGTTGTTTAATATTTATCTATAGGTGTAAAAGACAGGTACTATTCTAAGGTAGAAAGAAAGACAAAAAGATCACATTTTAAAAGAAAGCTGTTATCAACAAAAATAAGCAATATGTAAATAAATAGATATGTAAAAAGAAAGAAAGAAAGAAAGAATCTGATAAAGTAAAGGAATGAAAATGTTGAGAATCCGAAAACAAAAGGATGAGACTCTACAGGAAAAAGAAGAAAATTGTCATTTGGGGAAAGAAAGAAAGAATGAAAGAAAGAAAAAATGAAAGAAAGAAAGAAAGAAAGAAAGAAAGAAGGAATATAATAGAGTAAAGGAAGAAAAATGTTGAGAATCTGAAAACAAAAAGATGACACTCAATAGTAAAAAGAAGAAAATTGTCCTTTGGGGAAAAGAAAGAAAGAAAGAAAGAAAGAAAGAAAGAAAGAATATAATAGAGTAAAGGAAGGAAAAGGTTGAGAATCAAAAAACAAAAAGATGACACTCAATAGTAAAAGGAAGAAAATTGTCTTTTGGGGAAAGAAAGAAAGAAAGAAAGAAAGTACAATGTAGGCTCTGAGGCCTTAAAGGAAAACAGATAAACAGAAAACTTAAAAACGTTAACAAAAGATAAAAAAAATGAAAAAAAAGAAGAAAAAAGAGGAAAAGACTTAACGAAAAGTTGTTAGACAGAAAAAAAAAGAAAGAATCTCGTTCACTTTTAGCAGTAACCAGCGGAGTGACAACACCTAAATCTTTCTTGCTAGCGATGTAGGGCGCCATGCGTCCCTCTTTAGAAGACGCATTGGCTAACCGTTCCACTAGTAGCAGTCCCCTCTTTTACTAACGACCCACGACTTTAAAACACCGAATAATAAACTCGTCAGAATCAAAATTGAGACACCATCCAACGGACTTAATGACTACAACTGAAAACACCGTACTTAGACATATCTTCAAAAAGCGTCTAGCACGTTGGTAACGCTTTATATACCAAATTTGGATATACATACCCTAGTTTGACTAACACGTTTTAACACCTTGACTGGGAGATTCAACCATTTCATTCGTATTCAGGAAGAATTTCCTCACCTACTGAATGGCTATTGAACACAGAAATAAAGGCAAATTATAAAAGATATCTTCTTCTCCTATCTTTTACTATCTTCTTCTTTCATATACTTTCTTTACAGCAAAATAACGTGGAGAAAAATAGTATAACACAGAATGGAGTCAGGTAGCAAGCGATATCATAAATTACCAATGAAACCTCTTAGTAGTTGAAATATCGCCGCTAATCTTCTTTTAAAAAGACAACGATGGTATTAAATTGCCTAAGAAAGTTGATATACAATTAAATAAAATTGTATATGAAACAGCTGGACTTCCCTCTCCTACCAAAGATTAGATTGTTGTATATACACTACTTGCTGGGTCGTATTCTTATCTTATAACAAGACGCGGTAAAAGTTGAAATGAAACTTGTCTTAGTGTGCAATCTATGCCTGCAACAGCCCCACTGAATAAAACGGGATGATCAATGAAGTCTAGAATCTTCCAGTGATATTTTTGTCCTCCACTAAACAAAAAATATAACACGGTCCCAAATAGACTATGGTGTAGCATTAACCCTTAGGTTCAAGTTGGACCCCGTGGTAACCTCACCCTGATTATATGTGACGAACAGAGAATACCCTCTGTTGGTTTGCTTAATACGAAAGTTTATTTGCTACTACAATTTCATAGTAGTCTCCAAAAAAAGAGAGATAGAGCAGAAAA
The DNA here is from genome assembly GCA_963585895.1 of Sepioteuthis lessoniana. NCBI lineage: Eukaryota > Metazoa > Mollusca > Cephalopoda > Myopsida > Loliginidae > Sepioteuthis > Sepioteuthis lessoniana. Next base: position 15,660,157 of record OY757931.1, on the reverse strand, counting down.
TGCATCAACTGATTTAGATAAGCAGAAACTCTAAACCAGGTGAAGCGAAAGGGACAGCCACAGACTTAGTCATTTTTTCTTCACTGACCCGACACCCTTGCGGTCTAGTCTCCCGTCTATAGCCTCTCTGCTTCTTCTTCTGTGATTACCCTACAACCTTGAATCCCTTTCTTATATATGTTCCTAAAACTATTCCTTAATTAAGGATTTTATCTCATATCGTCTTTAAACTTTTAGTGACATGTTTACACAAACATAGTTTATTTGTCTTGCCTTTTACAAATCAAAAAACCCAACTCTTAACTCTAAATTTAGGTCGAAAACCATTTATTACTAAAAATATTAACTAAAATCCCTAATTATTTTAAAACATTGACAAAAAAGTCGTTATATTATGGCAGCAGTGTATAAATCAAGACCCATGCGCAGTGTTTGTAAAAAATAATTTGTTTTATCTGTATTACACTAAAAGGATGCCTCACGAACGGGGCAATGTACCCAGTCATCGCCCGTTTTAGACCTCGAGGAACCATTTCATAAATACTATTCTCATCCCTCTAGAGCAACCACTTTTTGAGTCTCTCCTCATGAGTCCTCAACAGTTTTTGTTCTTTCTTCCTCTTACACATGTGCATCTGTAAGTTAGATTCACCATGTTTGACATTTTACTGCAAGAAGATAATTAAAAACATGATCAGCAGGTGGAATCTGCACTGCTGGAAATCTTAATTCAATATATTACAAAGGAAATTAAAATAGTATTTAATACTAAACTCAGGAGAATGATCTTACGGATTTAAAATTGCCACTTCGCAAGAACTAACCAGGGGTGATCAAATTTAAGGTGTTCTTTGAACTACAGTAGCTATAGCTTCTAATCATTATCATTTTATGCGAGGGAGAACGTTTAAGATTGAAATTTCTTTGAAAAATCATCATCATGTCGTGCCGTTAGCACTGATATCCCTGATCCTCTCTCGCTACTTCTCCATATTATTCATCGCCTCTGGCAGGTCTTCAGGGTTACATCCCGTGTCCTCACAGAGCTGCTGTATGTATGTTCGAGCTGGTCGTCCTTCTTTTGCTTGGCCATATGCGGAGGTCCATAGGAGTACATCACTTATGAGCTCGTCCTTGCTCCTCTAGCAGTGTCTGGTTCGTCTAACTTGTATAATTTTCGTGATGGGAGGCAAGTGGCCGTATAGTTATTGTCTTGTGGGGTGTTGTCGCCAGGACTTGTTCAATATTGCTCTCAACATTCTTGTGTAGTCTGACTATTATTGAGACTCATCGGTTATTTTGTAAACATTATTGAATAAATGATAGAAAATACTTTCCGATAGGAATATTTTCATTATTTCGTCTGAATAAATCTTAAGTCCCAAGTCTTTTAACGATGACCGCTGACGACAGACAAAATAAAAAATTGTTCTTTTTTATTTTCTTTTATCATGAAATAACATATGTGGTGATTAAAAGCTTCGTGCTGCAGAACTTCAAGGTTAAGCCATCTAATAGCGGAACTTTGAAGATTTGGGGAATGTGGAATATCCCTTTATTGCCACTGGTCCCTAATCTATTCTGGCCCGGAGTTGTAGCACATGATAGGGACCTATCTATGGGTCGAATAGAACTGTTTAACATTTAAACTGTGGCAAAGAAATGATTTGCATTAAACCGAAATGTGAGAAATAGAACTGTTTTATCATTTAACTCTGTGTAAACAGATGTCTTTCTGATTGAATTGTTGGTGGTACATAGCAATATGTGGAACCACTTAAATGTGTTCAAACGTGTGAGTAATATTGAATTGAAATATTAGTGTTAAATAGCAATACTTGAAACTATTTAACTGTGTGTAAAAAATTAGCTCAGGATCGATTAAAAATATAGATAAAATGTATTTACAAATCATATATTTAATATACGTGTGAACAGGATTTGGTGATAAATAATCTATAATGGTTGATACGCTACAAAACGCAATCAAATCAAACCAAATAAAAATGAAATACATTCTTATTTCTTGAAGTAAAACTTATTTTGATTTGACTTTGTTGGCTTTTTTATTTATATTCCAAGCTGAAGGAATTATTCTACTAATCCCTGTTTATTTTAATTAGTCCATCGTATTTTTTTTTGTGAAAACTCATATTCAGTATAATTTAAAATAATAAACATTTTCATAGGAATATATAGTATCGTACAGTTTGCTTTTAAATAAACGTTAAATTTCTGAGTTGACATAATGTATTTTGAACATAAGCAAAAGCCGGGGTGTTTGATCCGAAAATACGAGGATTATCATCGGAAGATCAGTCTATGCAAATAAAGATAATCTTTTTTTTACAGAGACTTTTAAACACACACACACACGCACACAGACTGAAACCCACGCGCAAAAACACACACACACACACACACACACACTGAAACCCACGCGCAAAAACACACTCAAGTACACACACACACACACACACACACACACACACACACACACATATATATATATATATATATAGTTTGGTGAATGTGTAAAGAGTATTGAATATAATTGATACAGACTGATTCGTCCGATGATCGTAAAGTTACTAAGCTCCATTGAATATGAGTAAGCTAAATATGCGCTAAACCTTTTGGATACCCTGTGGTTATGGCTTAGAATACACATACTGTCTACCCTATTGCGGGTTTAGACTCTTCCGAACAAAGAGGTGTCTTGGGTATGACACTAAACTGCATCTGAGGATTTCTCTTCATTGCTCTGATATGGATGGATAGATGGATTGATAGATGTCAAATCGGTCTCTTTCAAATCATTCCTATTCGATAGTACATTTAACAAAATAAGCTAAAAATCATTCCCAACACAAAAATAAAAATTTGTACGTAAAATGAACGCGATTCCCTAACCTCTATGAATGGAATATCAGTAGACGGGTAGACATGCCGTTGAAATCGATCATAAAATGAATCAATCGTGAAATATTTTTGCTATAATCGATTTACTAGTCATCCTAGTTTAATTAACAAGCTAGTTTTCTAGTCAGATAATAGCTGTTTCCAGGATAAATAGCTGTCCATTACTTCCATCCTTTCATCATAAAGTTGCGCCAAGGAAAATAACAATCCACTTCCCAGTCAGAAAACCATTTTGTATTACCGACATTTTATTCATATTGAAATGCAGAAATAAATATTCGTACAAATAAAACGTCAACGTGCTGTTCACATATTTTTTGAGCTTTGAGAAGTCTTATTTTCATTATCGAAAGAATAATAATAAAAATACAATATAAGAAATGAATTTTCAAACGAAAGAATTCAATATATTTTTAGTTCTGGCAGATCGCAAGTTTAGCTACGGAGACAAAAGCTGTTACCGTCAATTGGCAGTTACACAAGCTTATATTAAAACGTGACCATGGTGTAATGGATATCGTCGAATGAAATGGATACGGCGATACGAGTTCAAATTCTGGACGAGATATAGCATTTTACATAGCACTAATACCCGTGGGAAAGGTATGAATCCAATTATTCTCCCTCCAGCTATGGTTAAATAGTAGGGCAGACTGATTTTTCAGCCTTGGTGAGGTAACTAGTCTAAGAGATGGAAAGGTCTGAATTCAAACCTGTTAAACTCCGCTTAAGAATTGACCTTGTGTCATATCCTGCCCGAGCGGAGGGGTTGGGTAAATATGATTAAAACGTCTCACTGGATTTTAAAAAAATATATAATAATTTATCCACTGTTTTCGAGTCATTTTCTATTATCACATACGCACAAACAGGAACGCCTGTGCGCACGCGCCTACACACATACACACGCACACACACACGCACACACACGCACATACACACACCGATGACCTTCGTCACAGCCTCTTTCATCTCCTCATTCGTCTCATAACGAAAGCCTCTGAGCTTAGAGAATAACCAAAAGTCATTGGGACCAAGGTCTGGACTATAGGGAGGCTGAGGAACTGTCTTCATACCCATCTTGATCAAATAGTCTGTGACAAGGATGGAGTTGGGGACTGGTGCATTATCCTGGTGGAAATACCACTGACCCGATTTGAAGAGTGCTGGCCTCTTCCGCCGGAATCTCTTCCTGAACACCCTTAAAGCCTCAATATACTAACCCTAACCCTAACAATTTGGCCAATCAACTCTGGTGTATTGACTTCCTTACGCCTCACACACCTCTCATCATCCCTCACAGACTCCCTGCCTTTCTTGAATCTCTCATGCCACTCAAAAACCGATGCTCGATTCATGCAAGATAGCCCAAAAGCAGTCTGAAACATTCCGTACGTTTCTGTGGCATTTTTTCCAAGTTTTAAACATAACTTTATTGCATATCGTTCTTCTAAAGTGTCCTCATGTCCAGATTGCATTTTTGAAATTCCCCAGGTGTGACAATCAGGTTTTGATGCAGTAGCTCTTTTATTTGATCCTGAAATCATAAAAATCGGTCTGCCATCTCATAAGATGTATAGTAATAACATACTGAATTGTCAAGAGTCTACGACAATTGTAAATGCCTGTACAAAAAAAGTCTGGAAAATTATTGAAGGCTCTACGTATATATATATATATATATATATATATATATATATATATATATATATAAAGAGAGGGAGAGACAGACAGACAGACAAACAGACAGATAAAGAGAGAGAGAGAGAGAGGAAGATTATCTGTTACGTAAAAAAAAGTCTTTTAAAAGCCTATGCATTTTAAATTCTAAGAATGAGAAACCTTCTTTTCGGTCATGTCTCATCAGAGAAAAATAGAACCCCCTTCTAGTCGTTGGTCACAACCCGTATCTATTTCCCTATGAATGCTTGTCTTTCACGCTTCCCATTTTTAGAATTTAAAATAAATGTCTACGCTTTTTAAATACGTCCGTATATATATATATATATATATATATATATATAAGTATTATTCGGTCCAGTTAAAACAGAGTTGGGAGTAATTCCTTCAGGACAAGAAAATCATTCAGGAGCTGAACATTTATTTTTAGACATAAGACTAAATTTGAACTATAGACAAAAAATTTAAAAACATAGAAATAAATAGTGAAACCGGAAAAAAAAACATATCCAACACACTAGGAAAAAATAGGTAGCTAAATAAATGGTAACGAAATTAATATAAGCATTAATATTTCTCTTAAAATTTAATTATCGAACATAACATGAAAAGAAAATAAATTAAACAAATAAATAAAAAAGTTAAATTACCGTAATTATAACTGACGAAATTTGAAAATAAAATAAATAGGTAAATAAAAAAAACGGAAATTCAATAAAACGAGGAGGTAACTCCTTAATCTCTTCCTCCTCTCACTCCACCCCACGTGTCTATTCTGTTTTTTTATCCATTGGATCTGAAGAAGTCCTGTTATATTTTTCTTCGTGTTTTTGGTTTACACCAGAAACTGAAAAACAGGATGGAAATAAATTTATAATCCTAAATTAACCGGTCTTTGTTTTTTTCTTAAAGATATATATATATATATATATATATATATATATATATATATATATATATATATGAATATTGAATATGCGGAACAAAAAGAACTTTATGAATTTTTTCTTCCGCTTTTTATTGTTTTCTTCAAAGTAAACGTATGTCTATATACATATATCCATCTATACGTATAGAAAGCGGGGTTGAATGTATGTATGTATGTATGGTTGGATGGTGGAAACTACGAAAATCGAACAATTAACGACGAGGTTAACTAAAGCATGGACAGTTATCAATAGGCTATCGATTATATGGAAATCAGACCTAACCGATAAAATGAAACGCAGTTTCTTCCAGGCAAGGGTCGCATCGATACTGCTATATGGATGCATTATATGGACTCTAACAAAATGGCTGGAGAAGAAGCTAGACGGCAATTACAGAAGAATGCTGCGAGCAATCTTGAACAAGACCTGGCGGCAACACCCCACAAAACACCAACTGTACCGCCACCTGCCTCCTATCACGAAAACTATTCAAGTTAGACGAACCAGACATGCAGGACACTGCTGGAGAAGCAGGGACGAACTCATAAGTGATGTACTCTTATGAACCTCCACACATGGCCGTGCAAAAGCAGGACGACCAGCACGAACATACATTCAGAAACTATATGAGGATACAGGATGTTGTTAAGAAGACCTGCCTGAGACGATGAACGATAGGGAAAAGTGGCGAGAGAGGGTCAGGGATATCCGTGCTACCAGCATGACATGATGATGATGATGATGATGAAATTTATATATACCAGATATACCTTTTTGCGTTGAAAAATTCTGAAGACTTGATCTACATTTTAGAAAACAGTTAAAATTAAATTTACTATAAAATAACAGTAAGATCCTGCTTAGGCCGTTGTTAGGCGTATCTAGCTAAATTCACACATAAAATAAGTCCAGTCATTTCTATTTACCTTTTAAACAAATTAAAAATTATCTTTAATAAAGAATGTTTCGATATATTTTTGCCTTTAATATTCTAAATAGGAGACATTAATAATTTTTACAAAGTAGATTAAGTCTGTTCACTTTTTAAATAATCAAAAGATATACAATTATTTTGATGTTCAAACGTCTCTGATTATTTATTTACAAAATTTTACTTAATATAAAAAGAATAAAAATCATTTCTAATTTGAATACGATTTTCTTTAAATTTTAAGGCAATATATATATATATATATATATATATATATATATATATATATATATATATATATATGCAAATTCTAGGATAGGTGGGGGTTTTTGGTGAATAAAAGCAAAGCAATTTCTCCTTAGAATAGTCGAGGCGAAACTTCCTGATGATCCGTTAAGGTGAAACTTTAGTAGAAGATTTTCGACTAGCGATTTAAGTTAATTCTATATATATATATATATATATATATATATATATATATATATATATATATATATATATATATATATTTGAATATTGAATATGCCGAACAAAAAGAACTTTATGAATTTTTTCTTCCTCTTTTTATTGTTTTCTTCAAAGTAAACGTACGTCTATATACATATATTCATCTATACATATGGATAAGCGGGTTGTATGTATGTATGTATGTCTGTATGTATGTATGCATGTATGGATGGATTGATGGATGGTGGAAACTACGAAAATCGAACAATTAACGACGAGGTCGTTATATATATATATATATATATATATATATATATATATATATATATATATATATATATATATATATATATATATATATATATATATATTACACGTTTTTTAACTTTGAAATATACCGTTCGATAATCTACGCAACGTTTGTTTCGATTGGGAAAAAACACCTTATGAATTAAAATATTTTTTTTCTTTTTATCCGGTTTCATTTTTCATGTTGGGCAAAATTTGTAAAAACAATCACATGAATCTATTTATTTTGATATTAAATATAAAAACAAAATTGGTACAAAAGCATAATAACGCAAGATTACGTATAAAATGCATTACATTTCATTAGATATCACAGAAATACCCGAAATCTTTGAGACGCTTCGCTCAGGGTACTTCGGGAGTTTCCGTAATCTAATGCTTTTTACTCGTAAAATGAGATTCAAATATTATATCTTGCTCGCTATTCCGTATTTGTACTAACTTTTAAACAAATTCAAATTTCTTTTAAATAAAATATGTTTCGAATATTTTTGAAGAATTTGATATTTTAAATAGGAGGCATTAGTTTTTCTTTTTGTATAGTTTTTAATTTGAAAAATGATATCTTATTTCAGAATAAATTTTAAATTACTAAATTAAAATATTTAAAATTTGTACATTTCAATTATATCGTCATATTTCATTAACAGACGTCAATTAGTGATCGTTGCATAATTACAACAAAGTGTTGTGAATGTGTTTGTGTGATTTTCATTAATGAAAACACAGTAGAAAAAATATTGTAGATATTTTTGTTTTGATATTTAAAATTTGCACGTTTTAATTATGCTGTCATTTTTTTACTAAGAGACGACAATTTCTGATAGTTCGTTTCTTTTGTGTATGTGATTTTCGTTGAATGAAAACATTTTTAATAGAAACAATTTCCGTAAATATTTTTTCTGGATATTTTCAGTAGCTTTAAAACAATCAAATATTCGTCGAACATATATTTAATCTTTTTCAAAATTTTAACTCTGGGTAGAGTGTTCGCCAATGATCCGGGATACCTGGATTCGATCCCAGGTCGCGTCATGCCAAAGACTTTTAAAATGGTACTCGATATCTCCTTGCTTAACACTCAGCAATATAAGGTACGTATCGAGGGTAAATTGGAGCAATCCAAGGAAAAGAGTAGCACTCTCCCCAACACCTCGGTGTAGTAGCTATTGAAAATGGAGCCTACTGGTCACCCTCGACTACGGTCGCCAACTTTTCTTACAAAATCAACTTATTTCCAACGACAAGTTTACACATGTCTTGTTTTTTCGCTTGTTTTTATGAACTATTACAAAGCTAAAAGGAACCAGCAAAAACTAAAAACATTTTATTACTCATCAATCACTAAAAATTCACTCATTCAAATAAAAAATCCAGAAAACACAAAAAATCGTTCATTATTCACCAATAACAAGAAATTCACTGATTCAATTAAAAGTTGAAAATTCATGGAAAATTATCTTTTGGAAGTTTCCTCTTCTGAAGCCATGAGAAAAAAAAAGGATGTTAAACTATTACGTTTAAGAAATACTGCTGCAAGGCAACTTGAAAATGCACATATACGACAGGTATGTTTGATTATTAAGATCAATAGAAATACTTCAGCAACGCAGCTTAAAACGGCAGATATAAGAGAGGCACGTTTGATTCTTAACAGCTATGGAAATACTTCTGCAATGCAGCTTATAAGTGCATATATACGACAGGAACGTTTGATTTTTAAGAGCAATAGAAATACTACTGCAATGCAGCTTGAAACTGAACATATAAAACAGGTCCGCATGATTGTTAAGAACAACAGAAATACTTCTGCCAGGCAGCCTGAAACTACAGATATACGACAGGGTTGTTTGATTGTTATGAGCAATAGAAGTCCTTCTGCAACGCAGCTTCAAACTGCAGATATAAGAGAGACACGTTTGATTCTTAACAGCTATGGAGATACTTCTGCAATGCAGCTTATTAGTGCATATATACGACTGGGCTGTTTGATTGTTAAGAGCAATATAATTACTTCTGCAAGGCAGCTTGAAACTGCAGATATACAACATGCCCGTTTGATTGTTAAGAACAACAGAAACACTTTAGCAAGGCAGCGTGAAACTGTAGATATACGACAGTCCCGTTTGATTGTAAAGAGCAACAGAAATACTTCTGTAAAACAGCTTAAATCTGCAGATAGACGGTTGATCCGTTCCTTATTAAGGGCACTAGATTTACGTCTGCAATGCAGCTTGAAACTGTAAATAAACGACAGGCCTGTTTGATTGTTAAGAGAAATATAAATACTTCTGCATTGCAGCTTAAAACAGCAAATATAAGAAAGGCACGTTTGATTATTAAGAGCAATAGAAACGCTGCTGCATAACAGCTTGAAACTTCAGATATACGACAGGCCTGTTGGCTTGTTAAGAGCAATAGAAATACTTCAGCAAGGCAGCTTGAAACTGCAGATATATGAGAGGCCCGTTTACTTATTAAAAAAAGCAATTAAAATACTCTTGTAAGGCAGCTTGAAAATGCAGATATACGACCAGCCAGTTTTCTTGTTCAGAGCAATACAAAAACTACTTTGAGGCACCGTGAAACTGCAGATATAGGACAGGCACCTTTGATTGTTAAAAAAAAACTTCTGCTAGGCAGCTTGAAACTTCAAATATACCACAAGCACGTTTGATTGTTAAGACCTACACCTCGTGGTGTAATGGTTTAAGCGATGAGCTGCGGAATCGTAGTACGCGAGTTCGTACTCCAGTCGCGCTATTACGTTCACTTTCGGGCAAATACCCTTGGGAAAGGTATGAACCCCCTTATTCTCCCTCCAGCTATGGACGGACTAGGTTCTTCAGCTTGGGGAGGCAACTAGTCTAGGAGAAGGAAAACTCTGAATTCAAAACCTGTTAAACTCCGCTTAAAAAAAATTGACCTTGTGTCATATCCTGCCCGAGCGGAGGGGTTGGTAAATAGTACCTACAGAAATACTAATGCCAAAAAGCTGGAAACTGTAGATATACTTGTTAAGAGCAAGAGAAATACTTCTGAAAATCAGCTTGCGACTGCAGATATACGACCGACCCGTTCGATTGTTATGAGAAATACAAATACTTCTGCTAGGCAGCTTGAAACGGCAGATATACGACAGCAAAGTTTTATTGTCCAGAGCAAAAGAAATACTGCAGCCAGGCCGCTTAAAACAGCAGATATACGACATGATGGTTTGATTGTTAAGAGGAATAGAAATACTTCTGCAACGAAACTTGAAAGTGTAGATAAACAACAGGCACGTGTGATTGTTAAGAGAAATAAAAAAACTTCAGAATGGCAGCTTGAAAGTCCAGATATAGAACAGGGATATTTGATTGTTAAGAGCAATAAAAATACTTCCACAAGGCAGCTTGAAACTGCAGATATACATCAGGCAGTTTGGATTTTTAAGAACAATAAAAATACTTCAGCAAGGCAGCTTAAAAGTGTAGATATATGCAAGCACGTTTCATTGTTAAGACTAATAGAAATACTTCAGTAAGGCAGCTTAAAACTGCTATACACGACAGGCACATTTGATTGTTAACAGAAATAGAAATATTCCAGCAAGGCGATTTTAACCTGCAGATATATGAGAGACACGCTTGATTGTTTAGAGCCATAGAAAAACTTCTGCAAAAAAGCTTGAAACAACCAATATATGATAGGCTAGATTTCATTGTTAAGAGTAAGAGATATACTGCTGCAAATAGCTGAAAGTGCAGATTTTGGGCAAGCACGCTTAAGTGTTAAGAGCAATTGAAATACATTTGGAAAACAGCTTGGAAATGCAGTTATATCTCACGCACGTTTGTTTGTTAAGTGCAATAGAAATAGTTCTGCAAAGCACCTGGAAACTAACAACATACAACAGGCAGGTTTAATTTTTAAGATCAATAGAAATACTTCTGCAAAACAGCTGGAAACTGCATATATACAACAGGGACGTTTGATTGTTAAGGGGAATAGAAATACCTCTGAAAAAAAACACCGGGAAACTGCTAATATACAACAGGCTCGTTTGATTGTTAAGAGCAAAAGAAGTCATTCTCCAAAACAATTTGAAACTGCTGATATACAACAGGCACTTTTGATTGTTAAGAGCAATAGAAATATTTCTGCAAAACAGCTCGAAACTGCTGATATACAACAGTTACGTTTGATTGTTAAGAGCAAATGAAATACTTCTGCAAATTACCTAGAAACTGCTGATATAATACAGGCATGTTTGATTGTTAAGAGCTAAGGAAATGCTTCTGCAAAGCAATTTGAAACTGCTGATATACAACAGGCACGTTTGATTGTTAAGAGAAATGAAAAATACTTCAGCAAAACAGTTGAAAACTGCTGATATACAACAGGCACGTTTGATTGTTAAGAGAAATAGAAATATTTCTGCAAAACAGCTGGAAACTGCTGATATACAACAGGCACGTTTGATTGTTAAGAGAAATAGAAATCCTTCTGCAAAGCACTTGGAAACAACTGATATACAACAGTCACATTTGATTGTTAAGAGAAATAGAAATAGTTCTGCAAAACAGCTGGAAACTGCTGATATACAACAGGCACGATTGATTGTTAAGAGAAATAGAAATACTTCTGCAAAGCACATGGAAACTACTGATATACAACAGTTACGTTTGATTGTTAAGAAAAATAGAAATGCTTCTGCAAAGCACCTGGAAACTGCTGATATACAACAGGCACGATTGATTGTTAAGAGAAATAGAAATACTTCTGCAAAACAGCTGGAAACTGCTGATATACAACAGTTACGTTTGATTGTTAAGAGAAATAGAAATACTTCTGCAAAACAGTTTGAAACTGCTGACATACAACAGGCACGTTTGATTGTTAAGAGAAATAGAAATACTTCTGCAAATCAGCAGGAAACTACTGATATACAACAGGCACTATTGATTGTTAAGAGCAATAGACATACTTCTGCAAAACCGCTGGAAACTGCTGATATACAACAGGCACGTTTGATTGTGAAGAGAAATAGAAATACTTCTGCAAAAAATCTGGAAAATGCTGATATACAACAGATACGTTTGATTGTTAAGAGAAATAGAAATCCTTCTGTAAGCAACTGGAAACTACTGATATACAACAGTCACGTTTGATTGTTAAGAGAAATAGAAATACTTCTGCAAAACAGCTGGAAACTACTGATATAAAACAGTCACGTTTGATTGTTAAGACCAATGAAATACTTCGGCAAAGAACCTTGAAACTGCTGATATACAACAGGCACGTTTGATTGTTAACAGCAATAGAAATCCTTCTGCAAAGAACCTTGAAACTGCTGATATACAACAGGCACGTTTGAATGTTAAGGGGAATAGAAATACTTCTGAAAAACTGCTTGAAACTGCTGATATAAAACAGGCAGGTTTGATTGTTAACAGCAAAAAAATACTTCTGCAAAGCACTTTGAAACTGCTGATATACAACAGGCACGTTTGATTGTTAAAAGCAATATAAATACTTCTGCAAAACAGCTGGAAAAAGCTGATATACAAAAGGCACGTTTGATTGTTAAGAGGAATAAAAATACCTCTGCAAAACAGCTCAAAACTGCTGATATACAACAGTTACGTTTGATTGTTAAGAGCAATTGAAATACTTCTGCAAAGTACCTTGAAACTGCTGATATCCAACAGGCACGTTTGATTGTTATGAAAAATAAAAATACTTCTGCAAAACAGCTTGAAACTTCTGATATACATCAGACAAGTTTGATTGTTAAGACCAATGAAATACTTCGGCAAAGAACCTTGACACTGCTGATATACAACTGGCACGTTTCATTGTAAAGACCAATAGAAATACTTTTGCAAAACAGCAGGAAACTGATATACAACAGGCACGTTTGATTGATAAGAGAAAGAGAAATACTTCTGCAAAACAGCTTGAAACTGTTGACATACAACAGCTTGAAACTGTTGACATGCAACAGGCACGTTTGATTGTTAAGAGAAATAAAAATACTTCTGCAAAACAGCAGGAAACTACTGATATACAACAGGCATTATTGATTGTTAAGAGCAATAGACATACTTCTGCAAAACCGCTGGAAACTGCTGATATACAACAGGCACGTTTGATTGTTAAGAGAAATAGATATACTTCTGCAAAAAATCATGAAACTGCTGATATAAAACAGGCACGTATGATTATTAAGAGAAATAGAAATACTTCTGCAAAAGCGCTCAACACTGCTGATATACAACAGTCACGTTTAATTGTTAAGAGAAATAGAAATACTTCTGCAAAAACTGGAATCTGCTGATATACAAAAGGCACGTTTGATTGTTAAGAGCAATAGAAATACTTCTGCAAAACCACTGGAAAATGCTGATATACAACAGGCACGTTTGAATTTTCAGAGCAATATAAATACTTCTGCAAAACAGCATGAAACTGCTGATATAAACAGTCACGTTTGATATTTAAGAGAAATAGAAATACTTCAGCAAAACCGCTGGAAACTGCTGATATATATCAGTCACGTTTAATTGTTAAGAGAAATAGAAATACTTCTGCAAAACAGCTTGAAACTGCTAATATACAACAGGTACGTTTGATTGTTTAGAGAAATAGAAATACTTCTGCAAAACAGCTTGAAACTGCTTATATACAACAGGCACATTTGATTGTTAAGAGAAATAGAAATAACTTTGCAAAACAGCTGGAAACTGCTGATATACAACAGGCACGTTTGATTGTTAAGAGAAATAGAAATACTTCTGCAAAACAGCTGGAAACTGCTGATATACAATGTCACGTTTGAATGTTAAGAGAAATAGAAATACTTTTGCAAAACAGCATGAAACTGCTGATATACAACAGGCACGATTGATTGTTAAGAAAAATAGAAATACTTCTGCAAAACAGCATGAAACTGCTGATATACAACGGTCACGTTTGATTGTTAAGAGAAATAGAAATACTTCTGCAAAACACCAGGAAACTGCTGATATACAATAGGCACTTTTGATTGTTAAGAGCAATAGACATACTTCTGCAAAACCGCTGGAAAATGCTGATTTACAACAGGCACGTTTGTTTATTAAGAGAAATAGAAATACTTCTGCAAAACAGTTGGAAAATGCTGATATACAACAGGCATGTTTGATTGTTCAGAGCAATAGAAATACTTCTGTAAAAAAAGCTGGAAACTGCTGATATACAACAGTTACGTTTGATTTTTAAGAGCAATATAAATACTTCTGCAAAACAGCTCAAAACTGCTGATATACAACAGTCACGTTTGATTGTTAAGAGAAATAGAAATACTTCTGCAAAAACTGGAATCTGCTGATATAAAAAAAGGAACGTTTGATTGTTAAGAGAAATAGAAATACTTCTGCAAAACACCTGGAAACTGCTGATATACAACAGGCACGTTTGAATTTTCAGAGCAATATAAATACTTCTGCAAAACAGCATGAAACTACTGATATACAACAGTCACAGTTGATTGTTAAGAGTAATAGAAATACTTCTGCAAAACAGCTTGAAACTGCTGATATACAACAGGCACGATTGATTGTTAAGAGGAATCGAAATACTTCTGCAAAACAGCATGAAACTGCTGATATACAACAGTCACAGTTGATTGTTAAGAGAAATAGAAATACTTCAGCAAAACAGCTAGAAACTGCTGATATACAACAGTCACGTTTGATTGTTTAGAGAAATAGAAATACTTCTGCAAAACAGCAGGAAAGTGCTGATATACAACAGGCAATTTTGATTGTTAAGAGCAATAGACATACTTCTGCAAAGCCGCTGGAAACTGCTGATATAAAACAGGCACGTTTGATTGTTGAGAGAAATAGAAATACTTCTGCAAAACAGCTGGAACCTGCTGATATACAACAGGCACGTTTGATTGTTAAGAGAAATAGAAATACTTCTGCAAAACAGCTGGAATCTGCTGATATAAAACAGGCACGTTTGATTGTTAAGATTAATAGAAATACTTCACCAAAACCGCTGGAAACTGCTGATATACAACAGGCACTTTTGATTGTTAAGAGCAAGAGAAACTCTTCTGCAAAACAGCTGGAAAATGCTGATATACAACAGGCACGTTTGATTGTTCAGAGCAATAGAAATACTTCTGTAAAACAGCTGGAAACTGCTGATATAAAACAGTCACGTTTGATTGTTAAGAGAAATAGAAATACTTATGCAAAACAGTTTGAAACTGCTGATATACAACAGGCACGTTTAATTGTTAGGAGAAATATAAATACTTCTGCAAAACAGCTTGAAACTGCTGATATACAACAGGCATGTTTGATTGTTAAGAGAAATCGAAATAATTCTGCAAAACAGCTGGAAACTGCTGATATACAACAGGCACGTTTGATTGTTGAGAGAAATAGAAATACTTCTGCAAAACAGCTGGAAACTGCTGATATACAACAGTCACGTTTGATTGTTAAGAGAAATAGAAATACTTATGCAAAACAGCTTGAAACTGCAAATATACAACAGGCACGTTTGATTTTAAGAGAAATAGAACTACTTCTGCAATACCGCTGGAAACTGCTGATATACAACAGTCACGTTTGATTGTTAAGAGAAATAGAAATACTTCTGCAAAACTGCTTGAAACTGCTCATATACAACAGTTACGTTTGATTGTTAAGAGCAATAGAAATACTTCTGCAAAACAGCTGGAAACTGCTGATATACAACAGGCACGTTTGATTTTTCAGAGCAATATAAATACTTCTGCAAATCAGCTCAAAACTGCTGATATACAAAAGGCACGTTTGATTGTTAAGAGAAATAGAAATACTTCTGCAAAACAGCTGGAAACAGCAGATATACAACAGGCACGTTTGATTGTTGAGCGAAATAGAAATACTTCTGCAAAACAGCTGGAAACTGCTGATAATCAACAGGCACTTTTGATTGTTAAGATCAAGAGAAATACCTCTGCAAAACAGCTGGAAAATGCTGATATACAACAGTCACGTTTGATTGTTCAGAGCAATAGAAATACTTCTGCAAAACAGCATGAAACTGCTGATATACAACAGTCACGTTTGATTGTTAAGAGAAATAGAAATACTTCTGCAAAACTGCTTGAAACTGCTCATATACAACAGTTACGTTTGATTGTTAAGAGCAATAGAAATACTTCTGCAAAACAGCTGGAAACTGCTGATATACAACAGGCACGTTTGATTTTTCAGAGCAATATAAATACTTCTGCAAATCAGCTCAAAACTGCTGATATACAAAAGGCACGTTTGATTGTTAAGAGAAATAGAAATACTTCTGCAAAACAGCTGGAAACAGCAGATATACAACAGGCACGTTTGATTGTTGAGCGAAATAGAAATACCTCTGCAAAACAGCATGAAACTACTGATATACAACAGGCACGTTTGATTGTTAAGAGAAATAGAAATACTTCTGCAAAACAGCTTGAAACTGCTGATATACAACAGGCACGATTGATTGTTAAGAGGAATCGAAATACTTCTGCAAAACAGCATGAAACTGCTGATATACAACAGTCACAGTTGATTGTTAAGAGAAATCGAAATACTTCTGCAAAACAGCTTGAAACTGCTGATATACAACAGGCACGTTTGATTGTTAAGAGAAATAGAAATACGTCTGCAAAACAGCTGGAAACTGCTGATATACAACAGGCAATTTTGATTGGTAAGAGCAATAGACATACTTCTGCGAAGCCGCTGGAAACTGCTGATGTACAACAGGCACGTTTGATCGTTAAGAGAAATAAAAATACTTCTGCAAAACAGCTGGAACCTGATTATATACAACAGGCACGTTTGATTGTTAAGAGAAATAGAAATACTTCTGCAAAACAGCTGGAAAATGCTGATATACAACAGGCATGTTTGATTGCTAAGAGAAATAGAAATACTTCTGCAAAACAGCGGGAAACTGCTGACATACAACAGGCACTTTTGATTGTTAAGCGCAAGAGAAACTCTTCTGTAAAACAGCTGGAAAATGCTGATATACAACAGGCACGTTTGATTGTTCAGAGCAATAGAAATACTTCTGTAAAACAGCTGGAAACTGCTGATATAAAACAGTCACGTTTGATTGTTAAGAGAAATAGAAATACTTCTGCAAAACAGTTTGAAACTGCTGATATACAACAGGCACGTTTGATTGTTTAAAGAAATAGAAATACTTCTGCAAAACAGCTTTAAACTGCTGATATTCAACACGCATGTTTGATTGTTAAGAGAAATCGAAATACTTCTGCAAAACAGCTGGAAACTGCTGATATACAACAGGCAGGTTTGATTGCTAAGAGAAATAGAAATACTTCTGCAAAACAGCGGGAAACTGCTGACATACAACAGGCACTTTTGATTGTTAAGCGCAAGAGAAACTCTTCTGTAAAACAGCTGGAAAATGCTGATATACAACAGGCACGTTTGATTGTTCAGAGCAATAGAAATACTTCTGTAAAACAGCTGGAAACTGCTGATATAAAACAGTCACGTTTGATTGTTAAGAGAAATAGAAATACTTCTGCAAAACAGTTTGAAACTGCTGATATACAACAGGCACGTTTGATTGTTTAAAGAAATAGAAATACTTCTGCAAAACAGCTTTAAACTGCTGATATTCAACACGCATGTTTGATTGTTAAGAGAAATCGAAATACTTCTGCAAAACAGCTGGAAACTGCTGATATACAACAGGCAGGTTTGATTGTTGAGAGAAATAGAAATTCTTCTGTAAAACAGCTGGAAACTGCTGATATAAAACAGTCACGTTTGATTGTTTAAAGAAATAGAAATACTTCTGCAAAACAGCTTTAAACTGCTGATATACAACACGCATGTTTGATTGTTAAGAGAAATCGAAATACTTCTGCAAAACAGCTGGAAACTGCTGATATACAACAGGCACGTTTGATTGTTGAGAGAAATAGAAATACTTCTGCAAAACAGCTGGAAACTGCTGATAATCAACAGGCACTTTTGATTGTTAAGATCAAGAGAAATACTTGTGCAAAACAGCTGGAAACTGCTGATATACAATAGTCACGTTTGATTGTTAAGAGTAATAGAAATACTTCTGCAAAACAGCAGGAAACTGCTGACATACAACAGGCACGTTTGATTGTTAAGAGAAATGGAAATACTTCTGCAAAAAAACTTGAAACTGCTGATGTACAACACGCATGTTGGATTGTTAAGAGAAATCGAAATACTTCTGCAAAACAGCTGGAAACTGCTGATATACAACAGGCACGTTTGATTGTTGAGAGAAATAGAAATACTTCTGCAAAACAGCAGGAAAGTGCTGATATACAACAGGCACTTTTGATTGTTAAGAGCAATAGACATACTTCTGCAAAACCGCTGGAAACTGCTGATATACAACGGGCACGTTTGATTGTTCAGAGCAATAGAAATACTTCTGCAAAACAGCCGGAAACTGCTGATATACAACAGGCACGATTGATTGTTAAGAGAAATAGAAATACTTCTGCCAAGCACTTGGAAACTACTGATATACAACAGTTACGTTTGATTGTTAAGAAAAATAGAAATACTTCTGCAAAGCACCTGGAAACTGCTGATATACAACAGGCACGATTGATTGTTAAGAGAAATAGAAATACTTCTGCAAAACAGTTTGAAACTGCTGACATACAACAGGCACGTTTGATTGTTAAGAGAAATAGAAATACTTCTGCAAAACAGCAGGAAACTACTGATATACAACAGGCACTATTGATTGTTAAGAGGAATCGAAATACTTCTGCAAAACAGCATGAAACAACAATACATTTGATTGTTAAGAGAAATAGAAATCCTTCTGTAAGCAACTGGAAACTACTGATATACAACAGTCACGTTTGATTGTTAAGACCAATGAAATACTTCGGCAAAGGACCTTGACACTGCTGATATACAACAGGCACGTTTGATTGTTAATAGCAATAGAAATCCTTCTGAAAAACTGCTTGAAACTGCTGATATACAACAGGCTGGTTTGATTGTTAAGGGGAATAGAAATACTTCTGAAAAACTGCTTGAAACTGCTGATATACAACAGGCAGGTTTGATTGTTAACAGCAAAAAAATACTTCTGCAAAACAGCTGGAAACTGCTGATATACAACAGGCACGTTTAATTGTTAAAAGCAATATAAATACTTCTGCAAAACAGCTGGAAAAAGCTGATATACAACAGGCACGTTTGATTGTTAAGAGGAATAAAAATACCTCTGCAAAAAAGCTCAAAACTGCTGATATACAACAGTTACGTTTGATTGTTAAGAGCAATTGAAATACTTCTGCAAAGTACCTTGAAACTACTGATATCCAACAGGCACGTTTGATTGTTATGAAAAATAAAAATACTTCTGCAAAACAGCTTGAAACTTTTGATATACATCAGACAAGTTTGATTGTTAAGACCTTGACAATGCTGATATACAACTGGCACGTTTCATTGTAAAGACCAATAGAAATACTTTTGCAAAACAGCAGGAAACTACTGATATAAAACAGGCACGTTTGATTGATAAGAGAAAGAGAAATACTTCTGCAAAACAGCCTGAAACTGTTGACATACAACAGCTTGAAACTGTTGACATACAACAGGCACGTTTGATTGTTAAGAGAAATAAAAATACATCTGCAAAACAGCAGGAAACTACTGATATACAACAGGCATTATTGATTGTTAAGAGCAATAGACATACTTCTGCAAAACCGCTGGAAACTGCTGATATACAACAGGCACGTTTGATTGTTAAGTGAAATAGATATACTTCTGCAAAAAATCATGAAACTGCTGATATACAACAGGCACGTTTGATTGTTAAGAGAAATAGAAATACTTCTGCAAAACAGCTCAAAACTGCTGATATACAACAGTCACGTTTGATTGTTAAGAGAAATAGAAATACTTCTGCAAAAACTTGAATCTGCTGATATACAAAAGGCAAGTTTGATTGTTAAGAGCAATAGAAATACTTCTGCAAAACCACTGGAAACTGCTGATATACAACAGGCACGTTTGAATTTTCAGAGCAATATAAATACTTCTGCAAAACAGCATGAAACTGCTGATATAAGCAGTCACGTTTGATTTTTAAGAGAAATAGAAATACTTCAGCAAAACCGCTGGAAACTGCTGATATATATCAGTCACGTTTAATTGTTAAGAGAAATAGAAATACTTCTGCAAAACAGCTTGAAACTGCTAATATACAAAAGGTACGTGTGATTGTTTAGAGAAATAGAAATACTTCTGCAAAACAGCTTGAGACTGCTTATATACAACAGGCACATTTGATTGTTAAGAGAAATAGAAATAACTTTGCAAAACAGCTGGAAACTTCTGATATACAACAGGCACGTTTGATTGTTCAGAGCAATAGAAATACTTCTGCAAAACAGCAGGAAACTGCTGATATACAACGGTCATGGTTGATTGTTAAGAGAAATAGAAATACTTCTGGAAAACAGCTTGAAACTGCTGATATAAAACAGTCACGTTTGATTGTTAAGAGAAATAGAAATACTTCTGCAAATCAGCTTGAAACTGCTAATATACAACAGGCACGTTTGATTGTTAAGAGAAATAGAAATACTTCTGCAAAACAGCAGGAAACTGCTGATATACAATAGGCACTTTTGATTGTTAAGAGCAATAGACACTCTTCTGCAAAACCGCTGGAAACTGCTGATTTACAACAGGCACGTTTGATTGTTAAGAGAAATAGAAATACTTCTGCAAAACAGTTGGAAAATGCTGATATACAACAGGCATGTTTGATTGTTCAGAGCAATAGAAATACTTCTGTAAAAAAAGCTGGAAACTGCTGATATACAACAGTTACGTTTATTTTTAAGAGCATTATAAATACTTCTGCAAAACAGCTCAAAACTGCTGATATAAAAAAGGCACGTTTGATTGTTAAGAGAAATAGAAATACTTCTGCAAAACACCTGGAAACTGCTGATATACAACAGGCACGTTTGAATTTTCAGAGCAATATAAATACTTCTGCAAAACAGCATGAAACTGCTGATATAAACAGTCACGTTTGATTTTTAAGAGAAATAGAAATACTTCAGCAAAACCGCTGGAAACTGCTGATATATATCAGTCACGTTTAATTGTTAAGAGAAATAGAAATACTTCTGCAAAACAGCTTTAAACTGCTAATATACAACAGGTACGTTTGATTGTTTAGAGAAATAGAAATACTTCTGCAAAACAGCTTGAAACTGCTTATATACAACAGGCACATTTGATTGTTAAGAGAAATAGAAATAACTTTGCAAAACAGCTGGAAACTGCTGATATACAACAGGCACGTTTGATTGTTAAGAGAAATAGAAATACTTCTGCAAAATAGCTGGAAACTGCTGATATACAATGTCACGTTTGAATGTTAAGAGAAATATAAATACTTTTGAAAAACAGCATGAAACTGCTGATATACAACAGGCACGATTGATTGTTATGAAAAATAGAAATACTTCTGCAAAACAGCATGAAACTGCTGATATACAACGGTCACGGTTGATTGTTAAGAGAAATAGAAATACTTCTGCAAAACAGCTTGAAACTGCTGATATACAACAGTCACGTTTGATTGTTAAGAGAAATAGAAATACTTCTGCAAATCAGCTTGAAACTGCTAATATACAACAGGCACGTTTGATTGTTAAGAGAAATAGAAATACTTCTGCAAAACAGCAGGAAACTGCTGATATACAATAGGCACTTTTGATTGTTAAGAGCAATAGACATACTTCTGGAAAACCGCTGGAAACTGCTGATTTACAACAGGCACGTTTGATTGTTAAGAGAAATAGAAATACTTCTGCAAAAACTGGAATCTGCTGATATAAAAAAGGCACGTTTGATTGTTAAGAGAAATAGAAATACTTCTGCAAAACACCAGGAAACTGCTGATATACAACAGGCTCGTTTGAATTTTCAGAGCAATATAAATACTTCTGCAAAACAGCATGAAACTGCTGATATACAACAGTCACAGTTGATTGTTAAGAGTAATAGAAATACTTCTGCAAAACAGCTTGAAACTGCTGATATACAACAGGCACGATTGATTGTTAAGAGGAATCGAAATACTTCTGCAAAACAGCATGAAACTGCTGATATACAACAGGCATGTTTGATTGCTAAGAGAAATAGAAATACTTCTGCAAAACAGCTGGAAACTGCTGATATACAACAGGCACGTTTGATTGTTAAGAGAAATAGAAATACTTCTGCAAAACAACTGGAACCTGCTGATATACAACAGTCACGTTTGATTGTTAAGAGTAAAAGAAATACTTCTGCAAAACAGCTGGAATCTGCTGATATACATCAGGCACGTTTGATTGTTAAGAGAAATAGAAATACTTCTGCAAAACAGCTTGAAACTGCTAATATACAACACGCATGTTTGATTGTTAAGAGAAATAGAAATACTTCTGCAAAACAGCTGGAAACTGCTGATATACAACAGGCACGTTTGATTGTTGAGAGAAATAGAAATACTTCTGCAAAACAGCTGGAAACTGCTGATATACAACAGTCACGTTTGATTGTTAAGAGAAATAGAAATACTTCTGCAAAACAGCTTGAAACTGCTAATGTACAACAGGCACGTTTGATTTTAAGAGAAATAGAAATACTTCTGCAATACAGCTGGAAACTGCTGATATACAACAGTCACGTTTGATTGTTAAGAGAAATAGAAATACTTCTGCAAAACAGCTTGAAACTGCTCATATACAACAGGCATGTTTGATTGTTAAGAGCAAAAGAAATACTTCTGCAAAACAGCTGGAAACTGCTGATATACAACAGGCACGTTTATTTTTCAGAGCAATATGAATACTTCTGCAAATCAGATCAAAACTGCTGATATACGAAAGGCACGTTTGATTGTTAAGAGAAATAGAAATACTTCTGCAAAACAGCTGGAAACTGCTGATATACAACAGGCACGTTTGATTGTTGAGAGAAATAGAAATATTTCTGCAAAACAGCTGGAAACTGCTGATAATCAACAGGCACTTTTGATTGTTAAGATCAAGAGAAATACCTCTGCAAAACAGCTGGAAAATGCTGATATACAACAGTCACGTTTGATTGTTCAGAGCAATAGAAATACTTCTGTAAAACAGCAGGAAACTGCTGATATACAACAGTCACGTTTGATTGTTAAGAGTAATAGAAATACTTCTGCAAAACAGTTTGAAACTGCTGATATACAACAGGCACGTTTGATTGTTAAGAGAAATAGAAATACTTCTGCAAAACAGCTTGAAACTGCTGATATACAACAGGCACGATTGATTGTTAAGAGGAATCGAAATACTTCTGCAAAACAGCATGAAACTGCTGATATACAACAGTCACAGTTGATTGTTAAGAGAAATAGAAATTATTCTGCAAAGTACCTTGAAACTGCTGATATACAACAGTCACGTTTGATTGTTAAGAGAAATAGAAATACGTCTGCAAAACAGCTGGAAACTGCTGATATACAACAGGCACGTTTGATTGTTAAGAGAAATAGAAATACTTCTCCAAAACCGCTGGAAACTGCTGATATACAACAGGCAATTTTGGTTGTTAAGAGCAAGAGAAACTCTTCTGCAAAACAGCTGGAATATGCTGATATACAACAGGCACGTTTGATTGTTCAGAGCAATAGATATACTTCTGGATAACAGCTGGAAACTGCTGATATAAAACAGTCACATTTGATTGTTAAGAGAAATAGAAATACTTCTGCAAAACAGTTTGAAACTGCTGATATACAACAGGCACGTTTGATTGTTTAAAGAAATAGAAATACTTCTGCAAAACAGCTTTAAACTGCTGATATACAACACGCATGTTTGATTGTTAAGAGAAATCGAAATGCTTCTGCAAAACAGCTGGAAACTGCTGATATACAACAGGCACGTTTGATTGTTGAGAGAAATAGAAATACTTCTGCAAAACAGCAGGAAAGAGCTGATATACAACAGGCACGTTTGATTGTTAAGAGCAATAGACATACTTCTGCAAAACCGCTGGAAACTGCTGATATACAACAGTCACGTTTGATTGTTAAGAGAAATAGAAATACTTCTGCAAAACAGCTTGAAACTTCTGATATACATCAGACAAGTTTGATTGTTAAGAGGAATCGAAATACTTCTGCAAAACAGCATGAAACTGCTGATATACAACAGTCACAGTAGATTGTTAAGAGAAATAGAAATACTTCTGCAAAGTACCTTGAAACTGTTGATATACAACAGTCACGTTTGATTGTTAAGAGAAATAGAAATACGTCTGCAAAACAACTGGAAACTGCTGATATACAACAGGCAATTTTGATTGTTAAGAGCAATAGACATACTTCTGCAAAGCCGCTGGAAACTGCTGATATACAACAGGCACGTTTGATCGTTAAGAGAAATAAGAGTACTTCTGCAAAACAGCTGGAACCTGATTATATACAACAGACACGTTTGATTGTTAAGAGAAATAGAAATACTTCTGCAAAACAGCTGGAAAATGCTGATATACAACAGGCATGTTTGATTGCTAAGAGAAATAGAAATACTTCTGCAAAACAGCTGGAAACTGCTGACATACAACAGTCACATTTGATTGTTAAGAGAAATAGATATACTTCTGCCAAACAGCTGGAAACTGCTGATATACAACAGGCAATTTTGATTGTTAAGAGAAATAGAAATACTTCTCCAAAACCGCTGGAAACTGCTGATATACAATGTCACGTTTGAATGTTAAGAGAAATATATATACTTTTGCAAAACAGGATGAAACTGCTGATATACAACGGGCACGATTGATTGTTAAGAAAAATAGAAATACTTCTGCAAAACAGCATGAAACTGCTGATATACAACGGTCACGGTTGATTGTTAAGCGAAATAGACATACTTCTGCAAAACCGCTGGAAACTGCTGATATACAACAGGCACGTTTGATTGTTAAGAG
Organism: Sepioteuthis lessoniana; assembly: GCA_963585895.1. Classification (NCBI taxonomy): domain Eukaryota; kingdom Metazoa; phylum Mollusca; class Cephalopoda; order Myopsida; family Loliginidae; genus Sepioteuthis; species Sepioteuthis lessoniana. The sequence goes on along the minus strand of OY757931.1, from coordinate 15,634,886 downwards.
AAATAGAAATACTTCTGCAAAACAGCTGGAAACTGCTGATATACAACAGTCACGTTTGATTGTTAAGAGAAATAGAAATACTTCTGCAAAACAGCTTGAAACTTCTGATATACATCAGACAAGTTTGATTGTTAAGAGGAAACGAAATACTTCTGCAAAACAGCATGAAACTGCTGATATACAACAGTCACAGTTGATTGTTAAGAGAAATAGAAATACTTCTGCAAAGAACCTTGAAACTGCTGATATACAACAGTCACGTTTGATTGTTAAGAGAAATAGAAATACGTCTGCAAAAGAGCTGGAAACTGCTGATATACAACAGGCAATTTTGATTGTTAAGAGCAATAGACATACTTCTGCAAAGCCGCTGGAAACTGCTGATATACAACAGGCACGTTTGATCGTTAAGAGAAATAGATATACTTCTGCAAAACAGCTGGAAACTGCTGATATACAACAGGCAATTTTGATTGTTAAGAGAAATAGAAATACTTCTCCAAAACTGCTGGAAACTGCTGATATACAACAGGCAATTTTGATTGTTAAAAGCAAGAGAAACTCTTCTGCAAAACAGCTGGAAAATGCTGATATACAACAGGCACGTTTGATTGTTCAGAGCAATAGAAATACTTCTGTAAAACAGCTGGAAACTGCTGATATAAAACAGTCACGTTTGATTGTTAAGAGAAATAGAAATACTTCTGCAAAACAGTTTGAAACTGCTGATATACAACAGGCACGTTTGATTGTTTAAAGAAATAGAAATACTTCTGCAAAACAGCTTTAAACTGCTGATATACAACACGCATGTTTGATTGTTAAGAGAAATCGAAATACTTCTGCAAAACAGCTGGAAACTGCTGATATACAACAGGCACGTTTGATTGTTGAGAGAAATAGAAATACTTCTGCAAAACAGCAGGAAAGTGCTGATATACAACAGGCACTTTTGATTGTTAAGAGCAATAGACATACTTCTGCAAAACAGCTGGAAACTGCTGATATACAACAGGCACGTTTGATTGTTCAGAGCAATAGAAATACTTCTGCAAAACAGCTGGAAACTGCTGATATACAACAGTCACGTTTGATTGTTAAGAGAAATAGAAATGCTTCTGCAAAACAGCTGGAACCTGCTGATATACAACAGGCAAGTTTGATTGTTAAGAGAAATAGAAATACTTCTGCAAAACAGCTGGAAACTGCTGATAATCAACAGGAACTTTTGATTGTTAAGATCAAGAGAAATACTTCTGCAAAACAGCTGGAAACTGCTGATATACAACAGGCACGTTTGATTTTTCAGAGCAATAGAAATACTTCTGTAAAACAGCTGGAAACTGCTGATATACAACAGTCACGTTTGATTGTTAAGAGAAATAGAAATACTTCTGCAAAACAGTTTGTAACTGCTGATATACAACGGGCACGTTTGATTGTTAAGAGAAATAGAAATACTTCTGCAAAACAGCTGAAAACTGCTGATATACAATGTCACGTTTGAATGTTAAGTGAAATATAAATACTTTTGCAAAACAGGATGAAAATGCTGATATACAACGGGCACGATTGATTGTTAAGAAAAATAGAAATACTTCTTCAAAACTGCATGAAACTGCTGATATACAACGGTCACGGTTGATTGTTAAGAGAAATAGAAATACTTCTGCAAAACAGCTTGAAACTGCTGATATACAACAGTCACGTTTCATTGTTAAGAGAAATAGAAATACTTCTGCAAATCAGCTTGAAACTGCAAATATACAACAGGCACGTTTGATTGTTAAGAGAAATAGAAATACTTCTGCAAAACAGCTGGAAACTGCTGATATACAACAGGCACGTTTGATTGTTGAGAGAAATTGAAATACTTCTGCAAAATAGCAGGAAACTGCTGATATACAACAGGCACGTTTGATTGTTCAGAGCAATAGAAATACTTCTGTAAAAAAAGCTGGAAACTGCTGATATATAACAGTCACGTTTGATTTTTAATACCAATATAAATACTTCTGCAAAACAGCTCAAAACTGCTGATATACAACAGTCACGTTTGATTGTTAAGAGAAATAGAAATACTTCTGCAAAAACTGGAATCTGCTGATATAAAAAAGGCACGTTTGATTGTTAAGAGAAATAGAAATACTTCTGCAAAACACCAGGAAACTGCTGATATACAACAGGCTCGTTTGAATTTTCAGAGCAATATAAATACTTCTGCAAAACAGCATGAAACTGCTGATATACAACAGTCACAGTTGATTGTTAAGAGAAATAGAAATACTTCTGCAAAGAACCTTGAAACTGCTGATATACAACAGTCACGTTTGATTGTTAAGAGAAATAGAAATACGTCTGCAAAAGAGCTGGAAACTGCTGATATACAACAGGCAATTTTGATTGTTAAGAGCAATAGACATACTTCTGCAAAGCCGCTGGAAACTGCTGATATAAACAGGCACGTTTGATCGTTAAGAGAAATAGATATACTTCTGCAAAACAGCTGGAAACTGATGATATACAACAGGCAATTTTAATTGTTAAGAGAAATAGAAATACTTCTCCAAAACTGCTGGAAACTGCTGATATACAACAGGCAATTTTGATTGTTAAAAGCAAGAGAAACTCTTCTGCAAAACAGCTGGAAAATGCTGATATACAACAGGCACGTTTGATTGTTCAGAGCAATAGAAATACTTCTGTAAAACAGCTGGAAACTGCTGATATAAAACAGTCACGTTTGATTGTTAAGAGAAATAGAAATACTTCTGCAAAACAGTTTGAAACTGCTGATATACAACAGGCACGTTTGATTGTTTAAAGAAATAGAAATACTTCTGCAAAACAGCTTTAAACTGCTGATATACAACACGCATGTTTGATTGTTAAGAGAAATCGAAATACTTCTGCAAAACAGCTGGAAACTGCTGATATACAACAGGCACGTTTGATTGTTGAGAGAAATAGAAATACTTCTGCAAAACAGCAGGAAAGTGCTGATATACAACAGGCACTTTTGATTGTTAAGAGCAATAGACATACTTCTGCAAAACAGCTGGAAACTGCTGATATACAACAGGCACGTTTGATTGTTCAGAGCAATAGAAATACTTCTGCAAAACAGCTGGAAACTGCTGATATACAACAGTCACGTTTGATTGTTAAGAGAAATAGAAATATTTCTGCAAAACAGCTGGAACCTGCTGATATACAACAGGCACGTTTGATTGTTAAGAGAAATAGAAATACTTCTGCAAAACAGCTGGAAACTGCTGATAATCAACAGGAACTTTTGATTGTTAAGATCAAGAGAAATACTTCTGCAAAACAGCTGGAAACTGCTGATATACAACAGGCACGTTTGATTTTTCAGAGCAATAGAAATACTTCTGTAAAACAGCTGGAAACTGCTGATATACAACAGTCACGTTTGATTGTTAAGAGAAATAGAAATACTTCTGCAAAACAGTTTGTAACTGCTGATATACAACGGGCACGTTTGATTGTTAAGAGAAATAGAAATACTTCTGCAAAACAGCTGAAAACTGCTGATATACAATGTCAGGTTTGAATGTTAAGTGAAATATAAATACTTTTGCAAAACAGGATGAAACTGCTGATATACAATGGGCACGATTGATTGTTAAGAAAAATAGAAATACTTCTTTAAAACTGCATGAAACTGCTGATATACAACGGTCACGGTTGATTGTTAAGAGAAATAGAAATACTTCTGCAAAACAGCTTGAAACTGCTGATATACAACAGTCACGTTTGATTGTTAAGAGAAATAGAAATACTTCTGCAAAACAGCTGGAAACTGCTGATATACAACAGGCACGTTTGATTGTTAAGAGAAATTGAAATACTTCTGCAAAATAGCAGGAAACTGCTGATATACAACAGGCACGTTTGATTGTTCAGAGCAATAGAAATACTTCTGTAAAAAAAGCTGGAAACTGCTGATATATAACAGTCACGTTTGATTTTTAAGACCAATATAAATACTTCTGCAAAACAGCTCAAAACTGCTGATATACAACAGTCATGTTTGATTGTTAAGAGAAATAGAAATACTTCTGCAAAAACTGGAATCTGCTGATATAAAAAAGGCACGCTTGATTGTTAAGAGAAATAGAAATACTTCTGCAAAACACCAGGAAACTGCTGATATACAACAGGCTCGTTTGAATTTTCAGAGCAATATAAATACTTCTGCAAAACAGCATGAAACTGCTGATATACAACAGTCACAGTTGATTGTTAAGAGTAATAGAAATACTTCTGCAAAACAGCTTGAAACTGCTGATATACAACAGGCACGATTGATTGTTAAGAGGAATCGAAATACTTCTGCAAAACAGCATGAAACTGCTGATATACAACAGTCACAGTTGATTGTTTAGAGAAATAGAAATACTTCTGCAAAACAGCAGGAAAGTGCTGATATACAACAGGGAATTTTGATTGTTAAGAGAAATAAAAATACTTCTGCAAAACAGCTGGAACCTGATTATATACAACAGGCACGTTTGATTTTTAAGAGAAATAGAAATACTTCTGCAAAACAGCTGGAAAATGCTGATATACAACAGGCATGTTTGATTGCTAAGAGAAATAGAAATACTTCTGCAAAACAGCTGGAAACTGCTGATATACAACAGGCACGTTTGATTGTTAAGAGAAATAGAAATACTTCTGCAAAACCGCTGGAACCTGCTGATATACAACAGTCACGTTTGATTGTTAAGAGAAATAGAAATACTTCTGCAAAACAGCTGGAATCTGCTGATATACATCAGGCACGTTTGATTGTTAAGAGAAATAGAAATACTTCACCAAAACCGCTGGAAACTGCTGATATACAACAGGCACGTTTGATTGTTAAGAGAAATAGAAATACTTCTGCAAAACAGCTGGAAACTGCTGATATACAACAGGCACGTTTGATTGTTGAGAGAAATAGAAATACTTCTGTAAAACAGCTGGAAACTGCTGATATAAAACAGTCACGTTTGATTGTTAAGAGAAATAGAAATACTTCTGCAAAACAGTTTGAAACTGCTGATATACCACAGGCACGTTTGATTGTTAGGAGAAATATAAATACTTCTGCAAAACAGCTTGAAACTGCTAATATACAACACGCATGTTTGATTGTTAAGAGAAATAGAAATACTTCTGCAAAACAGCTGGAAACTGCTGATATACAACAGTCACGTTTGATTGTTAAGAGAAATAGAAATACTTCTGCAAAACAGCTTGAAACTGCTAATATACAACAGGCACGTTTGATTTTAAAAGAAATAGAAATACTTCTGTAATACAGCTGGAAACTGCTGATATACAACAGTCACGTTTGATTGTTAAGAGAAATAGAAATACTTCTGCAAAACAGCTTGAAACTGCTCATATACAACAGGCATGTTTGATTGTTAAGAGCAATAGAAATACTTCTGCAAAACAGCTGGAAACTGCTGATATACAACAGGCACGTTTGATTTTTCAGGGCAATATGAATACTTCTGCAAATCAGCTCAAAACTGCTGATATACAAAAGGCACGTTTGATTGTTAAGAGAAATAGAAATACTTCTGCAAAACAGCTGGAAACTGCTGATATACAACAGGCACGTTTAATTGTTAAAAGCAATATAAATACTTCTGCAAAACAGCTGGAAAAAGCTGATATACAACAGGCACGTTTGATTGTTAAGAGGAATAAAAATACCTCTGCAAAAAAGCTCAAAACTGCTGATATACAACAGTTACGTTTGATTGTTAAGAGCAATTGAAATACTTCTGCAAAGTACCTTGAAACTACTGATATCCAACAGGCACGTTTGATTGTTATGAAAAATAAAAATACTTCTGCAAAACAGCTTGAAACTTCTGATATACATCAGACAAGTTTGATTGTTAAGACCTTGACAATGCTGATATACAACTGGCACGTTTCATTGTAAAGACCAATAGAAATACTTTTGCAAAACAGCAGGAAACTACTGATATAAAACAGGCACGTTTGATTGATAAGAGAAAGAGAAATACTTCTGCAAAACAGCCTGAAACTGTTGACATACAACAGCTTGAAACTGTTGACATACAACAGGCACGTTTGATTGTTAAGAGAAATAAAAATACATCTGCAAAACAGCAGGAAACTACTGATATACAACAGGCATTATTGATTGTTAAGAGCAATAGACATACTTCTGCAAAACCGCTGGAAACTGCTGATATACAACAGGCACGTTTGATTGTTAAGTGAAATAGATATACTTCTGCAAAAAATCATGAAACTGCTGATATACAACAGGCACGTTTGATTGTTAAGAGAAATAGAAATACTTCTGCAAAACAGCTCAAAACTGCTGATATACAACAGTCACGTTTGATTGTTAAGAGAAATAGAAATACTTCTGCAAAAACTTGAATCTGCTGATATACAAAAGGCAAGTTTGATTGTTAAGAGCAATAGAAATACTTCTGCAAAACCACTGGAAACTGCTGATATACAACAGGCACGTTTGAATTTTCAGAGCAATATAAATACTTCTGCAAAACAGCATGAAACTGCTGATATAAGCAGTCACGTTTGATTTTTAAGAGAAATAGAAATACTTCAGCAAAACCGCTGGAAACTGCTGATATATATCAGTCACGTTTAATTGTTAAGAGAAATAGAAATACTTCTGCAAAACAGCTTGAAACTGCTAATATACAAAAGGTACGTGTGATTGTTTAGAGAAATAGAAATACTTCTGCAAAACAGCTTGAGACTGCTTATATACAACAGGCACATTTGATTGTTAAGAGAAATAGAAATAACTTTGCAAAACAGCTGGAAACTTCTGATATACAACAGGCACGTTTGATTGTTCAGAGCAATAGAAATACTTCTGCAAAACAGCAGGAAACTGCTGATATACAACGGTCATGGTTGATTGTTAAGAGAAATAGAAATACTTCTGGAAAACAGCTTGAAACTGCTGATATAAAACAGTCACGTTTGATTGTTAAGAGAAATAGAAATACTTCTGCAAATCAGCTTGAAACTGCTAATATACAACAGGCACGTTTGATTGTTAAGAGAAATAGAAATACTTCTGCAAAACAGCAGGAAACTGCTGATATACAATAGGCACTTTTGATTGTTAAGAGCAATAGACACTCTTCTGCAAAACCGCTGGAAACTGCTGATTTACAACAGGCACGTTTGATTGTTAAGAGAAATAGAAATACTTCTGCAAAACAGTTGGAAAATGCTGATATACAACAGGCATGTTTGATTGTTCAGAGCAATAGAAATACTTCTGTAAAAAAAGCTGGAAACTGCTGATATACAACAGTTACGTTTATTTTTAAGAGCATTATAAATACTTCTGCAAAACAGCTCAAAACTGCTGATATAAAAAAGGCACGTTTGATTGTTAAGAGAAATAGAAATACTTCTGCAAAACACCTGGAAACTGCTGATATACAACAGGCACGTTTGAATTTTCAGAGCAATATAAATACTTCTGCAAAACAGCATGAAACTGCTGATATAAACAGTCACGTTTGATTTTTAAGAGAAATAGAAATACTTCAGCAAAACCGCTGGAAACTGCTGATATATATCAGTCACGTTTAATTGTTAAGAGAAATAGAAATACTTCTGCAAAACAGCTTTAAACTGCTAATATACAACAGGTACGTTTGATTGTTTAGAGAAATAGAAATACTTCTGCAAAACAGCTTGAAACTGCTTATATACAACAGGCACATTTGATTGTTAAGAGAAATAGAAATAACTTTGCAAAACAGCTGGAAACTGCTGATATACAACAGGCACGTTTGATTGTTAAGAGAAATAGAAATACTTCTGCAAAATAGCTGGAAACTGCTGATATACAATGTCACGTTTGAATGTTAAGAGAAATATAAATACTTTTGAAAAACAGCATGAAACTGCTGATATACAACAGGCACGATTGATTGTTATGAAAAATAGAAATACTTCTGCAAAACAGCATGAAACTGCTGATATACAACGGTCACGGTTGATTGTTAAGAGAAATAGAAATACTTCTGCAAAACAGCTTGAAACTGCTGATATACAACAGTCACGTTTGATTGTTAAGAGAAATAGAAATACTTCTGCAAATCAGCTTGAAACTGCTAATATACAACAGGCACGTTTGATTGTTAAGAGAAATAGAAATACTTCTGCAAAACAGCAGGAAACTGCTGATATACAATAGGCACTTTTGATTGTTAAGAGCAATAGACATACTTCTGGAAAACCGCTGGAAACTGCTGATTTACAACAGGCACGTTTGATTGTTAAGAGAAATAGAAATACTTCTGCAAAAACTGGAATCTGCTGATATAAAAAAGGCACGTTTGATTGTTAAGAGAAATAGAAATACTTCTGCAAAACACCAGGAAACTGCTGATATACAACAGGCTCGTTTGAATTTTCAGAGCAATATAAATACTTCTGCAAAACAGCATGAAACTGCTGATATACAACAGTCACAGTTGATTGTTAAGAGTAATAGAAATACTTCTGCAAAACAGCTTGAAACTGCTGATATACAACAGGCACGATTGATTGTTAAGAGGAATCGAAATACTTCTGCAAAACAGCATGAAACTGCTGATATACAACAGGCATGTTTGATTGCTAAGAGAAATAGAAATACTTCTGCAAAACAGCTGGAAACTGCTGATATACAACAGGCACGTTTGATTGTTAAGAGAAATAGAAATACTTCTGCAAAACAACTGGAACCTGCTGATATACAACAGTCACGTTTGATTGTTAAGAGTAAAAGAAATACTTCTGCAAAACAGCTGGAATCTGCTGATATACATCAGGCACGTTTGATTGTTAAGAGAAATAGAAATACTTCTGCAAAACAGCTTGAAACTGCTAATATACAACACGCATGTTTGATTGTTAAGAGAAATAGAAATACTTCTGCAAAACAGCTGGAAACTGCTGATATACAACAGGCACGTTTGATTGTTGAGAGAAATAGAAATACTTCTGCAAAACAGCTGGAAACTGCTGATATACAACAGTCACGTTTGATTGTTAAGAGAAATAGAAATACTTCTGCAAAACAGCTTGAAACTGCTAATGTACAACAGGCACGTTTGATTTTAAGAGAAATAGAAATACTTCTGCAATACAGCTGGAAACTGCTGATATACAACAGTCACGTTTGATTGTTAAGAGAAATAGAAATACTTCTGCAAAACAGCTTGAAACTGCTCATATACAACAGGCATGTTTGATTGTTAAGAGCAAAAGAAATACTTCTGCAAAACAGCTGGAAACTGCTGATATACAACAGGCACGTTTATTTTTCAGAGCAATATGAATACTTCTGCAAATCAGATCAAAACTGCTGATATACGAAAGGCACGTTTGATTGTTAAGAGAAATAGAAATACTTCTGCAAAACAGCTGGAAACTGCTGATATACAACAGGCACGTTTGATTGTTGAGAGAAATAGAAATATTTCTGCAAAACAGCTGGAAACTGCTGATAATCAACAGGCACTTTTGATTGTTAAGATCAAGAGAAATACCTCTGCAAAACAGCTGGAAAATGCTGATATACAACAGTCACGTTTGATTGTTCAGAGCAATAGAAATACTTCTGTAAAACAGCAGGAAACTGCTGATATACAACAGTCACGTTTGATTGTTAAGAGTAATAGAAATACTTCTGCAAAACAGTTTGAAACTGCTGATATACAACAGGCACGTTTGATTGTTAAGAGAAATAGAAATACTTCTGCAAAACAGCTTGAAACTGCTGATATACAACAGGCACGATTGATTGTTAAGAGGAATCGAAATACTTCTGCAAAACAGCATGAAACTGCTGATATACAACAGTCACAGTTGATTGTTAAGAGAAATAGAAATTATTCTGCAAAGTACCTTGAAACTGCTGATATACAACAGTCACGTTTGATTGTTAAGAGAAATAGAAATACGTCTGCAAAACAGCTGGAAACTGCTGATATACAACAGGCACGTTTGATTGTTAAGAGAAATAGAAATACTTCTCCAAAACCGCTGGAAACTGCTGATATACAACAGGCAATTTTGGTTGTTAAGAGCAAGAGAAACTCTTCTGCAAAACAGCTGGAATATGCTGATATACAACAGGCACGTTTGATTGTTCAGAGCAATAGATATACTTCTGGATAACAGCTGGAAACTGCTGATATAAAACAGTCACATTTGATTGTTAAGAGAAATAGAAATACTTCTGCAAAACAGTTTGAAACTGCTGATATACAACAGGCACGTTTGATTGTTTAAAGAAATAGAAATACTTCTGCAAAACAGCTTGAAACTGCTAATATACAACACGCATGTTTGATTGTTAAGAGAAATAGAAATACTTCTGCAAAACAACTGGAACCTGCTGATATACAACAGTCACGTTTGATTGTTAATAGTAAAAGAAATACTTCTGCAAAACAGCTGGAATCTGCTGATATACATCAGGCACGTTTGATTGTTAAGAGAAATAGAAATACTTCTGCAAAACAGCTTGAAACTGCTAATATACAACACGCATGTTTGATTGTTAAGAGAAATAGAAATACTTCTGCAAAACAGCTGGAAACTGCTGATATACAACAGGCACGTTTGATTGTTGAGAGAAATAGAAATACTTCTGCAAAACAGCTGGAAACTGCTGATATACAACAGTCACGTTTGATTGTTAAGAGAAATAGAAATACTTCTGCAAAACAGCTTGAAACTGCTAATGTACAACAGGCACGTTTGATTTTAAGAGAAATAGAAATACTTCTGCAATACAGCTGGAAACTGCTGATATACAACAGTCACGTTTGATTGTTAAGAGAAATAGAAATACTTCTGCAAAACAGCTTGAAACTGCTCATATACAACAGGCATGTTTGATTGTTAAGAGCAAAAGAAATACTTCTGCAAAACAGCTGGAAACTGCTGATATACAACAGGCACGTTTATTTTTCAGAGCAATATGAATACTTCTGCAAATCAGATCAAAACTGCTGATATACGAAAGGCACGTTTGATTGTTAAGAGAAATAGAAATACTTCTGCAAAACAGCTGGAAACTGCTGATATACAACAGGCACGTTTGATTGTTGAGAGAAATAGAAATATTTCTGCAAAACAGCTGGAAACTGCTGATAATCAACAGGCACTTTTGATTGTTAAGATCAAGAGAAATACCTCTGCAAAACAGCTGGAAAATGCTGATATACAACAGTCACGTTTGATTGTTCAGAGCAATAGAAATACTTCTGTAAAACAGCAGGAAACTGCTGATATACAACAGTCACGTTTGATTGTTAAGAGTAATAGAAATACTTCTGCAAAACAGTTTGAAACTGCTGATATACAACAGGCACGTTTGATTGTTAAGAGAAATAGAAATACTTCTGCAAAACAGCTTGAAACTGCTGATATACAACAGGCACGATTGATTGTTAAGAGGAATCGAAATACTTCTGCAAAACAGCATGAAACTGCTGATATACAACAGTCACAGTTGATTGTTAAGAGAAATAGAAATTATTCTGCAAAGTACCTTGAAACTGCTGATATACAACAGTCACGTTTGATTGTTAAGAGAAATAGAAATACGTCTGCAAAACAGCTGGAAACTGCTGATATACAACAGGCACGTTTGATTGTTAAGAGAAATAGAAATACTTCTCCAAAACCGCTGGAAACTGCTGATATACAACAGGCAATTTTGGTTGTTAAGAGCAAGAGAAACTCTTCTGCAAAACAGCTGGAATATGCTGATATACAACAGGCACGTTTGATTGTTCAGAGCAATAGATATACTTCTGGATAACAGCTGGAAACTGCTGATATAAAACAGTCACATTTGATTGTTAAGAGAAATATAAATACTTCTGCAAAACAGTTTGAAACTGCTGATATACAACAGGCACGTTTGATTGTTTAAAGAAATAGAAATACTTCTGCAAAACAGCTTTAAACTGCTGATATACAAAACGCATGTTTGATTGTTAAGAGAAATCGAAATGCTTCTGCAAAACAGCTGGAAACTGCTGATATACAACAGGCACGTTTGATTGTTGAGAGAAATAGAAATACTTCTGCAAAACAGCAGGAAAGAGCTGATATACAACAGGCACGTTTGATTGTTAAGAGCAATAGACATACTTCTGCAAAACCGCTGGAAACTGCTGATATACAACAGTCACGTTTGATTGTTAAGAGAAATAGAAATACTTCTGCAAAACAGCTTGAAACTTCTGATATACATCAGACAAGTTTGATTGTTAAGAGGAATCGAAATACTTCTGCAAAACAGCATGAAACTGCTGATATACAACAGTCACAGTAGATTGTTAAGAGAAATAGAAATACTTCTGCAAAGTACCTTGAAACTGTTGATATACAACAGTCACGTTTGATTGTTAAGAGAAATAGAAATACGTCTGCAAAACAACTGGAAACTGCTGATATACAACAGGCAATTTTGATTGTTAAGAGCAATAGACATACTTCTGCAAAGCCGCTGGAAACTGCTGATATACAACAGGCACGTTTGATCGTTAAGAGAAATAAGAGTACTTCTGCAAAACAGCTGGAACCTGATTATATACAACAGACACGTTTGATTGTTAAGAGAAATAGAAATACTTCTGCAAAACAGCTGGAAAATGCTGATATACAACAGGCATGTTTGATTGCTAAGAGAAATAGAAATACTTCTGCAAAACAGCTGGAAACTGCTGACATACAACAGTCACATTTGATTGTTAAGAGAAATAGATATACTTCTGCCAAACAGCTGGAAACTGCTGATATACAACAGGCAATTTTGATTGTTAAGAGAAATAGAAATACTTCTCCAAAACCGCTGGAAACTGCTGATATACAATGTCACGTTTGAATGTTAAGAGAAATATATATACTTTTGCAAAACAGGATGAAACTGCTGATATACAACGGGCACGATTGATTGTTAAGAAAAATAGAAATACTTCTGCAAAACAGCATGAAACTGCTGATATACAACGGTCACGGTTGATTGTTAAGCGAAATAGACATACTTCTGCAAAACCGCTGGAAACTGCTGATATACAACAGGCACGTTTGATTGTTAAGAGAAATAGAAATACTTCTGCAAAACAGCTGGAAACTGCTGATATACAACAGTCACGTTTGATTGTTAAGAGAAATAGAAATACTTCTGCAAAACAGCTTGAAACTTCTGATATACATCAGACAAGTTTGATTGTTAAGAGGAAACGAAATACTTCTGCAAAACAGCATGAAACTGCTGATATACAACAGTCACAGTTGATTGTTAAGAGAAATAGAAATACTTCTGCAAAGAACCTTGAAACTGCTGATATACAACAGTCACGTTTGATTGTTAAGAGAAATAGAAATACGTCTGCAAAAGAGCTGGAAACTGCTGATATACAACAGGCAATTTTGATTGTTAAGAGCAATAGACATACTTCTGCAAAGCCGCTGGAAACTGCTGATATAAAACAGGCACGTTTGATCGTTAAGAGAAATAGATATACTTCTGCAAAACAGCTGGAAACTGCTGATATACAACAGGCAATTTTGATTGTTAAGAGAAATAGAAATACTTCTCCAAAACTGCTGGAAACTGCTGATATACAACAGGCAATTTTGATTGTTAAAAGCAAGAGAAACTCTTCTGCAAAACAGCTGGAAAATGCTGATATACAACAGGCACGTTTGATTGTTCAGAGCAATAGAAATACTTCTGTAAAACAGCTGGAAACTGCTGATATAAAACAGTCACGTTTGATTGTTAAGAGAAATAGAAATACTTCTGCAAAACAGTTTGAAACTGCTGATATACAACAGGCACGTTTGATTGTTTAAAGAAATAGAAATACTTCTGCAAAACAGCTTTAAACTGCTGATATACAACACGCATGTTTGATTGTTAAGAGAAATCGAAATACTTCTGCAAAGAACCTTGAAACTGCTGATATACAACAGTCACGTTTGATTGTTAAGAGAAATAGAAATACTTCTGCAAAGCCGCTGGAAACTGCTGATATACAACAGGCACGTTTGATCGTTAAGAGAAATAAAAATACTTCTGCAAAACAGCTGGAACCTGATTATATACAACAGGCACGTTTGATTGTTAAGAGAAATAGAAATACTTCTGCAAAACAGCTGGAAAATGCTGATATACAACAGTCACGTTTGATTGTTAAGAGAAATAGATATACTTCTGCAAAACAGCTGGAAACTGCTGATATACAACAGGCACTTTTGATTGTTAAGAGCAATAGACATACTTCTGCAAAACCGCTGGAAACTGCTGATATACAACAGGCACGTTTGATTGTTAAGAGAAATAGAATTACTTCTGCAAAACAGCAGGAAACTGCTGATATACAACAGTCACGTTTGATTGTTAAGAGAAATAGAAATACTTCTGCAAAACAGCTTGAAACTTCTGATATACATCAGACAAGTTTGATTGTTAAGAGGAATCGAAATACTTCTGCAAAACAGCATGAAACTGCTGATATACAACAGTCACAGTTGATTGTTAAGAGAAATAGAAATACTTCTGCAAAGTACCTTGAAACTGCTGATATACAACAGTCACGTTTGATTGTTAAGAGAAATAGAAATACGTCTGCAAAACAGCTGGAAACTGCTGATATACAACAGGCAATTTTGATTGTTAAGAGCAATAGACATACTTCTGCAATGCCGCTGGAAACTGCTGATATACAACAGGCACGTTTGATCGTTAAGAGAAATAAAAGTACTTCTGCAAAACAGCTGGAACCTGATTATATACAACAGACACGTTTGATTGTTAAGAGAAATAGAAATACTTCTGCAAAACAGCTGGAAAATGCTGATATACAACAGGCATGTTTGATTGCTAAGAGAAATAGAAATACTTCTGCAAAACAGCTGGAAACTGCTGACATACAACAGTCACGTTTGATTGTGAAGAGAAATAGATATACTTCTGCCAAACAGCTGGAAACTGCTGATATACAACAGGCAATTTTGATTGTTAAGAGAAATAGAAATACTACTCCAAAACCGCTGGAAACTGCTGATATACAATGTCACGTTTGAATGTTAAGAGAAATATAAATACTTTTGCAAAACAGGATGAAACTGCTGATATACAACGGGCACGATTGATTGTTAAGAGAAATAGAAATACTTCTGCAAAACAGCATGAAACTGCTGATATACAACGGTCACGGTTGATTGTTAAGAGAAATAGACATACTTCTGCAAAACCGCTGGAAACTGCTGATATACAACAGGCACGTTTGATTGTTGAGAGAAATAGAAATACTTCTGCAAAACAGCAGGAAAGTGCTGATATACAACAGGCACTTTTGATTGTTAAGAGCAATAGACATACTTCTGCAAAACCGCTGGAAACTGCTGATATACAACAGGCACGTTTGATTGTTAAGAGAAATAGAAATACTTCTGCAAAACAGCTGGAAACTGCTGATATACAACAGTCACGTTTGATTGTTAAGAGAAATAGAAATACTTCTGCAAAACAGCTTGAAACTTCTGATATACATCAGACAAGTTTGATTGTTAAGAGGAATCGAAATACTTCTGCAAAACAGCATGAAACTGCTGATATACAACAGTCACAGTTGATTGTTAAGAGAAATAGAAATACTTCTGCAAAGAACCTTGAAACTGCTGATATACAACAGTCACGTTTGATTGTTAAGAGAAATAGAAATACGTCTGCAAAAGAGCTGGAAACTGCTGATATACAACAGGCAATTTTGAGTGTTAAGAGCAATAGACATACTTCTGCAAAGCCGCTGGAAACTGCTGATATACAACAGGCACGTTTGATCGTTAAGAGAAATAAAAATACTTCTGCAAAACAGCTGGAACCTGATTATATACAACAGGCACGTTTGATTGTTAAGAGAAATAGAAATACTTCTGCAAAACAGCTGGAAAATGCTGATATACAACAGTCACGTTTGATTGTTAAGAGAAATAGATATACTTTTGCAAAACAGCTGGAAACTGCTGATATACAACAGGCAATTTTGATTGTTAAGAGAAATAGAAATACTTCTCCAAAACTGCTGGAAACTGCTGATATACAACAGGCAATTTTGATTGTTAAAAGCAAGAGAAACTCTTCTGCAAAACAGCTGGAAAATGCTGATATACAACAGGCACGTTTGATTGTTCAGAGCAATAGAAATACTTCTGTAAAACAGCTGGAAACTGCTAATATAAAACAGTCACGTTTGATTGTTAAGAGAAATAGAAATACTTCTGCAAAACAGTTTGAAACTGCTGATATACAACAGGCACGTTTGATTGTTTAAAGAAATAGAAATACTTCTGCAAAACAGCTGGAAACTGCTGATATACAACAGTCACGTTTGATTGTTAAGAGAAATAGAAATACTTCTGCAAAACAGCTTGAAACTTCTGATATACATCAGACAAGTTTGATTGTTAAGAGGAATCGAAATACTTCTGCAAAACAGCATGAAACTGCTGATATACAACAGTCACAGTTGATTGTTAAGAGAAATAGAAATACTTCTGCAAAGAACCTTGAAACTGCTGATATACAACAGTCACGTTTGATTGTTAAGAGAAATAGAAATACGTCTGCAAAAGAGCTGGAAACTGCTGATATACAACAGGCAATTTTGAGTGTTAAGAGCAATAGACATACTTCTGCAAAGCCGCTGGAAACTGCTGATATACAACAGGCACGTTTGATCGTTAAGAGAAATAAAAATACTTCTGCAAAACAGCTGGAACCTGATTATATACAACAGGCACGTTTGATTGTTAAGAGAAATAGAAATACTTCTGCAAAACAGCTGGAAAATGCTGATATACAACAGTCACGTTTGATTGTTAAGAGAAATAGATATACTTTTGCAAAACAGCTGGAAACTGCTGATATACAACAGGCAATTTTGATTGTTAAGAGAAATAGAAATACTTCTCCAAAACTGCTGGAAACTGCTGATATACAACAGGCAATTTTGATTTTTAAAAGCAAGAGAAACTCTTCTGCAAAACAGCTGGAAAATGCTGATATACAACAGGCACGTTTGATTGTTCAGAGCAATAGAAATACTTCTGTAAAACAGCTGGAAACTGCTAATATAAAACAGTCACGTTTGATTGTTAAGAGAAATAGAAATACTTCTGCAAAACAGTTTGAAACTGCTGATATACAACAGGCACGTTTGATTGTTTAAAGAAATAGAAATACTTCTGCAAAACAGCTGGAAACTGCTGATATACAACAGTCACGTTTGATTGTTAAGAGAAATAGAAATACTTCTGCAAAACAGCTTGAAACTTCTGATATACATCAGACAAGTTTGATTGTTAAGAGGAATCGAAATACTTCTGCAAAACAGCATGAAACTGCTGATATACAACAGTCACAGTTGATTGTTAAGAGAAATAGAAATACTTCTGCAAAGAACCTTGAAACTGCTGATATACAACAGTCACGTTTGATTGTTAAGAGAAATAGAAATACGTCTGCAAAAGAGCTGGAAACTGCTGATATACAACAGGCAATTTTGAGTGTTAAGAGCAATAGACATACTTCTGCAAAGCCGCTGGAAACTGCTGATATACAACAGGCACGTTTGATCGTTAAGAGAAATAAAAATACTTCTGCAAAACAGCTGGAA
Source organism: Sepioteuthis lessoniana (assembly GCA_963585895.1). Taxonomy (NCBI): domain Eukaryota; kingdom Metazoa; phylum Mollusca; class Cephalopoda; order Myopsida; family Loliginidae; genus Sepioteuthis; species Sepioteuthis lessoniana. The sequence goes on along the minus strand of OY757931.1, from coordinate 15,617,142 downwards.
CCTGATTATATACAACAGGCACGTTTGATTGTTAAGAGAAATAGAAATACTTCTGCAAAACAGCTGGAAAATGCTGATATACAACAGTCACGTTTGATTGTTAAGAGAAATAGATATACTTTTGCAAAACAGCTGGAAACTGCTGATATACAACAGGCAATTTTGATTGTTAAGAGAAATAGAAATACTTCTCCAAAACTGCTGGAAACTGCTGATATACAACAGGCAATTTTGATTTTTAAAAGCAAGAGAAACTCTTCTGCAAAACAGCTGGAAAATGCTGATATACAACAGGCACGTTTGATTGTTCAGAGCAATAGAAATACTTCTGTAAAACAGCTGGAAAATGCTAATATAAAACAGTCACGTTTGATTGTTAAGAGAAATAGAAATACTTCTGCAAAACAGTTTGAAACTGCTGATATACAACAGGCACGTTTGATTGTTTAAAGAAATAGAAATACTTCTGCAAAACAGCTGGAAACTGCTGATATACAACAGTCACGTTTGATTGTTAAGAGAAATAGAAATACTTCTGCAAAACAGCTTGAAACTTCTGATATACATCAGACAAGTTTGATTGTTAAGAGGAATCGAAATACTTCTGCAAAACAGCATGAAACTGCTGATATACAACAGTCACAGTTGATTGTTAAGAGAAATAGAAATACTTCTGCAAAGAACCTTGAAACTGCTGATATACAACAGTCACGTTTGATTGTTAAGAGAAATAGAAATACGTCTGCAAAAGAGCTGGAAACTGCTGATATACAACAGGCAATTTTGAGTGTTAAGAGCAATAGACATACTTCTGCAAAGCCGCTGGAAACTGCTGATATACAACAGGCACGTTTGATCGTTAAGAGAAATAAAAATACTTCTGCAAAACAGCTGGAACCTGATTATATACAACAGGCACGTTTGATTGTTAAGAGAAATAGAAATACTTCTGCAAAACAGCTGGAAAATGCTGATATACAACAGTCACGTTTGATTGTTAAGAGAAATAGATATACTTTTGCAAAACAGCTGGAAACTGCTGATATAAAACAGGCAATTTTGATTGTTAAGAGAAATAGAAATACTTCTCCAAAACTGCTGGAAACTGCTGATATACAACAGGCAATTTTGATTTTTAAAAGCAAGAGAAACTCTTCTGCAAAACAGCTGGAAAATGCTGATATACAACAGGCACGTTTGATTGTTCAGAGCAATAGAAATACTTCTGTAAAACAGCTGGAAACTGCTGATATAAAACAGTCACGTTTGATTGTTAAGAGAAATAGAAATACTTCTGCAAAACAGTTTGAAACTGCTGATATACAACAGGCACGTTTGATTGTTTAAAGAAATAGAAATACTTCTGCAAAACAGCTTTAAACTGCTGATATACAACACGCATGTTTGATTGTTAAGAGAAATCGAAATACTTCTGCAAAACAGCTGGAAACTGCTGATATACAACAGGCACGTTTGATTGTTGAGAGAAATAGAAATACTTCTGCAAAACAGCAGGAAAGTGCTGATATACAACAGGCACTTTTGATTGTTAAGAGCAATAGACATACTTCTGCAAAACAGCTGGAAACTGCTGATATATAACAGGCACGTTTGATTGTTCAGAGCAATAGAAATACTTCTGCAAAACAGCTGGAAACTGCTGATATACAACAGGCACGTTTTATTGTTAAGAGAAATAGAAATACTTCTGCAAAATAGCAGGAAACTGCTGATATACATCAGGCACGTTTGATTGTTCAGAGCAATAGAAATACTTCTGTAAAAAAAGCTGGAAACTGCTGATATACAACAGTCACGTTTGATTTTTAAGAGCAATATAAATACTTCTGCTAAACAGCTGAAAACTGCTGATATACAACCGTCACGTTTGATTGTTAAGAGAAATAGAAATACTTCTGCAAAAACTGGAATCTGCTGATATACAAAAGGCTCGTTTGATTGTTAAGAGAAATAGAAATACTTCTGCAAAACACCTGGAAACTGCTGATATACAACAGGCACGTTTGATCGTTAAGAGCAATAGAAATACTTCTGAAAAACAGCTGGAAACTTCTGATATACAACAGTTACGTTTGAATTTTCAGAGCAATATAAATACTTCTGCAAAACAGCATGAAACTGCTGATATACAACAGTCACGTTTGATTGTTAAGAGAAATAGAAATACTTCAGCAAAACAGCTGGAAACTGCTGATATACAACAGTCACGTTCGATTGTTAAGAGAAATAGAAATACTTCTGCAAAACAGCTTGAAACTGCTGATATACAACAGGCACGTTTGATTGTTAAGAGAAATAGAAATACTTCTGCAAAACAGATGGAAACTGTTGATATACAACAGTCACGTTTGATTGTTAAGAGAAATAGAAATACTTCGGCAAAACAGCTGGAAACTGCTGATATACAACAGGCACGTTTGATTGTTAAGAGAAATAGAAATACTTCTGCAAAACAGCTTGAAACTGCTGATATACAACAGGCACGTTTGATTGTTAAGAGAAATAGAAATACTTCTGCAAAACAGTTGGAAACTGCTGATATACAACAGTCACGTTTGATCGTTAAGAGAAATAGAAATACTTCTGCAAAACAGCTTGAAACTGCTGATATACAACAGGCACCTTTGATTGTTAAGAGAAATAGAAATAATTCTGCAAAACAGCTGGAACCTGCTGATATACAACAGTCACGTTTGATTGTTAAGAGCAATAAAAATACTTCTGGAAAACAGCTCGAAACTGCTGATATACAAGTTACGTTTATTCTTAACAACAATAGAAATACTTCAGAAAACACCGTGAACTGCTGATATACAACAGACACGTTTGATTGTTAAGACCAATTAAAATACTTATGCAAGGCACCTTGAAACTGCTGATATACAACAGAAGCGTTTGATTGTTAAAAGCAATAGAACTCCTTCTGCAAAGAACCTTAAAACTGCTTATATACAACAGGCACGTTTGATTGTTAAGAGCAATAGAAATACTTCTGCAAAGCACCTTTAAACTGCTGATATACATCATGCAGGTTTGATTGTTAAGAGCAATAGAAATACTTCTGCAAAACAGCTCAAAACTGCTGATATACAACAGGCACGTTTGATTGTTATGAGCAATAGAAATCATCGTCGTCATATCGCGCTGTAGCACGGATATCTCTGACCCTCTCTCGTCACTCCTCCCTATCGTTCATCCCCCTTGGTAATTCTTCAGGACAACATCCCGTATCCTCACATAGCTGCTGAATGTACGTTCGTACTGGTTGTCCTGCTTTTGTCCGGCCATGTGTGGGGATCCATAAGAGTACATCTCTTATGACTTCATCTCTGCTTCTCCAGCAGTTTCTTGCATGTCTGGTTCGTCTAACTTGAATAGTTTTAGTGACAGGGGGCAGTTGGCCGAACAGTTGGTGTCCTGTGGGGTGTTGCTGCCAGGACTTGTTCAGGATTGCACGCAGCATTCTTGTGTAATTGCCATCTAGCTTCTTCTCCAGCTGTTTTGTTAGCGTCCATGTAGTGCAGCCATGTAGCAGTATCGATTTGACCGCTGCCTGGAAGAAGCTTCGTTTCATTTTATCGGTTTGGTCTGATTTCTATATAATCGATAGCCTATTGATAGCTGTCCATGCTTTCGTTAACCTCGTTTCGATGTCCTTTTCGGTTGATTCGACTCTGCTTCCTAAGTAAGTGAATTGGTCTACTAGTTTAAGAGGGGTTCCTTCTAGAGTGGAGATGTCCCCCGTTTGGTTATAGCACATATATTCCGTTTTGTGTGCATTAACATAGGGGCCTCTACTTGCTGCTGCTTGTTCCAAACTATGCAGAAGTGTTTCGGCTTGGTCAGGTGTATTTGCCTGTATCGCTATGTCATCGGCGTAGTCGGCGTCGGTAATTGTTGTTGCGGGGTACCTTCTGCTTCTTTTCTTCGTCAATTCGAAGCCATTCTCTTTGATTTTGTCTATCGATGTTCTAAGTACGTAATCTAGACAAATGATAAAGTGGTACGGGCCAGCGTGTCCCCTTGTAGTACTCCTGCTACAATGTCAAAGTATTCTGTGTCTCCATCCGGTGATCGTACTTTTACTTTAGTGTTTCTATAGAGAATCGTTATTGCCGCTACGGTTTCTTTAGGTATGCCGTACGCGAGTAGGATTTGTTCCATCTTTCCTCTGTGAATGGGATCGAAAGCCTTGGTAAAGTCGACAAATATTAAGGTCGCTTGCAGGTTCTTTGCCAGTACACCTTCAAGGATTCTACGGATGGTTAATATTTGTGAGGTCGTGGATCTATTTCTTTGGAAGCCAACACCTTGAAACTGCTGATATACAACAGGCACTTTTGATTGTTAAGGGCAATAGAAATACTTCTGCAAAGCACCTTGAATCTGCTGATATACGACAGGCAGGTTTGATTGTTAAGAGCAATAGAAATACTTCTGGAAAACAGCTTGAAACTCTGGTAATTCAACAGAACAATTTGCTGGATAAAAGTAATCGAAAGGCTGCAGCAAGATAGCTTTAAACTGCTGATATTTGACAGGCCTGCTTGTTTTCTAATAGGATTCTAACCGCTGCAGGATAGAAGAAAATCACAAGTGAAACAGTATATTCGGAGAAATGTTGTTCAAACGTACCATTGCATTGACAAATGTTAGGCAAGACCTACCAAAAATATTCAATGGTTTATGGAAGCTTTTTCTTACGATTCCCACAAAGATTGCAAAAATGGTCCTAAAGTAGAAATTGGGGAGTCTTTTATTGTAGAATGCACCAGCTACAAAACATCAGATTATTTTTTTATTCATTCAAATTTATAATTAAAATGTATACTTTGGAAAATATTAACGTCAGATTATAATTTAAAACAACTTTTCTCTTGAACTGGTTTGGAGGATCAATATGCAACATTATTATAACATATACAGAACTCCGTCTTAACATTTTTACTCAATAGTCTTAAAATTTTTATATACAAAATTTTGGAAATGAATGCTAACAAATTATTTTCAATATATTTAGTTTTAAACTTATAGAGCAAAATTATCATAAAATTTTTGATAAATCATTCAAAACAATTCAATAAAAAAAATATTCATTCTTTTGAAAATGTTATTAGTTTCATTTTTTTTTAATTCTAGATTTTAAAGAATATTTCTGATTTAAAAAATAATCATGATCTTAAAATATAGACTTTTTTCTCTTGTGGAGAGCACATTCTATGATATTATATAGATATATGTAGAAAAAGTGACGGAGAGGGAAAGGAGGGAGATTTTATTTTGAATTAACAATATATTTTCTTGAATTCAATATTCTTTTTTTTTCACCTAACTAATAAAAAACAAATTAAGCGTAAAATACTATTTTTAGATATCAATATGAAATCAAATAGATTATTTTTGATAAAGTAATATTTTTTTGATTTAACAAAGAATATTTATTCATTACTTTGATTAATAGAATACACAGACAATATATTTATTCTATTAAATAGTTGAATATCCATTCTATATAATTATTTCGTAATTATAATTCTTACAAAATTTGCTCTAACCATCTCATTCTGAAAAGAGGAGACCTCAACTGACCTTCTTGAGAAATATGTACCCTTCTATGTTTGTATTGGCATCAGATTGATTACGAAGGCAATGAATGGACATATTATTGAATTTCAATACAAAAAATAAAACTCAACATGAAGTAAATTCCCCCGAGCAACGCAAAGTATCCTTGCTTATATATATATATATATATATATATATATATATATATATGTGTGTGTGTGTGTGTGTGTGTGTGTTTCAAACTATGAAGTATCTAGACCCTGACTATTGAAAATCGCTTCCTAAACGTAACTTGACATGAGGGTAGACATTGTTTGAAATGACCTTCCAGGTTACTACAGTTCACCACATGGAGGCAAATTTATATTTTCGACCAAACAGAAAGAAACACTGTCATTATATTGGAATAAGTTGCTCACGTGTAAAAACTAAAAAAAAATATCAATTTTTGCCTCACAAGAAAAGATGCAATTTTTCCCCTGATGCTTAATCAACAATTTTGATCTTTTGTCAGAATAGTCTGTGCTATTTATCCCTTCAACATTAATAGATACTAGACTTTACTCAATGACATTTGAATCATCAGTGTTTTTCCCTCGAGAAAAGCGAAGAAAACCTCGCTATTTTTTTAAAAATTGTACAGAAAACGTTTTCTTTCTTTCTTTCTTTCTTTCTTTCGATATTTCTTTCTTTCAAACTTTCATTTTTTTTTCTTTTCATATTATTTTTCTTTCTTTTTATAATTTTTTTTTTCTTTCCGTTTTTCTTTATTTTTTAAACATATTTTGTTTCTTTTCACTGTCTTTCTTAATTTTGTTTAGTTCTCACTTTCTTTCGTACTTTCTACCCTTTTTTTTCTTTCTTTTTTTCACCACTTTTTTTTCTTTCTTTCCAACGACCTCTTTCTTTTCTTTTGTTTCTTTTCGCTTCTTTGTCACCTTTTCTTGCTTTTTCTCTATCGCTTGTTTTTTACTTTTATTTTTCTTTCTTTTCAAACGTATCTTCTTTCTTTCCTCATTTTTCTTTCTTTCTGTTTTTTTATAGTCTTTTTTTTTTTCTTTCGTCTTTTCTTTTTTTATTTTTCATTATTTCTCTTATTCTTTCTTCTTTTACTTTCTTTTTTCTCCGATTTTGTCTCGTTCAACTTTCTGTTTCTTCCTTTCTGTCTTACTTTTTTTTTGTTTTTGTGGGAGTTGTTTCTTTTTTTTTTTTCGGTGTCTCTCACTGTTTTTTTTCCTTTCTTTTTTTTTTTTGTCCTTCTTGATTTTTCTTTCTTTCTTTGGGTCTTTTTTCATTTTCTTTTCTTTGGTTTCATTCAACAGTTTTTGTTTCTTTTCGCCCTTTTATTTCTTTTTCGTTTCTTTTTGTTTTCTTTCTTACGTTTCATTCCTTTTTCTCTTTCTTTCTTTTTTCTTTTTCTTCCTTTCTCTCAACTCTTCTTTTTTTTCTTTAAGTTTTCTCTCTTTTTTGTTTCATTCAACATTTTCTTTTTTCTTTTTATCTCTTTCTCTCAATCTTTCTTTCTTTCTTATTCTTTTTTTCTTTCTTTTTTGTTTCGTTCAACGTTCTTTTTTCTTTTCCGTTTTTCCTTTTTTTGGTTGTTGTTGTGGTTGTAGTTATTTCTGCTTTCTTCCTTACTTTTTGATTTTTAACCTCTTTCGTTTATTTTTCTGTGTTTTTTTTTCTTTCTCTCGATCTATATTTTCTTAGCTGTTCACTCCCTCTCTTTATTATTTTATTTCGTTCAGCTTTCTTTTTTCTTTTTTTCTCTCTTTTGTGCAACTTCCCACCTTCTTTATTACAGCTTTTTTTCTTTTCTTTGTTTGTTTGTTTGTTTGTTTCTTTCTTTCTTTTTCATTTCGTTCAACTTTATTTTACTTTCCTTCTGTGAATATATTTTTTCTTTTTCTGTTTTTTTTTTCATTTTTTTCTAACCTTTTATTTTATTCTTTCTTTTTTCTTCTTTTCTACATTTATTTTTCTTTCTTTCTTTGAGACTTCTTTTCAAATTTTTAAAAAATCAGATTCTTCATCTATGTGTTATTATCATCCTTTTATCATGGCTTACTGAATCCCCTACAGCTGCTTAAGACTCACCCCAAAAGCGGGTATCTTGGTTTCATACTAAACTGCAAAGGATTGTGCATTCTTTTAAATGTGAAGAACTCTTTCCTTATCATTACTCTCAGGTCGATATTGACCAAGAAGGATTGAATCTATTTGTATCCAATCTACGGATTAAGTTGATATTATACGTTTAAAAGTCATTCATTTAAATAGGAATACTTGAGCCCATGAAAACTTATAAAACGTACTTGTATTTAATGAGAATTATTATTATATAGCCGCGGGTAAAATCTTTGGAAAGAGCTAAAGAAAAATGTAAATGTAACAGTCTACTGAATGCAATCCCCTCACTCACTTGTACGCATATAACAACTCTGGAAGGGTTGACATGCCATTAAAATCAATCATTCAATCAACATAGATTGTCAATATAAATGTACGATCATTGCAATTTCATGAAGGTTGATATGAAACTGATAACGAATGTAAAGTTGTTAAGTAAGCGACCGTTTTTCAGGGTGACTCGAAAGCTCCCTTTTCAAAAGCTACTACACCGAGATGTAGGAGAGGGCGCTACTCTTTTCCTTAGATTTTTCTACTTTACCCTTGATCCTTACCTTATAATGCTGAGTGTTAAGCAAGGTGGCTTAAAGTACCATTTTTAAGTATTTGGTATGACTCGACCTAGGATTGACCCCCGGTCTCCTGGGCCATTGGTGAACACTCTATCTGCTAGGCCAATGAATTTTCCTCATAACACTAAAACGCTGACATGCTTAAAGTCAATCAATCCTATAAGTTGCTATTTCCGTGTAGTAGCTCTTGAAAAAGGAGCCTTAGGGTGGCCCTCGACTACGGTAGCCAAATTTACTTACTAGTTAATGGTATTATATATTCTTACTATCAAAGCTAATTTGTGGAATGTAGCTATTATGGTCATATCATCCCTGTAAGCTCTTCTCGGCAGTTATCTCTGTCCGGATCTGATGACGGGACTTCTATGTTCCAACTCTTTAGTATTTATTGACAAGCTCATCTTTAACGTGAATAAAGTAGCCGAGATGGTGCAGCCTATTATGATGCCCGTCTCTAGATTATCATATTTACCACCCCCGGCGCTCGGGCAGGATATGACACAAGGTCAATTTTGAAGCGGAGTTTAACAGTTTTGAATTTATAGTTTTCCTTCTGCTAGACTAGTTGCCTTAACAAGGCTGAAGAATTCAGTCTGTCCTACTATTTACCCATAGCTGGAGGGAGAATAATTGGATTCATACCTTTCCCAAGGGTATTAGTGCTTCGTGAAATGCAGTCAATCTTGTTCAGGATTTGAACTCGTGTCGTCATGTCCATTTCCTACGACGATAACCATTACACCACGGTTACCTCTCTAGATTATGGCCTGCTGAGATTGATTCCTTCGAAACTGTTCACATTTTGATGGTGTAGTAATAAGGTAGAATCTATTTGGTCATTGTGTTGGGGACATGGTAGAATTTAATGGTTTCTTCCACTAGCTTATGGGTAATGGATTCATAAGCATTTTTGCGGTTCAACCATGATATTGCTAAATCACCCTTGTTTGGTTTTGTCTCTCATGTGTGCTGCAATACGTCCTGCAATACCAGTGACCACTTTTTTGTACCGAAGTATCAACATCGACACGCGGCTAACGAAAGCATGGACAGCTATCGATAAGCTATCGATCATATGGAAATCAGACCTGACCAATAAAATGAAACGCAGTTTCTTCCAAGCAGCGATTATATCGATACTGCTATATGGATGCACTACTTGGACGCTAACTAAGCGGCTGGAGAAGAAGCTTGACGGCAATTACACAAGAATACTGCGGGCAATATTGAAGAATTCCTGGAGGCAACAGCCCACAAAGCTCCAACGGCCACCTACCTCCCATCACGAAAACTATCCAAGTTAGACGAACCAGATATGCAGGACACTGCTGGAGAAGCTGGGACGAGCTCATAAGTGATGTACTCCTATGGACCCCGACATACGGCCGAGCAAAAGCAGGACGACCAGCTCGAACATACCTACAGCAGCTATGTGAGTACAAAGGCTGTAGCCCTGAAGACCTGCCAGAGGCGATGAACGATAGGGAGATGTGGCGAGAGAGGGTCAGGGATATCCGTGCTGGATATCAGACATTTGTTTAAACACAAGTAAATGATTAAACAGTTCTATTTCAGAAAGTTCAAAAGAGCATAAGTCATTTGTTTTCACTCACTTTAAATATAAAACAGTTTTATTTGGCCCTATCAGATGCTATTCGTCTGGGACATTGCGTACCAAGGAGCGATGGCAATGAAGGAATACTTCGCATTCCCCAAAGCTGTTGCATTATTGAGGCCTCACATCGGATTGTTAAATATCATGTCCAGGACACTTGTTGGGGAAGTCTTACCCTTCAGCAGAGATACTGTCGGTGTATTCTATTGCCCCAGCCGTATGGGCTTTGTGTTGGTAAGAATAGAGTATGCTACACTTGCATCTTCTGTTTTATCTAACTGATGTGCTTAGGCAGCACTTAATGAATAATTTGTTCAGCTGTTTCTGGGTCATTAAAATAATAGAGCGATCCCCGCTTTAAGCACCAAGCTTCTGAAATTAGTCGGTCAGTTTACATAAATTATCAGCAATATCTTTTCAATTGAAGGTTTGAATGTTTCTTTGTTTTAATGGCATATCAATCTTTGTAGGTTATTTAATGCCGAAGCCATTCTCCTAGAAGAACAGTAGTGGTACTATTTAACCTATAGCTGAGAGGATAAGAGGGTTCATACCTTTCCCAAGGTATTTGCCCGAAAGTGAACGTAATAGCGCGACTGGAGTACGAACTCGCATACTACGATTCTGCAGTCCATCGCTTTAACCATTACTCCACGAGGACACCCCCCTTTTCAATTGAAAGTGATATAAATAATATGCATAAAAAATGGCTTGAACCCTTTTTGACAGGCTGTCGATTATGAAAAATATCTGATCTCTCTAAAAAAAAAATAAACCAAGAAGTCTTTAATTCGGTGGTTATCTCGTTTCTATTAAATGGTTGTACCACCTAGACTCAAACGAAACGCTTGGAGGAAAAGCTAGATGAAATCTACACAAGAACGCTATATACTGCTTTGAAAAAATTTTGGAAACGAGAACTGACAATACAGCAGCTGTACAACGGCTTACCTCTCATCTCATTAGCCATCCTTCGGAAAGAACCAAGACATGCTGTGCACTGTTGGCGGAGAAAAGAAACTCATAAATTATGTTCTCTTATGAACTCCTTTACATGAACACAGCAGTTTTCGGCGAGTAGCAAACCCTGTATAGATACTTGATATCGTCTAGAGGACCTTACGGTTGCTATGGGTGATAAGAAACGATGGTGAAAGAAAAAGAGGGTTAAGAGTATCTGATCCATCAGCATGACTTGCTTATGATTTGGGGATAATGTCATTACCATTAACCTATAGTGCCCGAGCAGCATCTTATTGTAATAGCTTTGGGCAATGATTGTATGCAATTTAAATGTAAAAAGAGGGATACATGCATAGTATACGTTGTACACCAACAGAAGGACTAAAACTACAGACTTCGGCCTTGTGCTATATCTTAGCAAAACAGCTTAGTCTATTAGTGAAAGTGCCAAATAACTTACTTGTATTATCGAAATAATTGTACCTACAGAAAACGAGACTTTAGAAAAGATGTTTCGCTGACAATATACAGAAAAGAAACTTAAGCAACACAAAATATATAGAAGTGAAAAAGAAATCACCAATTTATTTCCAGCTACTGCTGATGGTGAAACAATTAAGACATTTTTCAAGATGACTTATTGAAAAGAATTTGAAGAATTGACATTCAATCAAATCAAGGAGATTATTCAAAAGAATATTAGATGCAAAATCAAGTTGATCATTGCAGAACGAACAAAATTTATGGCATTAAAACGAGAACAAGAACTGATTACAAACTTTCTGTATCGACTTTGAGACGCCAGCAGACTTCGTGATTTTGATCGTTCAGGAAAAAAAGAAAAATTAATTCTACCACGACTTATAGAAAGTATGTCCTATATTTCTGCTATACGTAAGACATGGGAACGTTTGTAATTCAATGAAATATTGTTAAATTCATATGTTGATATAATTCCAACATGATTTGATATACCAAAAAGGTCACTGAACTACAGACTCGAAAAGATTGCTTTGTAGCATAATAACACTAATTGTTCCTGCAGTTTCAGTGTCAACTGTTCTCAAGTGGCCATCCATCAGAGCTTAAAGAATTTACTAAGCTTTGCTTAATCTGGTATGCAGGCTTATGGTTGTATTTACCCAACCCCTTGGACACAGGATCACTTCGTCCATTTTCAACGATAATAACCACTGCACTTATCGGACTTACAATTCTCTAGTGACTGCTTTAAACTTACGACTGCTAGAGACTTCAGAAAAAAAATTATTTACAGGACCTCTCTTCCATTGAGAGGATGAGACTCAGGGGTCGTTTGAAAAGCCAAGTTTAACAGGTTTGAATTCAGAGTCTTCGTTCCCCTAGAACACATAAGAGTTAATGAGCCTAGTCTGGCCAACTATTTATCCATAGATTGAGAGAGAAAAGTTGAATGTTTACTTTTCCCTGGGATATTTGAACTCGGTGAAATGCTAACAGTTTCGTCCAGGATATAAACTTGAGTGGCCTTTCCCCTTTTTCAAAGAGGATAACAGTTACATCGAGTACGTGTTACCTATAGAGCCTAAAGTTCCTTAGTGACTGCTTTACACTAAGTAAGAGTAAAGTTGGCGACCGTAGTCGAGGGCGACCAGAAGGCTCCCTTTTCAATAATAACTACACTGAAGTGTAGGGGAGGGCGCTACTCCTTTCCCTGGATTGCTCCACTTTACCCTTGATACCTACCTTATATTACTGAGTTTCAAGCAAGGAGGTAACATGCATTATTTTTAAAGTCTTTGGTATGACGTGACTTGTGATATAACCCCGGTTTCCCTGACCACTGACGAACACTCTACCCACTAAGAAAATGTACATTAACGAAAAAAAATGTATGTATTTACCCAACCCCTCCACTATGGACAGCTTCTGATACAAAGTCAGTTTTTAAGTGGTGTTGTTGCATATTGACCTTTGACAGAACCATTATGTTCCTGCTGTGTAAATAGGAAGATAGTGGCTGTAAGCAGATTACGTGGTTTATAGACAGAAGTTGGTCATATGAGTTGATAACTGGAAATGTATTGGCGTTGTGAAATGATATATGCAGACAAGCACAGCAGTAACGGTCAGTCTAGTCGTCAGCAGTCAAATGAAGTTCGAGCATTCAAGAGGTCGTGGGGAGCGCCAGTGAGTAGACGGCGAGGTCCCAGAGAGTAGCATTCTCCCCACTCCGACCGAGAAGCAGAAGAAGTGCTAAGTAGAGCCATGAGTATGGAAACCCGACGTGGTTAATAAGTTAAATGTCAATATAGCAGTCCTCTCTCTCCGTCTCCCTCTCTCTCTCTCTCTCTCTCAAAATCCAATAGTGTTTTGACCCTTTTGAGGAAGAAAATTGGGCGAGTTATATTTTCGTGGAGATGCCCGTGGTGTAATGGTTATCGTCGTAGGAAATGGACACGGCGACACGAGTTCAAATCCTGGACGAAACTGATTGCAATATCACATAGCTCTAATAGCCTTGGGAAAGGTAGAAATCCAATAATTCTCTCTCCAGCTATGGGTAAATAGTAGGGCAGACTAGGTTCTTAAGCTTTGGTGAAGCAACTAGTCTAGGAGAAGGAAAACTCTGAATTCAAACCTGTTAAAGAAAGCTTAAAAAATTGACCTTGTGTCATATCCTGCCCGAGTTGAGGGGTTTTGAATCCATAGTATTACTATTGTATAGCCACATGCAACAACACAATACATATATAAATATATGCAGAAAAATGGAGGTGCCCGTGGTGTAATTAATATCGTCGTAGTAAATGAACACGGCGACACGAGTTCAAATCCTAGACGAGACTGATTGCATTTCACATAGCACTAATACCCTTGGGAAAGGTATGAATCCAATTATTCTCCCTCCAGCTATGGGTAAATAGTAGGACAGACTATGTTCTTCAGTCTTGGTTAGGCAACTAGTCTAGGAGAAGGAAAACTCTGAATTCAAACCTATTAAACTCCGCTTAAAAATTGACCTTGTGTCATATCCTGCCCGAGCGGAGGGGTTGGGTAAATAGGATAAATATATGCAGAAACATAGTCAACAATAATGACGACTTCAGTGAACGAATGAATACACTTCTTTATAGAAATATAATCTCTCACACTTTATTCTCGAAAGGGTTGATGTTGGTTATGTATGAGAGGTGAGTTGGAGACGGGGACGGACTGATACATTTTGACCAAAAGTTCTTCTGACCATAGCAGCACTTCTTTCGCATTCTGGTGGGTCACTGAGGGCCCAAGCCCTCTGTCTGGAGCTAGTTCTCACTCCGTAGTCATCCCTCTCCAACTGCGACAGGAACTCTAATTCGAACTGACCCAAGCCGTCTGTGGCGCCTGGTTATATAATTGTCTGACGGCCACCTGCTTCCTGTGGGCGTACGCATCTGCACCGAATTCAACCACGTCCACAGGTCAAAGTGATATTCCGAAATCTTCGACCAGATGCACCTGTTTCGCTGTTACACAGGTGTATCTCTTGATCGACGGCTCGGTCGAGGGTCATTAAGTTACATTACTTCTTCAAATTTACCCATAGCTGAAGGGGTATGAACGCTATATGAAATGCAAATAGCGTCGTCCAAGTTTTGAACTTGGGTCGCCGAGGCCATTTTCAACGACAATAACAGTTAAGCCACTTGCGCCCCCTATATGTAGCTAATGGTATTTACTGGGTACCTTTCGATCATCTACAGTCAAACATTATGTTGGTACATTTGGTATTTACTAAAGAACTAATAGAATTATTTTAGACATATTTAAGGGTTATGGTCAGTATTATATCATCTAACAATCCTTACGTAAAAAGTAAAGTCAGCTGTTCCTGAGTTTCTGTTTGACACTTCTTGCTGCTTTAGAGTTCTCGAAAATATATAGGTAACGATATATAGATACACTAGACAAAAAGGTAAATAAATTCGCCCACTGTCGTTGAAATGCACATAATTACAAAGAAATAAAAAAGGAAAGCCCAAAAGAAATAAATAATCGACGTAAATCTGCTCCAAAAATAAAATTATAAATTAAGAAAAAGCATACAATAGAAATGTAAAGTGAATGGAAGAATAAAATAAATAAATAAAAGGCAATAAGCGAAAGAAAACTTCTCTCATCTACCAAAGAGAGAAGTATGTCGGCACCATTGACTTCTTATCATGATCGGATTAAGCGCTATCATGTTTCTGCAGAGTGAACGCTGCCGTTCTTCTTTGACCTGAAGAAATCCTCGATTCCCGAATGAGTTTTCAGAGAATCAGGCAAAGAAATTAGATTCTGGTGCTCTACTTGCCATTCCACCTTTATTCGTTATAGATTTTCATTTCCCACTTCCTTTTCTTTCCTTTTCTCTCCAATTCTCGCCATTCTAAAACGCGCACAAAGGAATACAATAATAATAAAGATGACGATTGCGAACTGCTAACAGCTAATGAAATCTGCCCGTGCACTCATTCTATCACTTTGACGGAGAGGAGCTTATCAGTCTTTTTTTTTTAAGTTGATTTTCGGATTTGATGTTCAGTTGAGAAAGTGCAGTTATCCCCCCTGATAATTAAACCAACTCTATCTTCCACTTTTCATTTGTTTTGCTTTCTTTTTTTGTTTCGTTGAATTGAAATAAGGGAAAGAGTACGGTCTAGTGCTTATAGACTATTTTGAATATTGCATCTGTTCGATACAATGATAAAAAGGTGGGTCATATAAACCTTTTTTTATTATGAGTTTGATATTGACAATTTCTGAAATCGTGGCATGTTTATAATAAAATGATAATAAATAATAATCATCATCATCAACATGTCACACTGCTTGCACGTATTTTCCTGACTTTCGCGCTATTCGTCTTTATCATCCATCGCCTTCAGCAAGTCTTCTTGACTACATCCTGTGTCCGTACTGAGTTGTTGTTTATAAGTTTTTGTTGATCTGCCTACACTTGCACCTCCAAGTGAAGGAGTTCATAGGATAACGTTGCTTATGAGTTCGTCCTTACTTCTCCAGCAGTGCCCTGTATGCCTTGTTCGTCTTATTTGGATAACTTTCGGGATAGGAGATAGGTGTCCGTACAGCTGCAGTTTCGTGGGATATTGCTTCTAAAATTTGTTCGTAGGTTTCTTGTGCAATTCCCGTCTAGCTTTTTCTCCATACGCTTAGTTAGCGTCGATGCTGTGCATCCATATAGTAAAATTGACACGAACGCTGCTTGGAAGAAATCGCATTTTTATATTATCAGGTATGCCTGACTTCCATATTATCGATAACCTATCGATAGCATTCCATGCTTTCGCTAGTGGCATATTGATGTCATTACCAATACTCTCATGAATAAATAAAAGTTAGAAATTTTAAATTGGGTAAGAATAAAAAAGAAAATAAAGAAGAAACTGAGTATTACTGTCAGAAAAATTAGATCCGATGAGTAAAGTTCAAATCTAGGACGAAGATGTTTGAATTTCTATTCACATTTATAAAACTTTTGGCAAGTCTTACCCAAGATTTTACAGCTATTGATTGGTTGGGTTTTATGGCATATCAACCATTATAGGTTATTTAACGCCAAATCCATTGTAATGCAAATAGTTCTATTTCAAACAATTCAGTTAAACATAAGTATACAGTTTAATTGTCAAAACATTTCTATTTCAAGCTATCAAGTTTATTCAAACAGTTCTATTTCAGCTAATTCAGTTTAGCATAAGTACAGATTGTTTACACCCAGTTAAATGTAAAAATAGTTCTATATTGAACAATTCAGTTTAGTATAAGTACAGTGTCAATGTCAAAAACAGTTCCATTTCAAATAATTCAGTTTAGGATAAGCACGCAGTTTAGATGTAAATACAGTTTAATTGTCAAAACAATTTCTATTTCAAGCTTTTCAGTTTAGTCAAACAGTTCTTATTCAAACAATTCGGTTTAGCATAAGTATGCAGTTAGTTCTATTCAACCCATAGATAGGACCCTTATCAGGTGTTACAGCGATTAACAAATCGCTTTTGTAAGGAGTCTTAAAAAACGTCCAATGATTTCAAATTCTAGATGAATATTTTACTTTTTCTTTTGCACTATAATATATATATATATTTTTCTCCCACCGAAGCTTAAAAAGCATTGAGAAAAACTAGGCTCTTGAGCTTAGGTAGAATTCCTTGTCTACACGGAAAACACTGAATTCAGTATCTAAAATATGTTGCATGGAAAATCTGTAACGAGCTGCCACTCCATACTTCTGTTATCCTATTTACCAACCCCTCCGCTCGTGCAGGATATGACACAAGGTCAATTTTTAAGCGGAGTTTAACAGGTTTGAATTCAGAGTTTTCCTTCTCCTAGACTAGTCGCCTCACCAAGGCTGAAGAACCTAGTCTGTCCTACTATTTACCCATAGCTGGAGGGAGAATATTTGGATTCATACCTTTCCCAAGGGTATTAGTACTATGTGAAATGCAATCAGTCTCGTCCAGGATTTGAACTCGTATCGCCGAGTCCACATCCTGCGACGATAACCATTACACCACGGGCACCTCCACACTTCTGTTATCAGTTCCTTCGAAACGGTAAGTTGGTTCTACCTAAGATTTCACTACGATAAACAAATCTGTATAGAATTTAATATTTTCCACCTAACTGCAGAGAACTGTTCAGAGTGTCCTATTTAAGAGCATTTTTCAAACGAGATCAGGATATGTTGACCAACAGTTTTTTTTTTAATTTTACAAATGAGCTCTGGCTCGTTTAAAAGGTTACCTAAAATTATTCGATTACATATCATGTATTTAATATATATGAATAAACAGGATTTGACATTAATTAACCTACTAGGTTTGAAATATCATAAAATCGAACAAACTTTAGTAATATACTATCACCCAGTTGTCATGGTGAGTGATTATATTAATTAATGTATTATCTTTGTTGGTTAGGCCGCGAGTTTTTCAGTTAGATGTTAAGTTAGCAAAAATCTTTGAGCGGAAATATAAGTCAAATTGGAAAGTTCAAGTAGGTGTACCCTGACCAGTATACTGTCATTTTACACGAGAAGACCAAATGTAAACAAGATAAATTCATGTTTTGTCACATGTAAATGAAAAACGCGGTAAACATTTTGGGACACATGTGAGATTACGCAGTAACATAGTGGGATTACATCACACTATTGATATCCTGATTTTAGATATATACAAAATTAGCGAATTTTATCAGTTGTCAGTTGGAAGCAGTTAGAAGTTGGAGTTGAGAGAGTTGTCTATCTGTTTATAGACCCTTATGAATTTTCTCTCTCGCGTGCTACCTTATGCAGTCTAAGCATCGAGCAGTGTATGAGGATAACAAAGTGACACTTTCGATAAAAATGATTTGGACATATTACTGTTATACAAATACGTTCCAATAAATGATTGTTAATTGTTGTCGGAGAGTTGCCAACCCCCTGGCCATTTTGTTCCAAAGGATCACCGCGATTTTTAAAATACGTCGTGGGCTCAGAGAGGATAGATAAACAAACTACCTGGAATGACATTTAGTGCTGTTACCAGGATAAGACCAAAGTAAAAGTGACGTGACAACTATAGTACCGCATTTGGCACTGTTAAGACCAATCATTATTATTATTACTATATTCGGAACCACAAATGTTAGGCACAACGGTATTATATTGGGCGCTGGTATCGCCGTTTGTAGTCGTGACCGCTTCATTTTTACAACGGTGCCATGGTAAGATATTCTTACCATACCCAAACGATAGAGTTACACATGGAAACCGTCCCCAGAACAAAGTATCACATTTGGTACCGGCCCAACCGATGGTATTACATATGGTGCCGGACCAAACCAGATTGATAAATTTGGTGCCTTAAGACGCAGGATTAGACCCTGAAACCACTGCATATCTATAAAAAAGATTCGACCTGAAAACCCACGTCCAAGCGATAGTGGTATCATAAGAGCCGTGCCCAAAACCACAATGTTACATTTGGAGCCGTGCCAACAGATTAAGCATATTTTTTGGTAACGGTAACCGGACCAAACCATAGTTGCGTTTTATGAAATGCTTAAGTTTGTGGAATACAAGAAAAGGACAACCGATATTTTTTTCCATCACTAATATTGTAAAAACCCTAGGCCCGAGCCAAAATAGTATAAGAAACCCAGAGTATGTGGAAGATGACCGTTCGTGTGTCGTAAAGAGCGAAAAATCTCGTGATCGGAGAGAGGCGAATCGTCTAGAGATTGAACAATTGAATTGTCCTGAGATCTGACAGAAGCAAATATTTTAGAGATCTGAGAGAAACGAATCGTCAAGAGATTGGAAAGATTCGAATCGTCAAGTGACCAGCGAGAAGTGAATAATCAAGAGAAGCAAATCAACCAGTTCTCCAAAAATCTTAAAATCTTAACTCAAATATATCAGTTTACCTCATGTCTAAAAAGTTAAGCTACTAAGCGCCTGTTTAGTTTTTGAAAAGGCAAAATACTTCGCAAATCTATGTACAGTAATCAATGTTCAGCTTGTATAGAAAGCTTCATAACTATGACTTCTTTGAACATAGATTTATCACCGTCGATTCTCTGAGCATTCGTTTTTAAAATTTGCTGATAAGTGATAAAAATTTGGGAGGTGTTGGTTACATGTGGCAAGAGTGTGAAAGCGCCTTTTGTGTTTGAAATGTGTCGTTGTTTTTAACCATGTTTTCTTTTATTTTTGTGGTTCAATTTTGCAGTATTAATTTTTAACAATGTGTTATATAATTGCGGAAGGATTTTTTTTATATTATAATTTTTCGTGTTGTATATCTTACCTTTCGGTTTAGTTAGGCTGAGAACCTTTCGGCTTAGTGCATGGGTTAGTTAGGTGCACACATTGAGTGCAGGTGTTCAAGCGTGCACGGGAAGGATGTGACAATCACAGATGTCACAATAAAAACCCCAGATAGAAAATAAGACTGGGGATGTGAATGACGTCATATCCGGAAGCGATGGGCTGAGAATTTTGGGATTTGAAAAGGAAAGCAGTTATATGAGATTCGACGCTAGAGGAAGGTAGTCGATTTTTGATCTGGGCGAGGCCAGACCAGGGGTCTACGGGATACCGGCGCGTTGGTTGAGTCAGTGAGTTGAGAGCTGACGATGTACGAACAGTCAGCATAGTAAGAATTTGTGTCTCTCTCTCTCCTCATGTCGGAAAACCTTAAACTCAAAAAGGTAAATAAAAGTTTCGTACCTAAACCAAGGGAGTCGTCATTGTTTCGTATATTTCGTGATTCCCTATGTATATTTCACCTATTCGTATCTTGGTCGTATTTTTTACCTATATATTACATATTTGCACATTATTTACTGATCTTTATTCAGGCTTATACCTATAAACTTTGAAGCTTGAATGAATAACTTGTGTTAAATCTTAACACATACAGTTTTGATATTATTCTAAAGAAAAAGAGATCGTCACCTGTCAACAAGCAGTCGTGGCCTATTTCGAAATATAACACTCTTTAACCTCCATCCACCTGTAAAATAACTGACATCTGTAACGATGTCAGCGATGCTGACATTTTTAAAGACTTATCTTCAACTAGGCCAATAATCAGCTTATGCTGTTTACCAAAATTTTGTAAGCGTAAGGATATGAAACACTATCTGACAGAACTGTTAAAAATGGATTTAGTGTTTAAAATTTGATGTCCAGTCAACTGAAATTAAGCCAAAAATTCTAAGACGATTAGTTTATTATTTTTGAAAACTCAAAGCAGATGATAACCAGACTACTGCTCTGGCGTTTGTATTGCTCTGAATAAAATGTTTCCAACGCATTTCTACAATAAAACTCTTTCCAATGCATTCCGGTAGTCACACGTTTTCCAATATATTCTTAAAGTAAAATTCGTCCAATGTTTTTCGATAGTAAAACCCTTCCCAATGCAATTTTATAATAAATCCCTTCCCAGTGCATTCCAAATGTAGAAGTTTTTTCAATGCATTCCTATAGTAAAACCCTTTCCAATGTATTGCTATAATAAAACCCTTTTCAATATATTTCTATTGTAAAACCCTTCCCAATGCAATTTTATAATAAATCCCTTCCCAGTGCATTCCAAATGTAGAAGTTTTTTCAATGCATTCATATAGTAAAACCCTTTCCAATGTATTTCGATGGTAAAACCCTTTCCAATATATTTCTATTGTAAAACCCTTCCCAATGCAATTTTATAATAAATCCCTTCCCAGTGCATTCCAAATGTAGAAGTTTTTTCAATGCATTCCTTTAGTAAAACCCTTTCCAATGTATTTCGATAGTAAAACCCTTTCCAATGTATTTCGATAGTAAAACCCTTCCTAATGAATTCCTATAGGAAAACACAATCCAATGTTTTTAACCTACAATCGTTGATAAGCCATAATACCAAACCAAACAAAATATTTCTATTTTGACCATATCGTAAAACCCTCTCGAATATATTCCCATATTAAATCCTTTTCCGATTCAATTCTGTAGTAAAATTCTTTCCAATACATTTCTCCAGAAAACTACTTTTCCAATGCATTCCTTGAGTAAAACTTTCCAGTGCCTTCTTATAGTAAAACTGTTTCGTTTGTATTCCTATCGTAGATTATTTATTCGAGAAGGGACATTCAAAATGAATCATGCAGTGAACATTATAAAAGCATAGAGACACCCAGGATTTCTCTCGACGTTCTTAATGATGAGAAAAACGTAAATACATTTGATACAATCCTATAAACTTAATCGAATCTCATAAGCAATCATTAGAAAATCAATACACTTGTAGATTATGACCTGAAGGCATATCTCGATAGATTAATATGTAATTCCGCGCATTTTTATTACCCCACGAAAAGATAGCCATCATTGTCCATTTTGGTGCCATTGACCCGCTCTATCCGTTCGGGAAAAAAGCTGTCTGTTCTCTTCTTCAGAGACTCTTGTAGGATAAAAGGGAAGTATGAAAAAACTTTGATTTTTTTACGTTTATTCATTTATTTATCTATTTATTTTTAGACCTTGTATTTTGGTGATTAAATATATATCTAAAGAAAAGTCGATCTTTCAGAGCTGTGTGATGAGAAATTTTGATAAAAATGGACGGTATAGACTTGTGTAAAGAGAAATAAATAATGGACAATAAGAAATAAAAGAAGCGGATGTTATCTAAAAAAAAAAAAAAAAAAAAACGTGAGCAGCAAATGGAACTGAAAAGAAAACTTTAAATATCAATTTTATCTGTAAAAAAACAACAAAAAATAATTTAAAAAATACTTAAATGGCTTTATAAAATTATAACTGGAAGAGGAAAAAGAAGAATTGTGTCACATCGAGGTCGAGAGAATATTTAGTCGGGTCTCCATGTTTCAATATTAACATTAGTATGCCAATGTTACTCGAAAACGAGATGAACGGAAGGAATGACAATATCAACTCATTTACCCATATAGAAACAATTAATTCATATTTGCTGTCTAAATTTCTGAGACGAAGAGTGATGATTTTATCATTAAGGGCTTTCGGACCATTTTCTTCATCTTTATTGTTATTTCCACAACATTTCGGTCGATATGTCCTCCGGCCTTCTTCAGGTGTTTGTCAAACTCGGGAACCCTCCGTTGTGCAAATAACAATCAAGATGAAGACAATAGTCCTAAAAACATTAATGATAATATTAATTCATAATATGCATAAAAGATGTTTTGACAAAACTATACTAAAATGTCCCAACAGATGTTCTGTGATCAGGTTGGATACGAAACTGAAAAAAAAGTCCTTGATGGACTTGTTCAATGGCTATAGTCGTGTTCACTTTACTGTTAATGGCCGAGATAGATATATGCCTATACTGTTTAAAGGAGAAAGGCTTTATTTTTCAATGAACTTGGACAAACGAAGATGAGATGGATCTGGAATTGCTACATGTGATAGGAAGTGCTCAATAGACACACACCATTCTTCAAAGTAGTCAATTATTTATGGTCTCCCTGCAAAAGGGAAAATAAAGACTAATGCATCAACAACTTAATGGGTCAAAGTTATCAAGGGAATATGTAATAAAATTTAAATAAATGAAAGAATAAAAACAAGTTGAAACTATTTTTTTATGACTTGAATTATCATGACCAGAAAATCCGGCGAACACTTGCACACGACATAGGGGAACACCGGAGAGGTGTTTTGACCTTATTAGGTCTCATCAGTAGTATATACCGTGATTCCCCCTTCTGGAGATCGAACCAATCACCACGGAATGCAAAGCCGAAACTTTACCACAGAATCACCGTGTCCTGGGTAAAGATTTGCGACGTAACTTGCAAGAGACATTCAGGTTAATTGCCTGCGCATTTGCCATGACTGGTTGATTTGGTGTCAATGGTGTGCGATGTGGATAGTTGGCTCAGTGGCAGAGTTTCGGTTCTGCATTCTGCGCTCACTGGTTCGATCTCCGGTGGTGGATATTACGGTATACACTGCTGATGAGACCTAATGATGTCGAAACAGCTGTCCAGTGTTTTCATATGTCGCGCGCAAGTGTTCACCGGATTTTCTGGTCGTGGCAATTCAATTCACAATGTAATTCCTCTACTTGAAAATGAATATCAAGTTTTTTTTTGTTAAATCCTGTACTAATTATTTAATGGCATCTGAAAATTTAGGAAGTAAATCATATTTTGTAATATTTATGGAATCAGAGAAGCTAAATTTGGTTATGTTACGTTTTATTGCATATCAAGGCTTGTAAGTGGTTTAAGGCCAAATCCTTTTCATACTTATATTGTTGTTTGGTTTGGTTTCTTTGTTTTATGGCATATCAACATTTATAGGTTATTTAATGTCAAAGCTATTCTCCTAAAAGAACAGTAGTGGTACTATTTAACCCATAGCTGGGAGGATGCAGGGGTTCATACCTTTCCCTTTGGGTATTGCCCAAAAGTGAATGTAATAGCGCGACTGGAGTACGAACTCGCTTACTACAATTCCGCAGTTCATCGCTGTAACCATTACACCACGAGGACAAGCTCCCTTATATTGTTGTATACCACATACAAATACAAGTGGAAACATAATCAAACATAATTTACGTACTTCAATGAACGAACCAACACACTTCTTTCTAAAAAATATATCTCTCACACTTTATGCTCGAAAGGGTTAATGTTTCTGTGGTGCGTGAGAGATGGGTGGAGAGAAATATACTCAGAGAGAGAGAGAACTTCTTCTTCCATATCTTCTTCCAGAAGCCAGGGGGTGCCATGGCTTGAACCCCCTTACAAGCTCGTCAGAAACGCCTCTGATCGGCTGCGTGTCTCTCAATTGACTGTGATTCTCTTCACTCTGCCTAAATCTGCCTGCATGGTTCTCATCACGTGGTCTACATCCGATTACACACCTGTTGTACCCGAGTGCCCAGATCGTGCTGTCCTGTTTACTAATCACAAAGTGACAGCTTGTCAAAGCACGTGGGGTCACTCGGAACGAACTGAAAATCCACGGCATATGTTATATAAAAATATATCAAATAAATAAGATTTGTAAACACATTTTGTTAATAACGTTTTTAAACAAGCCTAAGTTCATTCAGTTCAACACAGTTAAATGATTCCAAGAATAATTATTATCATTAAAGATTCAATTAAACATCAGTCATTTGTTTGCACACAGTTAAATGATCAAACAGTTCTATTTGAAATAATTCAATTTAGTATAGGCCAATTGTTTACACTCAGTTTAAATTGTAGGGAGATTAAACGGCGTGGTATCCCTTGTCATAGTGTTTGAGGAACGTTCTCATGTCTCAAGTCAATTTTGGTCACGTGATATGGAAAAGTGGGGAATCCGCCTTTTTCTTGAACAGGTCTTCGAGTTGACCAGATGTGGTGGTTCGTTTCCTCCCGGCGAACACATAGAGCCTCCATCCTTTATATTCCTGACCTGAGAAGAGTGGAAGTTCCCACCTTTTTGCTGCATGGACTTTTCTGTTTGTTCCTTGAACATTTATGACTCTTCTATTGCCTAGGATGGGAACAGTAATCCTGTGTCGTGTTGTGTACATTTAAATGTCTTATTATATTAACTGAATTGTTCTGTTTCCTACAGAATATTCTGCGTTAGTTTACTCTCTGTGGGATAACCTCATACATTATATGAAACGAGGTGGTATCCACCTTAAATCTTATAAAATGTTAAACTTCGATTTGACCCATAGATAGGACCCTAATTAGATGCTACTACTCTGGGCCAGAGTGGTTCTGAGACGCATGGCAATGAAGTGGTATTCTACCTTCCCCCAAACTCCTGCATAGCTGGAGCCTCATCATAAGATTATTTCATGTGATAACCTGGACAATCATGGTGGTGTGGGGTCTTGTATTTCTGCAGAGATGCACCCAGTGTATTCTACAGCACAAGCCCACTGGCCCGAGAGAAGTTAAGCAATGTTTGGACAAATCAGTATTAAGAAAGATATCAGCTTCAAAAATTAAGTACGGTAAGCTGTTGGAGGTTTTACAACAGAGTTGGCGCAATTATACAATCATACTATAAAAAAAACTATCAGTAAAAAAGAAGAAAAAACTAAGGAAAATGAAATCAACAAATGTAATTCACTAAAACAGAAGAAATAGAAGCCCAGTCGGCTTAGACTGCAGAATACATCGACTGTATCTCCGTATTGGGATAAGATCTCACACCTCAACGAGTGTTTTGATATGACACAAAACAATCTGATAGTGAGACTCCAGTAATTCTGGGGCTTTGGGAAATTTGGTGTACCCCTTCATTGCCATGACTACAGTCCACTCTGTACCGATGTGGTAGCACCTGATAGGGTCCTATCTATGGTTCAAAAGAACTGTTTGGCATTTAAGATGATTGCAAACAAATGACTTTTGGCAAATTAAATTGTTATGAATAGAACTGTTAGATACTTTCATTATGTGTAAACATATGATTGATTTTCAATTGAATTGTTACGGATACATCGCAGTACTTAAAGCAATTTAACTGTATGTAAACGAATGAATTATGATAAATAATTTGTGTTACATAGTAATATTTGTAACCATTTCACCATGTGCAAACAAATAATGATTGATGTTACATTGTTACAGTAAAATTGCTGTACTTGAAATCATTTACAAGAGTACAAAAAATGAGCCAACACTCTTTTTAAAATGTATCAGCAAAATGCGTTTGTCATATTTACCAACCCCTCCGCTCGGGCAGAATATGTCACAAGGTCAATTTTTAAGCGGAGTTTAACAAGTCTGAATTCAGAGTTTTCCCAAGAGTATTAGTGCAATGTGAGATGCAATCAGTCTCGTTCAGGATTTGAACTCATGTCACCATGTCCATTTCCCACCACGGGCACCTCCAAGCAGAATGCGTTTATAGATCATATATATTTAATATATACGTATGTAAAACAGGATTTGGTATCAAATAACTAAATGCCCGTGGTGTAATGGTTATCGTCGTAGGAACGAGTTCAAATCCTGAACGAGACTGATTGCATCGCACAAAGCACTAATACCTTTGGGAAATGTATGAATCCAATTATTCTCCCTCCAGCTATGGGTAAATAGTAGGACAGACTGGGTTCTTCAGCTTTGGCTAGGCAACTAGTCTAGGAGAAGGAAAACTCTGAATTGAAACCTATTAAACTCCGCTTAAAAATTGACCTTGTGTCATAACCTGCCCGAGTGGAGGGGTTGGTAAATAGGATTAAATAACTAATAATGGTTGATATGCCATAAAACCAAACCAAGCCAAACGGAAGAAATCAAGAAAAAAAATTTAAACAAAAAAGAAAAAAAACGAAAGAAAAAGAAAGTTATATGAAAGAAATCAGCAAACACATTTGAAAGGGAAATCCCCTTCTGACACACAGACACACACACAGACAATTCTAAAAAGATTTAAACAAAAAAGAAAAAAAAACGAAAGGAAAAGAAAGCTATATGAAAGAAATCACCAAACACATTTGAAGGGGAAATCCCCATCTAACACACAGACACACACACAGACAATTCTAAAAAAAATTAAACAAAAAAGAAAAAAAACGAAAGAAAAAGAAAGCTATATGAAAGAAATCACCAAACACGTTTGAAGGGGATATCCCCCTCTGACACACAGACAAACACACAGACACTCAAATAGACACACACACACACACACACACACACACACACACACACACACACACACACACACACATAGATAAATAAGAAATTCTAAAAAAAGAGGTGCAGTCAGGAAGACGATGTAACCCTTGGAATAGGCAGAATGAAAAAAAGCTCACCAAGTACACATCGTTAAAAAAAGACATTTTATGAAGGAAAATAGTAAAAAAAGAACTTTGAATAAAATCAATAAAAAAAAGTAAGGGGTAAAAATAATGAAAATCGAAAGAGAAAAGGCCAAGTTAATAAGGCGATGAAAGCCAATTTATCGGAAAATATGCCTGAAGAAAGAAGGCAAAGAAAAAAAGAATGAAAAAAGAGAAAGAAAATTTACATGAATGAAATGTTAAAAAATATCAGTTAAACAAATATAAAGAAGGAAATATTGATAATATAGATAAAAGAAAGAAAATATGAATGAATGAATGAAATAAAAGAAAGAAAATATGAATGAATGAATGAATGAAAGAAAATAAATAGTATATTAATAAAATTGTATTAGAAATTGAATGAATGAAATAAAAGGATTGAAATATAAATGAATGAAATAAAAGAAAGAAAATATGACTAAAAGCATTAAAAGGAAAAGTATATACATAAATGGATTATAGAAAAAGTATATTAATTAATGAAAGAAGAGAAAGAAACTATAAATGAATGAAATAGAAAGAAGAAAATATAAATAAAGGAAATTTTAAAAAAAGAACTGGGATGATATAAAAGAAAGAAAATAATTGAAAAAAATATACATGAAAATTATTGAGGGAATACATAAAAGAATGAAATATGATTAAAAATATATTATGAAAAAATTAAAGGTAAGAATATCAATGGGAGAAATAAAAACAAATATGAATTATTTATATGGAAGAAAAAATATGAATGAAATAAAAGGAAGAACATTTTAATTGATTAAATAAAAAGGATAAAAAATGAATTAGAAAAGATGAAAATATGAATGAATGAAATAAAAGAAAGAAAATCAGAATGAATGAAATAAAAGAAAAAATGTAAATTGATTAAATAAAAAGGACGAGAATGAATGAGAAAGGATGAAAATATGAATGAAATAAAAGAAAAAAATGAATTAATTAAATAAAAGAAAGAATATACGAGTGAATGAAATAAAAGAACGAAAATAAGACTGAATGAATTAAAAGAAAAAATATAAATTGATTAAATAAAAAGAACGAGAATGAAAGAGAAAGAATGAAAAATTTGAATGAATGAAAAAAGAGAAAGAAATACGAATGAAGGGAATAAAAGAAATAATATACGAGTGAATGAAATAAAAGAAAGAAAATATGAATGAATGAAATAAAAGAGAGAAAATATTAATTAATTAAATAAAAAGGATGAGAATCAATGAGAATGGATGAAAATATAAATGAATGAAATAAAAGAAAGAAAATATGAGTGAATGAAGTAAAAGAAAGATAGTATGAATGAATGAAATAAAAGAAATAATATATGAATGAATAAAATAAAATAAATAAAATATGAATGAAAACAATAAAAGAAAGAAAATATGAGTGAATGAAATAAAAGAAAGAAAATATGAGTGAATGAATTAAAAGAAAGAAAATATGAAATCATCATCATCATAATCATGTCATGCCGCTAGCACGGATATCCCTGGCCCTCTCTCGCCACTTCTCCCTATCGTTCATCGCCTCCGGCAGGTCTTCAGAGCTACATCCCGTATCCTCACGTAGCTGCTGGATGTATGTTCGGGCTGGTCGTCCTGCTTTTGCTCGGCCATACGTGGGGATCCATAGGAGTACATTACTTTTGAGCTCGTCTCTGCTTCTCCAGCGAATTAAAAGAAAGAAAATATAAATGACTGAAATAAAAGAAAGAAAATATGAGTGAATGAATTAAAAGAAAGAAAATAGGAATGAATGAACTGAAAGAAAGAAAATATGAATAAATTAAAAAAATGTAAGTAATGAAAGGAAGAAAATAAAAAAATGAAGAAAAGGAAGACAATAGAAATGTTAAAAATATAAGTATTTAAGAAAATGCGCAAAAAAAGAGAAAAAATGAAGTTTGAGATTATCAAAGAAAATATTTAATTTAAAAAAAAAGAATCTTTATCTAATACAAAGGGATAACCCTTATCAGTGCAGAATAATTTACTTCAAAATTCCAAACAACGTCAACAGTTGAGTTGATTAAGGATTCAAAGAAATGATTGAAAAATTTTTTTTTATTCTCAAAACAAGTCACTGCTTTCGGAATTAGTATATTATTGTCTATTATATCCTGTTTTTTCAATAAAACAAGTTAAAAAGCCTGTAGTGATAACGTTGAAATAGACCCAGCATTTAACGTGAAAATCAAATCGAAAAACAGGCTGTCATGTACATCTATTATAAAACTAAATTAATTCTCCAGAGTAAAAAGAGGTATAAGTGTGTGTGTATGTATTTACACACACACACATATATATAGTCATCCACAGACAGATCTGTTTCGTTCTATCAGAACTCCTCAGTGTGGCTAGACAAAATCTTCCCATAGCTGGGATCGAAACCCGGTTGACTCAAACACCAAACCAAAGCTTCTAACCATAAAGCCACGAGGAGATATTAGCTGCGGGGAGTAAATTTTAAACGGTTTTGAATCACAATTACTATTGTTTACATACATCCGTTCAACGGTTGCCAAGACCTGAATTTATCTACGAAGAGGCTTGCAATAGACGCTAATATATATATATATATATATATTTATATGTATATATATATATATATATATATATATATATATATATATATATATATATATATATATATATATACACACACACACATATATATATATATATACATATATATATATATATATATATAATGATAATAAGTAAATATATATATCATATATATATATATATATATATATATATATATATATATATATATATATATATTTAATCCATGGAAAATGTTGTTCTGCAACCTAAGGATTCTTGAAGTTTATAACAGCATTCATCAGGCAGTTAAGAAGATGGAATGAAATAGAAAATCGAAAATGCGACAAAATACAGACAAAAATCGAACATGAGACAAAATGCTGACAAAAAGCCGTTAAGATTTCGTTTATGTGTGGTTGTAAGTATGTGTGTGTATATATGGGTGTGGGTGTATGTGTGTGCGTATGGATGCGTGTTTTTGTTGGATGGGTTTCGATCCCAGCTTCGAGCGTCCTGCGTGTCTAGCCACACTGAAGAGTTCTGATAGAACGAAACAGTCTGTCTGTGGATGACAATATATACGCTCCCCCATGGGGGTTGAGCACTCTGGTGAAGGAATTGTCGGCCGCCGCTAGCGTAATGCAAAGCTCTTCGTAAGAATTGAGCACTCTGGTAGCCGATAGGGTATTAAAAAAAAATGTAAACAAAGGCTGCTGCTGCTGTTGCTAAAATAAATACCTTAAAATTCCCTAAGCCAACGTGGTCTGCTTTGTGGCCGAGAGGTCTGAAACTTAGTCTAACGTAATGTTGGACGGGTTTCGATCCCGGCTTCGAGCGTCCTGCGTGTCTAGCTAAACTGAAGAGTTCTGAGAGAACGAAACAGTCTGTCTGTGGATGACAATATATATATATATATATATATATATGTTGGGGAGGGAGTCCCAGTAGTGCTGTGGCTGAACTGTAAATTCTAATTAAGTGAATTTGAACCCCAGTCATGCTATTTCGTTTACTTTTGAACTAATCCCCTTAGTAAAAGCATGTACCCCTTGATCCCCCAAGCTATGGTTTAGATAGTATCACTACAGTTCTTCAACCAGGATGACTTTGGTATTGAATAACACACGAAGGTTGATATACCATTAAATAAAAAAACAGACAAACAACATACACACAGTGTTTATATATATATAGAGACAGAGTGGGAGGGGGTCTCTGTAGCGAAGTAGTGAGAATGCAGGACTGCAACATTGTAGTGTGGTCGAACTCTAGTTACATTATTACGTTCACTTTTGGAATAATACAACGGTATTATCATCCAACGAATCACAAACAGCCTCGTGCAGGATCTGAACCCGGGTCGCTGATTCTATTCCTTACGATGACATCCATTACGCTAAGTTCGCTCCCAACAAGTAGAAGTAATGTTAGCATGTTTATATTAGTACTAGCTATGGTCATCACTGGAGTCCGAGTAACTACAAGTATTCCTCGTTCTCCAGGACTCTCCTCAGTATTCAAACGGAACTCAACTGTACTATGGTCTGTAGGGTCTCCCACCTTGCACAAACATCTAAATCTTCTACTCTCTTTTTCATGTTCTTCAGGATTGTTTCTAGTGTTCCAACTAGTATTGGTATGACTGTCAAGAACTACTATTTTTGTTTAATACTCTGAAGAGTTCCAGGTATTTAAAAAATATTTTACCTATAATTTACGCTGTGATTCGCTTGAAAAGTTTGTTGCTATATATATATATATATACTCCCCTACTCCCGTAGGATCGAGTTCTCTAGCGAAGATGTAATCGTGTTGCCATTAGCGACTTTGCAAGTCTCTTCGTATTTGAATTGAGATCTCGGCGGCCGTTGAACGGATGTATGTAAACAATAGTAATTGTGATTCATAGCCGTTTAAAATGTACTTCGTAGCTAATATCTCCTCGTGGCTAAATGGTTAGAAGCTTTGGCTTGGCGTTTGAGTCAACCGGGTTTCGATCCCAACTACGGCGAGATACTGTCTAGTCACACTGATGAGTTCTGATAGAACGAAACAGATCTGTCTGTTGATGACTATATATATATATATTTATATTCTCTTAACTAAAACTAGGTTTAGTCAACTGGGGTGGATTAGATAACAGTGGATAGATAGCCCTAACGGATAGCTTTTTATTAGTATTGATATAGATATGTATGCGTGCTAGTATTCTGTTGAAGAGAGGAAATAATGGATTCTTTCTATAGAATATTCTGTATCACCCCTCTCTGTTTCCCTTCCCGTTCCTCAATGTTATTTTCAACCCCTGTGATGTTTGACTATTTTCCCACCGACCTATAATTTTCCCCAACTTAACAATTGTCAGTTGTTTTAAGTTACACGTACATAAAATTCTATCCGCGTATTTTTATTTCTCTCAACTCTCAACTATTTTAAACATTTCCTTGCCATCATCCTTTTGTTGTTTCTCTGTAATTGAGGGCATTTTTTTTTTCTTTTTTTTTTTTTTTACAATTCTTCCTTTGCAATTGTTTGAACTGATTCAACCAATCAAAGTTGTGTTTTCTATTTTTAAATCTCACCTCGTTAAACTATCTGAAATTTTTGTTTATTTTGTAAGTTTTTCAGAATTTTCTTTTTTTTTTTTTTTTTGGCATCTAGAGTAATTTTAAATCTACAGAAGATGCAATCGTCTTTTTTGACTGACTGTATTTTTTTAACTTCTTCGGAGCTCTGATAACAGTAGTCATAGACAACCAGGTCTGCAAAGATAGTTTAGTCAGAGTATCATATTTTATGAGTTTAATATTAAATAAAGATCATAGTAAACCAGGACAGATAAGGAAAATACTTATGAAAACTAGCAATTGAATGCAATACAGTCAAATTTTTGGGTATATAGTCTCTTATGCATCACTGGCAAAAATTAATAGCCAATCTTGTTGATTATGTTGATTGTGTTTTGTTATTTTGTTTAATAGCATATCAACTCTTGTGGGTTATTTAAAGTCAAATCCTGTTCACACACACTCACACACACACACACACACACACACACACACATATATATATATATATATACACACACACACACATATATATATATATATATGTGTGTGTGTGTGTGTGTGTGTGTGTGTGTGTGTGTGAGATAACAGTTTTTAAGTTTTTATTCTATTGAGTTGGACCTCATATATTTGCACACAGTTAAATTGTTTCAAGAATTGCTATTTAGCACAAATGATACAATTGAAAATTGATCATTTCTTTACACATAGTTAAATAGTTTCAGTATTGCTATTTAATAGAAATAATTATGTTTGTTAATAATTTTTTTCGCACAGTTAATTTGTGTCAAGGATTGCTATCTAACACTAATAATTCGTTTTTTATTTTAATCCTTTGTTTTCATATAGTTAAATAATCTCAAAATCTGTTGTGTAACAAATATTTATTGAATGGTTCCAAGGACAGCAATCCAATACGTATAATTCTATTTCATATTTATCATTTGTTGGCATACAGCAAAAAGGTTTCAAATAGAACTATCTAATACCAATAATCCAATCCAGTATTACCTAATCATTGCTATCTTACTGCAAGTGACCTATAGTCATCATTTCTTGCACCTGTAAGATAAAATAGGTTTAGGCACTTGATTACCATTAGAGCGATTAGAATACGGTCGGGTAAATAAGGGTAAGCCTGACTGACCCCGTAAAGGTCTAAGTTAAGAGTTGGCAGTCACTTAATCATTGGGATACAAACGGGTTTTCACTTTTAGAGAACCTTATTAATAATTGTGACTATCCTGTGAATTTTGAGTTGGAGTTGTTGTATCTACTGATGGGCACTCTTCATTTCATCTGAAAGAATTGGAGACAATTTATATTTTGTCAAGCTGATCGTCTCTCTGTAAACAGAGGCAAT
This sequence comes from Sepioteuthis lessoniana, assembly GCA_963585895.1. Classification (NCBI taxonomy): domain Eukaryota; kingdom Metazoa; phylum Mollusca; class Cephalopoda; order Myopsida; family Loliginidae; genus Sepioteuthis; species Sepioteuthis lessoniana. The sequence continues at coordinate 15,583,439 of OY757931.1, read as the reverse complement.
GTCTGCTCAGACTTAATATTATTTCAATATTGTCTCCAGTACAATATTTTCTTTTCTCAACCTGAATCTTTTCACATTTCTTTTACTTAACACGATATTTTCCTTGACTTAGCTCTGTTGAACAAGAACGAAACAACTTCGCTAGCTTTTCACAGATTTCTTTTTTTCTTTTTTTTTTTTGATTATTAAATTTTCCCCATCATGAATAGAATTGTACGTCTTTTTATTGCTTCAATTAAATTCTGTTCGCCGAAAATATCTTTATATATATATATATTTATATATATATATATATAAAGTAAGTTAAGTTAGCGACCATACTCGAGGGTGACCCGAAGGCTCCCTTTTCGATAGCTACTACACCAAGGTGTAGGGGAGGGCGCTATTCCATTCCCAGGATTGCTCCACTTTACCCTTGAACCGTACCTTATAATGCTGAGTGTTAAGCAAGGTGGTATCAAGTACCATTTTTAAAGTCTTTGGTATGACTCGACCTGGGATTGAACCCAGGTCTCCCGGGCCATTGGCGAACACTCTAACCACTGGGCCAATATCTTTTAGAAAAACAATAATCGGTCACATTAGGATTATACATTTATTTCCATCCTGTTATGGGTACCCATAACAGGATGGAAAGAAAATTTATAATCCCAATGTGACCGATTTTTGTTTTTCTTAAAGAAATTATTGCTCTGTGATTTAAGTTACATTGAGCTCTTTACCAGGATAATTTTAGATGTTCATAGTGGAATGAATTTGTCCTGAGAGAATTATTCCCGACTCCAGTTTATCTGGACTGAATAATATATATATATATATATATATATATATAATTTTTTTTATCTATTATAATTGTTTCCATTGATAAAATCTGGGCAAGAAAAGTCTTCAATCACTAATTTTACCTTTTATTGCGTTTTTATCATCGGAAGAAACGTGGTCAATGATACCGTATCAACTGCAGATAGGTAAGACCCTTCAAAAGAGTGTCATGCGCATGACCCTAAATTGCATCAGGTGAGGAGGTTCATGATACTTATCATATCTATGGATAAAAAAGAACGTTCTGAGAAAATGAATAGCTAATTAGTTAAAAAATAATGTCAAGATACATATAACTTGAATTATGGCATACAACTCGACGTAACATATAAGTAGACCTCAAAATGTTTTCCTCCAAATTCAGTACTAGACCTCTATTTGGAGTATAGTTGACTCTCAGGCATTGTCTAGCAAAGGCAGAATTGAGGCTAAAAGCCACTCGGCTTCGGCTGGGCTACCTTCGGGTGGGCGAGCTGCATTATTGAGACTTTTGTCACCTTTGTATAGCACTGGACCTTGCTGTCTAGTTTAAGCTTTAACCAGGCCTCCGTACCTGGAACCATGTTTGGGTCCATATCAAGCAAGGCTCATTAGGCCCACATTGCACTATTTGGGCCGATGACCAGCAGAGTCCAGCCTCAGCTCGAGTTCGACACTCCCCTCCTCTAAACCCCCACTATAATCGACCTTTGGGTCATTGACCTTGTGTCCTGTCTTGTCTAGTGAGAGGCAGGAGACACTTAGAGCCCTCAGAATCACAGTAAGCTGCTGGTAGGCTACAACCTCTATGTATGAATAAGTAATTGTCGTTGACGCGACAGTCAGGAATTTGAATCAGATAACGACTTACCTTATCAACACCATAAATGAGCTTGTCCTTATTTAGTGTGCGGAACATTAATGTATGGAGAGAAAAAGTACAGGCTGGCACCGTAATATTTATGCATATTAACCATGTGGGACCGGCATGCTTTGCCAACTATAAAAGATGGGCTTTATTTGAGGGTTGAAGGAAAACTCTTTTGCCCCGGAGTAACTGGGTACTTTTATTATTTCACGATTGACAAGTAAGTCTTTAGTTTTATTATTGTTGAAAATATTGTTCTTGTTGAAATTATTGTTCTTGTTAATTGTAAAAAAACCTCTTGTTATTGTTGGACTCTTATTTTTGAGTGCCCCTCCCCAAAACAATCGTTATCTGTTTGTTGAGGGGGGTTCAAGATTTGTTATTTCTTGAAATTTTTTGGAAGAATCGATTCATTTTCATTCAACATATTCATTCGCAAGCAAGAATATTCGCTTTCATTCCTCTCAGTTGCCTCATAAGCAACTATGGAGGAACCACCACTAACACCAACTTCACAAACTGACATGTTTGACGGCCTAAGCTCCCACCTCAAAGCCGGAAGAAAAATGGCCAGCACTACCAAAGTCATCAACTCCGGCCAGTACAATACAACCAGCCCAAAAAGTGCCATCAATATCTGTCTCCTGGACAGCACAAATTACCAAGAAATCCCTCAATGGCTATGCTAAAAGCAGAAAAAAATACGAACAATACTTTCAAGAGAATAGGATTTTACCTATACCCGAACTCGTAAAAGTCCAGCCGAAAACAATTTCCTTTGTCGTAACAGACTTAAAAACCAGGAGGCTGGCAGGAATAAAAAAAGAAACTTTCGAAGACTTACTAAAGGCAGCAGGAATCCCAGCAAAATATTACTGCAGACGCAGCTTTTCCACCTGGGATGTACTGCTGCCATCACAGGAATTAGCCGCAAAACTGACCGGAGATAACATAACGTCAAAATACTTCCGGCTACGGCCAGAATATCTAGGAAGGCGAAGAATCTAAATCACCGTGTGCAATGTCCCTTTTCAAATAAATGAAGAGGTCTTGGTTGCATACTTGAGCAACTATGGTGACGTGGAGGACGTTATAAAAGCCAAATCCACAAATGGGATGGCACACAGTGATTATTTTTTCACAATGTGCCTAAACAGAGGTGGGGGTTATGGCCATACCCCATACTTTAGAAGATGAGAGCCAAGTGATGACAGTGGTCGTTGAGGGTCGAAAGCCCCAAATGCTGGAATTGCTAACAGCTGGGGCATTTATCTAGATCTTGCTCTCAAAAGACCACCAAAACAACATATCCACTACTAACAACAACAACAACAACAACAACAACAGCCACAATATCGACTACGGCAGCAGTGACCACAGTCTCTATACCACGAAAAAGTGAAAGCCTCAAAGAAGGAACTGGGGACCACCCCAATAAAGTGGAAGAGTGGACCCAGTTAACTTGGGGGAGAAAAAAGAAATTCCCTCAAAAACCACCAACGGCGACAAAAACACCCGAAAACGAACCACCTACGAAAGCTAGTCCAGCAAAAGAATCATCATCTGCTACACTAATTTCATTAGAAAAAGAAAAAGCAAAACAATCATCATCATTCACTTCAGAAAAAGGCAAAGAAAAAACATTGCCAAAAAAAGATGAAAAATCTCATCAACCGGCAGAACAGTCCGAAGCAATGGACACTTCAGTTAATCTGAAAAGAAGAAGGGACAGTGGGGACACGATAACAGAGGGAAAGGAAAAAAACAACACAAAAAACTTCCCATTCAACAAATCGAACCTCAACCCACGCTACAACCATAAACACATCTCCCAGCCATGACTTGTACCTCCACAACAAGCTCATCGACCAGCTCAAAGCATTCCACCCCCACAACCAAACAATACCCCAATACAAGCCATAGAAACCCCCCTCCCCCCACCAATGTTCCCCTCTCACTCATTTCAAACCCCAAACTGTTCTGCCGGGCCCGTTCAGAGATTCAAGAACCATCAATGCCATCATATTCGTCAACAAAAAAAAACAAAGAGCAAAGTCGGCTCCAAATGTAGTCAGACAAGCCATGAATGCCTTTTATTTTTGTGGTGAAAACCTAGACCCATCAACATTCGACCACCATTTAAAAAAGACTCTAAATCATCTGGTATCATTAAAAATAGTCGACAACAAAGACATGGCCAAACCATATTTGTTCAAGGGTGAACCCATGGTGACCACGCGGTGACCCAAGGTCAATTTTGAAAAAAGCGAAGGTTTGCAGCTCAGTGCTTGGAGAGGTAGCGATACCCTTCCAGGGCACTTCCGCTGAAGTGACGGACTCGCTCGCATCCTGGGGGTGTGTTTCGGGCCCGACCTCCAACTGAAGCGAAATTGGTCGGAAGTACAAGCTAAGGGGAATGCTCAGGTGGTAACCTGGCTTTCAAGAAGGTTGTCTTTAAAGAGCAGGATGGAGACGTGCGCCGTGTACGTTTAACCCTTGATCCTTTACCGATTGGCTGTACTTCCTCTACCTAAGGCACGTCAGGAGGCGCTTCAACAATCCCTCTCCATATTTCTCTGGGGAGGCCGAAGGCCGATGGTCCGTAGACAGGTCTGCATCCAACGTACGCGCAAAGGGGGTCTGGGTGTGCCTGATCTGGAGAGCCACTGCCATATTTGCCCGATCCTTGACGGAAGACGCAGTGTGGAGGCGAAAGGCGAATCAGACTTTTCTTCGCCTCCAGTCAGACCCAAAGGCTGAATGTCGACGTAAGCCGATAGGCGAAACAGTGTTTGTCCGCGAGTACCGAGCAGCCCTTCGTAATCTTCCTGGTTTCAGTGACCTTTCATGGCCTCGGAAGGAGCAATATCAGGGACCCTCTTAGAGACTGGCGTGGCTAGACGGCGGGTGAGATCCGCTCTCACTGAAATTGGGCGCCAGGATCGACCTTCTTAAACAACTTGGAGTTCTCGCTCACCTGGCGACTTGCATGGAATGCGTTACCTTTTCTCGGCTTGAGCTTCAGAGTGGGCCTGGCAGACATACCCGATTGTGCTCGCTGCAGCAGTGGTTTAGAAGAAACGGCCGAGCACGCCTTCTACTACTGCGAGCGAGTTCGCCCGTTCTGGGATCACGTCGGGAAGTGGACGGCTCGCATCGAACCCAAGCAGCTCGTGCTCCTCGACGTTGGTTAGGTTGTCGACAACGTTCTTTCTCCGTTTCAGGGTGAGAAGTGTGTGATGTTTCTCACGATCCAAAACGTAGCTCAAATGGTGATTTGGACGACGCGAAAGAAGGGAAGGTATGACGATGCAATGTTTTCTTATCGTGATCTGGTTTTGTATTTTAGGCATCACCTTAGGGTCAAAATCAGACGGGATAGAAAATGCTTGGATCGCATAACATGCGACAAAAAGTGGGTTAATGCAGCGAGCCTAGTCGTAAAAATGGGGGCAATGTCGGAGTCATCCTTCCCCACTCTGCCTGCCCGTGGCGTCTACGGTATGGGTCCTTCGGAACCCCACCCCGGGTACGTAGGAACAGTTTTTCCCCCTTGAAGCCTAGTTAGCAGCATGTTATGAGTCATAGTCCTCGTCATCTAGTTGCTAGTGTCCGAGATCATCCCTACCCCCATTATTTTTGTACCTCAACCCTCATTCCCGTTTTTGCTGAAGATCTCGGAATTTCACATGTATATAATTCATATTATCTGTTATATAACTGCGCACACCGCACCCGAACCTGTATTGTTTTTTGATCCATAAGGCTATGATTCCTCTCCCAGTTAGGGTAGGTCCAGTTTGTTTTCAGTGTTTTCGGACACCGGAAAACAGTCGGCCTCCATTTCGAAGACGGGGAATGGGAGGGCAACCAAACGGGGAAATTTTTTCATTGGTTTTGCTTTTCGTTTTATTGTATTTCGGTTTTTTTTTCTCCCATTCCCATCATGACATTCATTGAAAATAAATCATAAATTGTAAATAAAATCATACATTATATTCGGGGATTTTAAGTAGGTCTTTTTCATAGAGCAAATGTGCTATTTTGGTGGTTGCTGCGCGCATGGTGATGGATGAAAGGTTATACAATGTACTGTTGAATGGGTCGGTGAATGTGGCTAGCTAGGTCTCCTTACAACATATAGTTAACGCATGACCGCTGCCTTTCCTCTCCCCCACAAAACTTTAAGCCCTTGTGCCTACCATTATAATTTAAATGGAAATAAAGGAAACTATTTTTCCCTTGAGGTATAGAGAGTAATATCGAAGACGGTGTTGTTTGGGAATAATTGGAAAGACGATTGGATTCGGTGTCACCCGAAGGAAGGTTCACCAAGTAACTGAGTTCCAGTGACGGATTGCCTCTCTTTGGTGTTGTTCTGTTGTTGTTGGGTTTTTTTTTGGTGGGGGGTCTCTTTCTCTTTTCACCCTTCAGTAATTTTAAAATTCCAATTCAAATTTCTTAGAATCATGGTTTTAATCAATGAAATATTTTTCAAATTACTTTTATTTGATATTTTTTGCCGTATAAAAGCAGTAATTATGCCAATGTGTGTATATTCAATAAATCACAATTATATCTCATTAAACCGTTCTTACCCTTGTAGGGAATGTTGTACCGTCTTTAAAAAAAGAACGACAACAGCAAGAAATGAAACATGCACATCTTGTACACGAGGACTTATATTCATATAGATTCACAGTCTGATGTTCTATCCCGAAAATCCGCCGATAAATTATATACCGTAGGTGTTTGAGTGGCCGCCGAGGTACAGTGACGATCGGTTGGTATTTACAGTCAGAGTATCTGCCTTTGGAAAAAGCGTGTTAGATAGCGTTAATATGATAATTTATTTTACATTTTTATTATCTGAAATAATATTTGTGTTAATTTAAAAGTAAGTTAACTAAACATGAGTTTCAGTTTGAAATAATTGTGTCATTCAGCTGGAGTTATGATAACTAGTGTTTCGATTATAAGGAGGGATGTTCCACTGGTTTACCACTTTGGGTAAACGTTTTGATTTTAACCCTGCATAATATGTTGAAGCATAGATTTTGAAGAGATTCTTTGAGACTTAAAAAGTCGACTTGTACTCAGCAATCAATGTTATGTACTCTATTTAATTGAATCTGTCAAATTTGTTGAGTTGTGGGATGAACATATCAACTTACATGTTCATTCAATGGCTCTGACTTAGCCCTTTCTTGGTTGGGCAGAGAACTTTTCAGCACGCCCTCGTACGGCTGGTGAGAATTTTTCTTGGACTTAATGCTGTAAAAATTAATGATAACATTTTCAAATGAGAAGCCTTTAGAGAAAGATGCAATTTGTTTATTTTTGTTTGTTTATCATTTTGATTATGTATTAATTACATGAGGCGTTACTTGAGATCCTAGTATGAGTAAATTTGAAGATGATATCTGAAAATAGGTGCGATGTAATTTAACTCTCGGAAGAGCCTTCGGGATTTCATGATTAATTATGAAATTTTGATTGTAAACTTTCAATAAATAAACATTAAATTAAAATAAGAATTTTAGAAAAATGATACAACCTTAATAAAATTTGAAGACATTAATCAATCATACCTCTGAGTTATTATATACCAAAGGGTTTGTTGTTTTTGTTTCTAAATATATATGAAAAAGAAGATATGGGAGCATGAACGCGAGTAAGTTATTTTCTTCAAAACGATTTTTTTCCTTAATTACTCTTAGCGATATATTTTCGCTAGTAATTACGAAGAGCCTGTATATTATGCTTGTATGTATCTACTGATACGAAGGCATCTGTAGCGTGAACGCAAATAACTGCTATGTTTGTGATGGCTAATACTAAGGAAAAAATCAAAACACTAGTTTTCGCCTTATGACCTTTCATTATTTAATCGCATATTTCGGATTCTGAAACAGTGGAAACGAAAAGAAATAGAACACGAAAAATACCGTTGAAGCAAGCTTCGTTCATTTGGAAAGAGGACTCTTCTCGTATCTTTCACTCGTTCCTCGTTTTTCGTTCACAAAGAAGATTGGTCTTCCCGCTACACTTCAAGAAAAAGAAAAGATTCACGAAATCTGATATATATATATATATATATATATATGTAGAAAATTGATAACAAGGTAATCCAAGAGGAAGGAGAGCTTTACTGAGAAGTCGACACTATAGCGTTTCGGTTCTACTGAACCATCCTCAGGACCATGAGGGGTGATATTAGCGATATTAAGTCAACGATGGATGTTTAAAAATGAAAAATACAAATCCTAGGAGAAAGTTTTTATATATATATATATATATATATATATATATATATATTGGGCTTTAGAGAACACCCTACTCCTCAAACCTTCTCTTCGGATGGGTAGCATTTTAAATGAGGATTTCGGCAGGCATATTTTACTACACCTATTTTCTTGATATTGAAACGTTTTTTAAGAAATGGCTGTCGAAAGATGTGTTGACATAATTCAACCTCTCTTCCAGTAGACAAGATTTAACTTAATAAACTTGATCAAGTACCATGATGTAATTCCTCCAAGGCTGAGATAGATAAGGAAAGTTCTGAGAGCATCAGCATAGACACACACACACAAACATATATATATATATATATATATATATATATATGGAAATAAATCCAGTGATACGTAAATGTACAGATATGTAAACAAGTTATTTAGAGTTGTATTATCGCAAACGTTAAATGTTTCGATTCATTCTTTAAACCATCATCAGAACATTATCTTTGTGATGTTTTATCTTGTAAATTGCATTAATCTTGTATTTTTTCAATCAAACGAAAAACTAATGGAGGTTTTCATTTTCTATTTTCGGCGTTTTGTTTCAGAACTCTTTGTCTGCCTTTTTGTTTGGGTTTAAGGAATATCAATCTTTGTAGGTTATCCAGTGTCAAATCCATTTTCATACAAATAAGCAGTTATATTCCAAACAATTCAGTTTAGCTTAGGAACAAAATTCAATTGTCAAAAACGTTTTTTTAAGCTATTTATTTTAGTCTAACACTTCTAATTCAAACAATTAAGTTTGGTGTGGGTATAGTTTTTGTTATACACACTTAAATGACAAAACAGTTCTATTTCAAACAATTTAGTTCATCGTAAAAATAGTTTCAATGTCAAAAAGAGTTCTATAGTAAAAAATTCAGTGTATCACAAAAAGAGTTCTATTTCAAACAATTCAGTTTAGCGTTAGTACGCAGGTTAAATGTGAAAACAGTTATATTTCAGACAATTTAGTTTAGCAATAATACACAGTCTAGTTCTATAGGACCTAATCAGGTGCTACCACTTCGGACCAGAGTGTACCTAGGAGTGATGGTAATAAAGGAGTCGTCCACATTTCCCAAAGCTTCAACATTACTGTAACTTCATCATCAGATTGTTTAGTATCATACACAGGACACTCGTTGGAGGATCTTACACCTCTGCAGAGGCACCGTCGGTGTATTCTACAGCCCAGGCTGACTGGACAATTCGAAACTGTGCAATGTTGTTAATGTTCGATATTTATTTTAGAGTGTAACATATTTTCCTTATATATAGAGAGTCATCCGCAGACAGATCTGTTTTGTTCTATCAGAACTCATCAGTATGGCTAGACAGTAGCTTCCCGTAGCTGGGATCGAAACCCGGTTGACTCAAACGCCAAGCCAAAGCGTCTAACCATTCAGCCAAGAGGAGCCATTAGCTGCGAAGTAAATTTTAAACGGTTATGAATCACAATTACTATTGTTTACATACACACACACACACACACACATATATATATATATATATATATATATATATTATTCTCCTAGGTTAGTTGCCTTTTCAATTTGAAAGAGCCCAGTCTCTTTGCCATTTACAAGAGGTAGAATACTTCAATTTATACTTTCCTCACTGGTACTGACGCTATGTGAAAACCAAAAAGCTACGTCCAGGATTTGAACTCGAGACGCCGTATCTGTTTCCCATAACAGAGCCAATTAAATCACAGACACCCAATATATATCGAACATTACGACAGCTTACTTTTTCTCGACGTCTCATTTGAGCGCACGAATTTTGGCTTGTAGACACCGATCTATCATGAACTTATGTTTACCGGATCTTACTCACGGTGGGGCACTTTTTGCCTTCCGAGACGAAAAAATCAATTCAGTAACATCTTTAGTCCTTAATGATCAGTTCCAACCCTTAATGATCAGCCCCAAACAAAAACTTTTCGATGAACTTGGTTTTCTAAAGAAAACTGTTGAAATATTGATACCCTGATAATGTAATCGCCAACACCATAAAATATCATCATCACCATAAAATATCATCATCATCATCATCATCATGTCGTGCACGAATATCCTTTATCCTCTCTCGCCACCTCTTCCTATCGTTCATCGCCTCCGGCAGGTCTTCAGGGATACATCCCAAATCGTTACATAGCGGCTAAATGTATGTTCGCGCTGCTTTTCCTTGGCCATATGTGAGGGTCCATAGGAGTACATCACATATGAGCTCTTCTCTGGTTCTCCAGCAGCGTGCAGCATGTCTAGCTCGTCCAACTTGGATAGTTTTCGTGATAGGAGTTAGGTGACTGTATAGTTGGTGCCCTGTGGGATGTTGCCGCCAGGACTTGTTCAAGATTGCTCGCAACATTCTTGTGTAATGACCGTTCAGCTTCTTCTCTAGACGTTTAGCCTGCGTCCAAGAAGTGCATCCATACAGCAGTATCGATACGACCGCCGCCTGGAAGAAACTGCGTTTCATTTTATCGGTCAGTTCAGATCTCCACATGATCGACAACCTATCGATAGCAGTCCATACCTACGTTAACCGCGTGTCGATGTCTTTTTCGGTTGATGAGACACTGCTAACTAAATGCCTGTAATTCTTCACTAAACCAAAATTTGGACCAAAGAAGTACCTGATATATCTAAAATTACCGTGGATTGGCAACGCCTCTCTGCAGCAGTTAGAACAAATTGACAGATCCGTCAATCGTTGTTTCAATTCGGTTGAGTGTCGTTCTTAAATCTAACATTTTGTTTCCCCCTCAACTTAGAGATAGTGTTGACAGCTCTCCAAAAACTTCTCTCATTTACCAGTTTACATGCAAATGCGATCTTTGCTATAAAAGCCGCATGAGTCAACGTTTACAGATTAGAATATACCAACATATTCACTCGAGTATCCAAACACATTCTTCCGACGACACAACAACACCGAGCAGTTATAATTCAACTTCTGCCCGTGGTGTAATGGTTATCGCTGTAGGAAATGGACACGGCGACACGAGTTCAAATCCTGGACGACACTAATTGCATTTCACATAGCGCTAATACTCTCGGGAAAGGTATAAATACAATTATTCTCCCTCTAGCTATGGGTAAATAGTAGGGCTGACTGAGTTCTTTAGCCTTGGGGAGGCAACTAGTCAAGGAGAAGGAAAACTCTGAATTGAAACCTGTTAAACTCCGCTTAAAAATTGACCTTGTGTCATATCTGGCCCGAGCGGAGGGTTTGGTAAATATGATAATTCAACTTCTGCCATTAGCCACCATCGATTGGCCAATCAGACCGGCGCATGCGTACACAGTGCCACTACGTCTACTATCTTGGTGACATCGAGCAAATCAACTGCAACCATCCATTCTGGAAGCATTACTTTGAAAAAATACAAACAGTAATTGTGTATACCGACACAATCCTTTACTTCTTTGCTTTTTAATAACCTTCTCAGACCATCAGAAGAAAACATCATAACCTGTACGAACTCTGCTGGCTTACTGTAGTGTTTTTTTTTTATATATTTTCCTTCAATCTTTCTGGATTTTCCTTTAGTTACAATCTCATACTTACTTCTCGAGTAAAAAAATCGATTGTCACAGATAATTCATTGATGAGAATTGATCGAGAGAAAGGGTCGGTTTTTAGGATTCTAATTCGTTTTTATGAATTTAAAGTGTACTCATACCATACACTTCCTTTTTTAAAGCAATACACACACACACACACACACACACACACATATATATATATATATTGCTTTAAAAAAGGAAGTGCATGGTATATATATATATATATATATATATATATATATTTATATATATATATATATATATATATATATACATATATATATATATATATATATACATATATATATATATATATACATATATATATATATATACATATATATATATATATATATATATATATATATATATACATATATATATATATATATACATATATATATATATATATATACATATATATATATATATACATATATATATATATATATATATATACATATATATATATATATATATATATATATATATATATATATCGGACATTGGCTTAGGGGTTAGAGTGTTCGCCAATGGGCCGGGAGACCTGGGTTCAATCATACCAAAGACTCAAAAAATGGTACTTGATGCCTCCTTGCTTAACACTCAGCATTATAAGGTACGGATCAAGGGTAAAGTAGAGCAATCCAGGGAAGGAGTAGCGCCCTCCCCTACACATTGGTGTAGTAGCTATCGAAAAGGGAGCCTTCGGGTTACCCTCGACTATGGTCGCTAAATTACTTACTTTATATATATATGTGTGTGTGTATGTGTGTGTGTGTGTGTTATTCGGTCCAGTTAAACTGAAGTTGGGAGTAATTCCATCAGGACAATAAAACCATTCAACAGTGAACATATACCCAGACCCTGAAATATTATAAAATTATTAAATCGGCGAATTAATAGCTATATGTAGACATAGGAATAAATTTAAACTATAGACAAATTATCATAGATAATCCTTAAATAAAATAACATAGGATTAAATTGAGATTTAAGGTGGGATGAATAAAAATAAAATGAAATAAAACAGATGAGAAGAAACCATGCGATGTGTACTTACTCTTCAATTGAAGGGTAACTGAATTAATAGGCTCAAAAATAAATCATAAAATTTGAAATTTAAAAAAAATTTGATTTTAAATTTTGAATTTAATTTTATATAAGTATTACTGTATCTTTACGTAAGGTGATTAAAGAAAGTTATATTTATCTAAATTAGTATTAAATCTGGAGTTTTAAGTTGAAATGTATTTAGATTTAAAAAAAAAAATCTATTTACTATAATTCCAACTGGTTAAAAAAAACAAGAAACCAGGAGTGGGCTAAATGAGGAGAAAACTCTTCATCCTTCTTCTGCTCACTCCCACCCTTCTTTCCTGTGTCTATTCTGAATTCCTGTTATTTTTTAGTGTGTTTGATTTATATCAAAACCCATAACTGGATGGAAATAAATCTATAATCCTAATGTGACGGTTTTATTGTTTTTTCCTAAAGAAATATATATATATGTATATATATATATATATATCACTTTGTGATTTGTTTTGATTTTCTCTTTTAGTGGCCGTGGTGTGAAGACAGAAATATTTTGATCGGAGAATTAAGAATATGGCCGATGTTCTTGTTTCGTGTTTTTTTTTTTTTTTTTTTTTTTTTTTAAGATTTCCACATTGACAGAATTTGAACCAAGAGAATAAAACGATGACGATCCAAACGCTAAATTTCGAGTTGCACTTTTATGTTTTCCCTTCACCAGTCGATGAATAATCTTTATTAATAGAGCAGTCGTCTATGACAACATTACTAATAAAACCAACTATTGTTTTTACTCATATCAACCAATATATCTTAAAAACTAAATAATACCACAATTATATGGCCTATAAATATAGATAATACTAAATTTTTTGAGAATATTAATTTGAAAGACATTAAAAATTTGCCTCTATTGCTATAAAATAAATAATAATTCTTCATGTTACAGTCTGGTATGCCGAATTTCTCCGGGATAGTCCGAAGCAGGCAGAAGATGACATTCGCCTACATGAAAATGCAGAAAAAATGGAGTACGTATGTTTTAATAAAAAAAAGATATCTCCACACGAAATGGGGGTGTTCTGAAACTTATGGCCAAATTCATGTACCTTGGAAGCAACGTCTCATCTACCGAAAATGTCATCAACATGCGACTAGCAAAGGCTTGAACTGTTATCGGTAGGTTATCAATCATATGGAAATCTTAAAAAACAAAATGCATTTTTTTTCAAGCAGTGTTTGTGTCAATTCTACTATATGGATGCACTACAGGAACCCTGACAAAGCGTATCGAGAAAGTTTTACAGGAATTGCACAAGAATGCTACGAGCTATATTGAACAAGTCCTAGAGGTGACAAACCCCAAAACAACAAGTGTACTGCCACCTACCTCCCATCTCTAAAACCATCTTAATACGATGGACAGGACACGCAGTTTCACTGCTGGAGAAGTAAGAACGAACTCAGCAGCGATGTTCTCCTATTGACCCCTTCACACAGACGTGAAAGTGTCGGACAACCAACAGGTCTGTATGGACACAGGATGTAGTCTAAAAGACTTTCAGGAAGTGATGAATGACAGAGATGAATGGTGAGAGAGAAAGAGAGAGTCAGGGGAACCCGTGCTAGCAGCGTGACATGATGATGATAGTGGGTAGAGTGTTCGCCAATGATCCGGCGAGACCTGAGTTCAATCCCAGGTAGCGTCATACCAAAGACTTTAAAAATGGTACCTGATACCTCCTTGCTTAACACTCGGCAATTTAAGGTACGTATCAAGGGTAAAGTGGAGCAATTCTGGGAAAGGAACAGCGCCCTCACACTACACCTCGGTGTAGTAGCTATTGAAAAGGGAGCTTTCTGGTCGCCCTCGACTAAGGTCACCAACTTTACAAAGGTTCAGATCAGATATTGACACCCTGTCACAACTAAAGAGGGACACTAATTTTAGAAGTCAAAATTTTCAAAACGGGAAATGTTTTTTTATGAAAACATCAAAACCATCATTATTTCAGATCTTTCCTACAGTAGACTAATGACTACTATTGTAAGATTCTTAATAGTAGAATAAATGTGTAGTCGAGTCTCCACCCACCAACTGAACAATATCAGTGTTAGTACATCAATTATATACTTACTCTGAATAATTGCCCAGTCAGCTGGGGCGGTAGAATACACCGACTGCACCTCTGCAAAGGGGTAAGACAACCCCAATGAATGTCCTGATATATGACACTAAACAATCTAATGGTGAGGTTCCTATGATGCTGGAGCTTTGGGGCATGTGGAGTACCCCTTCATTGCCATTGCTCCCAGGTCCGCTCTGGCCCAGAATGGTAGCACCTGATAGGGTCCTATGTATGGGTTAAATAGAACCAACTGCATACGTATGCTAATCTGAATTGTTTGAATTAGAACTAATTAGCTAAACTGAATAGCTCAAAAAAGAAACGTTTTTAACAATGAAATTGTACTTAAATTTAAACTGGGTGCTTACCTAAACTGAATTTTTTGAAATGGAACTGTTTTTGACATTGAAACTCGACTTACACGAGACTGAATTGTTTAAACTGTTTTGACATTTAACTGTGTGTAAACAAAATCTGTACTTATACTAAACTGAATTAGCTGAATTAGATCTATTTGACTAAACTGAATAGCTTGAAATAGAAATGTTTTCACAATTACAATCTATACATGCTAAACTGAATTGCTTGAAATAGAACTGATTTTTTTAGTTCAAAAATCGATTTGGCATGAAATAACCTACAAAGTTTGATATGCCATAAAATCCAAACAATCAACCAACTTACACTGAACAAATGGAGGGAAAGACAAGCTCATTTACACATACAGAAACATTTAACATTTACGTAATATGCATGCATGTACAAAATGTACGAACGCGAACCAAACAGAAAAAAATATAGATACATTTTTTCAATAAACAAGCAGTATATTGAAGGGTTAGAAAAAATTGTGGTTATTATCAATATGTTACCTAAGTGTAATTTGGCTGAGGCCGAGACAGCATCTCTTCTGTTCAAAGAACCCTGTTAAAGAAGTCAAGAATTTGATCTTTGGACTGTCATGTGCTACCTTTTGAAGTCTTTAACATACACGTCATTTCTCTAAGGGAGATAATTACTTATTTTAAGGAAAAGTCGGATTGACAAGCAATAAAGTATTGTTGGTTCTGAATAAAGAAGTAAAATTTAAGGAAAAGATTAAATTAAGAATTATCAAAAATTTATACCTATCAAATGTTCCTTCATCCATTAGCAGATATATTCCTCAGTATTTATAAACAAAAATCTGATACCTAAATACGCGTTGTCTCCGTCTCTTCCTTCCTCCCACAGTAACGGGATTGAGCGACGGGAGGTAAATTTCTGGGGAAGGAGAGAAAGAAGCAGAGAGAGAGAGAGAGAGAGAGAGAGAGAGAGAGAGTCTACGAATGGGCAGCTGTCCTGAGTGAGTCAGGACAAATCACGCGTTGTAGGTCAATCTGTTACAGGTGAATAACAACAGTAATTAAAAATGACTAGAAAAAACACAAAATCCATATCATCTGCGCAGGTATAGAACCACCATAAACAGATAGTCTTCCCTCCGAAACCTGACGGAAGGAAACGATTCGGGTTTGATGGTTAGTTGGCTAGAAAACGAGATGAGGTCAAGATATCAGTTGAACACCAGCCACGAAGACAGATAAAAAATAAACAAAAATTACTGCACCCATTTTGGGGTGAACTCCAAAAAGGGATCTCACTCCAGACGCAAAGCTGTGAATACGAAACCAGAGAACAAGTACGTTAGAACTGCCATGGAAAACCAGAAAGAAAATTCATGGTCAGAGTTTGCACTCTCTTTCTCTCCTCATGACATGTTGTTTCTCTACCGATTCAGCTATGATTATCCCTTTCTTTCTCCCGACAACTACACAAAAGTGTATTAGAGAATACGCATTTGTGTTAATGAACTGAAACTGAGTTTCGTGTGTTCGTCAACTTTTCCCAGTTATTCCCGAAAACCATTTAAGACGCATAAACCCGTTTGCTACGTGGTTTTACAAAAATCTATTAAGTACTGTTATGGCACACCATCTTCCTTTTCTCTCTCACACACACTTAAATCTACACACTGACTATATACAGGTGTATATGTGTATGTGTGTTTGTGTGTGTTTATCCAACCCCCTGTCATCATTAGAATGTGGCACAGGGTCATTTTGTTAAACTAAAGATGACTGGTTTAAATTCGAATTTTATTCTCCTGGAACTGGTTGTCTTAACGAGACTGTTGAACTCAGAATCCTCAATAATTTGCCTTTGCCATGGAGGAGTGCTTTTGACAGCTGTAGAAGCGCGAAATAAAATGCAACAGCCTCATCAGAACTCGGATCTTTCCAACGACGATTACAATTGAACTAAATGCGTGTCCTTTAAATTTGTGTGTGTGCTTGCTTGTTTGTTTGTTTTTGTGTGTGTGTGTGTGTCCGTGTATTTGTTTGTGTGTTAAATTAGGAGTGTGAGTATATTTATATATGTGTGTGTGTATGTGTGAATGTGTATGTGTGTGCGTGTTTGTTTGTTTCTGTCTATCTGTCTTTCTGTCTGTCTGTACGCGAGCGCATTTCTTTCGTTATCTGCCGTAATGTCGAATTTTTTCCTTGGCAAAAATCTCCGACATTTGACGTTTATTTCGAGTTGTTGACATGATGAAAAGCAAATATTTTTATTGTTTTATTGTTTTACTTTGTTTTTATGCTTTTTTTTGTTTTTGTTTTTTTGTTTTTTGTTTTTTTCAAGTAAAAACATGTGCAAGGATTTGTGAGATCAAAATACAAAATCAGTCAAAAAACGAAAGGCAAAAAATGTAGTAAAGAAGAATAAAGGACAAGTTAAAAAGATAAAAGAAACAAAAAAGAACAACGAATGGAAAGAGAACTTTACGATAGAGAAAAAGGAAAGAATTAATGGAAAGAAATAAGCATGACACTGGACGAAAGAAAGAAAAATGAAAAAAAAAAGAGTAACGGAACGGTAAACGACAATAGGGGAAAGAAAGAGAGACAGGAAGAAAGAAAGAAAGAGCCAAAAAGAGGCCAAAGAATGAGCAATTAAAGAAAGAAAGAAAGAAAGAATGAAAGAAAAAAAGAAAGAAAAAGTCATAAAGAGGCCAAAGAATGAGCAAAGAAAGAAAGAAAGAAAGAAATCAAGAAAGAAAGAAAGAAAGAAATCAAGAAAGAAAGAAATCAAGAAAGAAAGAGTCATAAAGAGGCCGAAGAATGGGCAATTAAAGAAAGAAAGAAAGAAAGAAAGAAAGAAAGAAAGAAAGAAAAAAGAAAAAAGAAAGAAAGAAAGAAAGAGCCATAATAAAGTGGAAGAAAGAATTTAAAAATAGAAAGAAAATTTGCGAAAATCAAAAGAACTAACAACAACTAAAGCAAAGAAAAAGAAAGGAAAAAGAAATAAAGAAAGAAAATGATTGAAGGAAATAGTCAAGAAAGAAAGAAAGAAAAAAAAACAAACAAACAAACAAAGGCCAGAATGAAGACTACGAATGAGTAAAAGTTAGAAAGAGAGAAAGAAAGCCGAACAAAAGCAAAAAAATCCCAAATAAAAGAAAGAAAGAAAGAAAGAAAGCCAAATGAAACCAAAAAATGACCAACTAAAAGAAAGAAAGAAAGAAAGAAAGAAAGAAAGCCAAACGTAAGCAAAAAAATGACCAATTAAAAGAAAGAAAGAAAGAAAGGTCCAGAAACAAGGGAAAAATATAAGCAAATAAAAGAAAGAAAGAAAGAAAGAACCGAGGGAAAGTATCAGCAAAAAAATAAATAAAGAAAGAAAGGAAGAAAAAGAAGAAGAACCAAGTGAAAATATAAGCAAATAAAAGAAACAAACAAACAAACAAACAAACAAAAAGCCAGAATCAAGAGAACGACCGAGTGAATAAAAAAGAAAGAATCAAACAAACAAACACGCAAACAAACAAACAAACAAACATAGACAAATAGAAATTGGCATAATGTGTCGACCAAATGAATAAAATAAAAAAAAAAATAGAGGATTAAATAAATGGAAGAAAGAAAGAAAGAAAGAAAGAAAGAAATAAAGGCCAGCATATAAGAGAAAGAATGAGCAAATAAAAGAAAGAAAGAAAGAAAGAAAGAAGTCAAAATTACGAAAACGAACAAAGAAAGAAAGAGGGAAAAAAGAACAAGCAGTCAAAATCAAGAGAACAAACAATGAAAGAAAGAAAGAAATAAAGGCCAGCATATGAGAGAAAGAATGAGCAAATAAAAGAAAGAAAGAAAGAAAGAAAGAAGTCAAAATTACGAAAACGAACAAAGAAAGAAAGAGGGAAAAAAGAACAAGCAGTCAAAATCAAGAGAACAAACAATGAAAGAAAGAAAGAAATAAAGGCCAGCATATGAGAGAAAGAATGAGCAAATAAAAGAAAGAAAGAAAGAAAGAAAGAAAGAAAGAAAGAAGTCAAAATTATGAAAACGAACAAAGAAAGAAAGAGAGAAAAAAGGACAATCAGTCAAAATCAAGAGAACAAACAATGAAAGAAAGAAAGAAATAAAGGCCAGCATATGAGAGAAAGAATGAGCAAATGAAAGAAAGAAAGAAAGAAAGAAAGAAAGAAAGGAAGAAAGAAAGAAGTCAAAATTACGAAAACGAACATAGAAAGAAAGAAAGAGAGAAAAAAGAACAATCAGTCAAAATCATGAGAACAAACAATGAAAGAAAGAAATAAAGGCCAGCATTGAGAGAAAGAATGAGCAAAGAAAGAAAGAAAGAAAGATATATGCAAAATCAATGTTATGAGCAAATTAAATCAAAAAGAAAATAAGGATCAAGTTGAGATACGGAAAAAAAAAAGAAAAATGGCAGATAAGAATGAACGAATAACAAATATACAGAAAAAACTAAAATAAGAAAAGAAAAGGAAAGAAAGAACGAAAGCAAGAAAAGAAAAAAAAACCTGTTACATGAAAAAAGAATAGAAAGGAACATGTCAAATCAAAAGAAAAAATTATCTCAGAGAAACTGAAAAATACACGGAAAAAATTTAAAAAATAGACATACAGGAAAAAAATAAATAAATAAAAATACACGTAAAAAACGAAAAAGATTTTTAAAAAATCACAGATAAGAATAAGCATGAAAAAATGTTCGTATAAAAAGTATTCGTTCAAAAATGCATAAAACTTGAAATAATAAGGGCAAAACAAGGTTGGAAAAAATCAATAGCTGAGATGATTTCTCATCTTTTTCTTTTTTAATCTTTATTATTAATAGACTTACTTGCTTTATATTCTTTCTAGTCCTTTCTCAGTTGGCGTCTGTTTACTTGCCCTACCTTGTTTCAACCTCGTTTTGACATCATGCAAGTATCTAGGATGTTCTCCAAACAGGGACTTTCTTTGGTCAAGCTGTTAAGAACATGTCAAGATTGTATTTTTTTTCTTTTGGTTTCTCGTTTTTCTCTTTATAATCCAGATTCCCTGAGATACCCGATCGCCTTAAAACTTTTAAACTGAAATATCTGTGTATTTATTTATACATGCACGCATGTGGGTCTTTATATATATGCATATATATATATATATATCTGTAGATATATATATATATATAGATAAAAAGATAGTTTATAAGAAAGTGTATATAAAAGATAAGACAGTAATTGCAAAAGAATGCTACAAGCTATATTGAACAAATCCAAGAGTCAACATCTCGCAAAACAGCAGCTGTACGGCAACCTACCACCCATCACGAAAAACATCCAAATTAGACGAACAAGACATGTGGGACACTGCTGGAGAAGTTAGAACGAACCCATAGGCGATGTATCCTGGTAGACCCCTTCACCTGGACGAGCAATGGTTGGGCGACCAACTAAAATCTATCAGCAACAGCTCTGTACTGGCACTGGATGTAGCGTAGAAGACATGTCAATAGCAATGGACAACAGAGACGAGTGGTAAGAAAGGAACTGGAAATTCTGCGCTAGTAGCACGATATGAAGATGGTAATGATGATGATGATGATATACGCGAATATATATATATATATATATATATATATATATATATTATCTCGTAACATCATATATACGTTTCTCATATCTTTATCTATCTATCTATCAACACACACACACACACACACACACATATATATATATATATATATATATATATATATATATATATATATTGGAAGAAATGAGTCTAATCCGACAGAATGTACATAAAAAAGCTAAAACGGAAGAAAAATACGTTTGATGGTTTGTTTATTTGATCAAAATATTTTCGATAAAACACCTTGGCATTCAAAAATTATTAAAGTTGAAACGCGTTGGCAAATAAACAAACCGTCGAACATATTTTTCTTCAGTTCTATCTTATATATATATATATATATATATTCAAGCTGCCTATCTTTAAACAAAGAAATTTAATTTATAAATTAGTTTGTCGATGTAATTCAACATATATAGGTATGACTTGTCAACATCTCGAAGTGAGGGTTAGATAGCATATACTCAGAACTCTTTTGTCAGACCGACTAACATCCGGGCATTCACAAGCAATGGATTCGGCTATTTGTGAGCATCTGCTCACTATAAATAGCTGCAGAACCAGTTATGAAGATGATTGTCTCTCCGTCTTGCATACAGCTAGAGATAAATCCCCCCTCAAATTTCTAGAGGCGATTTATATCTCTATGAATCGCCCAACTCTATGCAGGCAGTTAAACTATCATATTCTTAATATTCTTGGGGAACTCATGGATACAGGGGTTACTTTGTTTTTTTTTGTTTTGTTTTTGTTTTTTGTTGTTGTTTTTTTCCCTATATCTGGCTATCCTGATTATATATATATATATATATATATATATATATATATATATATATATATATATACCGTTTTTAATTGAATCTCCGGTGTTTAATACTTGAAAAGAGCCGGATGAAAAGGTTCTTCGTTTTTTTATTGTTTTATTTAGTTCCCCAACTGTAATTACTAATGTAAATACTAATTTATTATATATATATATATATATATATATATATATATATATATATATATATATATATATATATAAAGTGTAAAGAAAAAAGATAGACGGGAACAACACAAGAATGTTACGAGCTCTATCGAACAAATCCAGGAAGCAAACATCCCCCGAAACAGCAGCTCTACGGCCACTTACATCTCATCTCTTATAACATCCAAATAAGACGAACAAGACATGCAGGACACTGTTGGAGGAGTAAGGACGATTTCAAAAGTAACCCTCTTTTATTGACCACTTCACATGGACATGCAAATGTTGGCCGACCAACAAGAACTTATCTTTAACAGCTCCGGGCGAACATTTGATATAGTTTGGAGGACCTTCTGGAAGTCATGGATGAAAGGGGCAAATGGCGAACGAGAGTCCAGGAAATTACTATCAGCATGACATATATATATATATGGCGAATAATCCAACTTTTTTTACATATCCTTGGGATTATTAAACAAATATTCAAATTTATTTCAAAATTATGTAAATATAGGTGTAAATATATGAATATATATGTACATATATACATGTATGTACTTTCCGATGTATTCATGGATGGCCTTATCATATATATATATATATATATATATATATTGGGCCAACGACCCGAAGTTTTTAAAAATTGATATGACTTAACATCAAGTAAAGTACTATCACTCGCACATACACACAATTATATATATATATATATACTCTTAATCTTTTTCATCTACGCTCTCAAGAAGCACCATGTGCGGTCTTGAGCTATTCTGATATGTGATACACATATTTCCTGGTGTAAAAGAATGGCATTTAAGTCAATTGAAAATATCAGTCTGTCGGAAATCAACACTAATCTCACATTTTTGTCCTTGAAAATGTCCCCAGTATGATCGAAAGCAATTTGACACAAAGTAAAAGGCAATCCGAATGCTTACATTCCCATAATCAATATAGACATATTAAAACAGTGTGGTTACTTTTGGGAGAACCGTAAAAAGTCATGAAAGTTTAAAGTGACAGCCGAGGAAGAAACCAACACTAAGCTTTCATGTTCAAGAGTATGCTTGAAGATGAATCACTGTCAAGGGAAAAAATATATATTGAAAAAATATATATTGGGAAAAAAAGAAAAGGCCAAACTGGTCAAACTAAATGAAAAAAATCAAAAGACACGCAATTTGTAGGTCAAAAGAAAAAAAACACCGTTAGGGCTGCTAAGCTACAATGCAAAAAGTGCTCAATACTGAGAAGAGCAAAATATTCACGATTATTATTTAGTGAGTCAGGAACTAACCTACTATAGTTTTGCCTAAGCTGCTCATCAGGGTATATATATATATATATATATATATATATATATATATATATGATCTTTTTCCTTCTACTGTATACTGCAATTATATAAAATCTTATAGGAGTGGAGGACAGAGCACAATTCCTTAGAAGCTGGGTGTAAGGCATATACTAGAAAGTCTGCAAGTCTTAATGCGTCTGTCTATATGAAATCAACGCTCACGATAACGTGCACGTGGTTTCACTTATATATTTGTGCTTGTATGTACGTACACAAAGTTAATTTGAAAAGTTCGCAGGCTAAAATGTTCATATATGATGATATTATTTCTACTACTGATGATGTATTTACTGATATGATCAAAGCGCTGCAGAAATGATGGGAGCATTGTGCAGAGTGCAAAGGGTCTTTGTCAAAAAATAAAACTCACTTGGTGATATTCCATGTGATTATTTTGATCAGTGAATTAAGTTTTTTGCAGACCTTAGTATATCCACGAATATGTACTGGGGGCGTTCCATGTGTTATGGCTAGTGTCGTAGGAAATGGCCACGGTGACCAGAGTTCAAATCATGTAATAGACAGCATTCATAAATCACTTGTAAGAGGTATGAATCCAATTATTCTCCCTCCAGCTGTGGCTAAATAGTAAAGAAAACTCGGCTCTTTAAAATAGATTTGGCCACCGTTCAAGGAGAAGGAACATTCTAAATTTAAATCTGTTAAAGACCGATTAAAAATTATGTTGTGTTGCATCTTGCTCGCACAAAGATATATATACATATATATAAATATATATATATATATATATATATATATATATATATATATAAGAAAATGTTGAAATTAAATCCGGTATTACGAAATAAGTAGAAAAAACAATAATTCAAGTTTTCTTTAATTTGTTCATATATATATATGTATAAAAAGAAAATTTGATAAGAAGGTGGTCCAAATAGAAGGAGTGATTTATTAAGAAGTGAAGTCGATTTTATAGCGTTTTGGATCAAGTAAACTATCCTCAGGACTGTGAGGGATGATATTAGTGATGTTAAATCGACGATGGATATTCAAAAGTGCAAAATACAAAAACCTTGGGGAAATTTGTATAACAATTAAACGTTGGCAGTTTCTAGTTATACAAATTTTTCCTAGTTTTTTTTTTGTATTTGGCATCCATCCATCGTTGATTCAACATCACTTATAATATCCCTCACAGTCCTGAGGATGGTTCACTTGGACCAAAACGCTATAAAGTCGACTTTGCTTTTAAATAAATCTCTCCTTCTACTTCGATTGCCTTGTTATCAATTTTTCTTGATATATTGTCGGATTACACTCCATTATTTACTTCTATATATATATATATATATATATATATGGTTAATTTAAAAACGGACACAACATTTTAATATGATGATAGCATTTCCACACATGTAAATATAAGGCTGCTGTAGTGATAACATGACAACGCTATGCCGAATCAATAAACTTTTTTCCAGTTATCCATAGGTTTTACAGTTATCTCTGTTTCCATCTCCGAGAGACTGCCGCTGTTTGAAAAAGATATGTCAGAATAAAGATTTGAAGAGAGGACGTCAATCTAGTCGATGTGGAAGAATCAATTGATCGCAATCGTCCGTCAAGATGGAGTATTCATCATATATTTATATTTACCCAACCCTTCTACTTGTCCAGTCGGCTTGGGCTGTAAAATACACCGACTGCATCTCAGTAGAGGAGTAACACCTCCCCACAAATTAGTTTCCTGTATATAAGAGTAAACAATCTGATGGTGGGGGTCGAGTAATGCAGAAGCTTTGGGGATTGCGGAGTACACCTTCCTTGATATAGCTCCCAGTTCCACGGTAGCCCAGAGTGGAGGCACCTGATAGGGTCTTCTCTATGTGTCAAATAGAACTAAATAGCGCAATTATGCTAAACAAAATTACTTGAAATAGAACTGTTTTGATATTAAAACTGCGTACTTTTGCTAAACTGAATTGTTTGAAATAGAACTGTTTTGACATCTAACTGTGTGTAAACAAAAACTATACTTATGATAAAGTAAATTGTTTGAAGTAGAACTGTCTACCTAAACTGAATAACTTAAAATAAAATGTTTTTGACAAACTGTGTATTTATGTTAAACTGAATTGTTTGAAATATAACTGCTTCTTTGTTTAAAAATGGATTTGACATGAAATAAACTTCAAAAGTTGATATGCGATTTAACCAAACAAACAAACAATGGGTTTGCCACCATAAGCCTGAGTCGAAAAGACAGTTCATGGAGTGTAAACACACAAAAACTCCGGTAAAGAAAATGTTCTGGGTGCATTGGTCAATAAAGAAGGTTATGCAGACAGTCTTCTGAGACATGAAAGACACATCATTTACTTAAAAAAGGTGCATCTGGAAAGAAAACGTTCTATTCTCAAATCCTTTTCAAAAAATGCACATGATATACTGAATGACCTTTGCATATATATATATATATATATATATACTAAATGAAAGGTGAGATGAAATGAAAGAGATAGAGTGAGGAAGGTAAGAGTAATTTATGCCTTTATGGGGAATTTCAGTCCCTCAATAACTTGGGTAATAGGAAAATTCTAGGTTTTTCTTTTGTCAATTGAATGACAAAAAGGATAGAATACCGTTAATCCGATGTAAGCCGCTTTTCATAATCTGTTAGATGTTACATGACACCGTTGTGTTTATCCGTTTTAACATTTTAGAATTCAAAGAAATAAACATAAAAAAGAAATCAAATATCTAACATTTTTCTCTTAACAGAATAATTCATTTGTCAGATGTTAATTTAGTATTTTGGCCAATGCTGTAGTCTGGAAGGACTCGATTAATCTTCTTATTTGAAATTCTTAGAGTCCCCTTTCCAAGCCTTTTAGGATCTTTCCAAGTGCACCAACTACAATTGGTATCACCGTCACCCGCATTTTCAACAGCTTTTCTAGTTCATTGGCCATGAGCAAGTATTTGTCTATTATTTCACTTTCTTTTATTTGCATTTACCGGACATTGGCCTAGCGGTTAGAGTGTTCGCCAATGGCTGGGAGACCTGGGTTCAATACCAGGTCAAGTCATACCAAAGACTCAAAAAATGGTACTTGATGCCTCCTTGCTCAACACTCAGCATTATAAGGTACGAATCAAGAGTAAAGTGAAGCAATTCAGTAGCACCCTCCCCTACACCTTGATGTAGTAGCTATCAAAAAGGGAGCCTTCGGGTCATCCACGACTATGGTCGCCAATTTTACTTACTTATTTGCATTCGGTGTGCTGCCGGAACGCAAAAATCTACATGACACCAAATTCTCTTCTTTTAAATTAATACAAATTAATTCGGTGATTTGCTTGTATCTGAAAATCCCAAAGAATCTGAAGCGTCTTATTTTCCAAGAGTCACTTGTTTTTGCCTATACCATTTGTTAGTTTGGTCAAATTTTAAATCAATTGCACAATTCTTAGTCAATCACATTTCTAACCCAATCATGTCTAATCTCAATCTCCGTTTTTGCCCTTTTGCTGCATTCGTTTACGATGTGATTAATCGTTTTATCATTTTAACAAAATAACTTGGACTTGCTATTTTATTGTGTATGATCAATTTTCGCTTTAACATTAACCGACTACATTGTGTTGTGTGCTGTTATTAAAAGAGATTATATTTCTCTCTTGAGATTTCGATTTCGTTGTAATGTCTTGTAGCACCCATTTGTAATCTTTCCTCTTTGTCGCTTGAAATATCCGTGGTTTGCTTTGGTTTGGTTTCTTTGTTTAATGGCATATCAACCTTTGTAGGTTATTTAATGCCAATGCTATTCTCCTAGAAGAACAGTAGTGGTACTATTTAACTTATAGCTAGGAGGATAAGGGGTTTCATACCTTTCCCAAGGGTATTCGCCCGAAAGTGAACATAATAGTGAAATATCCGTGCACTTGTTTCTCTTCCCATTTTTCTTTCCCAGTTCTTATTGTTTTACTATCTATTCTTTTGTAACCAATGTTATGATTGGCTACTCTAAATATTTTTTCTCTTCTTAATGTAGTCCTCAAGTCCTTGTATTTATGCTTCATCGCAATCCACAATGCAGACAAGTTCTGTTTCTCCAGGATGTCTACGGCATCTCTCTGATTTAAAGCTTTGTGCATAGTTCGCTAATGACCCGAGAGACAGAGGTTCAATCCCAGTCATAACAAAGATTAAAAAAATGATACTTAATAACTCCTTGCTTAACAATCGGCGTTATAAGTTGATTAATCAAGAGAAAGGAGTAGCGCCCCACCCTAGGCCTCGGAGTAGTAGCTATTAAAAATGAAGCCTTCGAGTTGCCTTCGACTACGATCAGCCAACTTATACTTTTTAATGGTTTAGTTAAGTTTGGTTTTTTGGCATATCATATCTTGTAGATTATTTAATACCAAATCTTTTTGATACAAATCTATTAAGTATATAATTTCTAAGCACATTTTGTAAATAACATATTTAATCAGGCTTGAACACATTTTTTCCACACAGTTAAATGGTTTTACTTATTTTTATCTAATACAAATAATTAAATTTACTATTAATCATTTGTTTGCACACAGTTTAATGCTTGCAAGTATTCCTATGTATCACTAATAATTCAATCAAACATCAGTAATTTGTTTACTCACTGTAAGTTAGATGTAAAAGCAATTCTTTTTTTTAACAGTTCAGTTTAGCATAATTACACAGTTTAAAGGTAAAACAGTTCTATTTGTTACATAGATAAAAGTGTATCAGGTGCTCCTACTCCGTGCCAGAGTGAACCTAGGAGCAATCTCATTGAAAGAATTCCAAAAAGCTCCAGCATTACCAAAGCCTCGCCATCAGATTGTTTAGTGCCATATACAAGACACTCGTAAGGGGAGTCTTACCCCCTCTGCCGAGATGCAGTGGGTGTATTTTACAGCTCTTGCCGACTCAGCCGATCTTTAATGGGATTTTTACCGCAGAGCTTTTTTTTTAAGAAGCTTTCTTCTTCTTCTAAGTTACTCTTATGTTTTTCCTTCTTCTCCGCATTTTTGATGCAGTCAGATCCCAATATTTTAATTTTCCTTATCTACAAGAGTTCTAACCCATCCTGGTTTGATTTTTTTCGCTGCTTTTTCTTTGCCCATTTTACACTAGCAGTACGTCATATTTTTTCAATATAAAATTCCATTCCTATATCCTGGCAGTATATTTTTTTAAATTATTTTTATCAAGGTCTCTACTAATTTATGTTTTGAAAATATCTTTATATCAAGCATCTACATAAGATGGTTAAACTTTTGGTGTAATTTTGTAAATTTTTATCCCCAACATTTCCTAAATATTTAAATGAGTGACAATATTATGATAATGAATTGCAGTGGAGAAAGCGAGTCTCACTGGAAAATGCCTCTTTGTATTTTTACCTCGGTTAAGCTTTGTCCTCTCGCTCTCGACTTCACCATCCAGTTTTCAATGGTACTCGTGATGAATTTTATGATTTGGTCAGATATTTTATACATTTTCAGACATTTTACTGTCAACGTTTGTAGGAAAATGTCATACGCCTTCTTATAGTCAATACGTGTCCTGGCTACATGTTTGCGCCTCGTTTTGGCTTCCTTGAAGATGTTTTAGTCTACCAGTAATAGACTATTTAATTCTCGTGTTCTCATGTGGTATCTTTTTCTTCTACTAGAAAAGGAATACAAGATAGTAAGAGGTTTATTCTTACATCGGTTCAGTCAGAATTTTCAAGATAATTGGTAAACACGTTATTGGTCTAAAGTAGCTAAGGTGATATATATATATATATATATATTTGATGGGTTTTTTTCTGGACCAGGGTAGCTTTCCTTTCATCATCGATTATATTTGCTTCTTTGAAGCATTTACTCAGTTGCAGGGCCAAACTGTCGACCGTGAACGTGCATTATTATTATTATTATTATTATTATTATTATTATTATTATTATTATTATTATTATTCCTTGAAAGTTTTCACACCAGCGTTTGCTGATGGTTTTTCATTGGAGTTTCAATGACCGCAGGTCTCCTCAAGTATCCGGGACACTTATCAGTATTCTGGTTGATCTCAATAATCCTGTAGTATCGATGGTCTCCACTAATCCCCTTATTTCTAAATCCATCAATCCCTGTATTAGTCCTTTGGTGATTGTACCGTGAGCGCACAATTACAATTGATATCGCCTACACCTTCATGTTCCGTTGTTTTTTAAGTTCTCTAGTTATGTCTTGGGACTTGTCTCACTTTTTCCTATCCTTCACATTTATCGTGTCGTCAGCTAGAACAGCGAAGTCCTCAATTCGGCAGGTTCTCTTTTTTTTTGTTGTTGGTTACCACAAGGTTGGGTCGTATTGCCAAGATTAGGTGATCTGTTTATATCTCAAAATCCCAGATAATTTTGTGCATCTCATTTATTACGAGAGATTCTGGGTTGTGCCTTTAACATTTATTTGTATAGTCAAATTTAAATTTGTTGCACAATTCCCAGCTGATCAACTTATCTACCAATTCGTGTCAAGTCTTATATTTTTTCGCCCTAAGTTGCTGCATTCGCTTATTTGGTGATTGATCGTTTCATCTCTCTCACCATATAATCTACTTCAGCTGTTTCTTTGCATCTTGTCTATTTTGCTTGCACATAGTCCTTATATCATTATTTTGTGTTACTATCAGAAGAGATTCAGTTTCTCTCTCAAGGTTTCCCTTTCTTAGCCATGTCCAATTCTTCTCATGTGAGATTTCACTTATTATTATTATTATTATTATCATTATTATTTAAATTGCAATTACTGTTGGTTGTTGTTTGCAGCTATGTTGTTAATAGGCCTAATATTGAATTGTGTCTAAATTTTCGACTTAAATTTATTTTTCCATGCATTTTCTTTTTGTTTTAATCATTTTTCCTTTATGTATTAATTTTTCAACAAGACATTAAATTTAAAATAAGATTCCTTTTCTGGCGTTTTTTTTCTTTAAATTTTTGCAGTTGTTATTCCCGTTTTTATTTTTATTCATTCTACCGTTGTTGCTTTTTTATTGAATCTCCGAGTTGTCACTTAGGGATTATAATCGCCATATTCATTTTCTCTGTTTTGTGTCTCTTTTTTAATTTTTCTGCAAACTCTACTTCCCTTGTCATTTTTCGATGAATTATTAAACAGAGGGAAAATGAATGAAAGTAGAATTGCAACAGTAGAAGCTGAAGAAGAGGGAGGTAATAAGAATATGGATGCAAACGACCAGAAAATGGAGTGAAATGAAGAAAGCTGATTCGATCAATGGAAAAGAGAATTGTGAAGAAGAAATTGGGGAAACGACAGGATTCATTCAAACGTAATAAAAAAGAAAAAGATTATCAAATGAAAGAGGAGACTTTTAAAAGAGTAGAAATAATGAGAAAATCATTGAAACCGAACGATGGAACGAAGGAAAAATAATAATAAATATGTTGGACATAAGGTCAGAATCACGAGGGCCCAATGAGAATCGAAAGCATCCACAAGAATCTTCTAATCAAGCTTCTTAATTATTACAGTGTGTAAAGTGACTCCGAAATAAGATTGAATTCACCATTATGTAGAGCCCAGTTTGTTGGGACTTTAGAATACAGAGGCGTAAGTACCACACCACCTACGAGTGTCCTGGATATGACATTAACCTATTGAATGGTGAGGCTCTAGTTGTTGAGATTTGGGGTATGTAAAGTACTCCTTTATTGTCATTGCTCCCGGGTCCACTCTGGCCCGGAGTGATAACACCTGATAGTGTCCTATGTTGGGGTCAAGTAGAAAAAACTGTGTGCAAACAAATGACTGATGTTATATTGTGTCTGTTATATAGCAATACTTGAAACCATTTAACTGTGTTGCAAAAAGAGCCCAGGCTCGTTTAATAATGTTATCTACAAAATGAGTTTACAAATCTTATATATATTTAATATGTATATATAAACAGGATTTGGTATTTAATGACTTGGAACGGTTGATATTCCATTAAAGGAAACCAAACTAAACCACTGTTAAGCAGTCGTCATTTGCGAAGATTAGCAAAATTTAACTAATCGCTAGACGAAGTGAGCATGCTGTAAAAATCGAAATTAGTAACAATGGCCTGCTAGTCTACTCGTTAACCATAGCATCAAGTAAATTGCCCTTATTTAAAAAGCATCAAGTGAGAATCAAGTTCAGAAGCAGTAATCTGTTAAACTTGGAAAGCATCATCTAATGTGAGGTGCTCTTAAAACTTAGGGTACCTTAAATTTGACTTGCCCAGTCGGCTGGGGCTGTAGAATATACTGACTGCACCCATTGAGTGTCCTGGATATGACACTAAACAATCGGATGGTCAGCTCCCAGTAATGCTGGGGCCTTGGTGAAAACGGACCACCCCTTCATTGGCATTGCTCCCAGGTCCACTCTGGCCTGGCGTGTTAGCACCTAATAGGGCCCTATCTATGGGTTAAATAGAACTAACGGCATACTTATGCTAAACTGAATTGTTTGATTGAACTGAATAGCTTGAAATAGAAATGTCTTTTGACAATTTAACCGTTCATACATTTAAACTGCGAGCTTAGGCTACATTGAATTATTTCAAATAGAACTGTTTTTTGACATTGAAACTGTATGTATACTAAACTGAATTGTTTATCATAGAACTATTCTGACATGTAACTGCGTGTAAACGAAATCTGTACTTATACTAAACAGATTTAGCTGAATTAGAATTGATTGACTAAACTGAATAGCTAGAAATAGAAATGTTTTTACTGTTAATATGTACTTACATTTAAACTGCGTGCTTATGCTAAGCTGAATTGTTTTAAATTGAACTGTTTTTAACATTTAAACTGTTTTTTCACTAAACTGAATTGTTATATAGAACTGCTTGGATAGTTTGAAATAGAAATGTTTTTGAGAATTTAACTGTGTACTCATGCTAAACTGAATTGTTTTAAATAGAACTGATTATTTACATAAAAATGTATTTGGCGTTAAATAACCTACAAAGGTTGATATGCCATAAAACCAAACAAACCAAACTAAACCTTAAATTTGGCAGAAGCCTGCAAATATGACGCACCTAGTGAGGATTACATTCACTGCTTAGTAATCTTAATCTATAAAGCTTAGTTTAATTTGGTTATTGACTATTGGCCTAGTGGGTATAGTGTCCAGCAATACGGATCAAGGGTAAAGTGGAAAAATCCAGGAAAAATAACAGCACCCTCCCCTACACCAGTAGCATACTCATATGCATGCGGAAGCATAGTCAACACAATAAAGACGAACGAAACACAGTTCTTTAGAAAAATATACCTCTCACACTTTATTCGAAATGGTACGAAAGGGTTACGAAAGGGTTATGTGTTTGAGGTGAGTTGGAGACTGAACAAAGACTGCAACATATTGACCCACAGCTCTTCTGGATATAGCAGCACTTCTTCCTCATCCTGCTGAAATCCTCAACCGGGGGCCCTGAAGTCCCAGCTCTCTGCTGGGTCTGGTTCTCACTGCTTCGAACTGCAACAACTGACACCAAACTCTGATCTTCAACTGACTTGAACGTCCTGTAGCCCTGGGTGATATAATTGTTTGACAGCCACCTGCTTCAGTGAGCGTCACATCTGCACCCAATTCAACCTGTCCACAGTCAAGTTTATCACTGATATCTTCGACCGGATGCACCTTTTATTTACACAGGTGCATTTCTTAGATGATAGCTCGGCCAGGTCGGAGGTCAATATGTTACACACCTCTGTGTAGTAGCTGATGGAAAGGGAGACTTCGTGTCACTCTCGTCGACACTCGCTAACTTTACTTACTTCTACTTGATAGATAAAGCCCTCTGTCAGAATTGTAGTCATATATAATAAGCAGCTTGTCTATTTGCTAATCATTCCATGGTAGGAAGTGTCTTTAGTTATTGAGCGTAATTCAATCTGGTGTACCCAGAGAGAATCATACTCAGATGTACTGGTCTATTAAGATTAGTAAGTATTACTTAATACGAATCATCCTTAAAACTAACCTTAAATTTTGCACTAGGCCGAAAGAAGTGGAACAACTGAGGATCGAACTCTCTTATAATTGATCTCGCGAGACTTGCTTGTTAACAGTTTTTCAACGACAAGTTGTCGGTATTAAAAGGATAGAATTAATAAGAATTTGATTGAAACGGGAAAGAAAGAAAGGAAAACCGAGAAACTATGCAAAGTAAAATAAAGAAAAATAAACAAAGAAAGAAAAAGGGAAAAATTATCCTTTTGCGTTTTATAGACGTATGAAGACTGTTAAATCAGTCTAACAGTTGATTGTATTTGTCCGGCCGGCCACATTAGCGAAGTAAAAGGAACGATTTTTATTAAGTTGGATTATTTTCAATGGATGAAAGATGTTTTCAAATAGCAATCAGAAAACCACAGAAAATGTGGATAAATATTAAAAGTAATTTTCAAGAAAGCAACATAAATGACTAGTGTAACTTGAGAAAGTATAAATTACAGAGAAAGGATGATCACAGCTTCTGGTAACGCTTATGATTACGCAATATAACGCGAGTAATCTAACAACGAAAGATTATTAGACCACCATGGCTTTTAACTTAAAAAGCCATTAAAACATTTGATACAATCTCATGCTTCCATGTATGCCTATTTACGAGATGTTTTCGGAGAGGAATGTCTAATATGGATTTTCATGGACAGCGCACTATCTTCGTTGGATAACACAGCTTCGCACAAATACACCTGCCCAAGCTGAATCCCTGCTGCACAGCCTAGAAGAAAAAGCCAGATATTGGCCTCGAAGTGAATGCACATAAAACAGAGTTAATGCATTTTAAACAAGATGGAGCCATCTTCATATTAAATGGTGAGCTTCTGAAATTAGTAGACAACTTCACAGAACTCGTCTCCGATATCGCATCTGCTGAAAGCGATATCAACTTACGTACTGAGAAGACGTTGACTGCTCTTGGCAGGTTGTTGAAGTTTGATATTTGATAAATTAAAACAGGATTTCTTCTTAGCTTGGGCTGTGGCAGTAGTACTGTAGGGTTGCACCGATCGGATTTTAACAAAGCGCTTAGGGAAAATGCTATATGGAAACTGCACAAGAGTACTACATGTTCTTTTGGACAAAGCATTGAAGTAGCACCCTAATAAAAGACAGCTGTACGACCACTAGCCTCCTATCTAACAAACCATCTAAGACAAATAAGACATGCTGGCCACCGCTGCAATAATATGGATGAAAACATAAGCGTTGTAATTTTATAAACAACATATGAACGTACCAGTGTTGGCCGACAAACAAAATCTTATGTCGGTTCTATACGGACACTCAATACCATCTAGAGAACCTGCCAGATTCAAGGGCAAGAGAGAGAGAGAGACAGACAGAGAGAGACAGAGAATTTCGTCCCATCAGAAGTTGTTGTTACATATTTTTCCAAATAGTCAGTTACACGTTTTTGTCAATAATAAAGTCCAATTGTCTTGCTCGTAATTGATGAAAATAAATAAATAAATAAATAATATATATATATAGCCTGTCTAGATAAATAAATAAATATATAAATAATATATATATATATATATATATATATATATATATATACCCTGTCTAGCCACACTGAAGAGTTGTGATACAACGAAACAGTCTGTCTGTGGATGACTATATATATATACAGTCATCCACAGACAGACTGTAGGGTTTAGTTCTCTAAGCGAGTGAAGTAATCGCGTTGCCATTAGCGTTTGTCACAAGGCTCTTCAAATATGAATTGAGCTCTCGGTAGCCATTAAACAGATGTATGTAAACAATAGTAATTGTGATTCATAACCGTTTAAAATTTTCTTCATTGCTACTGTTTCCTCGTGGCTGAGGGGTAGAAGCTTGGATTGGCGTTTGAGTCAACAGGGTTTCGATCCCAGCTATGTCTAGCCACACGGATGAGTTCTGATAGAACGAAACAGATCTGTCTGTGGATGACTCTCTCTCTCTCTCTATATATATATATATATGTGTGTGTGTGTATGTGTGAGAGAGAGTAAGATTTGTGAACCAAATAGTTTGTTGGTAACATTATTCTTAAACAGGCAAAGCTCATTTGTTTAATTAATATCTGCACCAGCGTATGCGACCTAACAGACATATGTGGCAATCTTTCATCGCAGCCTGTCCAACTCAACGTTGCTTTGTTTATTAAGTGAAGATTACATGGTCAAAGTATTTGGTCGAATCCTAAAATTGAGCCGATGACCAGCATAGGCCATCATCTGACCTTCAGGCAATTTGACCTTGTGTCAAGTCCTGTCTGGCTAGAGGTAGAGACAAATATACCTAAAAGGCCATGAATCAGTTCCACAAAAGAAAATAAACAATACAAATTTCGGAAAATACAATTGCTGTTTCCTTATTTTCTTTTAAGTTTATTTTGGTCATTGTGTGGGTGAGTGTGACACCTCGTAAAATAGAATTTTCTGTTGATTCTTTACTATTGCCCTATGGATGACAGGCTAAGTTCCCTTATCTCACTCGGTGTCTAAACTGCTTTCTATTTCCGTGTCAAACTCGTTCCCCCGCCCATATAAATCAGAAAGAAATCTCGTGCCCCTCTCCCCACGATACACATAAAAATAAAATCTATCAAAATATTTTATGAAAATCGAACATTCGCACAGTTAATGACATTTAATATAGTGGTTTTCTATGTTTTTAGAGCCGATAACATTTTCTCTTTC
Source organism: Sepioteuthis lessoniana (assembly GCA_963585895.1). Taxonomy (NCBI): domain Eukaryota; kingdom Metazoa; phylum Mollusca; class Cephalopoda; order Myopsida; family Loliginidae; genus Sepioteuthis; species Sepioteuthis lessoniana. The sequence goes on along the minus strand of OY757931.1, from coordinate 15,547,719 downwards.
AGGGTCTATCTCGTAGCCAACCCTACTCCATATTAATAAAAACAAAACATCGTCGACCTCAATATAAACAAAATTGAAATTTATTAAACGAATTTAATGAAAATCTCATTCAAATTTTTTCTGGAATAACAATTAGTGAGAAAGTTGTGTCTGTATGGACTGGCACACTTTCTCTATTCTTTTTTTTTTTGTGGTTAAATATATTCGCAATTGAAACTGAAAAATGGATCTTTATATTGTAATCAAGGGAGTTTTGAATTTGAATAATGGTTAGAGTTTTCGCCAATGGTCCGGGATACCTGGGTTCAATCCCAGGATGAGTCATGCCAAAGACTCAAAAAATGGTACTTGATGCTACCTTGCTTAACACTGAGCATTATAAGGTAAGGATCAAGGGTAAAGTTGAGCAATCCAGCGAAAGGAGTAGCGCCCTCCCCTACACCTCGGTGTAGTAGCTATCAAAAAGGGAGCCTTCGGTTCACCCTCGACTAAGGTAACCAAATAAGATATTATAATCATATTAGTAAGTGTTAAAAATGTTGTTTTGCATATTCTGTCGTAAAAATAGGATTTTGACCTCTTTTTGGAACAACAATATATTGTCAGAAAACTTCATCATCATCTTGTCGTGCCATCAGCCCAGATATACCTGACCCTCTCTCGCAACCCCTTTCCCATCGTTCAGCGCTTCCGGTAGGTCCCCAGGGCTACAGCTCGTATCCCCACAAAGCAGCTGTATGTAGGTTCGAGCTGGTCGCCTTCCTTTTGCACGGTAATGTGAAGGGGTCCACAGGAGTACATCACTTATGAGATCGTCCCAACTTCTCCAGCCGTTTGGCTTGGTTTCGTTGTTTAATGGCATATCAAACTTTGTAGGTTATTTAATGCCAAAGCCATTCTCCTAGAGGAACAGTAGTGGTACTATTTAACCCATAGCTGGGAGGATTAGGGGGTTCATACCTTTCCCAAGGGCATTCGCCCGAAAGTGAACGTAATAGCGCGACTGGAGTACGAACTCGCGTACTACAATTCCGCAGTCCATCACTTTGCCCCCTTCTCCAGCAGTGTCCTGAAAGATAACTATGACCCACACTCAGAAACCTTACTAAGCCAAAATTTGCGGAATGGTTGCTGTTTACAGAGAATGTTCATAGACACGAACTAATAAAAAGAAATACGAATTTTCAGTTCGATTGCTAATCAGATATAAGCTTTTTAATACACCTTTGCTGCGTCTGTGGACCCCAGTGCTGATTAGGCAAACTCCCTATATTCAAGTAACAAAAGTTTGTAAACTACTGGTTTAAACAGCCGATTGCTAACAATTCTGTTCGCGGAAATTTACTGTAGCCTTCCTCCTAAGAATCGAACTCCCTCACGTCTGTGGCACAACTCTCTTGAAACTGATAGGATCTATCAAGTATTTGCTTCCTTGAATATGATCAATTTGTTCTTCCATTAAAAAAAGCCATTTTTGCGAGCTACTCGTTTAAAGTACTTAAAAGTATTTTACCCGCCTCTACTCTGATTGTGTTGTTTTCTACAGCCATAATGATATCAATCACAATAGTAATACAAATACATATACAAAAACAAGCGGACCCAGTCGTTTCAGACACCAACGGGTTTATTTACTTCTGGCTTCGGTCCATGGCAACACGAGGAGAGAGACACAATTTTTAAAAGCCGATGCTAACCATGCTATGCTGACCCCACCCCAACGCCCAGCGCATCTTCTGATTTTTAAGATCTCATTTAATCTCTGCCGGTCGACATCCAAAAAACCCAGCCGCACGTCTCAACAGCAGAAAACTCATCTACCGTCTTTTCAAAATCCTCAAATTCTCAGGACAATCTCTTCTGGGCCTGACGTCATCGACACTCTAGCTCCATTTTCTGTATGGAGGCCTATTATGACAAATGGTGAGAGTCATATTCTTTCCGCGCGGGCGTAGGACGGCACCAAATGACAATGCACCTTGATTAAGAGACTCGAATTGTTCAAAACCTTACCTAACTGAATGATAAAATATAATTAAAAAAACATGATTAATATAAAAAAAAGCATTCCTTAATCATATAACAATTGAAAATATACAGAATATTTGAGTTTCTGACTGACATTAAAAAAATCAAAAACATTTCATCCCCATCGAGAAATATCTCATTTTCTATTTCATCATCAAGTAAAATCTGCCAACTTTCGTTTCTGGATTATCTGTACTTTTTTTATTACTATATAGACACATTCATGTACATCAGTTTAGGCTACCAATGGCTATTCAAACTCGTAAATTATTCCGTATGTTTTACAATTTTTTACACAAACTAAGCACAGCTCGATAGCTACAAACGATAGATTTAAAGAAAATAGATTTATTGTAAAGTAAAAAGATCCTGTTTTAGATTCAGTAAAGATAATGTTTGAGAGCCATAATCAGAACGCACCAAACAGAAAATAAAGCTAAATGAAATCCAAGTTCTTGGCTCCTCCATTGCAAAGATATCGATGGACTCTGGTCAACAGACTCTTGAACCTTTGTGATATTCTTGGATTTCGAATTGTTATCCGTGGCCCACGTGGTGAATAACTCGTTGCCCTACGGTCTTCAGAAGTGACGTGACCTTTGAAATAGAAGGATCGGACACAAATCAAGAACCGCAAATGATAGAATCATGGAAATTACATTTCTTGATAACGTTTTTGGTCTATAACCGTTTAGCCTCAAACATGAACCAAAAAGGTCAAGAGGAACTCTAGAGTACCTGCGTCGGATGTCCGTTGTTCAACTGAAGACACTGTTGAATGTGACGTGCAAAGTTCTTGATAACGGGTGCGCATTTTTCCTGGATGATCAGAAAACCGGAAAGTTTGGTTTCGTTTGGATTTATAGCATATTAACCATTGTAATGAATTCAACGCCGAATCTTTTTTATCAATATATATTAGATATACGATTTTTAAACATTTTGTAGATAACATTTTTAAACGAGCCTGAGTTTATTTTGTTCACATAGTTAAATGATTTTGCACACGCTCAAACAGATCTATTTCATACCATTCAGTTTAGTATGTCAATCAAGTTAAATTGTCCTAAGAATTGCTATGTATAACTAACAATTTATTTAGATATCAGTCACTTGTTTACACATAGTTAAATGTAAAAACAGTTCTATTTTTAACAATTCCGTTTAGCTTAAGTACACAGTTTAAAAGTCGAAACGTTCTATTCAACCCATAGATAGGATCCTGTCAGGTGCAAACAATCCAGGTTAGAGTGGACCTGGGACCTATGGTATTGAAGGGTACTCCGCATTCCCCAGAGCACCAGCATTACTGAAGCGTCACGAACAGATTGCTAAGTGTAATATTCAGGACACTTTTTGCGGGAGACTTACTTCTCTGCAGAGAATCAAATGGAGTATTCTGCAGCTCCAGCTGACTAGGCCAGCCCAGATAATGAGGAACCTGCTGCTTTATGATTTTCATAAGCTTCATGATCTTCATAAGCCCTTGACCAACTTGAAAATCCTATTCCTGTTTGGAGATGCTTTGAAGTTAAACTTCCTTCTGCATCTTGCTTGAAAAATCTCAGTGGATTTAGTTTCTTAATATGTCCTGACGCAGAAAATTTGCTACTTCGTAAAATAGGACTGGGTTTGTTACATAAGTTTTAGTATAGGAAAATATTAATTATTTCTTAGCAATAATCTCAAAAGAGAAAGAGAATAAAGTCAACAGGGAAGATCTCGAAGACCATTGCTTCGATTCAATAGTTATCAGAAGGAAGACTCTGAATTCAAACCTGTTAAACTCCACTTAAAAAATGACCTTGTGTCATATCCTGCCCGAGATGAGGGGTTGGTAAATAGTATCAGACGCACACACACACACACACACACACACATACTCTCTCTCTCTCTCTCTCTCTCTCTCTCTCTCTCTCTCTCTATCTATCTATCTCGATATATATATATATACATATATATATATATATAATTATATATATAATGGCTTCCGAAGAAATAGATCCATGACCTAACAAATATTGACTATCCGTAGAATCCTTAAAGGCGTACGAGCAAAAAAAACTACTGACGACAATACTATTTGTCGACTTTACTAAGGCCTTTGATTCCATTCACAGAGCGAAGATGGAACAAATCCTACGGCGTACGGCGTACCAAAAGAGACCCTCGAAGCAAAAAACGATTCTCTAAAGAAACACCAAAGTGAAAGTACGTTCACCGGATGGAGACGCAGAATACTTCGACATTGTAGCAGGAGCACTGCAAGGGGACACGCTAGCCCCATACCTCTTTATTATCTGTCTAGATTACGTGCTTAGGACATCGATTGATAAAATCAAAGAAAGTATAAGCACTACAATTCTTTCTGGACGGCTTACAATGCACCTTCATGATTCTTACCCATAGTCTCACATCTTAAAATCCATTCTGTTTCCATATCCAAAATTTGAAAAATTCTTGTTGAAAACACCACTATAAGAGCACACGGAATAAATAAGCTACGTCAACAAATCCTAGAAGCTCTACATATAAAAAAAATAAAATCAAATCAATACCATTAATTTTTGAAATAGCGACAATTTTTTGAAATGCCTTTAGTTATTTTATCTTTTTTATTCTAAACATTCCATATTTTCTTGATAATATTCTATTTTCTTGTTAATATAATATTTTCTTGATAATATTCTGTTTTTAAAATTCATCAGTATCACAGTTTTATCCAACTCTGCGTTTGCGTAGTTTTGTTATGTTATAAAAACAAAAAAGAACTTTCAAAACTCTTTAAAAACACTCTTTAGACATGCAAGTAACCTCTGATGATGGCCTATGAAAGGTCAGAAAGCACTTGGGACAATCCTGGTAAATTCATCCATCAATTCCCTCCCGAAACCTAGACACTTATCAGGAAACTATGAAGGATCTTAATTAGATTATATAAAATGTGTCTTTATTATTTTATCAAACACACACACACACACACACACACACACATATATATATATATATATATATATATATATATAATGTGCATGGGTCTGCTTATCTACGCGGCAGTTTTCTTTTGTATTTTTTATTTTTTAAGATGGCAGATAGGGAATTAAAGTTGAGTATTCTATAAGTCAATTCATGTTGTGAGTAAGATATCTAAATTGAAGCTTAAGCCTTTTTTTTTATTTATCGAAATTTCTGATGCTGTGACCGAATTAATTATACTTTCGACCATTTTTAGTCATTGACAATGATATAGGTAGAGTCGCACCATATAAATACTGATATTTTATGTGATCAATAAATATCTAAAATTAGATGAATAAAATTGATAAAAATCTCAACTCGAAATACTTGTCTGTCATATATAAAAGGCAGACAGTACTCAGACCGTGCCAAAGAACTAAACAAGTTAGGAAATATGAAAGCGAGAGAGATACTAGTTATAACTGGTGCACTCTGCATGGTCCCCAAAGGATTGATAAGAGGACTTGAAGAGTTGAAAACTAGGGGAAGTACCGAGACCATCTCTAACTACAGCTTTACTAAGATCGACCAGAATACCAAGAAAAGTTTCCAGAGACTTGAAAAAACCTGCTGTCATAGAGAATCTAATGAAAGACCATCAGCTAACGCTGGTGTGAAAATTAATATCATCTAGCATCATGTCGTGCTGCCAACACGGATATCCCTAACCCTCTCTTGCCTCTTCTCCCTATCGTTCATCGCCTCTGGCAAGTCTTCAGGGATGCATCCCGTATCCTCACAGAACTGTTGTATGTATGTTCGAGCTGGTCGTTCTGCTTTTGCACGGTCATATGTGGGGGTCGATAGGAGTACATCACTTATGATCTCATCTCTGCTTCTCCAGCAATGTCCTGCATGTCTGGTTTGTCTAACTTGGATAGTTTTCGTAATGGGAGGCAGGTGGCTGTATAGCTGGTGCTTTGTGGAGTGTTGCCTCCAAGACTTGTTGAATATTGCTCTCGGCATTCATGTGTAATTGTAATTTTCTCCAGCCGTTTTGTTAGCGTCCAAGTTATGACTCCATATAGCAGTATCGATACGACTGCTGCTTGGAAGAAACTGCGCTCCATTTAATCAGTCAGGTCTGACTTCCGTAACATCGATAGCATATCGATAGCTGTCCATGCCTTCGTTAGCTGAGTGTCGATGTTTTTTTTTCGGTTGATGAGAAACTGTTTCCTAAGTAGGTGAACTTGTCTACCAGTTTCAGAGAGATTCCGTCTAGTGTGGAAATGTCGCCTGTTTGATTAAAACAGATCATACACAACGTAAATCAGGAAACAGATATTGGAAGAACAACAAATGAGTTGATATTTTAAGCAATTGGCAAGATTACATACGAGAAGATATGGATATGGCTACTAAAAGAAAATCTCAGGATAAAAATGAATTCTTTTCTAAGAGAATTGCCCATCCCCTTCATTAGGGTCAATTAAATTAAACCTAAAATAGGTAACACGGAGGGAGAGATGAAACCGTTAATCACATACTAAGAGAATGAAGGATATAAGTGCGAAAGGAGTAAATTACTAAGAGGAAGTAGAGTTGGTGACCTTAGTCGAGGGAGACTCGAAGGCTCCCTTTGCAATAGCTATTACACCGAGGAGTCAGGGAGTACGCTACTCCATTCCCTGGAAAGTCAAGTTAGCGACCTTAGTTGATGGGCGACCCGAGGGCTCCCTTTTCATTAACTACTACACCAAGGTGTCGGGGAGGGGGCTACTCCATTCCCTGGAAAGACAAGTTAGCGACCTTAGTCGAGAGTGACCTGAAGTTTCCCTTTCAATAGCTATTACAACGAGGTGTCGGGGAAGGCGCTACTCCATTCCTTGGAAAGTCAAGTTTGCGACATTAGTCGAGGGTGACCCGAAAGCTTCCTTTTCAATAGCTACTACACCGAGGTGTCGGGGAGGGTGCTACTCCATTTCCTGGAAAGTCAAGTTGGTGACTTTTGTCGATGGTGACCCGAAGGCTCTTTTTTCAATAGCTACTACAGCGAGGTATTGGGGAAGGCGCTACTCCGTTCCCTGGAAAGTCAAGTTGGCGACCTTAGTCGTGGGTGACCCGAAGGCTCCCTTTTCAATAGCTACTATACCGAGGTGTAGTGTGTGTGAAAATCCAAAATCACTCCAACACACACAAATACACACACTACGACAAAAGCATATCAAATATCAATGAGAACTAAAGCAGACGAAGGTAAAATACACTGTAAGAAAAAAAAAAGAGGATAACCTGTATATAAATCCATAACCAACAGAAAATCATTGAAACTGTAAACACGAGTGAGTTCAAGTCTAATTAGGTACCCCATTAACAAGGCCTTGCTCCATATATGTTCTCTGATGAAATTAACAAGCTGGAAACATACACGTATGTACGAACCAAAGAAATAAATAAATAGATTAAAAAATGCAAATCTCTTCGTAGACCTACTCTTTTTTAAACATCTTCATTCTCTGTTTTGACCAACAACGATTTTTTTTAATATATGTATATATGCAATCTAGTTTTTCAGAAAATATATTCTATAATGGAAGTAAACAAATTTCTGTATTTACCAGGAATTATAATTCCTAATAATAATTATATCCGGCAAAATCAGACGTCACGTTTTGGATCGTGATTGTGATTCATTTTCTGTATATAAGAATATACAATAGGGTCCCGAGTATGACAGTAAAGTGCATTTAATGATGAGGGTCCCTAGTTGGAGTTACAAAAAGTATTAAATACTCCTTTCTTGCAATTGCTCTAATGTCCATTCTAGCCCGGGACTAGTAAACAAGTTAGCGTACCATTAATGCCTCAAATATATTTGTTTTAGTGTTATCTTAATTAGATAACAATAACTGATGACTTATAACTTGTGTAAATTTAGTGTATTAACAACCGTTGTTTAAAACTACAATAATTTACAAAGGAATGTTATTATTTACTCCTTGAGAGTTTTTCACATCAGTGTCAGCTGATGGTCTTTTACTGGAGTTTGAGTGACAGCACGTCCCCTCAAGTCTCCAGGACTCTTCTCAGTATTCTGGCTAATCTCAATAATGTAGTAGTATGGATGGTCTTCACTGATCCTATTATTTCCAATTCCTCCAGTCAATTTAAAAATCCTTTGGTGACTGTACCAATAGCACAAATCACAATTAGTATTATCGTCATTTTCATGTTCCTTAGTTTTTTTCCCAATTCCCAGCAAGGTCAAAGTTCTTATCCATCTTTCCATTTTTCTTTCAATTTTACTCACTGGTCAGCCGGGACATTAAAATCCACAGTTTTGCAAGTTCTCTGTTTTCGTTGATTATTATAAGGTCTGGTCGTTTGGCGAGTTAAGTGATCTGTTCATATATTAAAATCCCATTGGAGTTATTGTTATTATTAGGTACTTGAAACTGTATAACTATGTGCAAACAATTGATAATTTTGTAATGAAAGTGGTTTCTCGAAATTCTTTGTGTATGGACTATTAGTATGAGATTATATTAAGTCATATCATAGGATGCAGATTTATTTTATTAGAAGAACTTTATATAAATTGATCCACAGAAATACTTCAAACAATTTAAACTGTGTCGTACAAGTCAAATAAGGCAATTGATAATGATAGCTGATGGTACTTAATATGTTGTCATTTATTTTTCTGGTCTAATCTTTTAAGATTATTGCTTGGAACAGTGCAAAAATTGCGTTTGCTGCTGAAATGTTTTCTTAAAAACTTCTGAATGTCTGATTGCTATTGAGAGAGCTTTTCACGCTCATTTATGGTTACGTAAGAATGATACCGTTCCAGATTGAAAATAGATATTGCAATGAGTTGAAATATTAACTGTGGACCAAAAAAACCTCTGATATAGCAACCAAATATAATTTTGAGGCATAAAATAATCCAAGACGGATTTATATGTCGTTAACATTATTAAATCAATCAATAAACTATATGATAAACCTTTTTGTTTTCCTCGTCCCTAGACACAAAGTTTAGGTTGGTTGGGTTTTATGACATTTCAAATATATCTATATATATATTTTGGTTAGGTTTTATGGTATATCAACCATATAAGTTATTTTATGCCAAATATTCTTTATACATACATATCAAATATATATGATTTGGTTTGGTTGGTTCTTATGGCATATCAAACATTGTAAGCTATCCAAAGCCAAATCCTCTTTATACATATAAATTAAATATATATAACTTGCTTTTATGGCATATCAAACATTATAAGTAATCTAATGCCCAAACGTGTTTATATATATATATATATATAGAGTGGTAGAATCTTGGATTGGCGTTTGAGTCAACCGGGTTTCGATCCCAGCTTCGGGAATCTAGTCTGTCTAGCCTCACTGATGAGTTCTGATAGAACGAAACAGATCTGTCTGTGGATGACTATATATATATATATATATGTGTGTGTGTGTGTGTGTGTGTGTGTGTGTGTGTGTGTGTGTGTGTGTGTGTGTGTGTGTGTGTGTGTGTGTGATTTTGTTTCAAGTGTTGATATAAAATAGTCATAATTTAGCACCAGTCATTTGTTTACTGTCTGCTTGTTTTATTTGACCCATAGAGAAGACCCTATCAGGTGCAATCACTCAAGGTTAGAGTTGACTCGAGAGTGATGGCAATTAAGGGGTACTCCTTTTTCCCTAAATCTTCTAGGCCATCGTATGCTTTAATGACACTTGTTGGTGGATGGAATCTAATTTTTTCAGCAGAGATGCAGTCGGTGTATTTTACAACCCCAACCGACAAGGCTTCTGAACAAAAAATGTTCTTTGCCAATAGCTTACGTCTACAATAAAGACAAAATACGTGTTTTTCTCTTAAAACATTGGTTTCTTTGTTTAATAATATATCAACCTTCGTGGGTAATTTAATACTAAATCCATTATTAATGAAGAAAAAAAGTTGATATTAAATTACGGTATTCTTTCATTTGCCCTGAGTATTAGTTTTACAGTTAAAGTAATTGTGCAATTTGAAATCGCTTACTTCAAGGCAGTGGTCCAGCAGTTTAGCCATCAGGACACGATAACATTGGAGGTTGAAGGTTGTTGGGTTTTATGGCATATCAACCTTTGTAGGTTATTTAACGCCAAATCCATTTTTATGTAAATAATCAGTTCTCTTTAAAACAATTCAGTTTAGCATGAGTACACAGATTAATTGTCAAAAACATTTCTATTTCAAACTATTCAAGCTGTTATGTATAACAATTCAGTTTAGTGTAAGTACAGTTTCAAAGTCAAAAACAGTTCAACTTCAAACAATTCAGTTTAGCATAAATACGCAGTTTAAATGTAAGTACAGTTTAATTGTAAATAATATTTCTATTTCTATCTATTCAGTTTAGTCAAGCAATTCTAATTCAGATAATTCAGTTTAGTATAAGTACACATTTTGTTAAATGTCAAAACAGTTCTATGTTAAACAATTCAGTTTAGTGTAAATACAGTTTCAATGTCAAAAAATAGTTCTATTTCAAATAATTCAGTTTAGCATAAGCACGCAGTTTAAATGTCAAAAACATTTCTATTTCTAGCTATTCAGTTTAATCAAACAATTCAGTTTAGCATAAGTATGCCGTTAGTTTTATTTAACCCATAGATAGGAACCATATCATGTGCTACCACGTCGAGCCAGAGTGGACCTGAGAGCGATGGCAATAAAGGGGTACTTCGCATTCCCCAAAGCTCCAGCATCGCTGGAACCTCACCATCAGATTGTTTAGTGTCATATCTAGGACACTCCTTGGCGGGTGGAGGTCTTATCCCTCTGTTGAGAAGCAGTCGGTGTATTTAAAGCCCCAGCCGACTGGGCAAACGATGAACATTGAAACATTGCTTTTATGATAAGGAAAATAACATTTTTAAAGCATGACGTGGAACTTTATTAAAGAGCGGACATATGAAAATTACTTACGGTTAAAAATTCTCAAAAGTAAATAATTTTGTTTCTTCTGGTATAACAAGTTCATGAATGTATATGTTTTGAATAAGACGTTCATTTCTCGGACCCGGTAAGAATGAAAATGTGGACATTTGCCCAATTGTACGCAAAAATTGGTTAATTTTAACATTTCATTATCCAAAGAAATGAAAAGGCAAAGTTTGAAGGGAATGATAACCTTTTTCTACAGATTTAAATTGAAGAAATTTTGAAATAACTGATAGGAAGAAAATAATGTTTATATCGCTTCCTTGGATTACTTAACTGACTTTGTATAGACAACCCGGAGAACCAACATAGAAGCAAATCAATAAAATCAATAAGATAATTTAAACATAAATAAAACAAACTTAAAATAATAATGTATACGTTTCTAACTTGATGATAAGCAATATTTTTCAGAAACCAATTATTAATTAGTCAATGAATTAATTTCATTAAAAGTTAATAAATTTTAAAATTCTTCTTCTTTTGAAGTTACATCAAACAAAATAATTAAAAAAAAAACACTTTAATTTCACAATTCCTTCATTTTCATTCGTACTGACAATCTAAATCTGCGCCCTTTATGCTTCTTTTGTCCCAGTGAATTTCTTCTGTCTTTATTTTCCACTTTATTTTTCAAGCGTCATAGAGAAGGTTAAAATACGTCAATTCTATCCTATGCTTTCTTTGCTTTGCTTTCCTTTATGGCATATCAACCATTGTTTGTAATATAATGCCAAATCCTGTGTTTACATATATATTAAACATATGATTTGTAATCACATTTTATAGATAGATACATACAGTCAAATATTCAAACAGTTCTTTTTCTAAAAATTCAATTTAGCATGAATCAACAAAGTTAGATATTTCCAAGTATTGCAATGTATAACTAACAATTTAATTAAATATCTGTCATTTTTTACTGAAAGTTAAATGATCAAACAGTTCTCTTTCAAACAGTTCAATTTAGCCTTAGTCATTTGTTTGCACTCAGTAAATTTCAAACAGTTTATTTGATCCATAAGGGTACCCAATAAAGCATAACCACTGCGAGTCAAAGTGGACTTGAAAGCGTTCGCAATTAATGGTTACTTCACATTCCCCAAAGCTCCGGCATTACTGGAGCCTCACTATCAGATGGTTAAATGTTATATTCAAGACACTCGTAAGGGATGGTTTTATCCTTCTAATGAGATGTAGTCCATGTATTCTACATCCCAAGCTGACAGGACTGACTATCCCTTTTAGAGGAGTAAAACCATCCCTTAAAAACGTGTGACCTGGGTATGGCACTGGTATAGATCAATTAGAGAGTTTTTATTTCGAGAGTTTTGAAGAATATGGAGACTTTCTTTATTGCTATTATTCCATCATCCATCCCGAAAATGAGTGCTGGTAACTGTTTGGCTCTCATCGATCAGTCAAATGGTTATGTTTGCTAAAAATAAGCATTGGATGCGATTAAATTACTATTATTAAATGGAAATGTTGTCCGTGTTGTAATGGTTATCGTCGAAGGAAATGGACCTGGCGACACGAGTTCAAATCCTGGACGAGACTGATTGAATTTCACATAGCACTAATACCCTTAGGAAAGGCGTGAATCCAATTATTCTCCCTCCAGGTATGGGTAAATAGTAGGACAGACTGATCTTCAGCGTTGGTAAAGTAATAAGTCAAAGAGAAGGAAAACTCTGAATTCAAACCTGTTAAACTCCGCCTAAAAATTTACCTTGTGTCATATCCTGCCCGAGCAGAGGGATTGGGTAAATAGGATTAAATAGTAATTTTTTTTTTTAATCATATCGGGAGTTCTCTTCGGTATTGCGGTTTGAGTCCTGCATTGGGTTATTTTTAAAAACGAATTTAGAATCAAGTCCCGTAATGGGTTCCCTTTCAGGCTAATACATCAGTGTCTCATCAACGGAAAAAGTCATCGACACGCGACTAACAAAGGTATGGACAGCTATCGATAGGTTAGCGGTCATATGGAAGTCAGACCTACCGATAAAATTAAACGCAGTTTCTTTCATGCAGCGGTCGTGTCGATACTGCTATATAGATACTCTACATGCAAATAAAGTAAGAAACCATAAACTAAGGAAACATAATTGTGAAGAAATTGTCATAATTTTTGTTTGGTTTGGTTTCTTTGTTTAAAAACATAACAACTTTTGCTAGAAACAGATGGAATAATGCTAACAATTTAAATAACATCATTGGCGAGATCGACCAGAATAATATGAAGATTCCGAGAGACTTGAGGAGATTTGCTGTCACTCAGACTCCAGTGAAAGACCATCAGCCAACACTGGGTTGCAAAAATGCAAAGGAAGAAAACTATTAAGGAGTATGATTTGGGAATGGAAAAAAAACCCCGAAAAACAGAGTGGAAAGACAACATGGGAAAAGAATTACAAGAACCTTAAGGCAAAAATACCGCAGGATTCGCTCAGAACAATACTCAAAAGTTTACCAATGATAGCATACATGGATTCTGGTGACAAAAATTCACTTTTATCAACGGCAGACTGGCTTTTGAAAAGAATAGATGCTTAGACGAAAGATATAACCGAATGGATGACCAAAGCAAAGATGTCCCATACTAAAAAAGATCCAAAAAATTACCATCCCAACAATTAGTCCGATAACGTGTTGACTTATGATGTGGAAAATACAATCGACACAGATTAGAGAGGAGATTTACTACTCGCTAATATGCCACGGACACTTTCTCATAAATACAGAGAGGATGCCTCAACAGAACAAGTGGAACAGATGATCTACTGTACATTGATCAATACATCCTCAAGGAGAACAAAATAAAATGTAGTTATGTCGTTGATTGACTAAAAAATAGAGATAAGAAATGCTCCCGAAAAGCAGAATTATAGAGAGTTTAAAATTCTATGAGATATTAAAAAAAACAAAAAAAAAAAAACAAAGTTCACCAAGTAAGCCATGAAAATATGGGAAGTGAATTGACAGCAGGAAGAACAACTTCCCCAGAGGTGAAAATCCAGGGAGGTATCTTCCTGGAATTTGCTTTGTTTGTTGGTTTGTTTGGGTTTTATTGCATATCAACTTTTGTTGGTTATTTAATGCTAAATCCATATTTATACAACTTTTCAACTATTCAACTACAACTATTTCAAACAATTTAGTTTATTATAAGTACACAGTTTAATTATCAAAAACATTTATATTTCAAGCTATTCAGTTTAGTCAAGCAGTTTTATTTTAAACAATTCACTTTAGTATAAGTATAATCTTTTATTTACACACAGTCAAATGTCAAAAATGTTCCATTTCAAACAATTCAGTTTAGTGTAAGTATGCAGTTTAACCGTGAAAACAGTTCTATTTCCAGCAATTAAGTTTAGCAAAAGTACACCGTTTAAAAGTCATAACAGTCCTATTTCAAGCAATTCAGTTTAGCGTAAGTACACTGTTTAGTTCTATTTGATCCATGGATAAGACACTTATCAGGTACTATCACTCCAGGTCAGAGTGGTCCTGGAAGCAATCGCAAAGAAGGGTGACTCCGAATTCCTCAAAGCTCCAGCATTACTGCAGATTCACCATCAAGTTGCTTTATGTCATATCCAGAACTCTTGTGTGTGTAGGGGGTCTTATTCCTCTGCAGCGAAGCGGTCGGTTTATTCGACTGGCCCAGCAAAATGGGCAACAGGAATACGCATTGTAATCATTAAAATTTGTAATATCGATCATGCCATTGAATCGGATTTTTAGAAAAGGTGCTAGGGGCTTCAAACGTATCTTAAGAAAGAAACTGAATATCTTCAAATTGCAGCGTAAAACGAAACCATTTGGACCAACCATTTAAAAGTAGAAATACATCATCATCATCATGTCGTGCCGCTAGCACGGATATCTCTGACCCTGTCTCGCCACTTCTTCCTATCATTCATCGCTTCTGGCAGGTCTTCAGGGCTATATCCCGTATCCTCACATAGCTGCTGTATGTACGTTCGTGCTGGTCGTCCTGCTTTTGCTTGGCCATATGCAGGGGTCCATAGGAGTACATCACTGATGAGTTCGTCCTTGCTTCTCCAGCAGTGGCCTGCGTGTCTAGTTCGTCTAACTTGTAGAGTTTTCGTGATGGGAGTCAGGTGGCCGTATAGTTGGTACCTTGTGGGGTGTTGCCGCCAGGACTTGTTCAATATTGCTCGCAACATTCTTGTGTAATTGCCGTCTAACGTCTTCTTCAGCCGTTTAGTTAGCGTCCAAGTAGTGCATCCACATAGCAGTATCGATACGACCGCTGCCTGGAAGAAACTGCGTTTCATTTTATCGGTCAGGTCTGATTTCCATATGATCGAGAGCCTATCGATAGCTGTCCATGTTTTCGTTATTCGTGTGTCAATGTCTTTTTCGGTTGATGAGACGCTGCTTCCTAGGTAGGTGAGTTTGTCTACTAGTTTCAGAGAGTTTCTGTCTAGAGTGGAAAGGTCGCCTGTTTGGTTATAACACATACATTCCGTTTGTGTGCATTGATATGGAGGGCAATGCCTGCGGTGGCTCGTTCCAATCTATGTAGTAATGTTTCGGTTTGGTTAGGTGTATTCGCCCGTAACGCTATGTCATCGGCGTAGTCGGCGTCAGTAGAGTGGAGAAGAAAAATTTAATCACATAAAAATACAATTACAAACGAATGCAACAAATTAACTTAAAAGGAGTATAAGACTAGACACGACTGGGTAGGAAAGGTGATTCATTGGGAACTGAACAAGAAATTGAAATTTGGGTAAATGCTATAACCAGAATCCACCAAGGAATATTTGAGGCAGGAAATTCCCTGGTATTTTTAAATTCAAACAAATCCCCTAATCCCGCCCAATAAACAGATCTACTGATAGTTAATAAAAAAAAGAAGATAACCCGCCAAATTGCAGACTTTGTTGTCCCAGAAGGCCAGTGAATAAAAACCAAAGACAGCCAAAAGAGAGACAGGTGCTTAGACCTTGCAAAATAACTAAAAAAGGTTAAGGATGATGAAGGTGACGGTGATGCAAAATGCAGATTGACCAGAAGACGAACAGAATCAATCAAGACTAGAGTTTTAGGAAGATTAGTTAGAATTCTGAAAAGAGTTTTGAAGACTTGAAAAGACCTAATGTTATTCAGATTCCTGTAAAAGACCATCCGCTAGTGCTGGTGTGAAAAACCGTAAAGAGTACAATAATGATAATCATAACAATATATCACAAGAGTTAGACCACTTCATGAATGAAGGTGCTATCAAAATAGGTGTCGTATCAAAATAATCGCAAAACATTAATGTGATAATGATTTATTACGGAGACAAACCCAATGGAGATTATTTGGAACTCCTCGAGTAAAAATCCATCCTTTCAACTTGAGTAATCATGTAATATAATGACCGAGGGATTTCGTTTTATATATCTTGCCTTTGAGTTTAGTTAGGCTGAGAACCTTTCGGCTCAGCACATGGGTTAGTTAGGTGCAAACTTGAGCGCAGGTGTTACTGCGCGCACGGGAAGGATGTATCGTTCACAGATGTCAAAATAAAAATCCAAGAACCAGGGGATGTGAATAACGTCATGCACCGGAAGCGTGTTCGGAGGATTTTGTGAGATTTGAAAAAAGTCTGTTTAGTTGAGTCTTGCGGTCGGAAGAAGGAGGGTGACTTTCGCTAGCTCACGAGGCCTCGTGGCGGGTGCCACACGTGTTGGGGGGCAGATGGAAAAGCCAGCATAGAAAAATTTTGCCTCACTCCTTATGTCGAAGAACCTTTAAACTTAAAGGTAATAAAAAATTTCGTACTTGAACTAAGAAGTCGTAAGTGTTTTTCGTGTGTTCGGTATTCCTATGTTCTATGTATATATGTTATGAACATTCTATGTACATTTCGCATATCCGTATCACGTGTATGGTACAATCAAATCAATTTATTTTTTGTAATTGTTATTAAATCAGCTTTGAGGACATGGATCCTTTCTTCGAGTTTCTTGTCTCAGTAATAAATCATTATCATACTAACGGGTTGCATCTCTTTTGAGACAGTTTTGAATGATTTGTTTCCAAATGAGCAGGGATGAAAAATATTTTTCCTCTCTTGTCCACGGCGTTGTGATCGAGGAATTATAACTTTGCATATGAAACAAAAATGAACACATTATTATTATCCGTTGACATATTAGCAGTCACATGGGTTTAATGTATATGGAGACACCCTATTTTTGCCAAAAATAAAGAGAAAACCAAATATATACATTATGAACATACAACCTGGATAAAGAAATGAACTTTAGGAGGTACCCGTGGTGTAATGGTTATCGTCGTAGGAAATAGACATGGCGACACGAGTTCAAATCCTGGACGAGACAGATTGCATTTTCACTTGGGAATAGTATGAATCCAATTATTCTCCTTCCAGCTATGTGTAAATAGTAGGACAGACTGGGTTCTTCAGCATTTGTGAGGCAACTAGTCTAGGAGAAGGAAAACTCTGAATTCAAACCTGTTAAACTCCGCTTAAAAATTGACCTGGTGTCATATCCTGCCCGAGCGGAGGGGTTGGTAAATATGATAAAGAAATGAACTTTGATAAAAAAAAAAAGCTACGCTCATTATGAAAAAGGAGAAAAGGGAATTAACTTAAGTGTTAAATCTATTAGTAGGTCGACCTAACTCAAGGGTGACCCGAAATCTTCCTTTTCAATAGCTACCACCCCGAGGTGTAGGGGATGGCGCTACTCCATTTCCTAGATGCTCCTCTTTACCCTTGATCTTTACCTGATAGTGTTGAGTGATAAGCAAGGCAACATCAAGGACCATTTTTTGTATGACTCGACCTTTTATTTCGTGTACTTAATGCACACACACACACATATACACAAAATCACACACACACACACATATATATGTGTGTGTGTGTGTGTGTGTGTGAGTGTGTGTGTGTTGATTTAGTTTACTTTCTTTATAAATGTCATATCAACCTTTAGGGGTTATATATATATATATATATAAGTACAAGTAAAGTTGGCATACGTAGTCGAGGGCGACCAGAAGGCTCCCTTTTCAATAGCTACTACACCGAGGTGTTGGGGAGAGCGCTACTCCATTCCCTAGATTGCTCCACATTACCCTTGATCCTTATCTTATAATGCTGAATGTTAAGTAAATCCGGTCCAGTACCATTTTTTGTGTCTTTGGTATGACTCGACCTGGGAATTAATCCGGATCTCCCGGATCATTGGTGAACACTCTACTCATTAAAACTGACACCATTAATCAAACAGAGATTAATAAAAACTAAGAAAACACTGCTTCAGAATACCAAGAAAACATCTCGAAACCAAACTTGGTAACAGTAATTTTATCAAAGAAATAAACATGTGGCCATTGCTCTTTGCAAGGTACAGTCTTTCATTCTCAAAATACACTCTGAAGGAGCTCAGACCAATGAATCAAAGGAAAACCATATTAAAGGCCTTACATTCAAGAGATTAGATAGATTGACTAAATATGCCAAGAAAAGAAAGAAAGAAGAATACTCGACAATATTGTGGATTGCGTAGATGTGACAATTAAAGGGCTCGAGGAATGCGCTAAAAAACAAAGAAAAACTAATAAACATAAAATAAGAACACATTTAATCTATGAAATCTAAGAAAACACAAATGGAAAAAAAAGCAGGGCATGAATATTTTAAGTGACAAACTGAAAATATTGCATATATTGGAAGACGCAGACGTGACTAATAAAAAAAGGGAAATCTTAAAAGTAAAACTGAATCTTTTTAATAGCAGTATAAAATAACAAAATAAGAACCAATCAATTTAAGCCGACAATTTGGAAAAGAATTGCATACGTACGTTATGCAAGAAAGAGATAAAGCAGTCACACATAAAAGTGAATGCAGTCGGGCAAGATTAGGCACGACTGAGTGCGGATGGTGATCCACTCGGAATCGGCAAAATATCAAAATTTAACCATGTTACCAAATGGTGTGTGCATAAACCAGAATCTGTCTAAGTGAATAAAAAGAATAACTTTTCTTGGATTTTGACATAAAAACAAATCTTCAAATTACGACTAGAAGACCAGACCTAGTATTAATTAGAAGAAAACGAACTTGTCAATTTTGCCATTTCATGAGACTAGGAGTGAAAATGAAAGAAATCAAAATGGTTAACAATTACTAAGACCTAGCCAGAAAATTAAAATACTGTTGAACATAAGAATGACGGTGATACCAATTGTAGTTGGTCATTTCGACCGGTCCCCAATAGCCTAGGAAAAAAAAAAACAAATGGAAAAAGAAAGCAAGTAAAAAATCGAGACTATCAAGATTGCATCATTTTTAAGACTGACTTGAATATTAGGAATCCTGGAAACCTGATGAGACTTTCAGTCACTCAGAATTACAAGGAAAGAACACCCATTAAAACTATAGTAAAAAAACACTCGAAAGGGGTAAAATTATAATTATAATGATAATACCACAAAGGAACGTTGAAAGACAGCTGAATGAGTAAAACATACTTAGACCTTGCATGAGAACTAACATAAGAATGGAACATCTAAGATACTTGAGGATACTTGCTGTCCTTCAAACTCCACAAGAAAACCATCTACTAAAGCCAGAGGGAAAAACTCTCCAAGGAGTATAAATGATACTATTGTTATGTTTTGACCTTTTGACCCGGCCAAAAATGCCATTCAAGGTGATGCACCGGAAGGAAGTGACACATTCTAATGGCAGTTATGAGAAGAATTTGCGTGGGCGGAAATTGGCTGATGAAATGGGACGAGGTAAAAAAATCCCATTGTACTCTCATAGACTGACGCACCGGAAGAGAGTGACCTCTGAACTGCATGACAGTTATTTCCGCTCGATGACGATCACACAGGCCATTCCAAAGGTAGTGGACACATCCCGGGAGCTAGATATCGGAAGAAGTTACGGAGGCGTGGAGGCGTACCCATATCACAATGTGGGAGTTTGAAGGTAATATAAGGCCCACGAATTGAACAGAAGGCTGACAAGCGAAAAAGAGAGCAAGCAGTATAGTTGGAGTGGAGAGGGATGAGTTGTAGTAGGGAAAGCCAGCAACCAGCAGAGTGGACTGCCAGAGCTCCGGTTGAGCAGCCATGGAGAACGAGAAAGACACAACGCTGACGGCCATAACTTTGGGGTCAAAATATCTCAGTTATGTTTTCTCTCCAGCTCCCTCTCACACGCAAACTTTGAGTAACCCTTTTCGAAACCTTATAAATAAAGTGAGAGTTAAAATATTTTATAAAGAAGTCTTCCTGCGTCTTTCTGTGTGCGTCGTTTATTACTGTGTCTTTATCATCGTTCATCTGTCTATTATTGTGTCGTTATGATGCTGCATGATGCTGTAGATGACTAAATAACACTATTAAGACTAGAGCTCTCTAAAATCAACAAGAATACGATGGACCTACGATAAGTTTCCAGACATTTTTTGTATGGGCATTTTTATTTATAGTACACACATGAAACTCTAGTCTCCTTCGAAGTAATCTCCTCCGGCTGCAATGCACTTATTGTACCGTTCCAACAACTTCTCGAAGGCCCCATGGAAGTCCTTTTGTGTGAGCGTGTCAATGACCTTCGTCACAGCCTCTTTCATCTCCTCGATTGTCTCATAACGATAGCCTCTGAGCTTAGGGAATAAGCAAAAGTCACAGGGAGCAAGGTTTGGATTATAGGGAGGGTGTGAAACTGTCTTGATGCCTGCCTTGGTCAAATAGTCTGTGACAAGTATGGAGTTGTGGACTGCTACATTGTCCAGGTGGAAATGCCACTTACCCGATTTGAAGAGTGCTGGCCTCTTTCCAAGGAATATCTCCCTGAACTCCCTTAAAACCTCAAAATAGTAATCCTAACCCTAAGCCTTTGGCCAATCAACTCAGGTGTGTTGACTTTCTAACTCTTCCCAAACCTCTCATCATCCCTCACAGACTCCCTGCCTTCCTTGAATCTCTTATGCCACTCAAAAACTGATGCTCCATTCATGCATGATGGTCGAAAAGCAGTCTGATGCATTCCATACGTTTCTGTGACATCATTTTTTCCAAGTTTAAAACAGAATTTTATTGCATATTGTTCTTCTAAAGTGTCAGATTGCATTTTTGAAAATCACCAGCTATGACAATCAGGCTTTAGTAGGTTATATTCCAATTGCTGCTGGAGCTGTTCCTTTGAAGCTGAAATCATAAAAATTAGTCAGTCGTCTCATACGATGTATAGCAAGAACATACTGAATATCCAAGTGTCTACGACAATTATAAATGCCCATACGAAAAATGTCTGGAAACTTATCGCAAGCACCTCGTACTTCCGAAATTCCGGCAAGTGTGAGGACAATTACTGTCCCTCATGCTTCAATGCAAGACTCTTAAGACTGATGTAAAATAAAACTTGAAAGGAGTATACTAAAATATTCTTGGACGTTTAAAATAAACAGATAACAGGGTTAATAAAAAACAAACAAACGACAAACACGATAGCACCGGAACCTTGCTAGAGAGTTTTTTTTTAATTTTCAGAATTTGATGGTGACAGATATACAAATAATAGTCGGAGCAATTGGAGCAGTCCCCGAGAACATACAAAAAAAAAAAAATAGGGGAACTAAAAATCCGAAGGTTGAACGAGAATTTTTTTCCAGTTCCCACAATATAAAAGGATGTGAAACAAGTATAGTTTAACGTAGGGATCTCGCACTCATAGTGAACGGGGCTCTGGGGAAAGCAAATATACAAAACTATACAGGTCTTGTCGGTAGTCCTCCTTATATAGCCCGTCCAGGCGTCGGACAATGCAAACATCCTTTGAGCCTTTTTAAAAGACGAGGCCAGATGCTGCCTGGAGTTATGACCCTCTGGTCTTGTGAAGATTCAATTTAAAACTGTCAGTCCTGAGCCTTAGAAGTGAAACTAATGAAAATTAGTAGACTCTGATGACTCTCGTTAGAAAGATTATAAAGATGAACAATGAATGAAGAAACTTGAAACATTAGAATCAGTTTATTATAACAGTAACAAATCCTTTAATCCGGGCCTCATCAGATCAGTTATTTGATCGGATTACCGGTTGTTGTTGTTGTTGTTGTCGTCGTTATTGCCAAGGTGTTAAATTTAACTATTCAATAAAATGCTTCAGACCCATTCATTATCCGATCTTTTAAACTCCATTCAGAGAAACGTAAATGAATCATGAATGAAATAGTTTGATCAAATTTCGGTTGGATTAAAAGAAGCTCGGATAATGCCATTTGAGTCTGTATACAGAAAATGTCCCAAGAAAAATTAGGATCCTTTATAAAATTAAAAAAACAAAAATCAAGTGAATTTGAAACTTTGAAAGATGAGTAATTTCGCATCGTTGTGACTGCTCTGTCAGCGGGACTCGGAACACACTCCCAATATCTCTATGCAAAGATGTAAGGCACCCTTCAAAGAAGGGGTTTCCAGGATAGGAAATCATACTCCATCAGCTGATGCAGCTGTAGTGTTGAGTTTTCTCACCGAGATGAGTCACCTGCGTATTAATGATGAGTAACGTGAATATCTCAATTACTCCCAGGTCCACTTTTATGCTGTGTTTTTTGTACTGCTTAGTATCTCTATTAAGGTACAAATAAATCTCTCTAAATATGATTAGTATTCGATTAGAGTATTTGAAACTATATAATTCAATGCAAATTATTTTTATTAAAAATAGTTACTGGAGGCTTTTGTTGTATACAAAGAGTATACACATTTTTTCTCATTTGAGAGTTTTTAACACCAACGTTAGCCAACGGTTTTTCACTGGAGTTTGAGTAACAGCAAGTTTCTTCAAGTCTCCCGAAAACTTCTCAGTATTCTGGCCGATCTTAATAATGCTGTAGATTGGATGGTCTCTTCTCGTCCTCTTCCAACGTCTCCACTCCATGTACCAACCCTTGGTGATTGTATCGAGAGCACCAATTGCAGCTTGTATCACAGTTATTTTGATGTTCCGTAGTTTTTTCAGTTACCAAGCAAGTTCCACGTACCTGTCTTTTTTTTTTTCCTTTTTCGCTTTCTTTCAATTTTACTCTCTGGTCTGCCTGAGCAGCAAAATCAACAATTCGGCAAGTTCTCTTTTTCTTTTTTTTTTTTTTTTTTTTGTTGACTATCATTAGTTCTGTTCGTCTGGCCAAGATTAGGAGATTTGTTTGTAACTCAAAATACCGGAAAGGTTTCTGCGTCTTATTTTCTTGGAAGGATTCTAGGTTGTGCATATACCATTTGTTTGTATAGTCAAATTTCAATTTTTTGTATTGTTATTATTATGGTTTTTATGTTTTTTTTTTTTTACATTGGCGTTAGCTGGTGATTTTTCACAGAAATCTGCATGACAGCAAGTTTCCTCACGTCTCCAAGACACTTCACAACATTCAAGCCGATCAGAACACTGCTGTGGTAACGATGATTCTTTCCCTGATTTAAAATTCTACCGGTTTTTTCCTGGCTATTCAGGACCGTTCCAAAGTCACCAATTTCAATTAGTATCACTGTCACTCTTATGTTCTACGGTTTTTCCTTGGTCCTCTGGCAAGATTCAAGTACTTTTTGTCTTTTCAGCTTCTGTTATTTTCACTGTGTGGTCTGTTGGAAAGGTAAAACCTACCAGTTGACAGGTTAAATCTTATAATATTAAAAATAGAAATCACATAATATTTAATAACAATTTCAATTCGATTGAAGATATAGTGTGAGAACTTAGCACAAAAAGTTGGTTGGTACAAGTGCCGTGGTGAAATTGCGACGGGAACAGGTGTGCTAAGAAATAATTTCTTTATCCAGTTGGTTTCTTAACTAGTGTAAAGAAATCGTACACTACCCAGTCGGCTGAGACAGTAGAATACGATCTCCAGAGAGGTAAGAGCCTTTCCTCCTAAACCCACCGTTTGACTGTGGTTGACAATCCATGATATCTAAGGATGGGATCCTGGTGCCTGAGTAGTCCAGTACTTTGGTTATGTAAACTGAAACACACCACTTCGCCCCTTACTTTGGCTAGACTGTCGGAGAAACCCGATCCGTTTGATCAGCAAGTCATGTCCTCGTGGTGTAATGGTTAAAGCGATGGACTGCGGAATCGCAGTAAGCGAGTTCGTACTCCAGTCGCGCTATTACGTTCACTTTCGGGCAAATACCCTTGGGAAAGGTATGAACCCTCTTATCCTCCCAGCTACGGGTTAAATAGTACCACTACTGTTCTTCTAGGAGAATACATTTGGCATTAAATAACCTACAAAGGTTGATATGTCATTAAACAAAGAAACCAAACCATCTATCTATTCTGAAAATACAGCTAAAAATCTCGAGAACGAAGATAAGTAGGTAGTTACAGTAGAATTAATAAATAGATTTAGGCGCCGCTGCTTGGATTAATATTTAACGTCATAGTGTTGACGATCATTATGATTGTCTTGTGATTTTGATCCTCATTGATTTGCTAAATAATTGTTGTTTTCTTTTAAGACTAAACTAAGCTTCGTACAAGCGACACACTGGTAAAGCAGGACGTTTAGAATGAAAAAAAAAAAAGATAAAGACCTGTTTGGTAACACTGAGAAAAATAAAACAACTCAGTAATGACAATAGACAGTATTTCTTTCTCACATTTCGGGGTCATAGAAAGAAAACTAATTCTGGGCAGAAATTCAGATCACCTCACGTCGAAAAAATAAATAATTGAATATTGAAAATGAAATACTATCAGCATCAAAAGCAGATATTATCTCACAGGTGGTAACGTATTCATGATCGAATGGTCATGTGATCAGCTTATCGATTAGCTCTTGTTACATGGATAAAACTATGCTGAGTCGAATTGTGATGCTAATTAATTTTAATGAAAAATAACATTTATTTTCGTAAATATTCTAGGTTTAATAAAAGTGTTAGATAGCGTTATGCTAACTATCGATGACCGGCGACTATCCGGATTTCCAACGTTGTGTTTTATGATGGCGGTCCAACTCCAGTCTTTTTCTACAGGCTTATGCAGTGAATTTGCTTTTTTTAGTTGATAGGTTGGTTGGATTTTATGGCATATCAAGCCATGTAGGTTGCTTAATGCCAAATCATGTTCACACACACACACACACACACACACACACACACACACACACACACACACACACACACACACACACACATATATATATATATGCATATTAGGGCCGTAGAATGCACCGACAGCTTCTCTGCAGAGGAGTAAGACCACCTAATGAGTGGCCCGTATATGACTCAAAATAATCTGATGGTGAGTTTTTAGTAATGCTGGTGCGTTGGGAAATGCAGAGTACCCCTTCATTGCCATCGCTTCCAGGTCCACTCTGGCTCGGAGTGTTAGCACCTGATAGGGTCCTATCTGTTTGTCAAACAGAACTAATCTGTACTTATGCTAAACTGAGTTGTTTGAAATATAACTGTTTTTGATATTAAAACTGTTTAAGATGAATTGTTTGAAATAGAACTGTTTTGACATGTCACTGTGTGTAAACAAAAACTATACTTCTACTAAACTGAATTGTCTGAAATAGAATTCTTTATATGTATAAAAATAGATTCGACATTAACAACTCACAATGGTTGATGCGCCATAAAACCAAACCAAACAACACACACACACATATATATATAGAGAGGGAGGGAGGGAGTGAGAGAGAGAGACTTAAATGCATTTGTTTGAATTTGTATATTTGTGTGTGTGCGTTCTTGTTCGTGTATGATTTCTAGACGAATAGTTTATTGGTAAGATTTCTTTTAAACGAAGCAGACCTCATTTATTTGAACACAAATAGTTTCAAGTATTGTTATCGGTTGTTTTCATACAAGTAAATTATTTCAAATATTGATGTCTGACGCTAATAGCTCTCTTTACAAGCAGTTAATTTGTTTCAAACATTTCTATCTAACATTAATAGTTCTATTTTCCCACAAATTGTTTCAAGCATTGCTATTTAACACTAATATTTATATTTGCACGCAGTGAAATTATTTCAAGTATTGTTATCTAACACTAATTGCTCTCTTTACAAGCAGTAAATTGTTTCAAATATTTTTTATCTATCATTAATAGTTCTATTTTCCCATTGTTAAGTTGTTTTAAGTACTGCTATCTAACATTATTAGATCTGTTTTCCAACAGTTAAATTGTTTCAAGCATTGATATTTAACACAAATAACTCTCTTTGCAAGCAGTTAAATTGTTTAAAATATTGCTATCTAACACTATTTGTTCCCTTTGCAAGTAGTGAAATTGTTTCAAGTATTGCTATCTAACGCTAATAGTTCTATTTTTCCACAGTTAATTTGTTTCAAGCATTGCTATCTAACGCTAATAGTTCTATTTTCCCACACTTAAATTGTTTCAAGTATTATTATCTAACGCTAATAATTCTATTTTCCCACAGTTAAATTATTTCAACCATTGCTATCTAACGCAGACAGTTCTATTTGCACGCAATGAAATTGTTTCAAGCATTGCTATCTAACGCTAATAACTGTCTTCGCAAACAGTTAAATGATTTCAAGTATTGCAATCTAATAGTAATAATTCTTTCTACGCATAAAGTATATGTTTCAATTATTGTTTTCTAATTCAAATAGCGATAATTGAACACAATTAAATTCTTTCAGTTATTGTTATCTAAAACAAGTAGGTCTTTTTGCACGCTGTTAGATGGTTTAAAGACTGCTATCTGATTCTAATAGTTTTTTTTAACACAGTTAAATGGTTTTACGTATAGCTGTTAAACACAAACAATTAAATTTAGTAGTCATAATTTTTGCCAACAGTTAAATGGTTTCCCATATATGGTACCCTTACAGGTACTACTACTCTTTGTCAGAGTAGACTTGGGAGTAAAGGAAATGAAAGGGTATTCTATATTTTCCAAATTACATAATACCTGTGTACATTGGGAAGTGGTTCAGGTAATATGTCACACTTATTACCATATTTACCACTCGGGCAGGATATGACACAAGGTCAGTTTTTAAGCGGATTTTAACAGGTTTGAATTCAGAGTTTTCCTTCTCCTAGACTAGTTGCCTCGCCAAGGCTGAAAAACTCAGTCTGCTCTACTAGTTACCCATAGCTGGAGGGAGAATAATTGGATTCATACCTTTCCCAAGGGTATTAGTGCTATGTGAAATGCAATCAGTCTCGTCCAGGATTTGAACTCGTGTCGCCATGTCCATTTCCTACGACGATAACCATACCACCACGGGCACCTCCAATGTCACACTTATAACACTTGTGCTACCTGAAGTCTGAAACCCACCTGCTTTACTATTAAACTATTTTCGCAGAGTTGCCTGATCGCATAACTTCTTAACCAGTCACAGCCGTGGATTCAAACTGACTCCATGAGCGACTGCCTTTCACTTACACAAGTGAAACAGAGGTATCTTCCCACCAGCTTACTGATTAGATTTCCCTTATTTATGCTCACATTTGTAACGTAATTCAACGGCTCATAGAAAATTAAAATCGAAAAATCAAATAAATGAATGAATGAAAAAGCAGACAGTCACCGAATGGTCAGACCAAAGCTCTTGTTGTAGTTAAAAATGACTGGAGGTCTCAAAAATTATTGTAAGCATATGTAAAATCGGTGGAAGGGAGGAGGCGACTCGTGGCTTTTAGCAGTTGGCGGCGAGACGTGATAGGGTAAAGACATACAGATGAACTCTAGCCACGAAGATGTAAAAAGACGAAATTTTACCAGCCCTAATTTTGCGGGTGCGTTTCAAAGAGTGCCTAAGCCTAGACACGATCCAGCAGACAAACATGTTAAAACCGGGAAAAAATTCAAGGTCTGTGTCTGCTCGCTTTTTCTCACCAGGATATATATAGCTTCTATTGGCCTAGCATGAGTGGTCGTCTCAGTTTCCATACTCTCTTTCTTTCTCCCAGTGAATAACTACAAGTTGCAGTCGTCAATAAATCTTTGGATAATTAAACAGAGTTTCTTGCGTTCGTCAGCTTTTACCATGGCAACGCTACACTATCGCAATAATATATCCCAATAATCTAATATGTAACCGTAAGACAATCCGGGCTATCTAGTCGTGACAATAATTTATAATAACTATTATTCTTCAACAAGGAGGGCTTTAGCATTAAGTGACCTATAAAAGTTGATATGCCATTAAATAAAAAATCAAACTAAATCAAATCCGGTACTAATTATTGATCATGCCAAAATACATTTAATTTATTACACAAGTTAATTGGTTTTCTTTAGGGCTACAATATCTGCCTCGAAAGATGGGCCAGAATTAATAATACAGAAAATTTTGTAAACAAAGAGTTGGATAAGACTGAAATGCTGATAACTTAAAAAAAAACACAAATCGCTCTCAACGGATAGAATACTATCAAGAAATATGGAATATTTTTAAAAAAATGTTATGTTATAAAAACAAAAAAATCTCTTTCAAAAACTCTTTAAAAATATCATTTATACATGCAAACAACCCTTCATGATGCCCTATAAAAGGTCCGAAAGCACTCGGGACAATTTTGGTAAATTCATCGACCAATTCCAACCTGAAACCAAGACACATATGATTAAATTTGAAAGGATCTTAACAAAACTATATAGACGAAATGTGCCTTTATTATTTAATCAAACATGCAAACTCACACACACACACACACACACACATATATATATATATATATATATATATATATATATATATATATATATATATACATATATATATATAAACATTTGACATGTGCTAATCTAAGTAGGAAACCTATTTATTTGTCGTCCTAAGTATTGGATTAACGAGCAACTGGTTGCGAAAAGGTGTTTCTGGAAGGGGGCGGAATCACCCTTTCATTAGCATTACTCCCAGGCCAACTCCGAACCTAAATGATAATAGCTGTTTGTGTACCATCAATGTGTAAAATAGTTCTGTTTAAAAAAAGATTAGTATTAAATAGACTCACTTGAAAATCCGCGTAAATTGTTCTGATCAATGAATAGGAATAGTCACTTGAAACCATATAATTCCCAGGAAAGTATTAATACTACATAGAAATACATGAAGCCATAGAATTGTGTGCAGACAAATGAATAGATTGGCTCTTATATCATTGATATTGCAACTAGATATGAAGTGTCTACTTGCTTAGGGGGTGTCCTCGTGGTTTAATGGTTAAAGCAATGAACTGCGGAATCGTAGTAAGCGTTCACTTTCTGACAAATACCCTTGGGGAAGGTATAAACCCCCTTATCCACCCAGCTATGCATATTTACCAAACCCCTCCCCTCGGGCAGGATATGACACAAGGTCAATTTTTAAGCGGAGTTTAACTGGTTTTAATTCAGAATTTTCCTTCTCCTAGACTAGTTGCCTCACCAAGGCTGAAGAACTTAGTCTGCCCTCCAATTTACCCATAGCTGAAGTGAGAATAATTGGATTCATACCTTTCCCAAGGGTATTAGTGCTATGGGAAATGAAATCAGTGTCGTCCAGGATTTGAACTTGTGTCGCCGTGTCCATTTCCTACGACGATAACCATTACACCATAGACACCTCCTTTTATCCTCCCAGGTATGGGTGAAATAGTACCACTACTGTTCTTCTTCTAGGAGAATGGCTTTGGCATTAAATAACCTACAAAGGTCGATATGCCATTAAACAAAGAAACCAAACCAAAACAAACCATCTATTTGTTTAATTTATTGGGGGCAATCCCTGTCGCATAGTGACTAAATGTGACATCGAAATAAGCAAGTCAAACTCCAGTCACTCTGTAACATACATTTTCTAACTAATACCCATAGTAAAGGCATGAAATCGATTATTGTTATGGTTCCCAACCTGCGGACTGTAATGAACTCTTCCAGTTGTTATTGATACCGGGAAAATATTCATCTCGGTATGAACTTCTCCCCAGCCTAACACTTTGGCAGTCAGACTGATGTTCAACACCTTTTTACCTATGTTGTATTATACTTTCGTTAATATACTTTGTTCCTCGTAAACCCGAATTCGTGTCTTTCTTCCCAAAACTTTGGGGGTGTCCTCGTGGTGTAATGGTTAAAACGACAGACTGCGGAACCGTAGTATGCGAGTTCGTAATCCAATCGTGCTATTACGTTCACTTTCGGGCAAATACCCTTGGGAAAGGTATGAACCCCCTTATCCTCCCAACCATGGGTTATATAGTACCACTACTGTTCTTCTGGGCGAATAGCTTTGGCATTAAATAACCTACAAAGGCTGATATGCCATTAAGCAAAGAAACCAAACCGGATCCTTTACTGGTCGACGAAAACTATTTCCCGAGCCATGGGCTTAATAGTACCTCTACTGTCCTTTGCTTTGGTCATACATAACTCATGAAAGTTTATATATCATCAAACAAGAAAATAAACTAAATTTTGACTCTCCTTAGAGCATTAGTTAGCGTGCTGATCTGTGACAACGTAATAAGCGAGTTCAAACTCCAGTCTCACTATGACATTCCTTTTTGGACTAATTCACTTAAGAAATGTATTAAAACCACTAATTTTCCCTTGCAATGGGTTAAATAGAACTAGAAGTGTTTCTCAAAAATGATGGCTTTGGCATTGAATAACCCATAAAATTTGTTATGTTAAACAAAGAAACAAAACCTATAATTATTGCGAACGTCTTAATACACTGTGATTACTATTGAATATGAAGTGTGAATCTATTTGAAATTGGAAAGATACGATTTGTTAGTATATATAATTAAAGATTTGAACTGGCTGTGGGAGAAAATAAACCAACAACGGTTGACACACCGAAAATGAAACCCAACATTAATCTGAATTCAAGGCAATTAGTCAAAACTGAAATCTGACCGGAAGAAACTTGTTTCCCACTGAATATTCAACTTTCTTGGTTAATTCATTTTAACGACATTTCAATGTCGAAGGTTATTTTAATGCGTAGAGGTTAGAGATTTGCATACATTTTACCTTTTTATTTAGTATTTTGGTGCAATCAATTAACATTTCTTTACACAGTTTTATAAATCAAGCAAAAATTTCGCTGGAGAACTCGAGGTGCCGTGGCTTGAATTGTGGATAGCGACACCAAAATAAGCGAACGCGAACCTCAGTCACGCTCCTAGACTAATACCATTGAGAAATTTATAAATCCCTTTATCTTTCCAGATATATGTTATCTAGTTCCACTACTATTCTTCTACAAGGATCTGCTGGCATTAATAACTCACGAAGGTTGATATGCCATCAAACACAGAAATCAAACAAAATAACTTTCAAATCCACCTGTTTGTATCCCATCGATACGTAAAAAATATCCGTTTGAAAATTATCCGTATTAGAGAAGAATATTTCATACCATATGATAGTATATGTTGTATCGTAGTAAGGATCCGATACATAGTAAAACAGAGTTAATTTTTTATTAACTGAAAGGATACAGTTCTGTAGCATAGGACCAAAATACGATGTGTCTGAAAGAAAGGTGTTCGCAAAAAAAAGAAACACTCAAAACTTGAATTTAAAGGAAGAAAATAGTAGTCACTTTTATTCTTGGGGACTACAGCGGACTTTAGTTTTAAAAAGTTTGTTCAATAACGTTCTTCCTCCCTTCTCTTTTTGGCGATGACAGCGGCGTTGTTATCGTTGGCTGGTTGATACTTTCATATCAGTTGAATTGCTAACAGGCTGGGTATGACATGGGTCGAATAATCATAGACCTCTTTTGAACCTGTTTGGAAACCTGTCTCGAACTGCCAAAATCTCGTTACTTGATTTCCTTATATAGCGATTTGATGGATCAAAGGCTCGATGATCACCAGTGAAAACAGTAGTGTTGCACGTGAAAGTTCACGCGTGATTATATTAAAATCACGCTTGAACTCTACGGGTTGCTCTGCCTGCACGAGCGAGCTTCGTGACATTTTTGATCGCCAGACCCATGTACCCAATGATTGATGACAGCTGATGTGCTCGCGCATTCTCCAGCCTTGAGACCGCCGCAATTCAATGACGGCGCCCGTCCGTAATATTACAGTTCGACTAGTATTAAGTCTCTCGCTGTAGGTGTTACGTCCGAAGTTGATCTTCAACTGACCGACGTCCATCAGAGCTCTTCTGTCTCTGTTTCTGCTTCTGTCTCGCTTCTCGAGATACGGGGTCTTTTATACATCCACGATACTGAAAGTAACGTAGTACGAGCCACTATACAACAGTATGTAAAGTATTTTGCATTCATAAGAATGCAATATTTTTAGAAGTAGAATGATCATGAGTCATATGGGTCGCATGTATACTGATACAACCTGTGCGTACGTTTGCAATATAACATTCTATTAATATATGCTAGTGTTTTGGTTTGGTCTGATTTCCATATGACCGATACCATATCGACGCAGGTTCTTCCAAGCCGCGGTCGTGTCGATACTGCTGTATGGATGCACCACTTGGAAGCTAACAAAATGGCTGGAGAAGAAGCTAGACGGCAACTACACAAGAATGTTGCGATCAATATTAAACACATAACACAACACCGCACAAAGCAACAATTATACGGCCACCTGCCTCCCATCACGAAAACTATCCAAGTTAGACGAACCAGACACGCAGGAAACAGCTGGAGGAGCAAGGACGAGTTCATAAGTGATGTACTCCTATGAACCCCCACATATGGCCGAGCTAAAGCAGGACGACCAGCTAGAACATACATTCAGTAGCTAAGTAAGGATACGGGATGTAGCCATAAAGACCTGCCAGAGGCAATGAAAGATTGGGAAAAGTGGCGAAAGAGGGTCAGGGATATCTGTGCTAGCGGCATATGACGATGATGATGATGATGATGATGTTTTGGTTAGGATTTTTGTTTTAATTCCAGATCAACCTTTGACTGTTATTCAATACATAAATTATCCATGTAGAAGATTTGTTGTGATATTATCCATTTTCGTACTGTGGTTGTCGGGGATTTCATACACTGAATACATTGTTGCAACGCAGAACATTACTCGCGATAAAACAGAGATCCCCCCCAATAAATGGCGGACTGTCAATGTTTTAAAGCTTGGTATTAATGATAATCACCAATCGCATTGTGTTTGATTCATTTTTCTAAGAGAATAATATCTAAGTATATTTATTTTAAAAAATGTATATTTCTATTAAAATTTGAAAGATAGAATTATTTATGAACCAGAAAAAAATATATTGGCTCAATGTACATGATTTGTCAGCAATTCGTTTTAAGTTGTTCCTCTTATAGCATGATAACTCTTGGAATATATATCAAAAACTTAAAAACTTCATCTAAAACGTTGTCTTCACAAAATCATATCTCCTGACAATGAATTAAAGTCGAAACAATTGGAGTATATATATATATATATATATATATATATATATATATATATATATATATATATATATATATATATATATGTTGGTTATTTAAAGTGCCTGACGCAGGAAGAAGAGCCATATCTGAACATTACTGCTGTGGCAACACAGTAACACTTCTTTTGAAAACTAGAAAAACTAATTCAGTTTTCTATTTTAATTTTCTGCTCGAGTG
>OY757931.1:15267944-15510444 GCA_963585895.1 Sepioteuthis lessoniana | reverse complement strand
GCTGGGGAGATAAAGAAGTTTATATACGAGGTGCATACGATAAGTTTCCAGACTTTTTTCGTACGGGCGTTTAAAATTTTGTTAGACTCTGGAAAATTCAGTATGTTATTGCTATATATCTTATGAGATGACTGACTAACTTTTATGATTTCAGGTTTAAATGAACAGCTACAGCAGCAATTGGAATATACTTTACTAAAGCCTGATTGTCACAACTGGTGAATTTCAAAAATGCAATCTGGACGTGAGGAAGAACGATATCCAATAATTTTTTTTTAAACTTGGAAAAAAATGCCTCAGAAACGTGTGGAATACTTCAGACTGCTTTTCGAACATCTTGCATGAATGGAACATCAGTTTTGGAGTGGCATAAGAGATTCAAGGAAGGCAGGGAGTCTATGAGGGATGATGAAAGGCGTGGGAGGAGTAAGGATGTCAATACACCAGAGTTGATTGGCCAAACGGTTAGGGTTAGGATTACTATGTTGAGGTTTTAAGGGAGTTCAACAAGAGATTCGGGTCAGTGGCATTTCCACCAGGACAATGTACCTGTCCACAACTCCATCCTTGTCACAGAATATTTGACCAAGATGGGCATCAAGACAGTTCCTCACCATCCCAATAATCCAGACCTTGCTCCCTGTGACTTTTGATTATTGTCTAAGCTAAAGGCTGTCATTATGAGACAATTGAGGGGGATAAAAGAGGCTGTAACGAAGGTCATTGACACGCTCACACAAGAGGACTCCCATGGGTCTTCCAGAAGTTGTTTGAACGGTACAACAAGTGAGTTGCCGCCGGAGGAGATTACTTCGAAGGGGACTAGAGCTTAAAGTGTGTATTGTCAATAAAAGTGCCCATACCAAAAAATCTGGAAACTTATCGTATGCACCTCGTATTTTCTGTGTTGTATCAATCCAAAATTGAACGTAATAGCGTAACTGAAGTTTGGGCACTTTTTCTACAGTGTTTCATTGAGGACATTAACTATTATACCACAGGGGTTTGCTTTAGAAGTATATGGTTTCAAGTATTCCAACACAAAATAAATAATTTTCAATTTGGCTCATAAACAAATCCCTAATAGCTATGGCCCAAACGGTTGGGGCTGTAGAATACATCGATTGCATCTCTACAGAGGGGTAAGACCACCCACTACGAGTGTACTTAATATGACCCCAAATCACCTCGGCCCAGTTGACTGGGGATGTAGAATACATCGAATGCATCTCTGCAGAAGGGTAACCCTCCCTACCAACGAGTATTCTGGATATGACACTAAACAATCAGATGCCGACGCTTCAGTCATTCTGGAGCTTTAGAGAATGCGTTATACCCCTTTTTTACCTTTGCTCTCAGATTCACACTGGTCAGAAGACATTGCACCTGATAGGGCCCTAACAGTGTACTTCTACGAAACTGAATTTGTTGTATTGCTGTTGAAGTAATGTAGGACAACACTTGTTTATAAGGATATATACATATTTACCAACCCGTCTGCTCAGGCAGGATATGGCACGAGGTCAATTGTTTACGATGTTTGAATTCAGAGTTTTCCTTCTCCTAGACTGGTTTCCTCACAAAGGCTAAAGAACCTAGTCTGCCCTACTATTTCAACCATAGTTGGAGGGAGAATGATTGGATTCATACCTTTTTCAAGGGTATAAGTACAATGTGAAATGCAGTCTCATCCAGGATTTGAACTCCTGTCGCCGTGTCCATTTCCTACGACGATAACCATTACACCACGGGCACCTCCATAAGGATACATACGTCTTTTTATTCTTTCGAAAGGGGTTGGAGCTTCTATGGTGTGTGAGAGAAGGATGGACAGAGACAGGGAATGATTTAGACAAATTGCTATATTGGCCCATAACTTCTCTTGACCATAACAAACTGTGTTATCTTCATGACTTCACTTAGCTCGTAAAGTTGAGCGGGTTTCGATCCCAGCATCAAGCGTCCAACGTGTCTAACCACAGAGAAGAGTTCTGATACAACGAAACAGTCAGCCTCTGGATGAGAACATATACATAAACACATGCACACACACATATAAACTGCATATAAACAAAATATAACAATAATAATAATAATAATAATAATAATCGTGCTCACACATACAGATATATATATATATATATATATATATATATATACAGATATATATATATATATATATATATATATATTTATATAAAACTATAATATACAGAAAAATATATATTAGTACACACACCCAAACATATATATCTATATATCTATATATAGTTAGATAAATTGATATAGATAGATAATATGAGTGTAAGTGTTTATGTGTGTGGGCGTGTGTTATTATCGCGACTCTGAAAGTATTGATTACGACCAGACAACTTATGTTAACTATTAATGAGCCTGCATAATACATTGATGAGTGACCAAGTACTATAACACGCTAAGTGATATCTAATAGATTGAAAAAAGCTTTGTATATGAGAGAAGATATTTTTAAGTCTCAGGTGGTTAATAGAAAAAGGGTCGAGGAAAATACCGAAGGAGAAAAAAATGGCAGTAGAGTTCTAGTGACAGAATTAATATGGTACACAAAAAAGAAAAAAGAAAAAAAAAACACGAGAATAACATCGGAAGTACGCTGTGTGTATGAAAAGGATATATAGAAATTTGAATAATGGACCACAATGTGCATGTGAAGCTGGTTCGTATTTTGGAAATATTCGCTTTCTGCTCCCATTTTTCGTGTTCATCACATTCTGATAACTCACAGCGATGATTTTATGGTGATCAATTGGAAACGGGTTTTCTAACGCGTCTTCATTCTGGTTTTACCCAAGCTATAGTCGGCCATTTTAGTTCTGTACCTTATCAGCCAGAGACGCTTGTAGCTACAAGGCTTGACGGGGGATAAAAAACAAATTCATACGTGCATACTCATATGCATATACTCAGATTAATACACACACACGCACACACACACATATATATATATATATATATATATATATATATATATATATATATATATATATCACTGTCCATTTCTTCAAAAACAAGCCTACTCTTCTAACCAACTATATACAAGAAGAAAATCATACCTACAAGTATGTCCATCGTTCTTCGTCCCTGCCAACATATTTTTGTGGATTATATACGTCCCTACATAGAAATTTCTATACGTGATTTAAAATTTTCCTAGGCTCATACATTTGAAAAACCAGACATATAGGATTAGACATTTGTCGAGAACGAGAAATGATTCAAAATCTTTCTCAATAAATAAACTGGACATACATTCTAAACAATATTTCTAATAAGTCAAATGACGTGATTAAAAAAAAAATACTGATTCATTAATCAAACGGTCAAGTTTTTCTTGTCATAAACGGCCAACTTTTTCTTGTTATACATATTTTCCCTAGGTTTTTATATTTGGAACTTTTTACCTTTCCATCGTATATTTAACATCACTAATATCATCCGACTTTGTCTCTCAATAAATCTCACCTTTTACTTGGATTGCCGCTTATCAATATTTCATTATATATATATATATATATATATATATATATATATATTAGTAATAGCCAGTCAGCGTCCGAAGTCAGAAGATGTGGATTATTTTTGTATGGAATATATGAGGAATATCATATAAATCTACAAAAGCGCTCGATGTATGTCATGGCTATAGTTACGTCACTTATATCCTTACAGGTATAAAACAAAATTCACATTCAGAGCGTATATAATAGAATTAGAAAGAAACTCAAGACTGGTTAAGTTGTCATTATAAATTTATTTCGCCGGAGAATATTATTATACTCTCCGAGTTATCAGATGACTTTTTACATATTTTTTTCCTCGTGCAAATATGAACTGTTATTCCACAATTGCTGTTGCGCAACCTCAAGTCTAACATGTAAAAAGTCATCTGACTAGACGGAGAGTATAATAATATTCTACGGCAAAATAAATTTATAATGACAACTTAACCACGTTTGAGTTTCCTTCTAATTGCACTATATATATATATATATATCTATATATATATATATATATATAAACCAATTGCTCTGCTCGTGCAGGCTACGACACAAGATCAATTTTTAAGCGGGGTTTACCAGGTGTAAATTCAAAGTTTACCTTCTTCCAAACCGGCTGACATGCCTTGATTAAAGAGTCAGTCTGCCCCACTATTAACCCATAATTGGTATGAGGATAAAAAGTAAAGTTGGTGACCAGAAGGGGCTTCCTTTTGAATTCCTACTACACCGCGGTGTAGGGGAAGGCACTACTTCTTTCCCTGGATTGCTCCACTTTACCCTTGATACGTACCTTATATTGCTGAGTGTTAGCAAGGAAGTATCAAGCACAAAGCTTTGGTATGTCGCGAACTGGGATTGAACCCAGGCCTCCCGGACCATTGGCGAACACTCTACCAACTGAGCAGGTATGAGAATACTCATATTTAGATCTTTCCAAACGGTATGAACACTAAGTTAAGTGCAAACAATCGTATCAAGAATTTGAACTTTGGTCACTGTTTTACTTTCCGAGGACGATACCGATTACATCACGTGATTAACACACACACACACACACACACACACACACATATATATATATATATATATATATATATAGGGGGGTATAAGTATAAATATTCATCTTAAAGCCTACAAGCAAACTCAGGAATCCAAAATACACTCACATTCTTATTACGTTTTTTTTAACAAGTTTTGTTCCGAAGTGGCACAAGTTAGAATTATGTGATGCCCATAAGAAGTGAACTCACTGGCCATTGACTACTAAGCTAGCTTACTGACGATTACAGCAGGTAAGGTGGTCTTTTCACATATATACAGTCAGTATCGGGGAAGGTATATGCCCAGAAAGAGGCGTATATTAACAGTTATACCTATTCATAAACACACATATACATATATATGCATTATTTATTTTGGGGGGGTTAGTTGATTGGTCCAATGAGAGGAGAAAATAAAAGCAATAAAATTAATAGTTCCGCCAGGGAATTTGGTTTCAGGCATTTTTTTTGTTGTATATTGACCTCCGACCCAGCTACGCTGTCAAAATAGGAAATGCATCTATGTAAATAACAGGTGCATCCGGTCGAAGATATCAGGAGATCAGGGGTGACCTTGACTGTCGAGGGGTTGAATTGAGTGAGAAATTGTGACGCTCGCAGGAAGAAGAGTAGGCGTTAAATTATTATATAACCCCAGCGACAGGAAGTTCAGTTAGTTGGAGATAAGATGCGGTAGAGAGAACCACCACCCAGCAGAGGGGGCACTTAGGCCCCCGATTGAGCAGTTGGAGTTGGAGTTGGAGAGAAGATGCTGGAATGAGGACCATATCCCAGAGAGGTTGGGCCCCAAGGCCCCGGTTGAACAGGCAAATAGAACGGGAAAGAAACGCTGTTATGGCCATAAGAATGAGGGTCAATATGTTGCAGTTCTGTTCAGTCTCCAACTTACCTCTCACACAGTAAAACCTTTAGTAACCCTTTCGAACCCTTTCAAATAAAGTGAGAGGTATATTTTCCTAAAGAATGTGTGCGCTCGTCTTTAGTGTGTTGAATATGTTTCTGCATGTATAGTGTTCATGGCTATACAACATTTTTACAAACCTACAAGTGTTTCCCACGTCGTGTTCCTTTTAGTTTAAACTGGGGTGTGATTCTTTTTAATTCATTTATTTTTACTCATTAGCAAGTTTATATTTTGTGTATATACGTTCGCTAATATGCTACTACATACAGCTTTTATCTAATATTTTTCCTTGTTTTTTTTTCTCTCACTTTCTCTCCAAATTTAATATGTCAAAGATTTATTTAGTTCCGTATGTATGTGTTTGTGTGAGAGTATTTGGATTCTGTTTAAAGTAGGTTCAAAGCTTTATCTCTCACTCTATCTCTCTCTCTCTCTCTCTCTCTATATATATATATATATATATATATATATTCAAAGCAAGTGTATTCGTTCTTCTTGGCTTGTGGAATTCAGTTTAGCTTTCGTAGTAATCTTTCTTCTGCTAATTTCGTTTACCATCTCTCAGGCTATCCTAGATTGTTTATATTCAACCTAGTACAGTGATGACATAGCGCTTTCAGCAAATTCACCCACCCAAGCCGAATCCCTTCTACATAATCTGGAACGAGCAGCGGGTGGCATAGGCCTCCATCTTAATGCAGACAAGAGAGAATACATGTCTTTTAATCGAAGAGTTGACATCTCCATACTAACGGGTAATCCTTTCAAACTAATGGACAAGTTCACCAACCACGAAAGCAGTGTCTCATCAACGAGAATGACACCAACAAGCGACGAGCAAAGTCATGGACAACTATCGATAGGCTATCGGTAATATGGATGTTAGACCTGAGCGATAAAATAAAACGTATTTTTCCAAGCAGCGGTCTTGTTGATACTGCTGTATGGATGCACTGCTTGGGCGCTAACTAAATATATGGAGAAAAGCTTGACGGCAATTACACAAGAATGCTGCGTGCTGTATTAAACAAGTCCTGGAGACAGCACCCCACAAAACACCAGCTGTATGGCCACCTACCACCCATTACGAATACTATCCAAGTTAGACGAACCAGACATTCGGGACGCTACTGGGGAAGTAAGGACAAACTTCTGAGTGATGTCCTTCAGTGGACCCCTTCTCATGGACGGGCAAAGGCAGGATGACCAGCTAAAACCTATATACAGCAGCTCTCTGCAGATACAGGATGTAGCCTGGAAGACCTCCCGGGAGCGATGGACGATAGTGACGGGTGGCGAGAGAGTGTCAGGGAGATCCGTGCTGGCAGTTGGACATAATGATGATGATATATGCAAAATTATGTACGTATAAGTCCTGGAGACAACAAGCCACAAAACAGCAGCTATACGGCCACCTACCACGCATCACAAAAACTATACAAGTTAGACAAACCAGTCATTCAGGACACTGGTGGAGAAGTAAGGACGAGCTCATAAGTGATGTTCTCCTATGGACCCCCTCATATGGGCGAACAAAAGCAGGACGACAAGCTCGAACCTACATACAGCAGCTCTGTGAGGATACGGGATGTAGCTCTGAGGACCTGACAGAAGCGATGAACAATAGGGAGGAGTGATGGGAGAGCGTCAGCGATATCCTTGAGGGCGGCACGACAAATTAATGATGATGATGAGGATGATGATGATTTGAATATATGCATGCATGTTTATATTCGTATGTATACTTATGCATCCATATTTTTGGGGGGTAGCTGTGTTTTTCTAATTTATAAAAATGAAAATAAATGATATGTATCTTTTTATACGTCCACATATCTGTTAATCTATTTGCCAGTCAATGTCAGTTTTCGCCAATGGCCCGGGAGACCTGGGTTCAATCCCAGGTCGAGTCATACCAAAGACTTTAAAAATGGTACTTGATACCACCTTGCTTAACACTCAGCATTATAAGGTACGGTTCAAGGGTAAAGTGGAGCAATCCTGGGAATGGAGTAGCGCCCTCCCCTACACCTTGGTGTAGTAGCTATCGAAAAGGGAGCCTTCGGGTCACCCTCGACTATGGTCGCTAACTTTACTTACTTATATGTTAATGAAATATGAACGTTGACTTATTGATCTTACGATTAACGCCGCTTACTCCCATTTTCTATATATAGATAATCTCCTTTTTTGTTTTGTTTTGTATTTCGTTAAGCACCCACTGTTGATCGTATGACCTTTCATAACATCTTTTCTTAGTTCTGATGATTGTCTGTATCGACTTGCTTTTATATTAAATTCTTCACATTATATTACTTTGTTTTTCAATTTTTCTCTCAGTATATATATATATATATATCTTCCTCTTTTTCAATATATATACATATATATATAT
Organism: Sepioteuthis lessoniana; assembly: GCA_963585895.1. Classification (NCBI taxonomy): domain Eukaryota; kingdom Metazoa; phylum Mollusca; class Cephalopoda; order Myopsida; family Loliginidae; genus Sepioteuthis; species Sepioteuthis lessoniana. The sequence goes on along the minus strand of OY757931.1, from coordinate 15,502,545 downwards.
ATATATATATATGTCTCCATATAACTATGTTTATCAAGCTGTCTGACTCTCTCTCTCTCTCTCTCTCTCTCTCTCTGTATATATATATATATATATAGAGAGAGAGAGAGAGTGAGAGAGAGAGAGTATGTTCCGTTATTTATCATTAGGTGGAGGGAGAAAAGAGCGACTCATGTCTTTCCGAAGGACATTAGTTAAAATGAAATGAAAACACAATCATTCAGAGTGCGAACTCAGATCGCTAATTTCTCTGCTAATAACAATAACTGTTACGCTTAGCTTGCCTACCTCCGTTTGAGCATGAAACTATTTGTGTATGTGGGTGACATTGATAGTTATATTGAGAGAAATAGAAAGAGAAAGAGAGAGAGAGAGAGAGAGAGAGAGAGAGAGAGAGGGAACAGAATTGAGTATAATTATTAAAACTAAAGGGTTAATTCAATACCCACCTCATTTTGCACTGTATTTTATCTTTGTTAAACTAGGTCATTAGCCTAATGAGAAGAGTGTTCGGCAATGGTCCGGGAGACCGGGGTTCAATCCTAGGTCGAATCATACCACAGACTTAAAAAATTGTACTTTATGTCGCTTTGCTTAACACTCAGCGTTATAAGGTAAGTATCAAGGGTAAAGTGAAGCAATCCAGGGAATGGAGATGCACACTACACTACGCCTAGATATAGTAGCTATTGAAAAGGAAGCCTTCGGTTCACCCTCGACTAAGGTCGCCTACTTACTTTATATATCTCTGTACGCTTCCTGATATTAAAAAAATTGACGTTTAAAAGTTTCGGCAGGATTAGCCTCTAAATAAAATGATATATGTATATCCGTATTTAGACCCTTTTTTGAGGAAAGACTTAGCACCTCAAATCGAGGCCATACATACAAGTTCTTTTTGACATAACCTTTCTGATAAGATCTTATCTGGCTCTTTTACAGAATTACATATCCCACAAGTAACGTTTTTACTTTGAAATACACAAAATAGCCTGTACCCCGTGGAATTAAGTTCAAACCTAACCATAGTTGTAGCATGTTAAAAAAATAAAATATAAAACAGAAATTACTTTTTGGTAGTTGTGGCAAACATGAAAAGATGGACTTTGAAGGAACATTTTTAATATTCGATATGGCCTGTACGATTCGGTGTGCACTTCAGTGCGAAAAACTCGTTACACGTGGCAGAGAGATCCTTTAACTATATATATATATATATATATATATATATATATATATATATATATATATATATATATGTAGTTTTGGTTCTGTAAAAAGAAAAAAAATGCTACTTTCTACTCTTTGATAAAACATATCGATAAACCTTAAGGATGTACAATTTCATAAAAGCCAAGAAAAATAAATAAATAAATAAAATACCAATTCAGTGCTGTTAGATTTATCTTAATCCCATATCATTGGGGTAACCAAACGGCTTATGCACTGATAGACACCAGGAAATACTGAAGCGTCACGGAATAACTCATTTGACTTGATAATCAATACTTGTAAGTTTAAATAAATACAAATATTAATATAACCCGTGGCAAAATGCCACCAGTTTTCATTTCCCAAGAAAAGATGTGTATCTTCGACTTCTTGATTCTTTCATTTTTTTCTTGTCATATTGAAGGCTGGTGGCCTCACGCTTTACAATCAGGAAATGGAATCGGTAGGACGAGTTTAAATTCTAGTTGATATAAAATGACTATTTGAAATCAAACTGAATAAGAACCATATGAAAACATTCGAAGTTGCTTCTGTATCTACTTCTCCTTCTCTCATTTATAAGTAAAATAACACGGTTGAATAGAGTACCTTGACTGGCAGCAGTGTTGGAGAAGAACAATAATTTTCCGATTTTCTAAAACAAAGATAAGAATTTTATCGTTGTTAGTAGGGATCTAGGAGAAGCACAATAGGTAAGTAATTAAAGATGGTGACTGTAGTTGAGGGCGACCAGTAGGCTCCCTTTTCAATAGCTACAACACCGAGGGCGATGCTTCTTTCTCTAGATTGCTCCACTTTACCCTTGATGTGTACCTTATATTGCAGAGTGTAAAGCAAGGCGGTATCAAGTACTATTTTTAAAGTCTTTGGTATGACGCGACGTGGGATTGAACTCATGTCTTCCGGACCATTGACAAAGTGGAAGTGACATATAGCCAGAGAATAAAGAAGTTTCCAACTTAATAATAACAATGTGAAGTAATTTGTACCTTAATAAAAATAATAAAAATAACTTCTCAAGTGTACAGAATACTGAGGAGAGTCCTAAAAACTTGAGGAGACTTGCTGTTCTTCAGATTCCAGTGAAAAACCATCAATTAATGATTGTGTAAAAAAATTCTCAGGGGAAATCTAAAGAGAGAAATTGATTCTATGCTGATAGCTACACAAAACCACGCCGTAAGGACTATAGGTATCGAGTAAAACTGAAGAAAGGCTAAAAGAAAAACAAATACCAGGACCTTATGAAAGAATTAAAAAAAACTATAGTGTATGAAAGTGTCAGTGATACTATTTGTAACTGGCACGCTTGGTATAGGCACCAAAGTATTGGTAGGGGACTAGAAGTCTTGGAAATAAGAGGACGAGTAGAGTGTATGCAAACTACAGTATTGTAAAGGTCAGTCAGAATACTTAGAAGACTTTTGGGGACTAGCTGTTAATCAGACTCCAGTGGAAAACCATCGGTTAACGCTGGAGGGAAAAACTCTCAAAAGAGTAAAATACTCAAGAGAGTCCTGGAGATCTAAGAAGACATGCAGTCAGACTTCAGTGAATGCCCTCCCTTTATACTGGTGAGAAGAAACTTGCAAGGAGAAAAACTGCTAATAAAAATGTAAAAATTAATTTGTCATCTCGCGAATTTTGCCGTTTCACCGGACTACACAATCAAAAAAGAAGGAAAACGAAACGTTACACAAATGCTTGGATCTTGCCAGAAAGGTGAATAACTGCAGAACACTGGTGATACCTATTGGATTTGGTGTACTCGTGAATTCAGTAAACTTGTTGAAAATGCGTATGTTTGGTTTATTTTTCTTTTAAGGCATGTCAACTATTGTAGTTTATTTAATTAAGACTCCATTTTATGTATATAAACAGTTCTATTTTAAACGATTCAGTTTAGCATAAGTATATTTTTTGTTTAGTCATAATAGTTCTCCGTCAGATTTCCATTTCCTCCAAGATAATTTCAAAGCGTTTGGGGTCCGTTCCAAGCACATCTCCGAGTTGGTATCACGGTTAATCGCATGTTCCTCAGCCTTTTTTCGCTTTCTGACCAAATTTAAGTAATTTTCTAGATTTGTCGGCCAAAATGGTAAAATCTGCTCGGCAGCAAAATCTTCTTCTTCTTCTTCTTCTTCTTATTATTATTATTATTATTATTATTATTATCGTATAGGATTTAGATTTAAGAGGATTTGTGTGTCTTCTCTTGTAGGAGAATTTCTGGCTAATATATGTTACATTCATCTGTCTGACAAAAACCTAGTCTCCTGTACCGTGGATCATCTCCCCCACTCCCCCAGGGCTGCGTGTATATTCCTTCCGTTTCCAGTTTTCTCGGTTAGCTTATAATGAGATTTCATCTTTCCTCCTTCTCTATCCATTTGCTATTCTCTTGGTTCCCATCAATTCTAGATTTTACAAAGATCATATAGCGTAATTTTAGGCAGTTATAAATTATGAGTTGATCTCTTTAAATTTCCTCTGCGTAGCCACTTCCAGATCATCTTGTTAGCACTATTGTCAGTTAGTCCACCTAACCGATTTCTTTCGCATTGTCGTTTTCTTGATTTAGAGATTCTAGTGTTCCAACCGGACTTTTTTTTCTATCATTGACTGCTATGATTAATCTTTTCCTTCTCCTTTTAATGTTCAATCAGTTCCTTTCTTAAAGCTGGCAATTCCTCTTTCATTTTCTTTTCTTTTCTTATAATCTGTCTATATCGTCTGTCGAGTGTAAGACCTTGCGCAACGTCTTCAGTATCATGAAAAAAAGTACTACCATTCCAGGCCAAAATGTCCTTCATAATGATACCAACGACGTTTTCAATCCTTAGAGTGTCAGAATAGGAGCCTTATCACTGTGTATATTTTTGGTCGTATACAGGACAACGTAAATATGTCAATCAGAAATTATATGGTGCATTTGCTCAAATATATGTGATGTCACTTGGAAGGAGCATCGTGTATATTCTTTAGTCTTTCTTTACAGGTTATCATAATCCAGAACTCTGACCTGAAATTGTTGTTGCTTTCTGATACGCAGAACCACGTTTTACAGCCAACATTTGCCACTTGCTACAAATTATTAACCATAACCAATGATACACTGAGCAATTTTTTCGTCTTTCTTCCTTTTCTTTCGATAATACTTCTTTCCGTCTTACTTTCTATGCTTACTTCTTCCTTTCTACTTATCTTATCGTTCTTTCTGAGCTTTCTTTTTCCTTTTTTTTTCTGTTTTCTTTTTTATTTATTTATTCTTACGTTTCTTCCTTTGTTCAGTCACTTTATTTTTCTTTTTTCCTCCTTTCTTTCTTCCAATGATTTGTTGTTTGTTTGCTTGTTTGGTCTTTCTTTCTTTCTAAATTTATTCATTTATTTATTCCTAGAGACTCTTTTTGTTCTTTCTTTCTTTATCTCTTCTGATGTCTTATTTCTTTTAATGCCTTTTTGTTTGTTTGTTCGTTTATTTGTTTTGTCTTTTTTCTCTTTTCTTTTCTCCTTTGCTTTCTGGTTGGCTTTTTTTTTGTATGCCGTTCTTTCTTTCTTTCTTTCTTTCTTTCTTTCTTACTTTCTTTCTTTCTTTCTCATCTAATTATTCCCAACTGAGATAAGCTAAATACAGCGAAGAATGTCAAAAAATATACAAATATTTTCAGAGCAGACCGTACCAACAATTTAAATGTTTTTCATGCATCTAAGTTAAATTAATTCCACTTCGATCAGATCAAAAACTTCTGATGAAACCTGATATATGTGACTCCATTATTCTCCTTCACACACACAGACAATTACAGGCAAAACCAATAATCCCTATCACCATCACTTCGACCAACATTTACCTCCACCTCTATTTCATCCCTTACCTGCACCTTATTTTTAGACCCCCTCACTCTTTAATACCTTTATTCCTACGTTATTTTATCTATTTCCCTCATTTGCTTAAATCAATAAAAACTCAAAAAATATTTACTCTGAAGAAATTCTTGGAATAAAGAATGAAATATCACTACTACTAAACACTTTGTAAGTGTTGGATTAATCTTTCCACTTGTTTCTATCATTTATGATAGACAAAATTGGAAGGATGGAAACAATCACACCAATGTATCTGTCAACTAATCATCTCGTCAGTGTAATACTAATCTATTTGAGTCTGATATATATACGAGGGACATACGATATGTTTCCAGATACTTTTGTACAGGCATTTAAAATTGTCGTAGACTTTGGAAAATTGACATTATTATTGCTATACATCTTATTAGATGACTGACCAATTTTCATGATTTCAGCTTCAAATGAACAGCTACAGCAGCAATTGGAATACACTCTACTAAAGCCTGATTGTCACAGCTGGTGAATTTCAAAAATTCAATCGGATACTTTTGAAGAACGATATGCAACAAAATTATGTTTTAAACTTGGAAAAAAAGCCACAGAAACGTACGGAATGCTCCAGACAGCTTTTCGACCCTCTTGCATAAATCGAGCATCAGTTTTTGAGTGGCATAAGAGATTCAAGGAAGGCAGGGAGTTTGTGGGGGATGATGAGAGGTGTGGGAGAAGTAAGGAAGTCAACACACCAGAGTTGATTGGCCAAAGGTTTAGGGTTAGGGTTACTATTTTGAGGTTTTAAGGGAGTTCCGAAGGAGATTCCATCGGAGAGAGCCAACACTCTTCAAATCGGGTCAGGGCAATTCCACCAGGACAAAACATCAGTCCACTACTCCATCCTTGTCACAGACTATTTGACCAAGACGGGCATCGAGACAGTTCCTCACCATCCCTATAGTCGAGACCTTGCCCCCTGTCACTTTTGGTTATTCCCTAAGCTCATAGGCTGTCTTTGTGAGACAATTGAGGAGATGAAAGAGGCTGCGACGAAGGCCATTGACACGCTTACACAAGACGACTTCCATGTGACCTTCCAGAAGTTATAGGAACGGTACAACAAGTACATTGCAGGCAGAGGAGATTACTTTGAAAGGGACCTGAGTTTCATGTGTGTACTATCAATAAAATTGCCCATACGAAAAAAGTCTCGAAATTTATTGTATGCACCTCGTGTGTGGGGGGAGTCTATATGTGTATATAATGATCTATACTGAGAGAGAGAGAGAGAGAGAGAGAGAGAGAGATAGAGAGAGACAGAGAGAGAGTGAGAGAGAGAAAGAAATGATTACAAGGTAATCCAGTTGATATACACATTTTCCAAGGGTTTTGTATTTTTTTGTTTTAAACATCCATCGTTGATTTAACATCATTAATATCATCCTTCATAGATCTGATGATGGTTCATTAGAACTGTAGCGTGTCAACTTTGCTTCTCAATAAATATCTCTTTGAATTACCTTGTTATCATTTTTCCTCAATATATTGTCAGATTACACTTCATTATTTACTTCAATATACATACATATCCACAGACAGATTGTTTCGTTCTACCAGAACTCTTCAGTGTGGCTAGACACGTAGGACGCTCGAAGCCGGGATAGAAACCCATCCAACTTTACCTTAGACTAAGTCTCAGACCGCTCGGCCAACAAGCGTACCACGTTTGGCTAAGGGAATTTTAAAGGTATTATGTAGTAACAGCAGCAGCCGTTTGTTTACAGTTTTATAACATATCGGCTACCAGAGTGCTCGGTTCTTTCAAAGAGCTTTGCATTATGCGAGCGGCAGCAGAGAATTCATTCACCAAAGTGCTTAAGCCCAATGGGGGAGCGTATATATTGTCATCCACAGACAGACTGTTTCGTTCAATCAGAACTCTTCACTATATATATATATATATATATATATTCATTTTTTTCTTTACACCCTCTAATTTTTTTCGATGCTTTTTGTGAGCTTGTTTATTTTCTTGTTTCTTCTCGTGTTTTCCTTCTTTTTCTCGCTTTCTTTCTAGTGTATAGAACTATTTTGCATCGGTAGCAGAAAATCACTTGCAAGCAAAAAAAAAAAAAAAACACGATCAACAATAATTTTGCCATCATAGTCATCTAAATTTAAAAAGAAAACAATCTTTGGAACACGCAAGCAATATTCAAATGTTGTCTCTCTAGTTACATTTTGTGCATGTTCCCAACTTCTGTTTAAAACCTGTTGAACTTTAAATCAACTCTTCGTCATAGAGTTCTTTTACTTGCAAAACATATAAAAATATCGGAAAATATTCACATAATTTTGTTATGAGATGGTATAATTTCAAAAAAGTGAGTATATTTGTATATAAGAGGTGATATCAACAATTATAGAAGCTGATTCTTAATTTTTTATTTTATTTTAAATTGCAAATAAAGACATGTATACTGATGTACGTATAACTTAAATAATAAAGTGATAATTTCTACACACTTTGAAATTTTATTTTGATTAGTCACTACCAAAGTTTAAATATACAAAATCTGGATAACCCTGACCGATAAAATCATATGGAAATCAAACCTGACCGATAAAATGAAACGCAGTTTCTTCCAGGCTGCGGGCGTGTCGATACTGCTATATGCATGCACTACTTGGACGCTGACTAAACGGTTAGAGAAGAAGCGAGACAGCAATTATACAAGAATGTTGCGAGCAATATTGAACAAGTCCTGGCAGCAACACCCCACTAGGCGCCAACTATACGGTCTCCTACCAGCTATCACGAAAACTATACAAGCTTGAGGGGTGTCCTCGTTGTGTAATGGTTAAAGCGATGGACTGCGGAATCGTAGTACGCGAGTTCGTACTCCAGTCGCGCTATTATGTTCACTTTCGGGCAAATACCCTTGGGAAAGGTATGAACTCCCCTATCCTCCCAGCTATGGGTTAGATAGTACTACTACTGCTCTTCTAGGAGAATGGTTTTGGCATTAAATAACCTAAAAAGAGTTGATATGCAATTAAAAACAAAGAAACCAAACTATACAAGCTAGACGAACCAGACATGCCGGACACTGCTGGAGAAGCAAGGACGAGATCGTAAGTGATGTGCTCCTGTGGACCCCCGCATATGGCCAATCAAAAGCAGGACGACCAGCTCGAACATTCATACAGCAGCTATGTGATGATACGGGATGTAATCCTGAAGACCTGGCGGAGGCGATGAATTATAGGGAGACGTGGAGAGAGATGGTCAGGGATATCCTTGCTTGCCGCACTACATCACGATGATGATGATGTGTGTAGGATTACTTCTCAGCAGAAAATATATTCTATGTCCTTCAAGTATTGTGTCGTATGTGCATATTCGTATTAAGTGGAAGCTAAACTCATGAGAGGCCGGAAAGCTTTTAAAAGATAGATAAATTAGAAAAGAAAGTATTTCCCTAAATTTATATATCCTATAATTGTTGTAGACCCAAGCAATCGGCTTCAGTAAGGGCATTGTTTAAAGAACAACAATCTCATTTTTAAAATATTTTTGGTACTTAATTGATCGAAGTGAAAAAACATTTCTTTGCTATACATTTGGATATCGGCTTTGAAACCAAGCTGCAGAGAATAAGAGTGTTGAAGCTTAGATGTGCTTTGGATTAAATGTTAGGTGAAAAACAGGTATGTGCAAGTGGAGCTCCCTCAAATCTTACCAGTCCTACTTATTTGCGCTTAGAGTAACCGTTATCGTCGTAGGAATTTAAATTAGGTTGGTTTGGTTTGGTTTGTTAGGATTTATGGCATATCAACCTTTGGTGGTTATTTAAGGCCAAATCCGTTTTTATGTAAATAATCAGTTCTATTTAAAACAATTCAGTTTAGCATGAGTACAGTTTAATTGTCAAAAACACTTCCATTTCAAACTATTCAAGCACTTATATATAACAATTCAGTTTAGTGTAAGTATAATTTCAATGTCAAAACAGTACAATTTCAAACAATTCAGTTTAGCGTAAGTACGCAGTTTAAATGTAAGTACATTTTAATAGGGAAAAACATTTCTAGCTATTGAGTTTTGTCAAGCAGTTCTACTTCAGCTAATTCAGTTTAGTATAAGTACAGATTTTGTTTATACACCGTTAATATTCAAAACAGTTATATGTTAAACAATTCAGCTTAGTGTAAATACAGTTTAAATGTCAAAAAACCGTTCTATTTCAAATAATTCAGTTTAGCATAAGTACGCAGTTTAAATGTATGTACGGTTTAACTAGGAAAAGCATTTCTATTTCAAGCTATTCAGTTTAATCAAACAATTCAGTTTAGCATAAGTATGCCGTTAGTTCTATTTAACCCATCGATAGGGCCCTATCAGGTGCATTCGGTGTATTCTACAGCCCCAGTCGACTGGGCAATACACCGAGTTAATGTCAGAACAGTTTTATTTAAGATAATTCAGTTTAGCATAAATACACAGTTTAGATGCCACGAGCAATTCAGTTTAGCATTAGTACGCAGTTTAAATGTCAAAACAGTTATATTTTAAACAATTCAGTTTGGCATAAATACGCAATTTAAATGCAAAAATCAGTATAGTGAGGGAAGCATGGTTTAGTTCATAGATAGGACCCTTATCAGGTGCTACCACTCCGGGTCACAGTGGACCAGGGAGCGATGGCAATAAAGGGGTACTCCGCATTTCCCAAAGCCCCAGCATTGCTGGAGCCTCACTATCAGATTGTTTAGTGTCATATCAGGACACTCGTTGTGGGGTCCTACCTGTTGGGTATCACCCACCTTTTTCCACGCAATGAACTAGTCCATCTACCATATATAGCAGTAGCTACTAATACCAGGGCAGACTAGAAGGTGAAGCGCAGCTTCTTAGAGGAATAGTATTAGAGCGTTGGAGACTGGAGATAGCACTAGATCCCCTTACTTGCTACCGTAATAACGGAAGCCAATACTATCGTTGGACTATATCTTTATTCTGTATTCACTATTCCTATGTTCTTGTCTACTAATAGTCTCTCTATTGTACATACTTTTTTCTGAGAATATATCTTTATTTCCTCTCATATCGTGGTTTGTCCTTTATTCAATATTACAAGCGTTCACTAACCAGAACGCAACTGAAGGATCACAAGAATACAACCCTGAAAATCACAGCAGTGCTTAATAACTGTTTCGTATCACCCACCTTTTCCCACACAATAAACTAGTCTATCTGCCATATATACCAGTAATACATCTCTATTTCCTTTCATATGGTGGTTTGTCCTTTATTTAATATTACAAGCGTTCACTAACCAGAACGCAACACTACTCCTCTGCAAAGGTGCAGGCAGTGTATTCTACAGCTCCAGCTGACTTGGTAAATCAAATCAGGGTTCCGAGTTCTAATCTTGTTTGTGTTTCACTTCGAATTCACGCTCTTGGAAAATGGATGAATTCATCTCTTCATCGTCCTGCTAATTTGGTTTGAGTGGGTTTAAAGCAATTAGTCTTGGAGGAGGAAAACTCTGACTTAAAACCTGTTGTACTCTGTTTAAAAAATGTTCTCGGATTATATGTGGTTGAGGTGGTTGAATCAATAGATATTCATCCCAGACTGAAAATTCTAAAATGTAGACGAAATCAAAATAGAGGACTTTGATGTCCCAGAAGATCATTGAGTAAAATTGAAAGGAAATAAGAGGACAAGAAGAGAACATCTTGACCACATCATTTTAAAAATCAGCCATAATACAATGAAGGGCCCGGAGACTTGAGGAAACTCAAACTTCAGTAAAAAACTTTCCGCTAACGCTGGTGTGAAAAACTCTAAAAAGAATAATACAAATGATAATAATACGAACAGAAATTCAAAACCAGGTTGGGACATTAGACTGGAAATACAAATAAGAAATCTGAGACTAGAAAAAATGCTAAGACTGCAAAAAAGCAAGAATATGTTGGAACAAAAAATGAACAAAGCAATACAATAAAAACAAACGATTCAACTCGAAGGGATAAGCCCGAAGGTACGGGTTAAAGAAGGAAGACTTAAAAAATATTGAGAGAGGATAAAACAATATAGACAAAACAGGGCATTCCAAAACAAGGAAAGAAATTCTACCAGTAAAAAGGGAGAGAATGACCAAAGAGATACGAACAACCGGATGCGAGGGAAGTAAAATAACTTTGGAGCCAAATATGGGAACCGAGAGATCATAAAAGAAAAGACGAATGAATATAAGTTGACGACTGTAGTTGAGGGTGACCAGAAGGCTCCCTTTTCAATAGCTACAACACCAAGGTGTAAGTGAGGACGCTGCTCCTTTCCTTAGATTGCTCCACTTTACCCTCCATATGTAACTTATATTGCTGAGTTAAGCAAGGAGGTATCAAGTACCATTTTTAAAGTCTTTGGTATGACGCGATCTGGGATTGAACCCAGGTCTCCCAGACTATTAGCAAACAGAGTTTCAAAGATTGGAAGAAGGCCTGAAGAGGAATATACACCTCGATTCACTCAGAGCAACACTAAAAAATACCAAATTGGAAGGTTCAGGTCATCATGGCATATATGGATCCTGGTTTGAAAATTCTCCTCCATCCATGTGAGACTGGCTATCAAAAGGAATCGATGATTGGATGATTAAAGACCACCCTGATGCAAAAAGACCCCAAAAAAGAACTGCTCAACTCACTACAGACCCATAACGTGCCCACCTATGATATAGAAAATACTGACGGCTCAAATAAGAAGGGGATTTACTACTTGTTAATAAACTGCGGAATGTTCCTGAAGGATGCCCCAAAAGAATAAGAACAAAAGAGCTACAATATATTGATGAGGACATCCTTAAGAACAGTAAATCAAGACAGAAACAAGTAGCTTAGGTGTGGATTATTTAAAAAGGCATATGGTCCCGCTAAGCTCGATAATAGACTGTCCGAAAATGCACAAGATATCTGACAAAGTCATAAACCTTGAACTGGCGCGTGGAGTTAGCAGCAGGAGGAAAAAGCTTAGCTTGGGTTAAAATCCAATGTGGGGTCTTCCCGAGAGATGCACTGTCACCATTCTTGTTAGTAATAGCAATAGTGCCACTCAGTCATATATTTTGGAAATGCACAGACAGATATAAACTTAGTAAATAGCAAGAAAAGGTTTAACTTCCGATGTATATGGACGTTTCAAACTGTTTGTTAAAAATGAAAAATGACTGGAAATCGCAAGACAGACCTTGAGAATATAGAGTCAGGACATAGGGATAGAATTGGTCATTGAAAAATGCGCCATGATAATAATGAGAAACGGGAAACAACACATGATAGAAAGAACAGAACTACCAAATCCGGAAAAAAATCAGAATGCTCGGAGAAAAAGAAACTTATTTGGGAGAAGCGAATATTATTAAACAAGTGGAGATGAAAGAAAAAAGACTTCGTCAGGAGAAGGAGGTCTCTACTCGAAACCAAACTACATGGTAGAAATTTCATCAAAAGGATAATTGCTTGGACTGTACCTCTTGGAAATAATTGGGGCCAATTTTGAAGTGGACGAGGGAAGAACTTAAAAAATCGACCAGAGAACAAGGAAACTCGTGTCGATTCATAAGACCTTATCTCCCAGAGAGGAGGTAAACATAGAGTATGACTCAAGGAAAGAAGGCGGAAAAGGACTCGCCAGCATTAAAGACAGTGTCGGTACATCGATACTAGAACTCGAAAACTACATAAAACAGTGCACAGAGTGAATACAGCGATTAGAAACAATATAGACCTTCAATAGAAAAAATAACCAGAAAACAAAAATAAGAGAAACAACTATACGAAAATTTCAAGTGACAAACAAGCGAAGTCTCACACAAAAAAACTTGGACATGGCTGAAAAAGGGACACTTTAAGAGAAAACTGAATCTCTTACTATTGTAACTCAAAGCAACATTATAAGGACCAAGTATGTCAAAGCAAGACACAACAACAACAAGGGTATATTAGGTGATGATAGAGACGAAACGATCAATTTCATAAGAAGTGAATGCAATAAAGAGTATAAGACTAGATACGATTGGGTGAAGAAGGTGATACTTTAGGAATTTTGTAAGAAGTTTAAATATGAACAAATAGTGTATGCATAACCTATAATCCGTCTTGGAAACTGAGACTCACAAACTTCCCAGGGATTTTTAAATGCAAACGGATCCCCTAATCTCTGCTAAATGTGCTAGTCAAAAAAAAAAAAAAAAAAAAGAGATAGACAACCTGCCCAACAGTGGACTTAGTTGCCCCAGCAAACCACAGGGTAAGATTGAAAGAAAACGAAAAAAAGGATAAGTGCCTAGACCTTGCTAGAAAACTGAAAAACCAATGGAACATGAAAGTGACTTTGATACTACTTTTAGTTGGTGCTTTCTGTACAGTTACCAAGGGATTGGTAAAGGGACTGGAGGAACTTGAAATAAGAGGACAAATACAGACCGTCCAAACTACAGCACTGAAAGGATCGACCAGAATACCGAGAAGAGTCCAGGATACCTGATGAGAGTTGCTGTCACTCAAACCCCAGAGATAAACAACCACCTAACCCAAGGTAGAAAATCTCTGAAGAATAAAATAATAGGAATAAGAATGTGTGGGCACACAGATGTGTAGTTTCAAGTATTCTAGGCGGGGTGTCCTCGTTGTGTAATGGTTAACGCGCTGGACTGCGGAATCGTAATTAGCGAGTTCGAACTCCAGTTGCGCTATTACGTTCACCTTTGGACGAATACCCTTGGGAAAGGTATGAACCCCCCTTATCATCCCAGCTATGGGTTAAATAGCATCCTTGCTGATCTTCTAGAAGGATGGCTGTGGCATTAACAATCCCAAGAATGTTGATATACCATTAAAACAAAGAAACCAAACCAAACCATCAAGTATTCTAAACACTAGTAATTTACAGTTATATGGTTCCAATACGTCACGGAATTTATACCGTACCAAATATCTAATATAAATAATAGTTTTTTATAAAATATATATAACTGCCGATAAAACCATATACATGAATATATTGTTTCATGTATTTTAAATCACCTTTAAAAATATATTTTTCAGTACATAATGATAATTGTTTGAAAAAATTCAGCTTCAAATAACTCATCTCTATGTTTGGATTATTTCCTTGTGTGGAAGATTGCACGCAGATGTTGCACGTGGATTATCACCACATATAAGATCAGCATTATACAGTAAAAATGCATACTCCTTTATTGACACAAAGATTGTAGCGAACAGCTTTTAATTATAGGATCTTCGAATAGGAATTCGTTTTCATTGGAGCTTTTTTGTTTTTGTTTTGTTTGTTTTGTTTGTTTTTTATTGTTTTTTTTTTTTTTTACTTTTATCAAACAGCTTTGTGTCCTTATGAATAGATCGTTAAAGATGGTGTTTCTAAATATTGATATTAAAGACGAGCATTAAAAAAAAAACAGGCAAAAACCAAAAGCTGTGTTCCAGCATTAAGTCGCTTCAAACGAGGTAGAACCATAAAGATAAGGTTATGCGTTTATTTTTCTTTTGTTCGTTATTTTACAAATGGTGAATCGTCTCTCTTTCCTCCTTCTCTCTCTCTTTGTTAATGTTTCTTTCAATAATATTGATTTTAGTCTGAAGCTGTTGTTTTTTCCTCCTTTAAGCACAAACTTTTCTAGATTATTCACTATTGGCATTGATGACGAAAATAAAGGATAAAAGTAATATTTAAGTGTGTTAGCTCAACTGATGATATGGAGACATACAAAAATCTACTTTGAATAAATGATGATGAAGACAATAATACTAATGATTATGATAATAATTATTAATCTTTCATATATACATCTCTCAAGAACTCCTGGATCTGAGCTTAAATCTTGGTAAGTGTTTAGGCAAGGTTAAATATGGAAGGTCTCAGTTCTCTGAGAAATTGTTTATCTGTATCAAAATATAGATACAGGCCTGGCAAGGTTCTATGGAGTACTGGTGTTAGCCAGTACAGTGGATCTCCCCTCTTCACAACACCAGAGCTATCCAACTCGAAAAGTGCTATTCGTGTCCTTATTGCGATTTATTTTTAAGTCTGGTTTGAAAGTACCAGTTCCCATCCGATCGTAAGAGTTAAGCATTAATGAACCCGTTTAACACATAAATGGGTGACCACTCAGGAAGAGCAGGCGTTGTAAACATCTTATATCAATTGTGTGAGCTATTGACGTGATTATCCCTTTGAAGGCTGTCGATGCAGCAGCGGAAGACAGACTCTGGAAACATAAACAACTGGAAATGCACCTGGTACCTAAATTAAACAGGATGAAAGTGTTCTCGTTGGAAATGCCGCGAAAATTACGTCGGTAGCATGCTAGTAGTAAGCGTTATCACGTGCATTGTGCCCGCTGCCTAATTGAGCTACGACCACGAGAATTTGTTTTGTTGCCATGCTGAAGGGGGCGTGTCTACCTGCAACGCATAGAAGGCAAGATAGAGGTGCGACGAAGAGAACTTGCGTGGATGTCGGTGATATTATATAACCAGGAAGGTTTTGATCTAAAGCAGTAGTTGTTTCACCGAAGATTCGTACCTCGGCCCCTCAGTATGCAGGTCAGCTCTTCGATCCCCGCATACTTTACCCATCCGTACATTTTGGGTAATATAAAGAAAAAGAAAAGAGGCTGATTATGTTTTTATACATAAGTGTTGTCGTCTTTTTCTGCTAAACGGGAATTGTACTAAACTAATAAAAACGTAAATAAATAGACATTTTGCATCACGGACGCCGTCTAAATTGCCAGAAAGAACTTGAGGATCTTTGGCATTCCACTTCTCGGTTTTGAATTCAGTGTCTTCCTTCTTCTAGATCGGTTGCCCTGCCAAAGCTAGAGTGCCAAGTATATCCTAATATGAAGGAGCAGAGATGTAATATTACAGACGGGCGCTGTCATCAATCAGTGAAGGTGTCATGAGACTAACTCGTGCGGGCCGAATGACCAGCAAAGTTAGACGTGATTTTAAGATAATCACAGATGTATTATCACGTGTTTCACTGGTGACATCGAACATTCGAGGATCTTCTATTTGTTCTCCAAAATCTCTATATAAGAAAACAAGTATCGAGATTTTGACAGAGTTGAAGGCAGTTGTCAAAACTGGTTCGTTAAAGGTTCCGGAGGCCCCGACCCGTCCTACCCCAGTCTGCTCCAACCTATCTGTCTGGCGTGTGTCAAACAGCCAGCTCTCATCCACTCCCCGTCACCACCGAGAGGTAGGGAGAAGAAGGACGCAACTAAAATGAACTTTTCTGGTTGCAGCGATCATAGCTGAATAATAAACGACTGCTATATTTTCTTCCCTTACCTTCGAGTTTAAGTATTTCTTTTTATGCAGACTTCTTTCTTTATAGCTCAAAACGTTGGTCTTATGGTACAGAGATAGAATTGGGTCTTTCACATCGATATCAGTAGAAAATGTAACGCAAAGAAAGACATGCATGAATCGAACTCGACTCGCCTTGTTAATGATAGATATTACAAACCCATTCGTCCATATGATGATAATAAATAAATAAATGCCAAGAATTGTGTTTGTCTGTACTCGAAAGAGGATGTTGAACTACCAAAATTCAACACTGTGTTTGTCTGTACTCGAAATTGTGTTTGTCTGTACTCGAAATTGTGTTTGTCTGTACTCGAAATTGTCTGTACTCGAAATTGTCTGTACTCGAGATTGTGTTTGTCTGTACTCGAAATTGTCTGTACTCGAAATTGTGTTTTGTCTGTACTTGAAATTGTGTTTGTCTGTACTCGAAATTGTGTTTGTCTGTACTCGAAAGTCTGATGTTGAACTACCAAAATTCCCACTGCATTTTTATCATAAAATCATATACAATGATATTTACTTGTAAGATTATTTATTATGTATTTCTATAATAAAATAAGTAATATTGCATTTTCATGGCAAAATCATTTCCTGTAAATTCTTATGGTGAAATCAAGTTTACTTGTTAAATAATTTCCAATAGATTTTCAGATTAAAATTATTTTCAATTCAATTTCAGACTACAATCATTTTCAGTGCATTTCGACAGTAGAATCATTCTCTATAAAAATAAATGTAAAATTGGCGACCATAGTCGAGGACGACCAGAAGGCACCCTTTTCAATAGCTACTACACTACTGTATGGGAGGGTGCTACTCCTTTACCTGTATTGCTCCACTTTACCCATGGTACGTATCTTATATGCTGAGTGTTAAGCAAGGAGGTATCAAGTAACATTTTTAAAACTTTTGGTATGACACGACCTCGGATTGAACCCAGATCTCCTGGATTATTGGCGAACACTATACTCACTAGGCCAATGAGCCGATTATAATTTCAATAAATTTTCATCGTAAAATCATTTTCAATGAATTTTTACCATGAAATTATTTTCAGTGGGTTTCTGTAGTAAAATTATTTCGAATGCATTTGCTTCTACAATTATTCTCAATGAATTTTCAATTATAAAATCATTTCGAATCAATTTGTATAGTAAAATTATTTTCAATCAATAAAATAGCTTTCAACAGATTTTCAATTCATTTTCATAGTAGAATCCTTTTCCATCCATTTTCAATGTAAAATGATTCCCAATGTATTTAACTGTAAAACCATTTCCAATGAATTTTAGTAAAATTATCTTCTATGCATTTCAGAGTAAAATCATTTTCAGGAGATTTTCAGAGATTTCTCTACGAAAATTCATTTGAGTAGATTTTTCGATAGGAATGTAAGAAAATAATTTTACAATAACATGGTAGTACAGTTGTTTTCTTGGATTTCCATTGTAAGATAATCTAGAATGTTTAAAAACTAATTTTACTACTACTACTACTACTACTACTACTATATGAAAATATATTGTTAATGATTTTATTATAGAAATGCATTGGAAATTATTTCACAATTAAATTGCATTTGAAATTATTTTACAATGGAAATAATAATTTGACTATGTATTGATAGTATAATCCTTTTTTTTTATTTCCCTTGTAAAATCATCTCAAATGCCTTCTCTTAAATAATTTCCAATACATTTATATGTTAAAATCATTTTTTTATTGTAAAACTATTTCAGATGCCTTTTCATAGCAAAATTTGTTACTATACCTTTCTATAGCAAAATAATTTCCAATCCAATTTCATTGTAAAATCATTTTCAATTCATTTATATATCTTTCATAATCAAATTACTTTCAGTGGAAATCCATAGTCGAATCCATTCCAGTTCATTTATAAGTTAACATCATTAAAATAACTTCCATTGCCTTTTCATTCCAACATTTTTTACTATACCTTTCTACAGTAAAATAGTTTGCCCAGTCGGCTGGGGCTGTAGAATACACTGATTCTTTCTCTGCAGAGGGTTAATACCCCCGCTGATGAGTGTCCTAGATATGACACTAAACAATCTGATGTTGAGGTTCCAGTGATGCTGGAGCTTTGGGGAATGCGAAGTACCCCTTCATTGCCATTGCTCCCAGGTCCACTCTGTCCCGGAATGGTAGCACCTGATAGAGCCCGATCTATGGGTTAAATAAAACAAACGGCATACTTATGCTAAACTGAATTGTTTAACAAAACTGAATAGCTTGAAATAGAAATGTTTTTGACACTTGAACTGTATTTACATTTAAAATGCAAGCTTGTGCTACACTGATTTATTTAAAATGGAACTGTTTTTGACAATGTAACTGTACTTACACAAAATTGAATTATTTAACATTGAACTGTTTTCACTTTTAACTCTGAGTAAACAAACTCTGTACTAAGCAGAAATAGCTGAATTAGAACTGTTTGAATAAACTGAATAGCTTGAAACAGAAATGTTTTTGACAATTAAACTGAGAACTAATGATAAACTGAATTGTTTGAAACAAAACTGACAATTTGCATAAAAATGGATTTGGCGTTAAATAACCTACAAAGGTTGATAAGCCATAAAACCAACCAACCAACAAATTTCATAGTAAAATAAATTTCAATTAATCTAAATATCTTTCACAATCAAACTACTCTCACTGTAAGTCCAAAATATACCTTGTTCAATGTCTTTATGTATCAACATTATTTGCAATGCATTTTCCTCTTACAGTGATTTTTAGTGCATTTCTATAGTAAAATCATTTCAAATGAATATTTTTATATAAAATATGTTGCAGTGATTTCTTGTTTATATATCCTTTATAGAGAATCAAATGGTTTAATGATGAAAGCAGTAATTCCCAATGGATTATAATAGATCTGGACGGTTTTAACAATGAAAATGTTTTCATATAGAAACGGAAGATCTAAAGAAAATATATTTAACAAAAAATGATATTCAATAAGATGAGATAATACTGAACATCGTAACTAATTTGAATCATTTTCTTTTTTAACGGCATATAAACCGTTGTTGGTTATTTATTGAAAAGTCCTCCTTGTTGATCAGTAGTGGCACAATTTAACCTACAACTGAGAAGATAGGAGGGTTTATACATTTATCAAATGCAATAGTCCGAATATAAATGTAATAATACGACTAAATTTCGAACTAACTTACAACGATGCCACAGTTTACTACTTTAGCCCCTATGCTACATTGACTTCTCCCATGATTCACGTGTAGAGATATGAAATCTTACTACAAAAAATGGTATTTCTTCTTTACATGTTCAAACAAACTTACTACACTGCCGAAAATATTTACCAAATATATTAGTATAATAAATAACTTTTTAAGAGCAATTTTCCCCTCAAAAACGGGGGCTCATTCATTGAATGTGATAAATCTTTGAAAATTTGAAGCTTATCTAATTTCTAGGTCTAAACTTGCTGTGAGCCCCGTCGGCCGGGGCTCTACAAGGCATCGGCTGAATCTTTGCAGAGGAGTAAGATGAGTATCCTTCATATGACATTAAACAATCTGATGGTGAGGCTCCAGCCCAGGATTTTCGGGGAATGAAGAGTACTCTATCATTGGTTCATTGCTCTGAGGTCCTCTCTGACCTAAAATGATAGCAACTGATCGGATCCTATCAATGGGTGAAATAGACAAATGACTTATGTTTATGTAATTGTTAATGATACATAGCAATACTTGGAACTCTTTTATTGTGTGCCCAATTGAATGGTTAGTGTAACAAAGGGATGCTTAAAACTATTTAAGTAAATGCGAAAAAATGATTTACACAAAATAGAACTATTCGCGTTGAAATATTTGTAACCGTTTAGCTGTGTACAACAGTCAGACTTGTGTGCAAATAAATTTAAAAAATGATATTACCGACAAACTGTTGACTTATAGATCATTTGTATAACCATTTAAATCTAAGCAAATTAATGAGCTCTGGTTATCAACAAACGATGCGTTTACAAATCCTATAAAATATGGAGGTGCCTGTGGTGTAATGGTTATCGTCGTAGGAAATGGACACGGCGACACGTGTTCAAATCCTCGACGAGACTGAAGGCATTTCACATAGCACTAATACCCTTGGGAAAGGTATGAATCCAATTATTTTCCCTCCAGCTATGGGTAAATAGTAGGGCAGACTAGGTTCTTCAGCCTTGGTCAGGTAACTAGTCAAGGAGAAGGAAAACTCTGAATTCAAACCTGTTAAACACCGCTTTAAAAAATTGACCTTGTGTCATATCCTGCCCGAGCGGAGGGGTTGGGTAAATAGGATAAAATATGTATAAAGAGGATTTGGTATTAAATAACCTAAGAAGTTTGATGTGCCATAAAACAAAACATAACTAATTTTACCGTAACTTAGAAATTGTCTCCAATCTGTATAGCTGGCGATTGAGTTATCTGTCTTTGCAGGGTGGGCAGTAACTTAGAGGTATCTGCCCCAGACTGCTATAAAAGGGGTAGAAAGGAAGCAGCGACTCTTTTTCATGACAGTTTCACTCAGAGGCAAACTGGCAGATCGCATCTTCCTTAATTAACACAATCCAAAGTATTTGTTTAGAACTTTTGAAATAACCTGTGATTTTGATCAGAAAAAAAAAAAGTTTCCTTAGTGTATTTGAATAATTACATTCTACTCCCATTTAAATATTTGGTTTGGTTTCTGACTGCACTTCTGCAGAAGGTTTAGACCCCTACTCAAAGAATGTCCTGTTATGACACAAAACTATCTCATGTAGATTACCTCTTTATTGACATTACTCCCAGATCCACTTAGACTCGCAGTTGCTGTAACTGGTATGTGTCAAAAAGAAGTTGTTAATCATTTACAAAACTTGGCAAACCTTAACTGTGCGAAAACGAAAAATTAATATTGATTAAAATTACGTCGTGTGAAATACCAATTTAAAAAAAAATTAAACAGTGTGCAAACAATCATCATCATCATGTGTTGCCGTTAGCAAGGATATCCCTGACCATCTCTCGCCACTTCTCCCTATCGTTCATCGCCTCTGGTAGGTCTTCAGGGCTACATCCCGTACCCTCACATAGCTGCTGAATGTATGTTCGAACTGGTCGTCCTGCTTTTGCCCGGCCATATGTGGGGGTCCATAGGAGTACATCACTGATGAGCTCGTCCCTGCTTCTACAGCAGTGTCCTGCATGTCTGGTTCGTCTAACTTGGATAGCTTTCGTGATGGAAGGCAGGTGGCCGTATAGTTGGTGCCTTGTGGAGTGTTGCCGACAGGACTTATTCAGTATTGCTCGCAGCATTCTTGTGTAATTGCCCTCTATCTTCTTTTCCAGCCGTTTATTTAGCGTCCAAGTAGTGCATCAATACAGCAGTATCGATACGACCGCTGCCTGGAAGAAATTGCGTTTCATTTTATCCGTCAGGTCTTATTCCCATATGATCGATCGCTTTTCGATAGCTGTTTCATGCCTTCCTTAGCCGCATGCCGATGTCTTTTTCGGTTGATGAGACGCTGCTTCCTGGGTAGGTGAATTTGTCTCCTAGTTTCAAAGAGGTGTGGAGATTTCGCCTGTGTGATTATAGCACATATATTCCGTTTTGTGTGCATTGACAAGGAGGACAATGCCTGAGGCGGCTCGTTCCAAACTATGCAGTAGTATTTCGGCTTGGTTGGGTGTGTTTGCCCGAATAGCTATGTCATCGGCGTACCAACGCCGTGCAAACACTAAGAGGTAGTAATTGAAACCATTTTACTGTGTGCCCAAAATAGAGCTTTAACTAGTTTTTAAATGAATTTACGTACAAGTAAGTAAGCAAAAGTACAGTGGGATTTGTCGACCATCCCACCAACCGGAAGAATGTGGTACAAGGCCTTCTTTGGTGGCTCCTGGCGCAGGATCGTAGCCAAGACGTCCCTGGCGGCTCCAAAAAAGCCTTAAAGCCCCCTCGGCATTACGCTAAAGAGGGGCGGCTCAGACGCCAAGCAAAAATCCAGCCTCTCCAAAGAGGGTTAGAGCCTGAGGGGTGGTCTCCTGAGGCTTGTGGATGCTGGTTATAGCGTACCTCGACCGACTGTCACCCAAACAAGAAGATATTTGACCAGATCCGCGCTGTCCCAGCAGGCCGATCGAAGTGTGAAATGGTTGGGCAAGTAAAAGTAAACTTGGCGACTGGAGTCGAAAGCGACTCTAAAGCTCCCTTTTCAATAGCTACTACACCGTAGTGTAGGGGAGGACACAAGATCTTTCCCTGCATTGCTCCAATTTATCCTTGATATGTACCTTATAATATAGAGTGTTAAGTAAGGAGGCCTAAAGTACCTTAAAAACTATTCACTTAAAAGTCGTATATAATGAATGTAGGTAGAAACAGGATTTGGCATCGAAATGAATGGTCTTAACTGTAAAAAATAATCTAAACCTAAAGTTGTCACTCAGTGTAATTGAAGGCTTATGATCAGTTGAAAGCTTTGCTCCTATTGGACGATATAAAGTCACGTGACTGAAATACTCGAAAATTAAATTTTACCAAAGAATCAGTTAGTCAGAAAGGCTGTACACCGATTCTACTTAATTTCTGATATACATGGTAAGGACTTTGAAATACGGTGATTGATACATAATGATTT
The DNA here is from genome assembly GCA_963585895.1 of Sepioteuthis lessoniana. Classification (NCBI taxonomy): domain Eukaryota; kingdom Metazoa; phylum Mollusca; class Cephalopoda; order Myopsida; family Loliginidae; genus Sepioteuthis; species Sepioteuthis lessoniana. The sequence goes on along the minus strand of OY757931.1, from coordinate 15,479,393 downwards.
TCTTCTTAAATCAGAGAATGATTGATTTGTTGGTTTCTTTCTTTGTTTCTTTTGTATCATTGGACCAACGTGTTGTGCTGAAAAGAAAGAAGTCCGCAGAAAAAGAAATACTCAAACTAGAATGTAAAGGAAGAAAATACAGCAGTCGTTTATTATTCAGCTATGATCGCTGCAACTCGAAAAGTTCATTTTAGTTGCGTCCTTCATCTCCCTTCCTCTTGGTGGTGATGGGGTGTGGGTGAGAGCTGGCTATTGACACACGCCTGTCATAGCAGACTGGGTAGCACGGGTCGGGGCCTCGGAACCTTTTGACGCGCCTGTTTTGAAAGCTGCCTTCAACTCTGACAAAATCTCGTTACTTGTTTTCTTATATAGAGATTTTGGAGAACAAATCGAAGATCCTCGAATGTTCGATGTCACCAGTGAAACACGCGATAATACATCTGTGATTATTTTAAAATCACGTCTAACTTTGCAGGTCATTCTGCCTGCACGCGCTAGTCTCGTGACACCTTCACTGATTGACGACAGCGCCCGTCCGTAATATTACACTTTGTTTGTTAGAGTTTTATGACATATCAATTGTTTTTAGGTTATTTAATGTCAAATCCATTTTCATACAAATAAACTGCTCTATTTCAAACAATTTAGTTCAGCAAAAGTACTGAGTTTAATTGTCAAAAATATTTTTTCAAGCTATTCAGTTGAGTCACAAAGTTCTAATTCAAACAAGTCAGTTTGATATAAGTACAGTTTTTGTTTACACAGTTTTAAATGTCAAAATATTTCTATTTTAAACAATTGAGTTTAGCATAAGTTTTGTTTCAATGTTAGAAACAGTTTTATTTCAAACAATATAGTGTAGCATACAAAATCAGTTCTATTGCAAGCAATTCAGTTTAGCTTACTTCCTTTTGAGCCATAGATTCAGTTTAGCTTACTTCTTTTTGAGCCATAGATAGGACCCTATTAGGTGCTACCACTCCGGGCCAGAGTTGACTCGGAAGCGACTGCAATGAAGGGGTACACCCCATATCCCAAAGCACCAGCATTACTGGAGCCTCACCATGAGATTGTTTAATGTTATATCCTGTTAAAACGATGCAGAGATACATTCGGTTTAATCAACATCACCAGTCGTGTGAGAAACAGAATAATTGATCTTTTGGTTTTAACGATATGACAAACCTTCTTGGATAATTTTATGTAATTGTTTCTTCAGAGGTTTTTACACTCACTGTCTTATAGAATCCAAAAAAAAAAAATTGGAACAAATATATCTGACCCATTAATCACACCTTAACAGAGTGGACCTGGGAGTACTTCACATTCCACAGATCTCTAGACTAGGAACCTCATTATAAAATAAAGTTTTGTGTCATACCGAGACACTAACATTGTCCAGCACCGGGACTGTAAAATAGACCGACTGCTTTTCAGCTGAGGAGTAAGACCCCACCCAGCGAGTGTCCTAAATATGATACTAAATAATATGACAGTAAGGTTCCAGTAATGATGGAGTTTTGGGGAATGCGGAGTACCTCTACATTACCATCGCTCCCAGGTCCATTCTGTCCAGAGTGATTGCACTTTGTAGGGTCCTATCTATGACTCTAATAGAGCTAAAATGTGTACTTATGCTAAACGGAATTCTTTTAAATCGAACTGCTTTGGACATTTAAAGTATACTTATGCTAACCTAAATTGTTTTGAAATAGAACTGTTTTTTTACATTAAACCAATGTATTTATGATAAACTGAATTGTTTGAAATAGAACTATTTTGTATAAAAATCAATTGAGCATTAAATGAAATTAACTTAGAAGGTTTGTCATATCGTTAAAACCTTGTTACAGAATATTTGACTAAGATGGGCATCAAGTCAGTTCCTCAACCTCCCAATAGTCCACACCTTACTACCTGTGACTTTTGCTTATTCCCTTAGCTCAGAGCCTGGCGTTATGAGAACATTGAGGAGATGAAAGAGGCTGAGACGCAGGTCATTGACATGCTCACACAAGAGTACATCCATGGGGCCTTCCAGAAGTTTTTGGAACGGTGCAACAAGTACATTGCAGCCGGAGGAGATTCTTCCGAAGGGGACTAGAGTTTCATGCGTGTACTATCAATAAAAGTACCCATACGAAAAAAGTCTGGAAACTTATTTAATCACCCTCGTTGTTTATATTGAAACTGTCTCTACGGGCTATATTTTAAGATGCCTTTTGACCAAATTATACTTCCATGAAAACTTCTATAGATACATGCTTCAAGATATAAGGACAAGCAAACACAATTATGAACGCATTTATAGAAAAGACAGAAGCACCAAGCGAAACGCAACGTCATCACTCGGAGAAAAAGAATCAAGAAATCCAAAGAAGAGACATAAGTGATTAGAAGAGAAAAATGATTAATATTAATAATTCAAATTGAAGATTATTCCTTTTAAAAGGTTTTTCCCGGTTCTTTTTTTTTTTTTAATTTGTAAAACGAAGAAAAATTTTGGCGGGAAATGAACAAACGCCACGACTCTTCACGAAGACGAATCAACCTTACTAACGCCATTACATTTACTCCCGTTCTACGCAATCACCTCCACCGTACGTCAATTTGAATAACTACCACAAAGCTTCCCTTTCCTCTTCTCTCCTCCTCTACATAGACTTTGGTCAATATTGATTCGTGCGTGCGTCAGGCGATGTCAAAGATAAAGAAAGAGAGAAATGATATGCAAAAAGGAAAAGATTAAACAAAAATGGCAAGACAATATGTGATGTAGTTATGAAGGAAAACTAAATTAAAAAGGATAATGTACTGAATATTCAATTATTTTTTCCTTATTTGATCGTGGCATATTTCTTCGTGAAGAATTAATTTTTTTGACGGTCTTCTTCTCGCTAGTGATGTCTTTAAATACATTTTTGTCCACCTTATTATTATTATTGTTGTTATCATTATATTTACTCCTTTAGAGTTTTTCACATCAGCGCCAGCTGATGGTCTTTCAATGGAGTTTGAGAGACAGCAAGTCTCTGCAAGTCTCCAGGACTCTTCTCAGTATTCTGTCCGCTCTCAATAATGCAGTCGTTTGGATAGTCTCCACTCCTCCACCAACTTCCAAATCCTTCAGGCTCTTTAATAATCCTTTAGTTACTGTGCCAAAAGCACCAATCACAATGCGTATAATTGTCACCTTTATGTTCTATAGTCTTTTCATTTCTCTAGCAAGGTTGAGGTACTTATCATCCTTTTCACATCCTTTCAGTTATATTCTGTGGTCAGCTGGGACAGCAAAATCGACAATTTTGCATATTCTCTCTTTTTTTTTTTGGTTGTTGATTATTATAAGGCCTGGTCTTGTTATTATTATTATTATTATTATTATTATTATTATTATTATTATTATTATTATTATTATAAGTAGCAGTAGTAGTATTGTGAGAGTTATCTACACCAGCGACACCTGAAAGTTTCTCACTGGAGTTTCATCAAGTCTCCAGGACTCTTCTCAGTATTCTGGCCGATCTTAACAGTGCTGTCGTTTGGATGGTTTGAATTCATCCTCTTATTTCCAAGACCTCCTGTCTTTGTATGAATCATTTGGTGACTGTTCCGAGAGCACCGATTACAATAGGTATCCCAGTCACTTACTGCTATTATTTCATTCCTTGAGCCTTTTTTACACTAGCATAAGCTAGTAGTCTTCCACTAGAGTGTTACCAAGTCCCCTCGAGCCGATCTCAACAATGCAGTTGTCTTAATAGTCTCGATTCTTCCTCTGTGTGACAGTACCTGTCTTTTTTTTTTGCTGTCTTTTAGGAACATTCTAAGTACACCAACCAATATTGGTATCATCGTCCCTCTCATGATTATTTTACCCTTTTAGCGTTAGCTGATGGTCCTATACTGGAGTCTGAGTGACAATACGTCTCTTCAAGTCACCAGGACTCTTTTAAGTATTCTTACAGATCTCAATAATGAAGTAGTTTGGATAGTCTCTACTCGTCCTCTTATCCCCAAGTCATCCAGTCCTTGTAACTATCCTTTGGTGAATGTACCAATAGTACCAATTACAACTGGTATAATAGGGACTTTCATGTTCCATTTTTTTTTCAGTTCCCTAGTAAGGTCGAGTTACTAATCCCTCTTTCCACTTTCTTTCAATTTTACTCTGTGGTCAACCGGCACAGCAAAGTCCACAATTCTGCAATTAAAAAAGAAATTATTATTATAAGGTTAGGCCATCTGGCCACGATTAGATTATGCGTTTGTATCTCAAAATCACTGAGGGGTTTGTGTGTCTTATTGTACAGGACAGATTATGTGTAGTGCATATACTATTAGAAAATATTCAGTTTCTCTTTCAAGGTTTCTCTTTTTCTCGTGTAAGATATCGCTTGTTAGTCGCTTAAAACGTCGATAAAGTTGTTTTTCTTCCTATTTTTGTATTGTTATTAAGTATTATATGGAAATCAGACCTGACCGATAAAATGAAACGCAGTTTCTTCCAGGCAGCGGTCGTATCGGTACAGCTATATGGATGCACTACTTGGACGCTAACTAAACGGTTAAAGAAGAAGCTAGACCGCAATTACACAAGAATGTTGAGAACAACACTGAACAAGTCCTGGCGGCAACAACCCACAAGGCACCAACTATACGGCCACCTGCCTCCCATCACGAAAACTATACAAGTTAGACGAACCAGACTCGCAGGACACTGCTGGAGATGAAAGGACGAACTCATCAGTGATGTTCCACAGCTTTTTCAATTCTCTAGCAAAGTCGAGGTACTTATCTTTCTTTTCACTTTCCTTCAGATTTATTCTGTGGTCCGCCGGGACAGCAAAGTCAACAATTTTACAAATTTTCTTTTTTTTTTTTTTTTTGGTGATTAATATGAGATCTGGTCTTCTGGCCGGGATTAGGTGATCCGTTTGTATGTTAAAGTCCCATAGGAGTTTATGCGTGACATTTTCTAGGACAGGTGCTGGGTTGTGCATATACCATTTGTTTGTATGTTCTTCCGCTTATTTACACTTGATTGACGGCTCGGTCGAGGGTCAATTTATAACAGTTTTTTCTATATTAAATCCTATTTTAACAGTCCTGTGATTTGGATAGTTTAATGTAGTCGCTACCACATATCACGAGTAACCCTGGTGTCTAGCTGTGTGACCGACAACAAATGGTAAATCATGACAATTCCGATGTTGATTCGAGAGACGTTGCTTTTTTGTTTTTTTTATTATTCTCAGTATTCTTGCCGATCTCAAACATCAAGTAGTTTGGATGGTCTCCACTCGTCCCGTCATCTACAAGTCCACTTGTCTCTTTATCAATTACAATGGGTATAATTATTTACTTATTAGAGTTTTTCGCATCAGCGTTAGCTGATGGTCTTTCACTGGAGTTTGAGTGAGAGCAAGTGTACTCACGTCTCCAGGACTCTTCACAGTATTCTGGCCGTTCTCACTAATGTAGTAGTTTGGATGGTCTCCACTCGTCGGACAACTTTCAAGTCCACTAGTACCTTTAGTAATCCTTTAGTTACTGTTCCAAACACACCAATTACCACTGGTATAATTGTCATCTGCATGTTCCACAGTTTTTTCTATTCCCTAGCAAGGTAGAGTTACTTATCCTTCTTTTCAAATTCTTTCAGTTTTATTCTGTGGTCAGCCGGGACAGCAAAGTCGACAATTTTGCAAGTTCTCTTCTTTCTGTTGATTATTATAAGGTCTGGTCTTCTAGCTGAGTTTAGGTGATCCGTGTGTATGTCAATTTCCCATAGGAGTTTGTGTGTGTCATTTTCTAGGACAGGTGTTGGGTTGTGCATATACCATAACACAATATTACAAGTTCTACTCCTTGAGAGTTTATCGCATCAGTGTTAGCTGATAGTCTCTCACTGGAGTTTGAGTGGCAGCAAGTTTCCCTAAGTCTCCAGGACTCTTCTCAGTATTTTGGCTGTCCTCAACAATGCTGTAGTTTGGATGGCCTCCATTCGTACTCTAACTTCTAACACCTTTAGTCCCTTTAATAGTTCTTAAGTTACTGTATCGGATGCACCAATCACGATTGGTATAATCCATATTAACCAACCGCTCTGCTCAGGCAGGATATGACACAAGGTCATTTGAATTCATAGTTTTCCTTCTCTTAGACTAGTTGCCTTACCAAGGCTGAAGAACCAAGTCCGCTCTACTATTCACCCATAGCTGGAGGGAGAATAATTGGACTAATACCTTTCCCAAGGTTATTAGTGCTATGTGAAATGCAATCAGTCTCGTCTAGGATTTGAACTCGTGTCACCGTGTCCAGTTCCTAAGACGATAACCATTACAACACGGGCACCTCCATCACAATTGGTATAATCGTTACCGTCATTATTTTGATTATTATTATTCACTCATTAGAGCTTTTCACATCAGTGTTAGTCGATGGTTTTTCACTAGATCCTGAATGACAGCAAGTCTTCTCAAGTCTCCAGGACTCTTCTCAGTATTCTGACGGTTGTCAATAATGATGTTATTTGGATTGTCTCCACCCGTCTGCCAACTCCTAAGTCCTCCGGCCTCTTTTGCAATCCTTTAATTACTATTCCAAACGCACCACTTGCAATTGGTATAATTGTCACCCGCATGTTCCACAGTTTTTTTAATTACGTAGCAAGGTCGAGGTACTTATCCTTCTTTTCACATTCTTTCAGTTTTATTCTGTGGTCAGCCGGGACAGCAAAGTCGACAACTTTGCAAGTTCTCTTTTTTTATTATTGTTTATTCATTAGGGTTTTTCTCATCAGCGTAAGCTGATGGTCTTTCATTGGAGAATGAGTGACGGCAAGTCTCCTCAAGTCTCCAGGACTCTTCTCAGTACTCTGATCGTTTTCAAGAATGCTGTTGTTTGGATGGTCTCCACTCAGCTGCCAACTTCCAAATCCTTCAGACCCTTTAATAATCCTTTAGTTACCGTGCACCAATCACAATTGGTATTATTGTCACCTTCATGTTCCACAGTTTTTTTTCAATTCTCTAGCAAGGTCGAGGTATTTATCTCTCTTTTCACAATATTATTATTATTATTATTATTATTATTATTATTATTATTATTATTATTATCTAAGTAGTAGTGGTAATAATTGTTGTAGAAATAAGAAACGGGAAAACAGTTTTACTATCAGTATTAATATTAATATTATTTGTGTTATTGTTAATAATAATAATCATAATTTCATCATTATAAACAATATCTTCGTTTTTATTCCCTTGGTTTCTCCCCTTTTTTTCTTCTTCACATTATCTCTTTCTTTCCCTTCATTTCCCGTGTATCTTTGTTCATTTTCTTTTGTTTTTAAGTGCATGTTCCGTTCCATTTCTTTGCACATCATATTATCACTGCTTTCATTTCACCCCTTCAAGACTCAACACTCCCACCCAGCTCTGTCGTTTTCTTCTTTCAAGAGATAATTTTTTGAGCTCTTTAACTTTTTTTGACTAAATAGCTCCTGTATATTATTCACGCTTTATCTTTTTTATGGCCGTTCGATTATTGTGTCAAAAGGTCTTTGCCCGCCAATTTTTGCAGGGGAAGGCGATGTACAAAATTAATATTAAAGACCAACAATCAACGAGTAATTCTAGGTGAAAAAGTAGTGAAAAAGAAAATTGAGAACTGAAGCAGAGACGGCATTCCTTTATAGGGCTGAATTTTTAAGATGTAAAGTAAAAAATATGCCTTAAGATATTGACACGAAAACGCCAATAGACTGTGTTTTGATTACAGCCTCTCAGTCTTTTGTTTGTTTGAGTCGTTTGTTCTTTCTTTTCGCGCGAAAACACTGCCTTGTTATCATCGTGCAAGAAGTGACCATTTCTTCTCGGTGAAATATTAAATACGGTTATAAAAAGGCTCGGACAATACAACGGTTGAGTGATGCTGCCGGCATGGCCCCCATCCATGACCATGTTTGCTTCCTCTCAAGTGTCTTGGGTTGGGGTTGAAAAAAAGATTTGATCATCTGACCGTTTGATCTGAAGTAACCAATATTTTTTTCTTTATTATCATAAATGGTATTTTTATTTGCTTTTTATTTAATTCTCGTCGCTTATTTAAGGAAGATAATAAGAAAGAAAGAAAGAAAGAAAGAAAGAAAGAGCAAAAAAAGCCAATGAAAGTGAAAGAAAATGACAAACCAAAAAAATAAAAAAAGAAGGATCAATCGAGAAAGAAAGAAAGAAAGAAAGAAAGAGCAAGAAATGGAAGCCAATGAAAGTAAAAGAAACAAAGAAAGAAACAAAAAAAACAATCACGATAACACCCTCCCGAAAAGAAAGAATAAAAGAAAACAACGAACCAAAAAAAGGAAAAAAGAAAAATCAATCGATAAAGAAAGAAACAAGCAAACAAAGAAACAATGAAAGAAACAAAGAAACAAAGAACCAAAGAACAAAGAAAGAAAAAGATAACGATTAGGAAACAAAGAAAAGAAAAGCAGAAAGAATGAAGGAAGATAACGACCAAGAGAGGAAAGTATGTAAAATAAAGACAAGGGAATGACAAAGAAAGAAAGAAAGAAAGAAAGAAAGAAAGAACAATCATTTATAGAGAGAAAAATTACGACAAAGAAAGAAAGAAGGAACAATCATTTAAAGAAAGTAAAAATTACGACAAAGAAAGAAAGAAAGAAAGAAAGAAAGAAAGAAAGAAAGAAAGAAAGAAAGAACAATCATTTAAAGAAAGTAAAAATTACGACAAAGAAAGAAAGAAAGAAAGAAAGAAAATAACAATCATTTAAAGAAAGAGAAATTACGACAAAGAAAGAAAGAAAGAAAGAAAGAAAGAAAGAAAGAAAATGTCCACAAAAAAGGAAAGAAAAAGAGACAATAACAACCCCGAATATAAGAATGTTGGGCAAATAAGGAGAGAAAGTTTTCATAATTTTATTTTTGGCGATATATTTGAGAGTAAATTGGTTTGAACTCAAGATCCCTGACCTAAAAATAAGGCAGCCGATAAGAACCAAAATGCTAAATCTTACGTTGATTACTTATTTTTATCTTTTTGGTCCGTCGAGAAAAAATAAGATTTGCTTTTATTGTTTGGCAACGCTGATAAAGAATCAAATAAAAAAAAATTAGGTTTCTCATATTAAATGAAGGTAAATTTAAATAGAGGAGTACTTCGTACATTCAAATCAAGAGAGTTTTATTCACTTTTTATTTACTTTTCATAACTTATTTAAATTCTATGCAAATGCGAAGAGAAAGGTTTCATTATTTTTTTTTTCTTTCCACGATATATTTTACAGGGAATTGGTTTAAATACAAGATCTCTGACTCCAAAATTGGGGATAAGTCAAGAATCAAAAAGTTAAATCAAATGATGTTTATTTACATCTATATTTGACCCTTCCCAAATAAATCATCAATGAATCTATATGACATTGTATAGTGTCCTGGTTGTGACAGTAACAGTAACTGATAGTGAGTCTCTGGTAGTGTTGAGAATTATTCAAGTACAAAAATATCTGAAAAGAAAAACTCCACAGAGAATGTAAATACACGTATGAATATAAAATGAACACTGTATAGGTATAACATAACCCTAGACGGATTGGCATGCAGTTAAAATCAATCAATAATATTTTATTATATTGTAGAACTTATTTTTTTAGCTTAGGAGGGTCTAAGATGAAATCTGTGGATAATGTATTTATACCTTGTAGACAGTGTATACAAGAGAAAGACATTTCTATAGTTAATCTACGAAGCATTTCTTTCATCATTTACATTTTTCAGCCAAATGGCTGAGGCTATAGAATTCACAGAATATATCTGTGCAGATTGTTTGTTTGAGTTTTATGCCATATCAATCTTTGTAGGTTATTCAATGCCAAATCAACTTTCATACAAATAAACAATTTTATTTCCAACATTTCATTTTAGCATAAGTACACAGTTTAATTTTCAAAAGCATTTCAATCTCAAGCTATTTATTTTAGTCCAACAGTTTCATTTCAACAATTCAGTTTAACATACAAAAATAGTCCTATTCCAAGTAATTAAGTTTAGTGTAAGTACACAGTTTAGTTCTATTTGACCCAGAAACAGTAACCAATCCGGGAAAGAGTGGACCTGGGAGTGATGGCAATGAAGGGGTATTCTACATTCCCTAAAGCTCTTGCACTACTGGAACCCCACCATCAGATGTTTCAATGTCATATCTAGGACACTCGTTGGTGGTGAGGTCCTAGCTCTTTGTAGAGAAGCAGTCGGAGTATTCTATAGCCAAAATCGACTAGGCAACATCAGTGCAGAGTAATAAGACCCTAGCCATCGTCCTAGGTAGGACACTAATCTATCCGGTTGTAAGGCTCTAATCCTGGGACTTTGAGGAATGTGGCGAACTACTTTTTGCCATTAATCTATGGTACACTCTGACACGAAGTAGTTATAACTTTTTGTGTCACATATAGACAATTCAAATGACTTACCCTTGAAAATGAATGAATAATGTTCAATACAATTGTAAGCGTTAAGCAGCAATACATGAAGCCAATTAACAGTGTGCAAACAATAAATAGCTATTCCTGAAAGCATTGAATCGTAAGCAAACTAAAGAGCTCTGGTTCGTTTAAAAGTAATGTTACCTTAAAACAATTTTCTTAAAAATCACACACACACACACACACGTATATATATATATATATATATATATATAGTATTTGTCATTAAATAACCCACAAGGGTTGATATGCCGACAAATACAAGTGAACAAGCATCGACCAATTAACATTTACATATAAGTTCTTATCACAGAAACAGTGATCAAATTTTTATCTTTAGAGAGTGAGTGAGTGTGAGAGAGAGAGAGAGAGAGAGAGAGAGAGAGAGAGAGAGAGAATACAATTTTAACACCCAAAAGGACAATAGTGATTTTGATTTGGTTACAAAATGTGCATCAGAGGGAGTTCCCCGTGGTGTAGTGGCTGATATGCCAATCTGCAAAATCATAGTAAGCCATTTCCAACTCGAGTCGAGCTATTACGTTCACATGCAGAAAACTATTCTTGGAAAAGGCATGAACTCCTTATTCCCCCAACTATAGGTTAAACAATACTACTACTTTTCTTTTACAAGGATTGCTTTAGCATTAAATAACCCATGAAAGTTGATTTGCCATTAATCTACGTGGGTAATAAAATGCCACAGCTATCCTTACAGAAGAACAGTTGCGAGAGTTTTTAACTCTTAGCTGCAAAGATTAGGTGTTCATAGATTTCCCAAGTGTATAAGTCCGAATTTGCTCCGAGCAGGGTGACTGGGGTTTCAACTCACTAATTATATGTCTTACACGAGTTTTTTAGCCACTACGTAACTCCTCATCCAATTATTATGGTTACTGTAGAGTACTCCTTATTTTTCTATTATTCTGACTCGGACCATGAATGATTGCACTTCTTGGTGTCCCATCAATGATTCGTATTCGTTGGGAATAGTTGATAGCGGATAATTGTCCAAATTAATAATATTGTTGGTTCGTTGATTGGTTGGTTGGTTTTACGGCGTATCAGCCCTTTTCGGGTCATTTAACACCGATTTAAGATATTTTGAAAAGTTTAAATAAATCAGTTTCATCATCATCATGTCATGCCACCAGCACGGGTATCCTTGACCCTATCTCGCCACTTCTCCCTATCGTTCATCGCCTCTGGAAGGTCTTCAGGGCTACATCCCGTATCCTCACAGAGCTGGTGGATGTATGTTCGAGCTTGTTGTCCTGCTTTTGCTCGATCATATGGGACGGTCCATAGGAGTACATCACTTATGAGCTCGTCCCTGCTTCTCCAGCAGTGTCCTGCATGTCTGGATAGTCTAACTTGGATAGTTTTCGTGATGGGAGGCAGGTGGCCGTATAGTTGGTACTTTGAGGGGTGTTGTTCAATATTGCTCGCAGCATTTTTTTTTGTTAACTCAACGTTTCCTGTCAAAAACAATTCCATTTCAAACTATTCTGTTTAACATACAAAAACAATTTTATTTCAAACAATTTTCTTTTGCATAAGTACACAGTGCATTTCTATTTGACCCATAGAAAGGACCATATCAGGTACTACCACTCCGGACCAGGGTGGCCCTGGGAGAAATGGCAATGAAGGAGTACTCTGCATTTCCTAAAGCTCAACCATTACTGGAACCTCACCGTCAGATTGTTTAGTGTTATATCAAGGGGATTCATTTGTGGTGGGGTCTTGCCCCTCTTCAGAAAAGCGGTCGGTGAATTCTAGAGCCATAGCCGACTGCGCAAATTAGTGCTGTGGTTTGGATTGCCTAGATTCCTTTTCTCGTCTTTTGTTTCTCCAGTATTTTTACCAGCCTTATGGAAACCAATCCAATTGCTCCAATTACGATTTGTATCACTGTCACCGGCATATTCCACAGCTTTTTCAGCTCTCTAGCAAGATCCATTATCGTGTATATCTTTTTGCTTTCTTTTCATTCAATCTGAGGTTGGCTGGGACGGCAAAATATACATATTATCGAGTTCTTATCTTCATGCTAACTAATATGAGATCCGCTCTGATAGTTGGAATAGATTGTACATTTATATTTCTGTCATAAAGTATTTTATGCATATCATTTTCTAGCACTAATTCTGGTTTGTGCATATCAACATCGCCAAATTTTAGTTCCATGCATAATTCCTTTTGGAGTATATTTCCCACCCAATCATGTGTACTATTACATTTCTTTTGTGAATATTTTATGCATTCACTTATGTTAGTAATTCTTTTATCTTCGTAAACTCATAACCTATACTTATTATTCTTCTATGTATTATGAATATTTGCGTTGATATAATTAGTTCTAATGACATGATTGTCTCTCGCGTTATGAGCTTTTCATACCACCAGCACCAGACGGTCTTTCACCGGAGTCTATGAGACAACAATTATTTTCAGGTCATTGTGACTCATAAGAGTATTCTATCCAATCTCACTAATGCAGATTTCTGTTTAGACTCGATTCTTCTTCTGATTTCCAATTCCACTAGTCTTTTTTTTCTAAACACTTGAGGACTGTTCCAAGCTCGACGGTTATTAATGGTATCACTGTTCCACTTCTTTTACAGCTCTCTGGCAAGCTCCAAGTAATAGTTTATCTTTCCGCTTTATTTCATTTTTATTTATTGGTCCGCAGGAACATCAAAATTCACCAGATGACAATTGTTTTCTTCCTCTGGCCGGGATTGGGCGACCCGCTTTTATCCCAAAATCCCAGATTATTTCATTTTCTAGAACACATGCTGGTTTCTGCATTGTGTTGTTGTTGTTGTTCATGCTCATTTTGCGAATTATTTTTTAACAAGATGTTCTTGGTTTTCACAGCATGTCTCTTCGGCTGCCAAAAACATTCTAAGTATCTTAGTCGATGTCGGCAGTGCTGAACGGCTTCAATTCTTACACGGGTTTCTACTTTTACCTGTTTCTTTTCTATACTAGAAGGGATTGTTCAGAGAACTCAAAATAATTCAGCATCCATATCTAAAAGGTCTTACTCTTTTGATTGAGTATAGACCGAATACGTTCTTAGTTTAAGGGCATATCAACCTTAGTGGATAATTTAATGACAAAGTCATCCTTGTAGAAGAATAGAGGTCGTAATTTTAATCTACTGGGTATGTAAGCAAAATTAGGAATATTCTAGTATAATAATAAAGGACTTAATTATAAAACAAGATTAACTTTAATTTTAAAACGCGAACGATACAATAAGAATATAGACACAAAATAGTAAATTTACCCAATGTGGCTTCCATTTTGTTCAATTATTGTATCAACAGGCCTTTCAAATGATTTGCATGCCTTTAAAATAAGTTCTTCATACATTTTATTCCATCCCTTCTCAATAGCAGTCTGAAGCCAACTAATATTTAGATTGGAAATTGCATGTGTTTATTTTCTAAAACGCCACATATAGCATAAAAAGGAAGTTAATGTCTGGGGGTAAGTCTTGTTAAATTTTTGTCCTCACAGTTGACTAGTGGATGTTCAGTTCATCAACATGCTTTCTTATTGACATTGTGGGATCTTTCTTAATCGCCGTAGAGAAACCAATTTCTTAGCTTTGTATACGGTAGACAAAGAGACTTTGTCTTGGTTTCGGCGTTCATCAAATCATAGATTTTTTGTCGTTTCTTTTCTTGCTCACTCATATGAGACTGAATTTTAATTCAAAAAGGTACTTGAATAATAGAAATAATAATAAAAATTTAGATTTATCACGTTTTTTTCAAAAATTGGTTTTAACAGGTTAAAAAAGAATGTTTTAAAAATTATTCAATATTTTTCTTCCGCAACCTGTATAGCTGTAGGAATTAGGGGGTCGTACATTTCGCAAGAATATTACTTCAAAAATGGACGTAACAGATAAACTCGAGTTGGAACTCGCTAACTTTAAAGAGACAGTCCAGTACTTTAACCCTACATCACAGGATCCCTACTTCTGAGGTCATGGAAGTCACGGAAAGTACAGATTCTCACCTCATAAAAATGGTTAGTTTTGAAAAGGCTTCCAGAAATTAAGAACTTGTTGTAATTAGTGTATTAGATACTATCTGGATTGTTTTGAGGAAAAAATTAATATATTAATTCACTGTTTATTTCTGCCTTCGAAAATACAGCTGGAATCACGTTACTTTTAAACACGTCTTGTATTTCAGTTTTCGTCATTTCTGATGTCCTGTATTTTTTTTATTCGGAAGAGAATTTATCTTGCTGATAAAAAAAAAAAGTTGTGATTCCTCTACAATGTAAACTTAACAAAACTAATCTTTAAGTGTAAATATTTATATGTACATATATATATATATATATATATATATATATATATATATATATATATATATATATATATATATATAATGTGTGTGTATGTGTGTGTGTGTGTGTGTGTGTGTGTGCGTGCATTATTGTTTCTTTTTTTTTAGAGATTCATAGATTATTAAAACACATTGTTTCGTCTATCTTGGAAGCTAAATTATTTTCAGACTCGACGACAGAAATCAAAAATGCAAAAATGTGTTAACAGAAATGATATTGTTCTTTTTTTAATGTCTAAAACAAGTAGCCTTATCGGCAGTCCTTAAAATACTCAGACTTTATCCCTAGAAAATGTGTAACAGCACTCCACAAAAGGACGTGGCCTGCCAAAGATATTGAATTTCATCTGATGGAGAGGCTCCAGTGCTAAATATTTGGAATCCCGCTTGATTATCATTATTATCAGTTTCACTCTCACCTGGAGTGATAGCATATGTTAGTGTTCAACCTTACTTTTGGTTTGGTTTGGTTTGGTTTGGTTGTGTTCAATAGTGTAACAGCAAAATGCTTATATATATATATATATATATATATATATATATATATATATATATATATATATATATATATATTTGTGTGCATGTGTTTGTGTTTTCATGTTCATGTGTGTGATTGTATGTGTGTGGGTAAATAATTTTCAAGTATGATTATTTCAAAATGGGTTGGGTTGTGTTTTATGGCGTAACAAATCTTATTGGTTATTCAATGCCTAATATTCATATATATATATATACATATATATATATATATATATATATATATACGTGTGTGTGTGTGTGTGTGTGTGTGTGTGTGTGTGTGTGTGTGTGTTTATGCGTGTGTGCGTTTGTTTGTTTGTTTGTTTGTTTGTTTATGTGTGTGTTTAAGTGTGTCTGCGTAAATGTTTTTATATGAGTTAAAGGAATAGTTTGCGAGTACGATTATTTTAAAAGGATTTCGGTTTGATTGAGTTTTATGGCGTAATAGCCCTTATTGATTAATCAATGCCAAATCCTTATATATATACGTATGTATGTGTGTGCATATCCACACTCAGCCCAAATGATATCCTAGCAGAAAATGCGATGATTATTCACAATGATTCAAGCTTATGAGATTATGGGCATGAATTGGAACCTCAGTAAAGCACGAAAATTAAACATTATTGTAGAATGATTTATACTTGCATGTACCTTACCCTTTTTCTTATAGACCAGGCTCAAATTTATTCCTTGTAGTGTGCAAAGAGTCTTTATTCTAAATATTGTGGAGTGACAATCATAAACCGAGCCTGTTCCTGTGATGAAAGAGGTCAAAGCATCTTTTACTTTGGATCTTCTGGCGTCAGAAGGTCAAATATTGAGAGATCTTATTCGGATACAAAAGATCAGAACAACCTTTGATGTAGAATATTTAATTTAAAAGGCCATCCTTGTTTATTTCTCCTCTCTTCAAATAATTTTATGACGTCTTATATATTTTTAAAAATCATTCACCTTTTGCTAACTTTATTTTTTTCCATTCTATATTTTCTAATTCATTCTGTTTAATATAAGGCTCAAAGCAAATTTAGATTTTATAAAATGTTAAAATCTATGAGGGACATTCAATAAATTAGGGTATTTCTTTAAATAAAATACTTTTCCAGATTTTTTTCTTCATATATATAAACTCTGTATTGTTTTTAATGGCTATATTAGAAAATAAATAAAGGATCTTGCAAGAAAATTTATTTTGAGGCTATAAAAAATAGCGCCAAATCAAATAGAGAGTTGAAGACGTCAACGGGCATCTATCAGAAAATCTTTGCTCTGTGAGGATTGCTAACAATGTATAATTAAAGATGCATGTGGAGGTGCCCGTGGTGTGATGGTTATCGTCGTAGGAAATGAACACGGCGACACGAGTTCAAATCCTGGACGAGACTGATTGCATTTCACATAGCACTAATACCCTTGGGAAAGGTATGAATCCAATTATTCTCCCTCCAGCTATGGGTAAATAGTAGGACAGACTAGGTTCTTCAGCCTTGGTAAGGCAACTAGTCTAGGAGAAGGAAAACTCTGAATTCAAACCTGTTAAACACCGCTTAAAAATTGACATTGTGTCATATCCTGCCCGAGCGGAGGGGTTGGGTAAATAGGATAATTAAAGATGCACGTGTGACGAGTGCGAAGAAGCATGTTTTAATTATAAAAAAATATCTAAACATGGGTGAAATATGAGTTTGTCATTAAAAGCCTAAAAATTAAAAAAAAATTACCCCTTAAAGCTTAATGCTGTGACATATTATCAAGATAAACCAATATATATATATATATATATATATATATATATATATATATATATCTTTATAATTGTAGCCTTTATCATATTTGATTTCGTTATTTAATTTTCAACAGCCCAATCGGTTGAAGCTGTAGAATACACCGACTTCAACTCTGCAGAGGGGCAGGACCTCTCACAAAAGAGTGTCCTGATTATAATCTGAACCAATCTGATGGCGACCCTCCAGCTTTGGAGATTTGCGGAATGTGGGGCATGCAATTATTGTATTTGCTTCCAGGTCTACTCTGACCCGAAGAGGTAGTACCTGATAGTGTCCTGTCTAAATAGAACAAACTGTGTGCAAACAAAAGTATGATGTTAAATTGTGGTTGTGATATAATAGTACTTGAAACCATTTAACTGTGAGCAAAAAAAGGGCACAGATTCGTTTAAGAATGTTATTTACAAAATGTGTTTACAAATTATATATGTATTTGATATATGCATAAACAGTATTTGGTATTAAATAACTTACAATCGCTGACATTCCATAAAACTCAAAGAAACCAAATCATATAGATTTAATATATATGTATAAAGAGGATTTGGCATCAATGGTTGTTATGCCATAACCCCCCCTCAAACCAAATTATATAAATACACTACAAGGGTTGATATGCCATAAAACCCCACCAACTAAACTCATATATATTTAATATCTATATTTAAAGAGAACTTGGCATGAAATAAATAAAAAATGGTTGATATGCCATTAAGACCCAACCAAACCCAATCTTCTATTTCAATATATCCAAATAAAGAGGTTTAACATTAAATAACGTACAATGTTTGATGTGCCATCAAACCAAACCAAACCAAATCATATATATTCAATACATGTGTATAGAACGAATTTGACACTAAATACCCTACAATGATTGATATACCATAAAATACAAATAAACTAAATCACACACACACACACACACACACACACACACACACACACACACACACACTCACACACACACACACATTGATATGCCATAAAACCCAACCAAACCAAATCCTATGTGTTTCATATATATGTATAAAAAAGGATTTGGCATTAAATAACCTACAATGGTTGATATGCCTTAAAATACAACCAAACCAAATCATATATATTTAATATATATTCATAAACAGGAGTTGGCATTAAATAACCTACTGTGGTTGATATGCCATAAAACCCAACCAAACCAAATCATATATATTTAATATATATGTATAAAAAAAGGATTTGGCATTAAATAACTTACAATGGTTGATATGCCATAAAACCCAACCAAACCAAATCATATATATTTAATATATATGTATAAAGAGGATTTGTAATTAAATAACCTACAATGGTTGATATTCCATAAAAGATAACCAAACCAAATCATTAATTTTAATATTCAATCAATTCAATTATTATCTTCCTGAACTTTTCTTTGATTCAATGTCATTCTTCTTTTTCAAAATTTTCGTCTACATTTCTAAGTGCTTCTTCAAATTGTCTTTTATTTTTATTTTTATTTTTTTGGTTTTTTCAAATTTCCTTTTTTCCTCAATTCCCTCAAAATTCCAAAGATTTCTATTATCCTTATTCTTTCTCCTATTGTCTCAAAAATGGTATTATCATTTGGATATAAAGTACAACAATCCTTTGTGTGATATTTTCTTCTTCTTCTTCTTCTTCTTCTTCTTCTTCTTCTTCTTCTTCTTCTTCTTCTTCTTCTTCTTCTTCTTCTTCTTCTTCTATGTTGTTTTTTTTTTACATTCCAAGAGATAATATTCCTACCGAGTTAGAAAACTTTACAATTCAGCCCTGAAACGCTAGATCACCAACTATTTTGATGATCAAAGCATCATGCATATCTTTCTTTCCAGACCAGCAATTTTCTCAGTTGCTTTCCCTCTTAACAAACCGTTCGTCCATTCTTATAACCCTTAAGGAATTAAAATGTACTTCATTGTTTGATGTCTTATCTTCTTTAAATTCAGGACTCCGAAAACCTTTCAGTTGGTTTGCCTTACTTTTCCATCTCTTATATGAAAAGAGACAAAGGAAAATACAGAAAAGTGAAGCAACAATACCAATAATGACAATACAATCCTGCCCAATATTGATTTTTGGTTTGGACAATAATAAAATTTCCAACTCAAACAACAAATATAGCGCTATCGGCAGATGAGACTGTGGACTTAAAAGAGAGAGAGAGAGAGAGAGAGAGAGAGAGAGAGAGAGAGAGAGAGAGAGAGAGATGAAAATGATGATCTTGCACGAAACATATATAAATCGTTTTCATATACGAGTAACCAGTTTCTACTTAATCACTAAAACAGTATAATCAATATGATATCGTATTGATACAGCAACTGATCAAGAAGAAAGAAAACACTGGATTCAGACTAGTTTTAAAAAACTTCAAACCAGTTTTGAAAAATGCAAATTAGTTTGAATGCAAACCAGTTAAAAAAAATAAAACATATTATCTTAATACAGTCAATATTTTTAGCAAAATGGCTCAAAAATTTGCTTTATTGAATTAATATACTTTTTAAAATTACAAAACTTCTTACCAAAAATATACTTTGCATTCTTTGTTAAATGGCATATTAAACTTCGAACGTTATTTAAAGCCTAAGCCATCTCTGTTGGAAAACAGCAGTGATCCTATTTCATCCAAACTAGAATGTGTGGGTTCAATACGTTTCCTAAGTCTGACAGTTAATATACTAGCACGACTGGAGTTCGAACTCGCTAACTTCAAGACAGCAGTCGAGCACTTTAGCACTTACGCCACTGGAACTCCCCCAACCAAAAATATAACCACCTTTTCATTGGGCATTTAATTTGACGATTGTGTCCCCGGCAAATAGGATAAGACCCCCACACACTCACAAACAAGAGAGTTCCTTGGTTTGGAATGGTTTGGTTTCTTTGTTTAATAACCAATCAACTTTTGTCGGTTACTTAATGCTTCTAGACGAGCAGCAGGCATGCTTTTTAACCGATACGGTTAACCTTTTAGGGTCCCATCAGTATGTCAAATGGATCAGATTGAAAATTGTTCGTATTTGATAGGACTAAGTGACAACAAATAAAACAATTAAAACATCTAACCAAAATTATGAAATGAAAGTACAGTGAATAAAATTCGTTAATCTGAAGGCATCAAATACGCCTAAAATCAATTAATTAAATCGATGACAAGCCAGCCAAATATGCTTCTTGCGATAATACGTGATGCCTTTAATAAGTTTCCAGACTTTTTTTTTGTACAGACATTTAAAATTGTCGTAGACTCTTGAAAATAGAGTATGTTATTGCTATACATCTTATGAGATGACTGACCAATTTTTTATGATTTTAGCTTCAAATGAATAGCTACAGAACGAATTGGAATACATCCCACTAAAGCCTGATTGTCACAGCTGGTGAATTTCAAAAATGCAGTTCAGACATTTTAGAAGAACGATATGCAATAAAATTATGTTTTAAACTTGGAAATAATACCACAGAAACGTATGGAAAGCTTTAGACTTCTTTTCGACCCTCTTGCATGAATCGAGCATCAGTTTTTGAGTAGCATAAGAGATTCAAGGAAGACAGGGAGTGTATGAGGGATGATGATAGGTGTGGGAGCAGTAAGGAACTTAATACACCAGAGTTGATTGGCCAAAGGGTTAGTGTTAGGGTTAGGGTTACTATGTTGAGGTTTTTAGGGAGTTCAGGAAGAGATTCCGTCGGAAGAGGCCAGCACTCTTCCAATCGGGTCAGGGAATTTCCACCTGGACATTGCACCAGTCCACAACTCCCTCCTTGTCACAGACTATTTGACCGAGATGGGCATCAAGACAGTTTCTCAGCCTCCCTATAGTTCAGACCTTGCTCCCTGTGACATTTGGTAATTCCCTAAACTCAGATACTGTCATTATGAGACAATCGAGGAGAGGAAAGAGGCTGTGACGAAGGTCATTGACACGCTCATACAAGAGGATTTCCATGGGGTATTCCAGAAGTTCTTTGAACGGTGCAACAAGTGCATTGCCACCGGAGGATATTATTTCGAAGGGGACTAGAGTTTCATGTGTGTACTATCAATGAAAGTGCCCATACGAAAAAAGTCTGGAAACTTATTTAATGATCCTCGTATATTAAGACAGCTTATATTTCATAATGAGTACAAAGTAATTAAATTCAGCAGTCTATCTGAACTTGTACTTGACAATATTTGTTGCGAACATTCCACATACTATAAAGTACGTGTTGGTCTGGATTATAAAAATCTTATAGTGTTCGATTTTAGAAAATAATAACGGTAGAGATAATGACATTGTCTCTGATGTGTAATAACATAAAATGCAAGGATAAGTAACTGCTTAGATAGGTTCCTATAAGAGGAATACGTTAATCGGGTGAATGAGAAGTTAAATAAATAAATGTAGTTAATTATCATGGTAAATATAAAACAATTATAACGATGTTGCTATGTAACCATAATTACCAACCCCTCCGCTCGGGCAGGATATGACACAATGTCAATTTTTTAAGCGGAGTTTAACAGGTTTGAATTCAGTTTTCCTTCTCCTAGACTAGTTGCCTCACCAAGGCTGAAGAAATCAGTCTGCCCGATTATTTACCCATAGTGG
This sequence comes from Sepioteuthis lessoniana, assembly GCA_963585895.1. Taxonomy (NCBI): domain Eukaryota; kingdom Metazoa; phylum Mollusca; class Cephalopoda; order Myopsida; family Loliginidae; genus Sepioteuthis; species Sepioteuthis lessoniana. The sequence goes on along the minus strand of OY757931.1, from coordinate 15,457,576 downwards.
GAAGGAGAATAATTGGATTCATACCTTTCCCAAGGGTATTAGTTGCTAATGTTGCTATGTAACACCACAGAAACTACAACACAATACATAATGTAGTGGCCACCTCACATCATTTATGATCTTCGTGCTGTGTAACTTACAACAAAAGATCCTTCCCTATAATTCTCAGTTCAGGTGTGAGAAAAGATCACACATTGGATTTTGGGAAATTGATGGTTATTTAATGCCAAATCCTCTTCATACATATATATTTAATATATATGATTTGGTTTGTTTGGGTTTTATGGAATATTAACGATTATGGGTTATTTAATATCAAATCGTGTTTATGCATATATTAGATGCATATATGATTTGTGAACACATTTTGTAAATAACATTCTTAAACGAATCTGAGCATTTTTTTTTTTGCGCGCACAGCTAAATGGTTTCAAGTATTATATAACTGTCACAAAGTCGGTCGGGTAGTGAGAGAGTGGCAAATTATGACCAAAATTTCGGAGGTAGCGAACCATTTACTAGATTTTTAAAAGAATAAACATTTCCTTTATCAGCTCGAAAATACGACATCACGTCTTCATTCTTTTGAAAGTGGTCTTACAGGAAGCAACAAAGTGAATGGCATTTTTTTCAGTGACTCTTAGTTTGATTTTCCTTTCTTCATCTCATCGTCATCTTTTAATCTGTTCTTCTCCTTTTCTCCTCTTCCAACTTTCCTCGAGTTACTGCGCAACACCACATATACTTAAAACTCAATAAGACCTTCCTGATAGAGCAAAATCTAAACGGTAACTTACTATCTTTTACACAGGAACCGTTAACGAATGTGCATTTGTGATTGCTTGTTTGGGTTTTATGGTATATCAACCTTTGTAAGTTATTTAATGCTAAATCATTTTTTTTACAAATGATCAGTTCTGTTTCAAACAATTTAGTTTTACATGAGTACAGAGTTCAATTCCCCCCCCCTAAAAAAATTCTATTTCAAGCTATACAGTTCAGACAAACGGTTCTAATTCAAACGATTCAGTTACCATAAGTGCAGTTTCAATGTCAAATACAATTCGTTTTCAAACAATTCAGTTCAGGGTAAGTACGCAGTTTAGATATCAAAAGAGTTCTATTTCAAGCAATTCAGTTTAACATAAGTACGCCATTTAGTTCTAGGGGTTTGGTTTTATGGCATACCAAACATGGTAGTTTATTTAATGCCAAAGCTTTCTTATACATATACATCAAATATGTGATTTCTAAACATGTTTTTAGAAAACACTTAAAAATGTTTAAAAACAAGCTCATATACATATACATCAAATATGTGATTTCTAAACATGTTTTTAGAAAACACTTAAAAGTGTTTAAAAACAAGCTCATTTTTGCTCAAAGTTAAAAAATTTGACGTATTGCTATCAAATACCAATAATTATTTTTAATGTTAATAATTTGTTTGCACACAGTTAAATGTTTTCAAGTAACGGTATTTAACATTAACAATTCAATTAAACATTAGCCATTTGTTTAAACAGTGTTGAATAATCTAACAGTTCCATTTCCAACAATTCAGTTTAGCGTTTCATCAAAGTTAAATAATTACAAGCATTGCTATGTATCGCTAACAATTCAATTAAACAGCTGGCATTTGCTTACACACAGTTAAATGATTAAACAGTTCTATTTCAAACAACTCAATATGGCATAATTCATTTGTTTGTGACCATTTTAACTGTCAAACAGTTCTATTTGACCCATAGATAAGACCTTATCAGCTGCTACTACTCCGGGGCAGAGTCGACCTGTAAGCAATAGACTTGAAGGGGTACTTAGCATTCCCCAAAATACCAGCCTCACCATTATATCCAGGACACTTGTTGGAAGTCTTACCTTTCTGCTGAGACCCAGTCGGTGTATTCGACTAGACCAGCCAAATTGGAATAAATGTTTTGAAAGGACATAACTGCTGACAGGGATTATATGTATATAGTGTTTTCTGGCTGAAAATATACTCTTTTTATCCCCTTTATTTCACATTCTATCCGTTCTAATTTCCGTAAACTTAATAATAAAGCTTTACATTCGGAGCGTGAACTTTATCAAAGTTCACATTAAAAGCCACCGCCAGAAAACAGCAGGACACATCCTAAGATATAAAGATCAGATAACAATAACGTCTTTACTAAATGCAAATAAAGGGTGTCTCAAAATAGATGCAACCCAACAATATGATAATTCATATTGCATCATATCTTCTTTCATATCTGTTTTAAAATGCAGATATATCAATTCAGAAAGTCCATAGGTGATGAGAAAGGCGGAAATTGGTTGACTTTATCCTACAGTGACCGTGAAAAACCACGTTCTTGGGAACGTCTTCAGAGGGACTTTTTCGAACACCTTCCGACAGAAGCTCTCAGCACATCTACATTGTCAGGACATCCTGTAGTCAACTTTCTGCCGGATCATGGATTTTTCGCTTTCTTGTTGAGGTTGTTTACTGACACTGTGGCTTGAATTTTGTATACCCAGCGTTGAATTTGGCTTTTCCGGACATAATTGTCTAATTTCCTGTGAAATTTGGCTTTCAACGTTTTGAATGATTTTGTCTCCAAATAAGTGGTGAGGCAAATATTTCTACTCTCTTGTCCAAGGTATTTTGATCAAAAATCAATAGTTGTTATTGTATAATATTTACAAATCTTAAACAAAAAAGAACACATTATTATTAGTAGAGTAGAAGACCGGTCCATTGCTCTAGCGGTTATAGTGTTCGCCTAATGGCCCTGGAAACTGGCGTTCAATCCCAGGTCGAGTCATACCAAAAACTCAAAAACTGGTACTTGATGCCTCCTTGCTTAACACTCAGCATTATAAGGTATGGATCAAGTGTAAAATGGAGAAATTGTGGGAAAGGAGTAGCGCCCTTACCTACACCTCGGTGTAGTAACTATTAAAAAGAGAGCCTTCAGATCATCCTCAACTATGATCACTTTCTTTTTTATTAGTAGTCACATGGGTCCCGTGTATATATAGAAACCCTGTAAACACCTTCGAAGATTAAAATGTTAAGGATGCTTAAATATAACTACAATTATTTCCTAATATGAGGTGTGATAAAAGATAATCGTCAAAGTCTTACACGTTAACCACTTCGTCGATGGAACTCTTTCCTAGACACGTAAGTTTTAAAATGAAAAAGGAAAAAAATGTGATACAGTTTGCATAGCTAAGTTTTTTGGATTTTGAAGTGCCGATTCCTAACTAAACGGACCTCTACCTTGTCTGCCATGCTTAAAATACGCCCTTTGCATCATTTACAGTTGGGGTAGACTACCCAAAGGATTATTTGCCCAGCCGGCTGGAGCTGTTGAATACACCGACTGTATTTCTGCCGAAGGGTAAGACCCCCCAACGAGTGTCCTGGATATGACACTAAACAATCTAATGGTAAAGTTCCAGTAATGCTAGAGCTTTGGGTAATGCAGAGCCCCAATTCGTTTCCCAGGTACACTCTGGCCCAGAATGGTAGCACCTGATAGGGCCGTATCTATGAGTTGAATAGAACTAAACTGCATAGTTATGCTGGTCTGAATTGTTTGAATTAGAACTGTTTGACTAAACTGAATGGCTTAATATAGAGATGTTTTTGACAACTAAACTGTACTTACATTTAAACTGCGTGCTTAGGCTAAATTGAATTGCTTGAAATGGAACTGCTTTTGACATTGAAACTGTACTTACACTAAATTGAATTGTTTAGTATAGAGCAGTTTTGATATTTAACTGTGTGTTAACAAAATCTGCACTAATACTAAACTTAATTAGCAGTATTAGAACTGTTTAAATGAACTGAATAGTTTATTATAGAAATGTTTTTGACAATTAAACTATGTATTCATGCGAAATTGAATTTTTTGAAATAAGACTGACTTTTTGAATAAAAACAGATTTGCCGTTCAATAACCTACAAAGGTTGATATGCCATAAACCCAACCAACCAACCAATCAACCAACCAAAGGATTATCCTGAGTATGACACTAGGGTGAGTCAAATGTTTTAAAATATTTTAGTAACATGAGGCACAATTCTGTAGCTATGAATGATTTTGCCAGCGTTGAAAATTTGACGAACCACACAGTCATGTGAGATGCTATACTCGCCCGATACTCACCGGGTGTTACTCGTCGTATTTGACTCAATGGCTTGGAGTACGGAATCTGTGTCAAAGATTTTAGGCCTACCTGACCTTACTTGATCATCAAGGTGTTTGCGACCCGAGCGAAAGTTACGCAACCATCGAGTTACTGTACTGTGATCAAGTTCTTCTTAACCTTTCACGGGGTTGTCCTCGTGATGTAATGGTTAAAACGCTGGACTGCGGGGTTCGAACTCGTGTCGGGCAATTCTGTTCACTTTCGGACAAATACCCAGGGAAAAGGAATTAACCAAACCTTATAGTCTCAGCTATGGTTTTAAGAGTATCAGTACTGCTCTTATACAATGGCGGCTTTGGCATTGAATAACCTACAAAGTAAGATATGATATTGTTATATAAATGAGGAATTTTTAAAATCATTTTTCGTTAATTATATTTTATCATTCAGTTTAGTTGGGCTTTGAACTATTCGGGTTAAGAGTTCAGGTGTGTAGTCAATTGGTGCAGTTTACGCTCGTGCGCAAAGGATATGACAATCACCATTGTCATAAGATATGATATTGTTATATAAATGAGGAATTTTTAAAATCATTTTTCGTTAATTATATTTTATCATTCAGTTTAGTTGGGCTTTGAACTATTCGGGTTAAGAGTTCAGGTGTGTAGTCAATTGGTGCAGTTTACGCTCGTGCGCAAAGGATATGACAATCACCATTGTCATAAAAACCGATGAAAGGAAATGGGGCTGGAGTGTGGATGACGTTATGCCCAGAAGAGATGGTCTGAGAATTTAGAAGATTTTGAAAAAGATAAAGTTGAGTTCCGACCATGGTGTTGAGAAGTCTGGGTCCGACCATGGTGTTGAGAAGTTTGGGTCCGACCATGGTGTTGAGAAGTTGAAGTCTGACCATGGTGTTGAGAAATTGAGATTGGACCATGCCAGCAGACATTTGAGCTTCTGTCATTGGGGCAGAGAATGTAGTTCTCTGCCACAGAGTTGAGTTTTCTACTGTTGCGGCGGCGGTTAAGTTTTTCGGGTCCCGACCTGCGAAGATGAATTGAGATCTAAAACACACCGAGATGTGCCGAAAGTTGAGGGTGGTGTTAGTACTGGAAATTTACTAAGCTTTTTGCTTAGATGTGGCACAAGGCGATATAAAAGAGGCACCCAATGAGACTCGAACTCACTCGTGTAGGTTTGCTAGCCGAGCTTGCTAACCATTACACCACCAGAGGCGCCTTGGGTGGTGTTAGTATTGTATGATTACGAAAGTCTTTTAAGAATTCAGTCTCTCTCCTCGTGTCGACGAACTGAAGTCAGAAGTTTATAAAACGTTCGGACCTGAAGAAAAGATTCCGCGTGTGTTTTGTATTTGCCTGTATCTTCATTTGTGTTTGTATCGTGTTTTTCCATATGCATACGTGTTGTATATGGACAGCTATCGATAGGCTATCGATCATATGGAAATCAGACTTGACTGATAAAATCTAACACAGTTTCTTCCAGGCAGCGGTCGTGTCGATACTGCTATATGGATGCACCACTTGGACGCTAACTAAACGGCCCGAGAAGAAGCTAGACGGCAATTACACAAGAATGTTGCAAGCAATATTGAACAAGTCCTGGTTGCAACACCCCAAAAGGCACCAACTATTCGGCCACCTGCCGCTCATCACAAAAACTATCCAAGCTAGACCAACCAGACACGCAGGACAGTGCTGAAGAAGCAGGGACAAGTTCATAAGTGATGTACTCCTATGGACCTCGCATATGGCCAAGCAAAAGCAGGACGACCAACTTGAACATACATACAGCAGCTATGTGAGGATACGGGATGTAGCTTAGAAGACCTGCCGGAGGTGATTAACGATAGGGAGAAGTGGCGAGAGAGGTTCAGGGATATCCATGCTAGCGGTACGACATGATGATGATGATGATGATATAACACTATTAAAAACAAAGAAACCAATTCACCGTTTAAATAACAAATGTTTTTTATTTGCTTCGGTGGCGTTTTGGCCCAATTAGATTTCAAATTGCACACAGTGAAACAATGCACAATGTCAGGGCACAAACGGCTTGGTTTGTTTCGGAGACGTGATGTACGTGCCGCAAACAGGCGTTTCCCAACACATAGCAAAACTTTTGACTCACCAAAGTGTTAATATTTTAGAATTTTTTTAAAAATCAACAACAGGTGTAAAACTTCGTATCGTATAAAATAAAGTGATATTGTCTAGACGTTCATACGTGAAGGCATTCTCACTTTAGTTAATTATCCGATGAATAGACTAGGATTCGTCGTCTTGCTCAAAACAATTTTTTTCTTTGCTTTAATGCCATATCAACCTTCGTGTGTTATTTAATGCCAAAGCCACCCTTGTAGACAAACAGTACTGGTGCTACTCAACCCCATGCCAAAGGTGATAAAAAAGGTTTATACCTTTCCTAATTGTATTTGTGTGAAAGTGAGCTTGATAGCGCAACTTGAGATCAAACGCGTTAACTACGTCATCGAAGTCTCGCACGTTAACTACTTCATCGAGGGGACTTTTTCCTTGACAATTAAGTACCAAAATGAAGAAAAAAATATGATGCATTTACCACGGCTGGTTTTTACAAGTGCCGATCCCTAACTAACCCGACCTCTACCTTTTCTGCGAGGCTTAAAACACGCCCTCAGCCTCCAATGTAAATGGAGTGGACTACCACAAAAGATTATCCTGAGTATGAGTCTATGCTACATATAGTGGTTCCTGCTAGATCACCGAAGTTAAGTAGATTTAAGACAGTTCAATTCATAGATGAGTGACCAATTAAGTAACTGTGTAACATACTCATATGCACGCAGAAACATAATCAACACAATAAAGACGAGTGGACACACTTATTTAGAAAAATATACCTCTCACTTTATTCGAAAGGGTTACGAAAGGGTTATTGTCTGAGAGGTGAGTTGGCGACTGAACAAAGACTGCAACATATTGACCCCCACTCTTTCAGTTATAGCAGAATTTCTTTCTGGTTCTAATGGGCTGCTCAAAGTGGGGGCCTGGGATGCCAGCCTCTGCTGAGTCTGGTTCTCACTCCTCGAACAGGAACACTGAGTTCAAAACCTGATCTCAAACTAACTGATTTCCAGTCGAACCCGGGTTATATAATTATTTGACATCTACCTGCTTCCTGTGGCGTCACAATTCGTACTCAATTCAACCCGTAGACAGTCAAGGTTATCCCCCGATATCTTCGACCGGATGCACCTGTTATTTACACAGATGCATTTCTCATCTGGCAGTTCAGCCGGGTCGGAGAATATGTTACAACTGCAGTTACAACAGGCATCATGGGGCAGGTGTTCCTTATCTTAGGAACGCTTAGTAAATAACTGCATCAAGTGATGAGGCCTGAGTTTGCCGTTATTCGCAGGTCTACACTGACCCCGGAGTGGTAGTACTTGTTAGGTTTCTATCTTTGGGTCAGAGAACTGCTTGAAAATTATTTGTAATTGATAAGAATACTTGAATTCTTAAATCTCTGTGTATTTAGGGTACTTATTTGAATCTATGGCTGTTTATAAAGGAGTTTTTTTATTATTTTGATAAAATTCTATCATCATCATCATCATCATCATCATCAGGTCACGCTGTTAGCAGGGAATTCTCTGACTCTCTCTCTCTCTCTCTCTCTCCCCATTCGTCCCTATCGTCTATCGCTTCTAGCAGAGTTTTCAAACTACATTATAGGACAGGAAGGATTTGATGTGTAGGTGTTGCATTGTCTACGTTTAGGGGTTGGTTAGTTGGTTAGTTGGTTGGTTGTGATTCCTTCACGGCGTACTAGCACTTTTCAAGTCATTCAGCTCCAAATTAAGTCAGTTTGATAAGAGTTTCAAACAATTCAGTTTAGTTTAAGTAGAGTTTTTTTTACACATAGTTAAATGTCAAAACAATTAATTCTAAACAATTCAATTTAGCATAAGTACAGTTTAGTTTTTTTTTACTCATAGTTAAATGTCAAAACAATTAATTCCAAACAATTCAATTTAGCATAAGTACAGTTTAGTTTTTTTTTACTCATAGTTAAATGTCAAAACAATTAATTCCAAACAATTCAATTTAGCATAAGTACAGTTTAGTTTTTTTTACTCATAGTTAAATGTCAAAACAATTAATTCCAAACAATTCAATTTAGCATAAGTACAGTTTAGTTTTTTTTACTCATAGTTAAATGTCAAAACAATTAATTCCAAACAATTCAATTTAGCATAAGTACAGTTTAGTTTTTTTTACTCATAGTTAAATGTCAAAACAATTAATTCCAAACAATTCAATTTAGCATAAGTACAGTTTAGTTTTTTTTACTCATAGTTAAATGTCAAAACAATTAATTCCAAACAATTCAATTTAGCATAAGTACAGTTTAGTTTTTTTTTACTCATAGTTAAATGTCAAAACAATTAATTCCAAACAATTCAATTTAGCATAAGTACAGTTTAGTTTTTTTTACTCATAGTTAAATGTCAAAACAATTAATTCCAAACAATTCAATTTAGCATAAGTACAGTTTAGTTTTTTTTTACTCATAGTTAAATGTCAAAACAATTAATTCCAAACAATTCAATTTAGCATAAGTACAGTTTAGTTTTTTTTACTCATAGTTAAATGTCAAAACAATTAATTCCAAACAATTCAATTTAGCATAAGTACAGTTTAGTTTTTTTTTACTCATAGTTAAATGTCAAAACAATTAATTCCAAACAATTCAATTTAGCATAAGTACAGTTTAGTTTTTTTTTACTCATAGTTAAATCTCAAAACAATTAATTCCAAACAATTCAATTTAGCATAAGTACAGTTTAGTTCTATTTGATCCATAAATAGGACCTTATCACGTGCTACATCTCCGGGGCAGAGTGGACCTGGGAGAGATGGCAAGGAAGGGGTTTACGCATTCCCTAAAGCTTCAGCATTAGTGGAACCTCCCCATCAGATTGTTTAGTATCCTAACAAAGTGTTTTAGCGGGGTCTTACCCCTCTGCAGAGATGCAGTCAGTGTATTCTACAGCCTCAGCTGACTTGGCCAATGAGTAGGAGAGAGATTGACTATAAATAATAGTGACTGCCATACTGTAAAACCAGCAAACAAACTTTTAATGAATAAATACATTCTGATGAAATATAAGGGGGATCCTACCAAGCTAAAACCGTCTTAGTACTACTGTATGGTTACAAGACTTGAACTCTGAGAAAACGCTTGAAGAAAAAATAGATAGGGAAAACGCAAGATTTCTTCCAACTGTTTTCAAATAATACCTCAAGCAGCACCCTATAAAATAGTATCTGCACGGCCACTTACCTACCGTCTCACAAACCTTCCAAGTAATACAAGCAAGACATACTGAGCACTGCTGAAAGGGAAATAAGAACGAATTTAAAAGCGATATTCTACTTACGGCTCCTACATATGGAGTCACCGGTGTTGACCAACCAGAAATAAAATTATTTGTCACTTTTCTGAGAGTATAGGATACCATGTATACTATTAAGATACCTTGCCAAGAATAATTACTGATAGGGATTGATGGTAAGAGAGATTCAAGAGAATCTAAGCTGTTGGCATGCCTTCCTGATATCAGATTTGTAGGACGGAAAAATAACGTTTTGCTTTTTTTACATTAGCTGAATTAGAACAGTTTGAATAAACCGAGTAGTCTGAAATAGAAATGTTTTTGGTAATTAAACTGAGTACTCATGCTAAACTGAATTGTTTGAAATAGAACTGATAATTTACATAAAAATATTTTTGGTGTTAAATAACCTATAAAGGTTGATATGCCATAAAACCAACCAAACCAACCAAACCAAACCTTTTTTTTACTCCTGTTGTATACCAATTGTATACAACAATCTTTTTTTTTTCAATTTTACGAAAGTCAAAACTAAGTGGTCGTGATGTTCACCGTTCCGTTAATACGTAATTGAAAGTTAAATTTACATCAGATTTTACTTTCTAATATTCTACACACTAGCTCCGGGTCAATAAAACCATTCGAGAAACACGAAATCTGAATTTTATGACCGTTAAATTTCATTCAGACCGACATTGTTACTAAAAATCGGCAACAGATAATCTAATTCGAATGTTTACAAGTCTCTCGCTTCACCCCAGTTACCCAAATATAATCGTCTGCGTCAAAGTGTCATTTGCTCTCTAGTGGACGAAAGGAAAATCAAAACGGCCATTTTGTAATTGCATTAATAATATTGCGGCAAGTAGTGGTGAAGTAATTATCATCTTTTTCCCAATTCTGATGGCTTGTAAGCGACATATATGTTAATCTTACATAGATTGAAAGAGACGGTCCCTGGAAGAGCCTGTCCGTCTCAATGACTTCGTTCGACTTTGATTGATGAAATTTAGTTAGAGAAAAGAGGAAAAATTCTACTTTTCGATTAAAAAAAAAAGACTGGCGTATATGGGATCATTTAAAAAGCCGACAGAAATCACAGAAATATTAAGAGAAATAAAAAGAAAAAATATTTCCTCCATCTTGAAAAACATATCCGACAAAGTAAATTAATCTCATTTTTTTTTTAATATTGTGATTTTATATTATCATTTTACGTGTTTAATTAGACTAAAGGAAAAAAAGGTTTTTCCATTTTTCCTAACAAAGAGATGTTAATTAGCTTAGCCCGCTCAGAAAGACTTAATTAATAAATATATAATTCTAGCATATATGGATGGTGAACGAGTTGGAGATTTTTCTCTTACAACAGAGATATTGTATTGATTATAATTCATTTTTAGATACGTTTTATTTTTTATGCGATAATATGAGGACTAAAGTTTGGAAGTAGAAGGGAACAAGTCTTAAAGATGAATAGGGAAATGAACAAAAGAAAGCAATGCTTTTAGATTCTCTCTCATTAATATTTCATATCAACTCAAAATATTTTCGCCTTCTCTTTTCTGATTTTGAAATTCTTTCTTTGCTCTTTTTTGCGTTTCCGATTTCACACACACACACACACACACACATACACACACACACACACACACACACACACACACACACACACACACACACACACACATATATATATATATATATATATATGTATATATATATATATATATAAAATCCCAAGCATATACACACATATCTATACATATACTCTCTTTCCTTTCATACAAATGCCCTTGGAAAAGATATATCGATCTCTTCACCACCTTACAGCTATTATTAATTAATTGATTTTAATGGCATGTCAACTGACGAAGGGTTATTTGATTTTTTGAGCTTACAGAATCACGTACCTGGTGCATTATATTTCCAATGTTTAAGTAGTTTCTTAAGGATTTTTTTTATATATCAAATACAAATGATTTTAAAACATATCTATTGGACACATAAACGGTACTTGAACAGATACTACCATTTTGTGTCAGAGAGAATATATGAGTATTAAAAATAAAAGTTGAACTGAACACTTTCCAGAGAAACAGAAAAGAAGCCTCAGCATCACATACAGTGTCACATGTTCCAGTTATGGGTAAAAATACCGACATCGTACTTTAGTCTTTCTAAGTGAAAAGCAAATTACTTACTTACTTTGTGGAATGTTTGTCTTATTAGCTCATCAAAAAAGTACGTCGTAAAGTCCAATGAAAGTGGGGGAGTGGTGACGTATGCAGAAATGAACAATTGGGAGCATGCTCTTACGTATACTCACATGGGCGGCAAAAGTCTTATTCAACAATAGGTGATATGTCCTCTCGTAACAGAGACTGACCCCTCTGGAGATTTTTTTGTGTCTGAGCAGCTCAATTAAGAAGAGCACAGCACATCCAGACCGAAGAATGCTGATGATGGGGGAGGGTGATCAGAAAAAGATTCTGCCGTTGCCATATAATCGCTACTCTATGGTTCATGTTTACAGCGATCTTCAAAAGGCTGAAAAAACTTTAAATTTATTTAATTACCATGTACCAACACGTGGCAAACGGGTTTATGCATGTATTGATATGTCTTACGTTGTATTTGGACCCTTTTTAACCTCACTGCGGGAAAAATTAACGAACACACAAAACTTTATCAGTTCATTAATACAAAAGTTTATTCGCTGCAACATTTTTAAAGTAGTTGTCGGGAGAAAGATACAATGTATGAAGACTGAGTCACCCACGTTAGTTGGACAAAGAGAAAAAAATATGTCACGAGGAGAGAGAGAGACAGACAGACAGATAGAAAGGGTGAGAGAGAGAGAGAGAGAGAGAGAGAGAGAGAGAGAGGGGGGAGCTGACACAGACCTTGAATTTTCTTGCTGGTTTTCTGTTGTACTTCTAACGAGCTTGTCTGCTGGTTTCGTCTTCACAGCTGCGCATCTGATGAGAGACCTTACCCAGAAATTAGCCTTCCATTCTTTCTAAAACTAGGACCTACTATAAGTCTCTCTATCACGTGACAACCATAGCGTAACTTAAAACTCCTAATAAAAACTTTAATGGTTTTTTTTTTTAACGGAGACTGAATTGTGTCTATCGCTTTGATGTTGCAAACCTTTAGTCTTAAAAACTTCTATACGACAGACTCATTCTTTATATATATATATATATATATATGTGTGTGTGTGTGTGTGTATGTGTGTGTGTATGTGTGTGTGTTGAATACTAAAACACATAAATTTACCCCCAAATCCCACAACCAACATTATTGAAAAAAATTTAAATTACATAAGCATAAAAACCATTACCCGCACAACAAAAACAATAAAACAAATAGTGAAGAATAACTAGAGAAATATAGATTCCCAATCCAACGCACGTGTTTACGAAATCCGCAGCCAAAAATGCCAGAAATTTTACAAAGTGGAAAAGCGAAGAAATTTAAACTAAAGAAACTATTAACATCAAAAGACTTTAAAACTGGTAACACATTTTTTTTTTAGTTTCTCATATTATTTTAACAAACCACATTTTCAATTTTCAAAACTGCTATATTTGCTTTCATGCATGACAAAAATAAACGAAGAATAATTGAAGCAAGTTCTATAGCGTACCACAACACAATACCACAACGACAAGACTTTTAACAAAATATCACCGTCTAGAGGAAAATTATTACTAAAATAATCCAAATTTCACACTAAAGATTAGATCTTCTTTCTTCTACACATTTAAAGCCATAAAATGTCACAAATCTGTTTTTAAAACCATAAAATGCCATTCACTTTTCAAAAAAATTTCATCGTGTAACATGACGCAATTTAAACCTATCAACCAGTACTAATCCGTTTTTTCACATAATAAGACCTAAAATTCCTGATGAAGACTTCTAATTGAATCAAAATCCATCTACCATGATTATTTCTCATGCTAAAATAATTTTGATAAAAGATTTTTGATAAAAAAAACAGTTGAAGTCGTAACGTGTTGGAAAAGAATCAAACCATCAAACATATATCTTTTTACCGTTTTACCTTTTCTACGTGTATATATATATATATATATATATATATATATATGTCAATCATACATCCTAGATGCATCAAGGAGGTCTTCAGTGATGCAACTGTCTTCATTGCCGATTTCGGGTTATTTCTACATCATATCGGCTCCGACAGTAACCCCGGCATGAATCTGGAAGAGCCAAGCTGCCTCGGTGATCGCGGCGTGCTACGCTTGTGCCTCTACCAAAGCAAAGAAAATTCAAATAACGGCCGGACTTCGGTCGTTCTTATAGACATCTGTCCTTTAGTAAACAGCCAATGAAAACAGGGTATTCTACACTCCTCTGCTTGTCATCCAGAGACGGGTGGTTTTGCTGTATCCCAGCTCATCAGTGTGGCAAGACACGTAAGATGCTTGAAGCTGGGATTGAAACCTGGCTGACTTTATGCCAGCCGAATATTCTACCGCACAGCAATCAATAAACTCAGCAGAAGTGGAGGGATTTTAATACATATCTATTATTTTACATACGCTTAAACAGGCACCACATGGACACTGGCCAAGCGTATTGAGAAAAAGCTAGACGGGAATTGCACAAGAATGCTACGAGCCATATTGAACATATCCTTGAAACAATACCCCACAAAGCAACAGCTGTACAGCCACCTACCTCACATCTCTAAAACCATCCAAATAAGACGAACAAGACATGTGGGACACAGCTGGAGGTGTAAGAACGAACTCATAAGCGACGTTCTTCAATGAACCGTTGCACGGATATGGAAGTGTTGGACGACCAAGAAGAACCGTACCTGCTAGAAGTGTTGAATGATAGAAGGAGTCAGGGAAATCCGAGCCAGCAACACGACATGATGATAATGGTATATATATATATATATATATATATGTATATTCTTCGTTGAAGACACGGTCTCCAAAGGGGCATATATACGACGTTTATGCAATCAAAAAATTCAGTGGTGGGGTAGTTATAGGAAAAAGTAAGGTTGGAAGTTTTGAATTTGTTGTAAATGATGATTTTTTTTCCGTTTGTACCGTATGGAGAAGATATTTTGGATAAGTAGTTTTAATATATGTTCATCTATATAATAACTATAATGAAATTAGTTTTAGTCATAAAGATTTCTTAGTTGTTTATGATTTAGGGAATTGTCTATGTTATGTTGTAGTTTTATTTATGAAATGTTTAATTTCAGTATCAACAATGTAACTGGGAAACCCCGAATTATTTCCAGTAACTCTCCCCTCTCCACTGAACTTCTTGATAGTACAAACGTCGTATATCTATTAAAATGTCCCATGGGAAACTGTTTCCAAGTAAAATAATACGTACGTTGGTCTTACCCCTACGAAACTTTCGAGACATATTAGCCTGCACCTTATATATATATATATATATATATATATATATATATATATATATATAAGGAATTGCGTCCATTGTACTTTCTTAATTACATTTTTGTGCAGGTGTTTCTTAAGGGTATTTTTTGTCTTTTTTTAAATACCGATCAAATTGAATACAGATACTTTTAAAACACATTTCTTTGATCCTGCAATGAAAAAGTACCATGTTTAATCACTCTGAATCACAGTGGACTTGGGAGTAATGGTAATGAAAGCGTACTTAATACTCCTCAGATCTCAATCCCGGGAGCTACAGCATCAGATACAGTTAAGTGTCATGCACAGAAGAGCTTGCATTTCAGGGAATGTTAACCCTTCTGCGAGGAATAAAGTTAGTGGATTCTCCACCCCATCGATAGGGATGAAATTATCTGACGGATGTCCTGCTTTTTCAAAACTTTATTCATAGCTGAAGCTTCTATACCATCAATATTTATATATAGTTTTTCATTATATATATATATATATATATATATATATATATATATATATATATCAAAACACTATTTAGTGTTTCCGATGAAAATAACGTTGATGACTTAGCGTCCGGATAAAGTCCTTAGGTCCGCTAAATTAAAAAAAAAAAAGATATCGTCAATGAGTAAACGGTCCTGTTTTTATAATTTTTTGACTGGATACATAAGCATAAGTTGAGAAATACCTGCGAGAACTGTGTCAAAAATGGCTGGATAACGAATGTATTTCCAATCGGGGTCGGATGCCGAGGTTTCATTACCAATTCAACGTCATTCTTATCTAATCTTGGACTTTCTCCATCAGACAAGAGGAAAGACATGAAGAAAAAAGATCCAAAACAAGGCTCTAACTACATCAGCAAAGACTTGTCAATCCTACGGAGTGACCACAATCCAACAAAGTCTTGTGGTATCGTGAGGAACACCTGGCTTACTCTGGGCTAATGGTAATAATTAATCAACCTCGAATCATGCCTTAGCCAAGAGTCACCATCTGATGAAGGCTTTGTGGGAAGCAATGCCACTGTACAAACATAAGCCATTGTATGAATATATATATATATATATATATATATATATATATATATATATATGTGTGTGTGTGTGTGTGTGTGTGTGTGTATAACATTTGTTTCTCATTTTTTATTTTATATTGTTTTTTGATTGTTTTGTTTTCCGCTCCTTCAAATTATCCCCTCCCAAATGGAAGGACATCATTCAAGAAAAAAACTTTTTATTAATCATTTTTAAATAATGCTTTTTCATTTCTATTTCCTAGAAACATTAATTCTATTTTTTTTTTTTTTTTCCATTACGGAAAATCGTTCACTTTCTTCCTCATTCCTTTTTCTGTCGTTCTTCTTTGACTTTTCTTTCTCTATCTTTTTCTTGTTTTGTTTTTATCCATTTGTTTATTTTTCCTTTTCAGACGAAACTATAAATCGTTAAAATTACTATTGTCTTTTGAACGTTTTTCATTTTATTCTTTTATAAATTTCTTTCACTTTTTAATATTTTTTCATTCTTTCACTTTTTCCTTCTTTTTCCCGGCTTTTTTATTTTTTATATTATTTTCTCTTGCTTCATCTTTCTTAATATTCTCTTCATATATGTGTTGATTTCAGCCAGTTTTATGACTTTCTTCATTTTTTTTTTCGTTTCTTGTCGTCTTCCTTTTTTAAAATTAATATTGTTCTATTATTTCTTTTAAGGTTTTACTATGCCTTGTTTTTATTTCGTTTTCTTTCTACATTTGTTGGTTTAGCTGTACCTTTTCTTTCAATTCCCCCTCAATTTTCTCTTCTCAAATTTATTCTCCTCCCCATCCTCCTACCTTCTCTTTCCTCTTTTATTTATCTATTAATATAATGCAACATTTTATATCGCAGTTCTTACTGTTTTTCCTATTCGTTAATTTATTTCATAATTGTTTGTTTACAACATTTTCCATCAACTATAAGTACTTTTTTGCTTTGTCTTTTTATTCATTTTTAACATATATATCATTTACCTTCTTCTTCTTCTTCTTCTTCTTCTTCTTTGTAGTCTACTTCTTTGTAGTCTTCTTCTTCTTCTTCTTCTTCTTCTTCTTTTTATTGATAGTCTTCTTCTTCTTCTTCTTCTACTTCTTCTTTGTAGTCTTCTTCTTCTTCTTCTTCTCTGTAGTCTTCTTCTTCTTCTTCTTCTTTGGAGTCTTCTTTTTCTTCTTTTTCTTCTCCTTCTTCTTCTTTATAGTCTTCTTCTTTGTAGTCTTCTTCTTCTTTTTATTGGTAGTCTTCTTCTTCTTCTTCTTCTTCTTCTTCTTCTTCTTTGTAGTCTTCTCTGTAGTCTTCTTCTTCTTCTTCTTCTTTGTAGTCTTCTTCTCCTTTCCTATTCTGCTATTGTTGTCTATGTTTCTCCTTCGACTTACTTTTTCTTCTTTTATCTTCTCTTTCTATACTCATATATTAAGTAATCATCGTTTCCTTCTCTTTTTTTATTGTTTCTCTTTTCTTTATCATTTTAATTTCTTTTTATTCCTGTCTTTCGATCGTATGTTCCTATCATTATTTCTCTTCTTCTCTCCTCCCTCTCACTTTTCAGTCTGTCTCACTCTCTCTATTTCTCTTTCTCTCACTCCCTCTCTCACTCTCTCTCTCTTTCATTTCTCTGTCAGGTTCTTCACTTTTCTTTTTTCTCTCTTTTCTGCATTTTTTATTATCAATTTTCTTAATTCTTTCTTAGTTAATTCTCAGTTTCTTTCATCGTTTCAACCTTCTTTCTTTCTTTCTTTCGTTCTTTCTTTCTTTCTTTCTTTCTTTCTTTTATCATTTTCTTCTTCATTCACTTCGCTGAACTTCCTTAATTTTTTTCTTTTATTATTCCTTTCTTTCTTCCTTTATTTCTCTCTTTCAACCATCATTTCCTGATTTATTCACTTCCTTGGATTCCATTCTTTCTTTCGTTCTTTCTTTCTTCCGTTCTTTCTTTCTTTCGTTCTTTCTTTCTTTCTTTCTTTGGTTTTATCCATTTTATTTCTTTCTTTTGACGCTTTCTTCTATGATTTCTTCTTCCTTTCTTCCTTTGCCTTCTTCTTCATTTAAAACTTACTTTCTAGTTCCTTCTTTCTTTCTTTCTTTCTTTCTACCTGTGATTACTTTCTTTCTTTCTCAATTTCTTTCTTAAATTTCAACTTTTCTTTCATTATTATAACAATTTTCATTGTCGGCTTTGCTTTTACCTTTCTTTTATTTCCTCCATTTTTTTTAGCCAAAAAATATCTTTTAAAGATGAAATTACATTCTTGCATTGTTAATCGATATTTCTTAGAAAATTCATAAAATATTTGCAGCTGTCATTGTTGAAAAGTGATGTCGCAACATCAGTAAGACATTAATGGACCCAGTAGAAATGCCCAGATGTATACACACGAATACATATACAATTACTACACATTTATATGCGTATATATATACGGTATGTTGAAATATGTGTGTATGTGTACGTACAGGTGTTTTGGAGAACTTTATCAATATAGATGTGTTTTAATTAGGTTCAGGGAGATATATATATATATATATATATATATATATATATATATATATATGTGTGTGTGTGTGTGTGTGTGTGTGCTTATCATTGACTGTACGCTGTAAAAGGACAATTATTCTTTTTGAGTAGATGTATGAGTATGCACATGCGTTCCTTCAAAGTTATGCAAATCAAAACTATAATATATATATATATATATATATATATATATATATATATATATATATATATATATATATATATATATATATATATATATGAACGGAAAATTACGTGTTTGCAAAAACACATACATGCTCCTTATGTCTTATGAACAAAAATATGAATCGATTCACTTTCACGACATCTATCATTGGTTATATCAATTTTGGCCCAATTCTTTTAAAAATCTCTTGACAATATAGATATGCAGGTAGGTATATATATATATATAGATAGATAGATAGATAGATAGAGATAGATATAGATACATATATCAGCGCTAAAGTCTTCTATCCTTAAAAAATGTACATTTTTTTCTTTTAATTATACTTTTTTGGCTCTTGAAAATTAAAAGGAATTCTGGCATATAAAATCCCTCAAATAAAAGAGGCCATACAAATAAAAAATTGTTATTTACATTTTAAAAAGTAAAATCACATTTAAGCTGACTATTCATGAATATATGTGTTTGTTTCTGTGTTGAACAGCATATATTTGTGGCTATGTGTATGTTTGCGTTTGAAAGAGAGTTTTCTCTCTCTCTCTCTCTATATATATATATATATATATATGTGTGCGTGTGTGTTTGCGTGTGTGTGTGCGTGTGTGTGCATGGATTTTAGCTCTCTCTTTCTCTCAGTCTCTCACTCTATATGTATTTATATTTGCAAGTGTGTATGAGTGAGTTTTCTCTCTTTCTCTCTCTCTCTCTCTCTCTCTCTCTGTATATATATATATATATGTATTTGTGTGCATGTGTAGGAGTGTACTCTCTCTTTCTCTCTCTCTCTCTCTCTCTATATATATATATATACACATTTATATATATATATATATAAATATATACGCGTGTATGTAAGAGTAAGTTTGCATGTTTATGCAGATTTCTCTCTCTCTTTCTCTTTCGCTCTCTCACCAGTCATCTATATGTGCGTGTGAGTGCGTATGTGTGGGTGGGTGAGCTATCTCGATATATATACATACATGTATGTGTGAGTGAGTGTGTATGTGTGCGTGTTCCTCTCAATATATATGGGTGTATCCGTGAGTTCCCTTTCTCTCTCTCTCTCCCTCTCTCTCTCTCTCTCTCCCTCTCTCTCTCTTTATCTATCTATTTATTTCAATGTATATATCGTTTAATATGTTGTCATAGTTATTTGAGCTTTTTTGTCTCATTTGTCTTGTCGGGTTTATGTTTTCTTTCTCTTTTATTTTGTAGATTTCTTTTTTTTTTTTGTTTTCTTTATTTTGATGGCCTATCAATCCTAATGGTTCATTTGCCAAACGTGCCGAAATATCCCAGTTAAATAAGTTACGAAATTCAAATAATAGTTTTCGGTATAAGGGTGTTTATGTTTTCACAATGATATTAGTCGGGAAAAAAAAATAAAAGCACGACTGGAGTTTGAACTTGCTAACTAAAATATTGATTGCCAGCACATGAGCCACTACACCATGAGAACTCCCCTTGTAGATTTATTTCTTTTTGCGAAACATAATTTCATTTCCGGTGAAAATATCCTATTATAGAACATTGCAATTTTTGTCTGATTTTATTCCAATCCTTACTATAAATATATATATATATCATAAAGAAAAACCCCAAAGTTTTTTCAAGTTTAGTACTTGCTATCTTCTCTTTATTTCGTATGTGTATACATTTGGTAGACTTTTTTTTTTTTTGGTGATTGTTGGGGTTTTTCCATTGTTTGAAGAGGGTCCTGAGATAATCGGACTACGTGTATCAACTATATGCATATATGAAAAATTAGAAGATAAAAGATAAATACCAAAACTGAAATCACTTTCGAACTTTTTCTTAAAAATATATATTTGCAATCTTTGGATTTAAAACACTTTCTGTTTTTTTCTATAATAATAATAATAATAATAATAATTAGAAGAAGAAGAAGAAGAAGAAGAAGAAGAAGAAGAAGAAGAAGAAGAAGAGCAAACGCTGATAACAAAATTACAGAGCTAGATTATTCAAGATGGCCGGGTAGAATTTAATAAAATTTTATATGAATACTTATCAGAATGGAGATAGCTCTTAGCGAGTGGCATTGCATAAATAAAATGTTTTATAGAGGGTCAAAATCGATTAATCAGACACTTACATTAACAGGGAGAGGTAGAATTAAAGAGAGGAAGATTGACCTATCGTAATGTTAGTGCTGTCTATATTGGATGCATTTGATAATTTATTTGCCAAAGATATAAATTTTTTAAACATTTATTTCCTAGATTTTTTTCTTCTTCAGAATCTTTATCAAATGGTTAGTCTAGTGTCTATCATTATTTTGAGGTCAAAAAGTCATTACCGCAAGCTTAGAGCGTCTCAGGAGAAGTTCCCGAAGTGTAATGGCTAACGTTTTATTCAGTGAAATAGTCGTGAGTTCGAACACTGGTCAATAGCCCCTAAATAAATCTATGAAATCACTTATCTCCCTGTTGTGCGTTAAAAGGTACGTCTACCGTTCATCTACAAGGATGACTATGGCATTAAATATCCTATCAAGGCTAATATACCATTAAAAACCAAAATAAGCAAGGGCAAGGAATATCTTGCTAAAATATCAAAGGCATTTTGTTTTCCAGTTCATCGTCGAAATGCCAGGTCATGATGCAATCTTCACATGATTTATTTTGCTTTCACAACTTTCTAGTCACGAAGCTTTGATTCATATCTAAAAACAATGATGTAACAGACTAAAGACGGGTCAATACACTGTACAAGAAATGGAATTTCTCTTAAATTCACACACAAAATCAGTGTTCAGAATTTTAAAAATTTTACTTGGATTTTTTGGATTCGATCAGTAAAAATTAGATTTTAATTATGAATCATTTCTAATTATGCGTTACTTCTAATTATTAATCATTTCTCATTATAGATAATTTCTAACTTTGGTTTATTTTTAATTATTCGTCATTTAATGCCGAAATTGGATTTATTTGTAAGTTTTCATGACAATTCTGACTATATGAGGATCATTAAATAAGTTTCCAGACTTTTTCGTAGGGCACTTTTATTGATAGTACACGCATAAAACTCGGGTCCTCTATGAAGTAATCTCCCCCGGCTTCAATGCACTTTTACTCTTTCAAGGACTTCTGGAAGGCCCCATGGAAGTCCTCTTGTGTAAGCACGTCAATGACCTTCGTCACAGCCTCTTTCATCTCCTCAATTGTCTCATAACGACAGACTCTGAGCTTAGGGAATAACCGAACGTCACAGGGAGCAAGGTCTTGACAATTGGGAGGGTGAGGAACTGTCTTGATGCCCATCTTGGTCAAATAGTCTATGACAAGGATGGAGTTGTGGACGAGTGAATTGTTCTGGTGGAAGAGCCACTGACCCCATTTGAAGAGTGCTGGACTCTTCCGACGGAATCTCTTCCTGAACTCCCTTTAAACCTCAACATAGTAACCCTGACCCTAACCCTAACCCTTTGGTCAATCAAATCTGGTCTATTGACTTATGTACTCCTCCTACACCTTTCATCATCTCTCATAAACTCTCTGCCTACCCTGAATCTCTTATGCCGCTCAAAAACTGATGCTAAATTAATGCAAGATGGTCAAAAAGGAGTCTGAAGCATTCCATATGTTTCTGTGGATTTTTTCCAAGTTTAAAACAGCATTTTATGGCATATCATTCTTCAAAAGTGTCCTCACGTTCAGATTGCTTTTTTGAAATTCACCAGGTGTGACAATCAGGCTTTAGTAGAGTGTATTCCAATTGCTGCTGTAGCTGTTCATTTGAAGCAGAAATCATAAAAATTGATCAGTCATCTCATAAGATGTGTAGCAATAACATACTGAATTATCAAGAGTCTACGACAATTTTAAATGCCTGTATAAAAAAGAAGTCTGGGACCTTATTGAAGGCACCACATATTTCTACGTTCTATTGCAATTCTTTTAAAATAACTTTTTTATCTGACTAAAATAATTATTATTGTTCATAGTTATAGGGTGTCAGGTATTCATAGCCAATACAAATAATTGGCATAAAATTATTATGTTGAAAATAACAATTTCTCTTTCATGAAAAGAAAATGTTTACAGACACGTAGACAGTTTTAAATAACTAATATTAATAATAACAATAAAGATAAAAAATTAGTATAACTTCAAGAATTTATTTTCAATACACATAATTATAGGGTATCAAGTATTCCTATCTAATACGAATAATTTTGAGATATATTTATTTGACTCCTAGAGAGGATTCTAATTGGTACTACAACCAGTCTGCCGTATCATAGTGAACTTGTGAGTAATGACAATCAAGAAGTGTCTCCACACCTCTAAATTTCCAGAGCCTCACTACCGGATACAGTGAGTGTCATATCCCTGATTCGCTTTTGGAGTAAGGGTTTTTCACGATCGGTCTGGGAGGAAATAGCTACGAAAGGGGTACTTCCTGAGAGCTCCAGAACTGGAGCCTCACCACAGGATGCAATTTAATATCTCCCCATGATACGCACTAGGGGGGGTTCTTAACCCTCTGTAGAAGATACAATCAGTGTATTCTAAACCCTACCAATATGACGGTAATAGAGTTGATATACCACACAAAAGAAGGGAATTACTTTGGCTTGGTATCCGTCTATAGAATAGGAATTTAAAGTAGGTAAATATTTAAGAAAGAAAATTTATTTTTATAGTTTCACCTTTTTTTTTTCTAATAGATCCAATAGGCCATATATCAGTAAAGTTCACTCATGGACTGTAAAACCTGGATTTTATTTGATTTAATATCGCTGGGAATCGGTATGTTTATTTGCAAATAGTAAATATTAAACGAAGAAATCCGTGTGAGAAATCCTTTTTCTTTTCCTCGTTTTTCTTTTCCTTTTTTCTTTTTCTCTTTTTCTTTTCTTTTTTTTTTATCGTTAACAGACAAAGCCGCTCATCTACTTCAAGACAAGCGAAATAGATATATCTGAACAGAGAGATACATAGATAAAAACAAGTAGAGATTGCTACATAGATAGATGAATATCTTAAGCAGAATGTAGATCTACAGCATGGAGTCAGCCCTGTGTAAGTTGATTATTTATTGCTTCCTTTTTCATATATAACTCCCGATTTGATCACTACTTACCGAAAGCAACAAAAGTAATCAGAAAAAGAATGAATAATGGTCTTTCCTAACAGATTTTGTAATGATAAGTTAATGGAAGTTATATCTGCAAATCACAGCTGGAATATTCGATTGTAGTGCTAGCGGCTCAAGAAAAATTCACTCTAAAACCAAACAAACCAAATGCAAAGTATATTGTGCAGATGCTCTGCCTATCCTACAATACATTTCAGAAACATAGGTCCTATTCTGTGCACAGGTCAAGACATAACATCCTTAAATGACGAGCCAAGACAGATTATAAATATAACATGGAACGATAAGTATACAGACCCCAAAATCTAAAGACGAGTTCACATGTATGAAAGGTACCCTCATATAGAAAAAAAACATTGCGTATATTAAAAGACTACACAGACAATGGATTTATTTTCTAACTATGCAAATGAAGAATAAAGCTAGGAAGTCCAAAGCTAGGTTGTAAGGACACAGCCAAACAAAACTTGAAGATACGATATACTCCTCGGGATTCATATACGTTTATTTATATATGAGATTTGATGGACACAATTCATAGCCTGACCGATATACTCTAATAAAATGTGACCAAACGAGGCTTTGTGGTTTACCAATTCTACCCTCTGGGCTGCAGTGTAGCGATAAGAATAATTTAAAAAATCATCAAGAGTAGATGTGTCGTTATCATATAAAAGTTTCAGGCCACTTCCGCAAACACACACACACATATATATAAATATATATATATATATATATATATATATATATATATATATATATATATATATATATATATTTACCAACCCTTCCGCTAGGGCAGGATATGACACAAGGTTAATCTTTAAGCGGAGTTTTACATGTTTGAATTCAGAGCTTTCCTTCTCCTAGACTAGTTGCCTTACCAAGGCTGAAGAAAACAGCCTGCCCTGCTATTTACCAATAGCTGGAGGGAGAATAATTGAATTCATACCTTTCCCAAGGGTATTAGTGCTATGTGAAATGCAATCAACCTAGTCCAGGATATATATATATATATATATATATATATATGTGTGTGTGTTTATACAAACACACACACACACACACACACACACACACACATATATATATATATATATATACATATATATATATTATAAGAGTGTTGGTTGTCACTAAATCACTTTGTGGGTATGTGTCGAACCAAGTGCAATATCAAATACAACCATTCAAATACGCTTACAAATCAAATCTTAATTTATTTATTCATTTATTCTCCTCGACATGCAGTGATGATGTTATGTTCCATAGCTATAGTCACCTACACACATAGAAATAAAATAATGTAACGAAATATTAAGATACACTCACGAATTCAGATCCGCTTACTCAACGCGCTGCGTTTGTAACCTGGTCTAACCTCATAAAAGTACGCATCCATACGTTACTATAATACATACACATATACTTACACACCCACGTACACTCACACACTTACAACCACACGTAAACTTTCATACGAAATCCCAACGGTTTTTTTTGTGTATAATTTTTCGATTTTAGATTCATTCCATTTTCTTTACTGCCTGATGGTTGTAGTTTTGCAAAAAAATTCATGAAACCCAGGGTCGCAGTCTATATTCCATGAATTATATAATACTTCGACATTGTAGCAGGAGTGCTACAAGGGGACACGCTAGCTGCATACCTCTTTATCATTTGTCTAGACTACGTACTTAGAACATCGATTGACAAAATCAGAGAGAACGGCTTCGAGCTGACAAAGAAAAGAAGCAGAAGGTACCCCACAAAACAATTACCGACGCCGACTACGCCGATGACATAACGATACAGACAAATACACCCAACCAAGCCGAAACATTACTGCATAGTTTGGAACGAGCAGCCATAGGCATTGGCCTCTATGTTAATGCACATAAAACGGAATATATGTGCTATAATCAAACGGGTGACATCTCCACTCTAGACGGAACCCCTCTTAAACTAGTAGACAAATTCACGTACCTTGGAAGCAGCGTCGCTTCAACCGAAAAGGACGTCGACACGAGGTTAACGAAAGCATGGACAGCTATCAATAGGCTATCGATTATATGGAAATCAGACCTAACCGATAAAATGAAACGCAGTTTCTTCCAGGCAGCGGTCGCATCGATACTGCTATATGGATGCACAACATGGACTCTAACAAAACGGCTGGAGTAGAAACTAGACGGCAATTACACAAGAATGCTGCGAGCAATCTTGAACAAGTCCTGGCGGCAACACCCCACAAGACACCAACTGTACGGCATCCTGCCTCCTATCACGAAAACTATCAGAGTTGGACGAACCAGACATGCAAGACACTGCTGGAGAAGCAGGGACGAACTCATAAGTGATGTACTCCTATGGACCCCCAGGACGACCAGCACGAACATTCAGCAGCTATGTGAGGATACGGGATATTGTCCGGAAGACCTGCCTGAGGCGATGGACGATAGGGAGAAGTGGCGAGAGAGGGTCAAGGATATCCGTGCTAGCAGCACGACATGATGATGATGATGATGATATAATGCTCATCTCCGAATTAAGATATTTGAAATCTTAATCTTTCTACTTTCAACACTTTCACACTAACAGTCACTGTTGTCCAGACCAAATTTAGTTCAAGAATTCTGGGGGGTTTTTTCATGGATTCTTAAACATATCTTATGGTAGTGGTAGTCGTTTGATCTTTGTGTAGATCACTTAGAAACCAACTGAAGGGATTCTTTCTAGCTAAATTACGTTGGACAAGTTTTACTAGCTTATTCACTCATATCAATGCTTCTGTGTCTTTTAACAGCCCAATACTATATATATATATATATATATATATATATATATATATATATATATATATATATATATATTAACTTGGCGATCGTAGTCGAGGATAACCCGAAGGCTCCCCTTTCGATAGCTAATAGAACCAAGGTGTAGAGGAGGGCGCTACTCCTTTCCCTGAATTGCTCCACTTTACCCTTGATCCTTACCTTATAATCCTGAGTGTTAAGCAAGGAGGGATCAATTACCATTTTTTGAGTCTTTGATAGGACTCGACCTGAGATTAAACCCGGGTCTCCCGGTCCATTGGCGAACACTCTAACCTAAATGCCAATGTCAGGGCCTATATATATATATATATATATGATGTGAAACATGATACTTTGTTTATAACTTTGAATTTAAATGAGTTGTAAGAGCTCATTTTTTTGCACACAGTTAAATGGTTTCCTCAATCCCTATGAAACCCTAATAATTCTGTTTAATATTAATCATTTGTTGGCAGACACTTAAATAGTTTCCTGTATTCATAATTAACTCCAAAAATCCCATTACATATTAATCCATTATTTGAACACAGTTAAATGGTTTCACATACTCCTATTAAACATGAATAATTCTGTCTAAAGTTGTTATTTTGTTTGCCCACAGATAAGTTTCAAATATTCCTATCCATTAGTTGCCTGAAATTCTGAGACGAAGGTTGATGGTTTTTATCCTCAGGATTTTCAGATTATTGTCTTCGTCTTTATTTAAAATCCCATTTGCCATATAATGTGAAGAAAGGAATTGTCGGTTGCCTATAACATCGAACAAAAGACATTAAAGTCCAACCCCTCCTCAACGCGGATGAGCGGTTGCAACGGGTAGTGCCAGAGCTATGCCGTCGGGAACTTCGGTTCCTGGTAGGGCTACCCAAGGCTGATTGGTCTGTCACCCAGCGGTATTAGGACCGCAACCCGTCTAAAGGGGCTCAGGTAAAAATCCAAGAGGTGTCTCTTCCGGCAACCGGTAGCCTCGGGTCGCTCTGTTAATGCACCTGAGGAAAATCTGCGGCAAACAGGGCGTTTTCTGGGTAGGACTTTGGACCCTGCCCTCATTCAAATCCCAAAGTATCTTATTCAATGAGCAACATAAACAGCGATATTACGAATAGCATGTCAGCATTATCAGGTCACCAAGTAGGTAGTCTTCGGCGATAGAATCGCGATTAGCTCGCCATTTACTGTGACCTGGCTTAGGATCGGCGAAAATGGCCTGCGATGGTTCGAGATGTTGCACTTGCTCGGGAGGAAGTTGGTTCAACCTGACCGGGCTGAAAGCCGATACAAATACAAGTAAGTAAGTATAAAATCGTACAAAAGATATTAATTGCGACACTGATGCATATAAAGAAATGATTAGTTTAAGACACAACCTTCTTCGTAACTACTACCCGGAAACAATAACATCGGCCCCAGGAAACCTGGAATGAACGATAGAGGACGATACCCGAAAACTCACCGCCGTTTATCTACCATATGTCAAAGGTCGCGCCGAAATGTTCCAAAAAATATGTAGTCCATATAACATCAGGATAATATTCATAAATGGCTCAACTCTCCAGAGGTAACTCTTCTGTGTCAAGCCCCAAACAGAATCCAACATGATCAAGATCTGTGTGTACCCCATCCCTTGTAATGCTAGAAGAACATCGAAACGCAGTTGTGCGAGGTAAAAATAGGGTATGGCGAACCATCTTCCTTCATGGGATGGTGTTAAAATAATTGATAGAGAAGAACATTGGAGAACTAGGAGCCTTAAAGAATCAGTACATATGTTGGGATGCAGTGACCTGTTGAATAGACCAAGTATAGAGATGAATAAATGCGAGAAACAAGAATCAAAAAGGTTAGATTTGAAAAATCGTAATATAAGCTTAAGGAAAAAGGTAATATATAGCAGTAGTAATTCATAATAATGTAAGAACATTATAAGACCCAAACATTCACTCAGAGCTATTCAGCAGGACACATAGCTTGATGGTTATAGGCGTTGGTTCCCTAAGCTTCTACGTAATAATCATCTGGAAGTTACTGGTTCAAACTATACGGAAATATCTATGACTTGTTCCCGGGGATGGTTAACAGAATCTGAGGAAGTGAGCCCCAACGGGTTAAGCAAAAGATGCTGTTCAAAATTAAGAGTAGGCATCCGAGTTCGACAAGAAAAACCTGAAGATGGCCGGAGGGTATCGGTCGAAATATTGTGAATATAATAAAGGCAATTGTCCAAAAGCCCTGAATGATAAAATATTCCCATCTGACACTAATAATTCCATTGAATATTTATCATTTGTTTGTCCACAGTTAAATGGTTTCAAATATTGCTATTGGACGTCAGTAATTTTGAGTAGTAAGTATTTTTATGTAATACAAATAATTTGCACCCAGTTACATGGTTTAAAAAAAACAAATGAATATAATTCTTAGTAGATGATCGAACTGTTCTCATTTATGGGACCAACATAGGTACAACCATTGCGTGTCAAAATGGGCCTGAAATAATGAAAAGGTAGTCAACATTCTCCAACGGTTCAGAACTGGAACCTCACCAACACATAGCTCAGTGTCACAAACAGGAGATTCTTTCATGGGGGCTATTCTCTCTGACAACACCCCTGCCGGCCGACTCCCACTATCTTAGCTTCTTTAAACCAAACTATTCATGGCCAGTGATTCATCCAGTGTTTTTTTTTTTTTTTCGTTTCCAATCAGGGGTATTACACATTTCCTTACTGATATGCAAAGCACAACCAAGAGGGTGGATGAAAAAAAACAAACGAACAAACACGGACTTGAGTCTGCTCCAAGCACAAGAAAGTGGAATCTGTGTGACGCTTTTGTGCTGCTTTCCGTGCAATTGTAGTCTATCGCAGGAGTGTATTTTGCACGAAACATCTACAAAAGCCACTAACAATGCTGACATATTCTTGCGTTGGTTAACCCGGTCTCTGTAGGTCAGTTGGTCTTAGCAATCACTTTTCTGATTTCTATTGACTCTCTTTTCTGCCCTACCTCCATTTTCTCACTACATCATTCTGCTGTCTCATTCTCTGGACAGCTATCTCAAGCCGACTGTTCTCTTCTGTCCTGCACCGCCAACTGGCTCTCTCTGTCTTCTCTCGGACTTCCTTCCCTCCTCCACTTCCGGTCTTGCAGTAGACCTCACCTTCAGTCCTTTGTGTGGTTTTCGTGCTAAAACAGACAAAGAGAACGTCTGAGTGGCGCCAACACAAACGGAAACGAATTGCTACGCATCGTGTCATTTCTTTGTCGAAGTAAAGTCGGTTTATTCTTCAGCCCTAGACAACAGGTCGCTTTAAGTGTAGAAAATAGCTTTTAATTACGCATATGAATAGGTCATCGATGTCATATATTTGTATAACATTTACTTTCGTTTTTTTTTTTTATTATTTTATTTTTTATTTTCTGTAATAATAAAAAAAACAACATTTTTTTGTATATCGATCTATGATTATATCAAACCTTAGTGTCTGCTTTTTTGGTTTTTCTAATCTAATTATTGAGATCCTTTTTTTTTTGTAATGTTTATACATGGGGAAAATTGTTTTAAACTGACTTCTGCATAACATAAGGGCTAACATGCTGCGCAAACAAACAAATCATTTAACTAAATCCAAAAAACGATATCCCGATGCA
This sequence comes from Sepioteuthis lessoniana, assembly GCA_963585895.1. Taxonomy (NCBI): domain Eukaryota; kingdom Metazoa; phylum Mollusca; class Cephalopoda; order Myopsida; family Loliginidae; genus Sepioteuthis; species Sepioteuthis lessoniana. Next base: position 15,427,220 of record OY757931.1, on the reverse strand, counting down.
AAATGATTCATTTAGCTGGAAGTGACAATTTAAATGCTTAGACTAACGAGATAGGTGACAAAACTGTACACATGTGAAAGAACTAAATTCGCCGTAATAATTGCCAACAGTTTTATTCATTTATCAATGGGTTTTTTTGCAATCAGAGAAGATTGAAAATGTCACGGAAATCTTCTTTTTTTTCACTGTTGCATCAAAACTGACATGTAAAGTCCTGATAGTGTTGAAAAAAATGAATTCAATGAAGAGTCTCCTTTATATATATATATATATATATATATATATATATATATTCCCTAATCTAATATCTAACAGCATTCACGGTACCAGAACAAAAGAAAAAAACCCGGCAGGAACAAGAGATAAAAATACCTCGAATCACCGCCCGGGGAAAAAGAAAAAAATATTATAGGACAAAAAGAAAGAAAAGGCCAACCCCGGCACACCCCTTAAAAAAATCAAGAGATATGCAGTCAGTTGGTCAAAAGAAAATTATAACCTTCCGTGACCACTGCAATGCTACAATTACAAGAGTGCTCAACACGAGTGGAGCCAATTATAAAATTAACTTAAATCGCGAGTCGGAAATCTCCTACTAAAGTTTCACCTTAACGGATCATCAGGATGTCTAGACTTCCTGATGATCCGTTAAGGTGAAACTTTAGTAGGAGAATTCCGACTCGCGATTTAAGTTGATTATATATATATATATATATATATATATATATATTAATCTTCTAATAAAAAAAACGAATTTATTATTTCTGCAATAAAACAGATATTTTTTAACTGAATTTTTATTCATAATCAAACATTGGATATCTGTAATCAAAAATATGAATATGTTGCTGCCCAAAAGACAGTAAACTAATATATATTATTAGTATTAGTATTATTCGGTCCAGTTAAACCAGAGTTGGGAGTATTTCCTTCAGGACAAGAAAATCATTCAGGAGCTGAGCATTTAAATTTTCCTGGCGGAGAGCTCAATGTAATTTTTTTACAAAGCAATATTTCTTTAAGAAAAAACCAAAGACCGGTTAATTTAGGATTATAAATTTATTTCCATCCTGTTTTTTTGTTTATCCATTGAATCTGAAGAAGTCCTGATATATTTTTCTTCGTGTTTTTGGTTTACACCAGAAACAAAAAAACAGGATGGAAATAAATTTATAATCCTAAATTAACCGGTCTTTGGTTTTTTCTTAAAGAAACATATATTATTATGTATTTTTTTATTGCGAAACTATACAGCCTTGAAATTCTCAAACTAAAATTATGAATATATTGCAGTCCTTAAATAACTAAACCAAACATATATCATTAGGTATTATTATTACCAAAATCTACTGCGTTGAATCTCCCTAAATAAAAATAGGAATGTGTCGTAGACCCAAGATAACTGAGTCCTTGGTTTGACTGCATCTAATTGTAAGAGATTCTAGTTCTGCTGCTCTGGGAAGTGTGAAGTACCCACCCCTTCATTGCCATTTCTTCCAGATAGAATCTGAATCTGAGTGGTCGTCTTTATTATGGTCTTATTCAAGGGTCAAATAGATCTGCTTTAAAGGGATTCGTATCTGAAGGATTGAATACCAAAAAGATCTCTCTGAAGAAAGAACTCGACAAAAAGACTCGGCTGGGGCAGTAGAAAATGCTGGCAGCGCTTCGGTAGAGGGTTAAGGCCCCGCCCATAATGAGTGCCCAGATAATCATACTAAAACATTTGGTGATGTGGTTTCAGTCTTGGAGCCTTGTGAAATATAGGCCATCGCTTCATTCCCATAATTCCTACGTCCACTCTAAAGAGCGGTAGTACTTATTAGGGTTCCATCTATGGGTCAAATAGAAATATTTGAATGTTTTCTACACTTGAAAGCATTCAACTGTACGCTAGCAAATGACTTTCAAGTTGAATTATTTGTATTACATAAAATACTCGAAACCACATATCTATGTGCATATAAAGCAAATAGTGTTAGATAATAACGCTTAACATCATTTAACTGTGAACAAAGAAATTTGTTCTAACTTATTTAAAAATTGTTATTTATAAACCATTTTTTTCAATTATATTAATTTGATATTTAAGAATAATAACGATTTCGCATTAAATAACCTACTTGGGTTTATATGCTATAAGACACAGCAAAACAAGAAAAAAACAAGAAAAATCAAACGTGTAAATATGAAGGGAATCTTCATGATGGAGTGATGACTCTAGTGGACAGCGACATCGTAGTAAGCTCAAACTCAACGAAAGGAATAGACTCTCTATAAGTCACAGTTATTGCTTAAATAGTTCCACTAACGATTTTCTCTACTAGGATGGATGTGGCATTAGATAACCAACGAAGGTTGATATGCCAGAGAAAACAGGAACCGACTAAACCAACCAGGTAAATAAACGTGATTCTCTGACATCTAGGCATAAACCTACCCAAGACACTGAAATTAACCAACCAATCAATCAAAACTGAAAAAAAAACACTCTTCACGATAATATCGTGATATTATCTATAACTAAAGCAGCAAAAGAACAGTCTCTGAGCAACCAACAAAACCTACATCAACTAAAGCCTATAGAGTCCAAAGAATCATTAAGCCTCAAGCAAAACGTGTTGTATACTCACAACCATAGCCATAATCATATCATAATCACAATGATATCTCAACCCAACGGCACTACAAATTCAAATACTCAGGCACATTAACAGGCGAACTCACCGTTGATCAGGTACGAACGTTTATTAACTTCTTGACTTCTGAGTTCGGTTCTTCGACTCAAGGAGAGAGAGACACGATTCTTAAAAGTCTTTCGTATCATACAATGCTAACAAAACTCAAACGCTCGGCACATCTCGTGGAGCTTCAGATATCCTTTCATCTTCGCCGGTCGGCACCCGTAAAACTTAACCGTATGCCTCAATGGTCGAAACTCAAACTTCTCAACACCATGGTCGGACCTCAACTTCTACAGTCCGTGTACATGGCCCAAGTCGACTACCAACTCAACCGGTCCCCATTCGACAACAAACTGGACTGGTCGGCAGTAAAAAACCAACTGACGTGTTTTTCAAAATACTCAAATTCCCAGCCCATCGCTTCCAAGTATGAAGTCATTTACACTCCAGCCACTTTTCCTCTCTTGGGTTTATTATGACAATAGTGATTGTCATATCCTCTGTGTGCGAGCGTAAACTCTACCCAATGTCTGTGCACCTGAACTAAGAGCCGAATAGTTCAAAGCCCAACCAAACTGAATGATTAAATATAATTAAAGAAAAATGATTAATATAAAAAATCATTCCGTAATCATATAACTGTTATAGGGACATATCCTACCATACCCCAAAGATGGACTCGTCCAAGCTAAACATATTCTCCAAGCTAACTCGCTCGGGGAATACAACTTCTCATTTCTTACGAAACATTTGACAGACAGACTGCAAGCCGAGAACGGCTAGTACTTCTTTTGTATGACGTCCTTTTTTCTGCTAATACAATAACGTTCAACTATCACCCGTTGTTTGAGTTGTTCTTCCACCGGTCTTATCTGAAGACCACGACAATAACAAACGTACCAACAGTATATTACAATATAATACAATACAACCAACGAGTTTTGATTTTCTGTTAAAATGTAGGACTGCCAGATCAAGATGCAGTCATCTCGAGTAATGATTTTTTCTTACATTCACGATTTTCCAACTCTCATCATCATCATGACGTGCAGCTAGCACGGATATCCCTGACCCTCTCTCTCCACGTCTCCCGATCTTTCATCGCCTCCGGCAGGTCTTCAGGGTTACATCCCGTATCATCACATAGCTGCCGTATGAATGTTCGAGCTGGTCGTCCTGCTTTTGATTTGCCATATGCGGTGGTCCACAGGAGCACATCAATTACGATCTCGTCTTTGCTTCTCCAGCAGTGTCCGGCATGTCTGGTTCGTCTAGCTTGTATAGTTTTCGTGATAGGTGGTAGGTGGCCATACAGTTGGCGCCTTGTGGGGTGTTGCTACCAGGACCTGTTCAATACTGCTCGCAAAATTCTTGTATAATTGCCGTCGAGCTTGTTTCCAACTCTAATCTTACATAAATGAATAAACTTTGAAGATAAAACATCTATGCACTAAAGAAGGAATACATATTTTTATAAATTCATTGCATAAAACCTCAGTAAAATTAAATTTGGCGAACTTAATCGAGGGTGACCCGAAGGCTCTCTTTTCAATAGCTACTACACCAATGTGTAGAGGAGGGCACTACTCCATTCCCAGGGTTGCTCCACTTTACCTTTGATCGTCACCTTATAGTGCTGAGAGCTAAGCAAGGTGTCATCAAGTACCATTTTTTGAGTCTTTGGTATGACTCGACCTGGGATTGAACCCCGGTCTCCCGGATCATTGGCGAACACTCTACTCATTAGGCAAAAATTGTTAAGTAAATGATGTTAATTTCATTATATGTGATGGCAATGTGAAATTTATTAAAAGATTAGACACGGTTACATATGTTATGAATTGTTTTTTTTTTTTGTTTGCAAAGTTTAAGTATTGTTGAGTTTTTAATATTTGAAACCTAATAATATCCATTTCTTGTCTTACAATGAATAATAAGATCTTCATCTCCACACTAAAGGGTGGTCCTCTGAAACTAATGGATAAGTTCACCGACCTCAGAAGCAGTATTTCATCAAACAAGAAGGATATTAACCCGCGGCAAGCAAAAGCATGAACAGCTATCAGTTGCCTATCAGTCATATGGAAGTCAGACCTGACCGATAAAATAAAACGCAGTTTTCTCCAAGCAGCAGTCGAGTCGATACTGATATATGGATGCACCACATGAACGCTAACAAAACCTACAGTGGAAAAGCTTGATGGCAATTACACAATAATGCTGCAAGCTGTATTGAACAAGTCCCGGTGGCAGCACCCCACAAAACAGCTGCTGTACGGCTACCGATTATCCATCACGAAAACTATACATGTTAGACGAACTAGAAATGCGGGACACTGCCGGAGAAGTAAGAAAGAAATCATAAGTGACTTACTCTTGTGGACCACTTCACATAGACGAGCAAAGTCAGGGCGACCAGCTAGATCCTATATACAACAGCTCTGTGCTGATACAGGATATACCCTTGAAGACCTTCCAGACGATAGAGACGGGTGGCAAGAGAGGGTCAGAGAGATCCGTGCTAGCGGCGCGACATAATAATGATATGTAGTTTAGAAGAAAATTATACAAAAATCTTGTTCTTATTCATATTTAATACCACGCTTAACTAGTCTTCAGTTTTATTCTGTTACTGCCGTTATTGTCATATCAAATTGTACGGGGTATGTAATGCTAATGTCATCCTTGTACAAGAATAACAGTAGGAGAGAATTTCAGTAAAATTCTATATTCATCAGAAAGTGATAAAATTTTGGAATGTTCTTGGATTTTCATCAGAAATTATCCTCATAGACAATTTAAATTATTAAGTGCAGTACAAAACGCCTAAGAAGTACACTCCGTGGCATAGTGGTTGAGGAACAGAACATGGAGATCAAGGTAAATAAGTTCGAACTCCAGCAGCAGTAGTATGTTCAATTCTGGAATAATATCCTTGAGGAAGGCATGTGCCCCCTTGATATCAATATCAAAAAGGTTGAATAGTGCCACTATTAAATTTGGCATTCAGTAACCCAAGAATGAGGATATGCCATTAAAAAGAAACTGAAACAATGACACATACATACACCCCCCACAAACATCTATATATATATATATATATATACATTGGATTATTGGACTATTGGGTAGAGTGTTCGCCAATGGCCTGGGAGACCGGACTTCAATCCCTAGTGGAGTAATATCAAAGCCTTAAAAATAGTACTTGATGCCACCTTGCACAAAACCCAGCAGTAAAAGGAACGGATCAAGGGTAAAGTGGAGTAATTGAGGGTAAAGCGTGCACCCATCCCTGCGCCTCGGTGTAGAAATAAAAAGAGGGCTTTCGGCTTGCCCTCGACTACGTTCACCAAATTTACTTATATATATATATATATATATATACAGCATATAAGAGACTTCGATGTATTTACATCCTCCGAATAATTTTTCAATTTTATCATATAACGTACGAGAACACGTGCAAAACCTTGTCCTCATCATCCAATAATTTTATGTCTTCATGTCCAGGGGCAAAATCTAATGGTCGTATCAGGGGTGGTAGTACAGGCTTAGTCACCGAAATTTTGGTATCACCCCTTGTGGTTGGCTGATGAGAACAGGATATACACGTATTCTCACACGTTGTATGATAGAATTTAAAAAATTCCCTTTAATATCTGGTTTTTATCTTATATATATATATATATATATATATATATATATATATATCCAGTAAGGTATAAAATGTAAGCAAACGAAAGCTTCTGCTGCTACAGCTACTTAATACCTTATAATTCCTTGCTTGTTAGCCAACCTGTCTGATACTAAGTCTACCGTAAAGTTGGGTGGGTTTCGATCCCAGCTTCAAGCGTCCTATGTGTCTAGCCACCCTGAAAAGTTGTCAGTCTGTGGATGACAATATATATATATATATAAACAAGACATTCAGAGGATATATATATTTTTGCCGAATATGCCACATATACATATATATATATATAGTAGCTAAATGGTTAGAAGCTTTGGCTTGGTGTTTCGGTCAACCGGGATTCGATCCCAGCTACGGGGAGATACTGTCTAGCCAAACTGATTAGTTCTGATAGAACGAAACAGATCTGTCTGTGGATGACTATATATATATATATATATATATATATATATATATTTGTACAATTAAATGGAGACTCAAACTCGGTTTAGTCGTCATAATAAATTTATTTCGGCGTAGAATATTATTGCTATACTTTCCGACTCGTCACATGACTCTTTTACATGCTCTCTGTGATAGGAGAGAACATGTAAAGAGTCATCTGACGAGACGGTGAATTTAGTAATTTACAAAGCTCTTTGCTTCGATATGGCACAAGGCCGAATGAATGCGGCGCCCAATGAGACTCGAACTCACTCGTGTAGATTTGCTTGTCTAACTTGCTAACCGTTACAACACCAGAGGTGCCCGACGAGACGGTGAATATAGCAATGATATTCTCCGCCGGAATAAATTTATTATGACGGCTTAACCGAGTTTGAGTCTCCATCAAATTGTACTATATACACTCTGAATGTGAATTTTGTTATACCCTAGCGAATAAATAGGGAACTAACGATAGCCATACACTGATCACTCTCATAGATTTATATGATCTTCCTCATATATTCTATGTAAAGAATAATCCCCACCCACTGTCCTTGGATACTTACTGGGTATATATATATATATATATATATATCCCACTGAACGAGTAAGATGCGACACAAAGAAAATTTTAAGCTGAATTTAACAGGTTTGAATCCCGACTTTTTCATTCTTCGACCAGTTGTCATACAAAAGCTAAAGAACCTAGTCTGACCAACAATTTACCAGTAGCTGGTGGGAGAATAAGTGGATTCATACATTTCCAAACAGTATAAGCAATATATGTAAACAGTTTAGTCCAGTGTTTTGACTTGTGTCACCGTGTCTGCTTCCTACGAACATAACTGTTTCACCACGAACGCCTCCCACACACATATTAATATACCATTGATATTATATGTATATGTGTATGTATACCTATATATAGAAATGATAAAATCAAGATTTTCAAAGTATGTATACATTTCTAAATGGATAATGTATAATGGTGTAATGGTTATCGTCGTAGGAAATGGACACGGCGACACGAGTTCAAATCCTGGACGAGACTGATTGCATTTCACATAGCACTAATACCCTTGGGAAAGGTATGAATCCAATTATTTTCTCTCCAGCTATGGGTAAATAGTAGGGCAGACTAGGTTCTTCAGCCTTGGTGAGGTAACTAGTCTAGGAGAAGGAAAACTCTGAATTACAACCTGTTAAACTCCGCTTAAAAAAATTGACCTTGTGTTATATCCTGCCCGAGCAGAGGGGTTGGTAAATAGGATAATACGCTATATATATATATATATATATATATATATATATATATATATATATATATATATATTGTCATCCACAGAAAAACTATTTCGTTGTATCACAACTCTTCAGTGTGGCTAGATCCGTAGGACGCTCAAAGCTGGGATCGATACCTGCCTAAATTTACGTTGGACTTAGTATCAGACCACTCAGCCAACAAGCGTACCACGTCGGCTTAGGGAGTTATAAGGTATTATGTAGCAGCAGCAGCGTTCGTTTGTTTACATCTTATACCCTGCCGTATATGAAATAACTTCTCATGATCCATCTCTATGTTAGCAATCTGTTCTGGATTGCACGTTGGGGTTCAGAAATCTTATTCTTTTTTGGAATCGGTATATCGCTCAGAGTGTAGTTGGGCCACAGAGGGATTGCTGTGCTCGTGGCAATTCAAAGGAAAACCTATGCTTCCTGCACTGAAGCGGTACAGCAAAAATCGATGTTTGAAGAAGGTCTCTGTAATACTCAATGTTGCGTGCAGATACGACTGTTTAGAGTATCAGACTCCGTAAGTACCAAATACAATTAGTAAGCTTGACAGTTTTTGATTTATTTGACTGGATGTATTTTAGTATGATCGCCACACGAATGACCAAAGTTAGGATAAGAATGTTTGTTTTGTTAATTTAAGATGCGATGCACATGATATTAAAGAATGACGTCAAGAATGGGAGGGAGCGAGATAGATAGATAGATAGAGAGAGAGAGAGAGAGAGATGTTAAGATGGGGGAGATGTAGAAAAAGCGTTATCGTTCATTCTTCTATATTGGTTTAAAAAATATATATGCACATAAAAAATACATACGTAACCACACATATCTAAGTAACATATATATGTATCCATACACAGATATTTATATCTTGCATATATGTACACCTATATATATATATCTGCAAAATATATATATAATCTGAGATTCAGCTTGATAATATTTATCATTTAGAATATTCGGGCTATTTTCTTCATATCACAACGTTTAAGCCGTTATATTCTTCATCTTCTTATGGTGTTTCATACCGAACTCAAATGACAACACAGAACATCAAACTGATCCCTTTATTCAATCCACAGGGTTTGATTATTTTAATTCCGTTTAGCATATCTGGGTACAAGTATTAAACTATTGTAATAATTCCTAGCTCTCTCATTGGTCTAGTGGGTAGAGTGTTCGCCAATAGTCCGGAAGACCTGGGTTCAATCCCAGGTCGCGTCATACCAAAGACTTTAAAAATGCTACTCGATAACTCCTAGCTTAACACTCAGCAATATAAGGTACGTATCAAGGGTAAAGTGGAGCAAACCAGGAGAAGGAGTAGCGCCCTCCCCTATATCTCGGTGTAGTAGCTATTGAAAGGGGAGCCTTCTGGTCACCCTCGACTACGGTGGCCAAATATACTTTTTTACTTTTATTCTTACCTGCAGTCGGGATTGAACTTGCAACCTCCTGATTTTTTTACTCAGGAGCACTTCTCAACCCTTCGACTATATCTGCAACTTCATGTGTCCTGCTGGATAATTCTGATTGATTTTTTTCGACTCAATCAAGCTTTGAGATTCTACTCATTACTATTACATATAAATATTTAACTGAGCTCATATCACAATTTTTAAAGGCGATGCGGATAGATTTTTAGTATATGAAAGGACACATCACTGTTGATTTTTCTTTAAATATTGAGCTGTTAACAACGCTTTATATATATAAATCTTTCGGCAAATATTGAATTACTTTTAAAATATATATATATATATATATATATATATATATATATATATATACAGGGTGGAACGATAAAATTGTCGTCCTAAAGAAAATAACACTACAGCTTTATTTTAAAACTTTTATTGAAAAAATCAATTCATGTAACTTGATTATGTAGTAGAGCTGACATCTATTCAATGTAGCCACCTTCAGTCTCAATCACCGCCTCGATACGGATCCGGAACTGGGAGCAGGCCATTTCCACAAGCGGCGGCGGGAGCTCAGCGAATACTCGGCGGATGGCGGTGATCAGGCTGGCTTTGGTGTTGTGGGAGGTCATGTTGGTGATGTTCTCGACGTATAACTAAACGAAGTAGTCCACCGGGTTAAGGTTGGGGGAGGAGGGGGCCAGTGAGAGAAGGGTACAAAGACGTAGCACTCCTTCTGAAGCCAAGCCTGGGTCTCTTTTGCCTTTTGGGCCGGCGCCGAGTCCTTCTGCCACACCCAGGGTCTGTCACCGGCCACCTGATTGGATCAGAGGATCACCACACTCTTCAGCACGTCCAGGTACACTTTGGTGTTGACTTTCAAGCCGACTTCGAAGATGTAAGGTGGCATGATGTGGCCCTCACTTGAAACCACACCAAAGACCATAACCGTAGCCGGAACCTTTGTTTTCATCACCCTGGGCACGTCCCTGTTATTCGTGGCAATCTAGATTTGCATTTTGAGGGTGTTGGCAATGGTCCTGTTGTCATAACTTTGATCGGTAGACAGCATGAGTTGTACAGCGGCGCATCTCCGATCTCGCTCATTGAACATTGTGTCACTTTCAGACATGATAGAAGGCTCCTATCGCTCTTGGGATTTGTACACAACTGGCCAACTAATAGAAAGTCTGCAACAAAAAAGAAAACCGGTTTTCATTAAACGGAAATGGAACAATGTTGTCTCTTCTCGGGCGACAATTTTACCTTTCCATCCTGTATATATATACTTTAAAATGAATAGGTCCACAAGAAGATTTCTTATTCAGTTATTTATTCCTCTTCAGTAGGTGTTCCTCGCATTTTACGTCGTCTTCAGTGTGTGAAATGTTTTGTTTTTGTGTGTCCCTTTAATTTATATAATAGAAACTGCTTTGATGTGGTTGTACTTCTTTTTTATTCCAGGATTTGTGTAAGCGAATTTAGTTAAAGTTAATTGAGTGTGACAAATTTTAGTTTCCGGTGTTGTTCTTCTCTTTCTCTTTTTTTCTTTCTTTTTTCTTTTTACAAGAGTGTGTTCAGTTTTTTTGTGAGTCTGCACAGCGCATGTTCTCGTGGTTATGTATGTTTCTTTTTCTTTTCTTTTTTCTTTTTTCTTTTTTTTTTTTTTTTTTTTGGCTTTTGGTTTTCTTTTATTACCCTTCTTACCCCAGGATATATATACAGTGGCGGCCATAATGTTCAGAACGGCATAGTTTCGTCAGAAAAAGTAGGTATAACTATTTTCTGTAATATCTGAGTATTTTGTTCATTTTTTTCAATCGTTCGGATCATTTTGCCCCCACCCCACCGGGGGGAGTTGCAGTAAATGATTAAATGATTCAATATCTTTTTTATTATCATATCAAATAACACCTAAATTTCACCGAATAACAATTACTATCGTATTTATTGTCTGTGAAAATTATAGAATCCTAAACAACTTAGATGGAAAATTATATCAACTTTTTCTAATGAAACTATGCCGTTCTGAATATGAAGTCCACATATATATATATATATATATATATATATATATATATATAGTCGGATCATAGCAAAGACTAAAATAGTACTTGACGCGGGCTTGCTTAACACTCACAATTATAAGGTAAGGGTCAAGGTTAAAGTGGAGCAATCCAGAGAATTAAATAGCGCCCTCTCCTTCACCTCAGTGTAATAGCTATTGAAAAGGGAGCCTCTGTGTCAACCTCGGCTTAAGTCGCCAACTTTATATATATATATATATATATATATATAAATATATATATATATATATATAGTAGTGAACTCGATTTGGACCAGATGCACCAATTCCATTTCGTATTGTGATAACAGTTAAACCACTTGCTCTTCCTCAGTGTAAAAGATGACATGCATGTAACACAGATGCAACAACCTACATCCTGATCAAAAACTTAGTCACGTAATTGTTAAGGATTATGTATCACACATTTTACCTGGCGCTACAGTTGAAAACATTTGCATACGATGTCACCCACATATTTCAAGATGCGCTACGTTCCTTTGAAACACGACTTTTTTTTCAAATTTCCAGACACGGCAAGACGATAACGTTAGTCCTTGATAGTAATAGTGGGGAGACTCCATAGCGTAGTATCTGACGAAGTGAATTTCGACATTGTTATAAGCCACTTCAAATTCCAATCACTCTATTACGCTTACTTTAAGACTCATATGCTTGGGAATTAAATAAATCTTCTTTTCACCCGGATGCAGGACACTGCTGGGGAAGCAAGGAACAGCTCATAAGTGATGTACTCCTATGGACCTCCGCGTATGGCCAAGCAAAAGCAGGACGACCAGCTCGAACATACATAAAGCAGCTATGTGAGGATACGGGATGTAGCCCTGAAGACCTGCCAAAGGCGATGAACTATAGGGAGAAGTGGCGAGAGAGGGTCAGAGATATCCATGCTAGCGGCATGACATGATGATGATCAGTACGTTTACTATTCTTCTACAAGGATAGCATTGGTTTTAATAAATAATAAAAATGTTCGTGCCATCAACCCAGGAAAACAAACCAAACAAGATTATAACTCCAAATGGTCTAAATTAATCAAACGGCGAATCATGAAAGGTTTTGAACAATTGTTATACTAACTTTAACCACAATTGCAGGTTTTTACTCTTCGACTAAAAAGATTTTAAAAACTATTTATGGGTCATATTTCCTAACAACCCAAATACACATTCAGTTAGAGAAAACATATCATTTTCAGCACAAAAGTTCTTCAATAAAATTCATGCAACATGACTACTTATATATATATATATATATATATATATATATATATATATATATATAAGTAGTCATATTGCATGGATATTATTGAATGACTTTTGTAATGAAAATAAAATGTTTTCTCTTACTGAATGTGTATTTGGGTTGAAATTTATCTTTTAGACATTGTTAGGAAATATAATCCATGAGTAGACGATACTTGGCATATTTTATAGACTTATTTCAACTAGCGGTACACCTTTCCATTAAATACAGGTTTTAAGATTGTCATAATACATTTGAAAGATAGATGAAAATTCTTTTGAGAAAAAGGACCAACATAGCTACTAAAGACAAAGGACTAAGACTGAGGCAGCAAACATCATACTCAAATATGGGCAGTAGGCAACAATCTCAAATAAGGAGAATAGACAAGAGACTGAGATGTAGACAAAGAATTCTGAAAGACACATTATACAAAGAAACCAGAATGAGACAAGAGGCGTAAGATTCTGATAGACGGCGAAGACTAAGACTTAGCTTGAGGCAGGAGACAACGAACTCATTGTAGTTAAACAAAGTACTCGTATAAAGGTAATCGAATTAGAGAGAGGCTGTAGACAAATGACTCAGTGTGATTTGGTTTGATTTGATTTAGTTTTATGGTATATCAACCATTTTATGTTATCTAATGCCAAATCTAGTTTTTATATATATATATATATATATATATATATATATATATATATACATATATATATATATCAAATCTATTGGATTTGTCAATGTATGTCAACAAAGTTAAATGGTTCCATGTATTACTATGGATCGCTAACAATTCAATTGAACACCAGTCATTCGTTTACGCACAGTTAGAGGAACAAACAATTTTATTTTAAACAATTCAATTTAGCCTAAATCATTTGTTTCTACTCAGTTTAAATGCGAAACCGTTCTATTTGACCCAAAGATAGAATGCTTTCATTTGCTGCCACTCTGGGCCAGATTTGACCTGGCAGCGATGGCACTGGAGGGGTGATTTGCTTTCACCAAAGCTGTAGCATTCCTTGAGCCTCACAATGAAATTGTTTAGTGTAATATTGTTGGGTATCACCCACCTTTTCCACACAATGAGCTTGTACATCTGCCATATATAGCAGTAGCTACTAATACAGGGCAGTCGAGGTGGTGAAGAGCCGCTTCGTATAACAGAAGCCAATACTATCGTTGGACTATATCCTTATTCTGTATTCACTAATCCTATGCTCTTGTCTACTAACAGTCTCTCTATTGTATATACTTTTTCCTGAGAATATAACGCCATTTCCTCACATATCGTGGTTTGTCTTTTATTTGATATTACAAGCGTTCACTAACCAGAACGCAACACATATCAAGAGACTCATTTGAGGAGGTCTTATCACTCTGTAGGGATACAGTCGGTGTATTCTACAGCCCCAACTCACTGGACTAGACTCAGTTTGAGAATATACATGACAGACTCAGGTGGAGACTAAAGAAAGGACAGATAGAAGCAGTAGACAGATTACTTTGATAGGAGGCAGTAGGAAAAGGAATCAGATGTAGCAGATAAAGGATTAGGTGGCTGTAGACAAATGACTCTAACAAATACAAGAGATCCTACTGGAAACGAAAATAGGAATATTTCCACAAGCGGGAATAATTCAAACAGTCGGAATCGTTAGAAAAATGAACGACCAGGAGCAGAGATAATCACGGCAGTTCTAATCACTCGCAAAATACCTAATGCTCCCAATGTCATCAACGGGGTAACCTAATAAGAAATTGAAGGTTGGGGAATGGAGAATGTCTCCTCTTTAGGGGTCTACTTAGCAGAATAAGAATGCATTAGTGCTATGGGCTCATTAACCTCTACCACTGCTAGGTTAGCGAAATAATCCTGTAAAACTTTGATAAACATGGATGAGTATGTTTCGGGTTTGCAAAGGCGAGACTATAGATCTGTGAAATCTTGAACTGAATTAAGTAAGGACGAAATAAACTTGCAAAAGGCTAATGGGTTCCTCCTATAAGTCGAGGTCTTAACCCTGTTATAGATAGGAATAAATAAATAGGTGGTTTTATGCATGTTTCATGTAATCTAAGTGCTCTCAATATCAGGAAGAAGATATCAGTGTTTCACCCATAAGTAAAACATTAGCGATCGTAGTCGAGGGCGACCCGAAAGCTCCCTTTTCAATAGCTACTACACCGAGGTGTAGGAGAGGGCGCAACTCCTTACTTCGGATTGCTCCACTTTACCCTTGATACGTACCTCATAATGCTGATGGCTTA
Source organism: Sepioteuthis lessoniana (assembly GCA_963585895.1). Lineage (NCBI taxonomy): Eukaryota > Metazoa > Mollusca > Cephalopoda > Myopsida > Loliginidae > Sepioteuthis > Sepioteuthis lessoniana. The sequence goes on along the minus strand of OY757931.1, from coordinate 15,412,100 downwards.
GCAAAAAGATATTAAGTACCATTTTTTAAGTCTTTGTTATGACTCAACCTGGGACTGAACCCTGGTCTCCCGGGCTATTGGCAAACACTCTACCTACTAGGTCAATGAGCCGTAATAAAATTAAAACCCTTATTTGTACACGCAGAAGTGAGAAGACTAATGACTAAGACATAATCAAAGAAATGAACTAGGGGTGACGTAATGGTTAAAGCGCTGGACTGAGGAATCGTAATAAACGTATTTTAACTCCTGTCACGGTATGACGTTTACTTTTGGACAAATAACCTTGGGAAACCTATGAACCCCCTTATTCTCCCAGCTATGGGTTAAATAATACTAAGACTGTCCTTGCAAAAAGAGTATCGATTGGGCATTAAATAACCCGAGAAAGTTGATATGCTATTAAATAAAACGACAGAAAATAACTGGACAGAGGAATTGTAAAACAAGCATTGGTCCAGCAAAAAAAAAAAAAAATGTCGACGGTGATAGATAGGATTGTATTATATGACGGGGTTGACAATATCACAGTTAATTAAAATTTGTTTTTAAAGTTTTCGGTCCAACAAGAATGGATTGTTTTAGAGTCATGAAACATAGAGTAAATTCATGTTTCAATTCGACAAATTTTGCATATTCTATCTCAAGTGCATTTATTGGTAGCCACCCTACAATTAATAATGTTTTTAAAACTATACTTTTAGTTAGGCTTGGAGGATGATATATATATATATATATATATATATATATATATATATATATATATATCGGTAGAGGGTTCGCTTCACTTCAAATATATATATATATATATATATATATATATATATTGGCAGCATTTCTTCATAGATACATATTTGATTGAACATAATAGACATTTTGTGAACATATTTATTTGTTAATCCTTTCGAATTGCCGTATTGATCTTATGATATTTGGCGGGAAGTGGTTGATCATCCTTCCATAATTAGTTATTTCCAAGTACTTTCTGCCCAATTTTTGAGCCATTATCAAGGAGGATTTATTACAAAAGTTATGTAACTTTTGTATGTACTTATTACTTTGTCAGGTCTGCTCGAGCTGCTCGATCGTGGAGTTTAAAATATGTATATTTTTGCAGCATATCTTCATAGATAAATATTTGATTAGACATAATAGACATTTTTGTCAACGTATTTTTTGTTAATCCTTTCGAATTGCCGTATTGATCTTAGGATTTTCTGTGGGAATTGTTGATAAACCTTCCATAATTAGTTATTTCCCAAGAACAACACTTTTGTAATACACCCCCTTGTTAATGAAATACTTGGGATTTCACTAATTATCGAAGGTTTATCAACATATACCTACCAAATAATATATGTATATAAATAAACATCGAAAACTTACTTTAGACACCAGTCGTCTTCATGTTTTCTATCGTATCATGAAAGAGTACCCTGACGTTCCCCCCCCACACACATATATATATATATATATATATATATATATATATATATATATATATATATATATATATATATTCTTAAAGAAAAACAACAAAACCGGTCACATAGGATTACAAATTTATTTCCATCCTGTTACGCATTTTTGAAATTTTCAAAAATACGAAAAAAAACTTAACAGGACTTCTTCAGAACTTTTAGATTAAAAAAAAAATGGAATTACTCCCAACTCCGGTTTAACTGGACCAAAGAATACTATATATATATATATATATATATATATATATATATATATATATAACTGAACCAAATAATACTATATATATATATATATATATAAATCATATAAGAAGCGAGACAAATAAATAATTTTTACCCATACTCCAATCAATCCTAAGATGTCGTAGTCCAGTATTTACGCATTGATACCATTTTAGTCCTCACTGATATTGTTTGAATACACCTTCCTGTTTTTTTGTCTAGAATCGGCTTAACGTCTAACGTTCTAAATTTTGACGATGCTTGATTTGGACGCCGTTTCTTAAAAAAAAAACAATATACAGAATAAGATTTTATCTTTGAACACCTGATAACACCCGTGTCTCTCTGTTAGGGAAATCCTGTATCTATCTATTATTCGGATACAGTTACTGTCTACGACGAGGAGCTTTTTAAAATATTTTAATACAGTTAACAGCAGACATATCAATGAACGAAATTCGTCTAAATACAAATTCAGCAGTTTAAAAAAAAACTCACTCTCACAAATAAAATACTTACCAGCACATCATCCGTCATAAGTGATTATTTTAATGATATTCGAACTAGCTGTGGTCCAAGTTTTGATGTAGACCGGTACTTTTAGCTAGTAAGATACAATTTTCTAAGAAAAGCGTTATCGGTCGAGTGGGATTTTAGGCAGGGAGGCACAGTAAAGATAAGTAATTATTTAAGTATGCTGTTCGTGCTTGAAGAGCTCAGTGCGTGATAACTTCAGTCACGTCACGTAGTTTTAATTTGTTTGAATGTTCCGAGATATTTTGTTGTTATCTTTCTCTCTCTCTCTCTGACAGTCTCTCTCTCTCTCTCTCTCTCTCTCTCTCTCTCTCTCTCTTTATATATATACATATACATCTTTCCAACAGACTATTAGAAAAATTCACTTCTTTTGTCTATGAATTACTTAGGTGATGTCTCTTAATAACTTCACAATTGCTTTTTCTAGCTAACAAAGTAGCTATCTATCTAAAATCATGCACATTTATCTATCTATCTATCAATATATCTATCTATCACATTCTAGTCTTATCTATCTATCGATCGATCTATCTATCTCAGTGTGGTATCAGCTATCTACCCGTAAATCAGTCAGTTCCTATCTACGTATACATCTATCTCAGCCTATTCTCTTCAATCTACCGATCACTTTGCTTCTATCTATCTATCTATCTATCTATCTCTCTCTCTCTCTCATCTCTCTCTCTCTCTATATATATATATATATTATATATATATATATATATATATGTATATATATATATATATATATATATATATATATATATATATATATATGTATATATTATATATATGAATAGGTTATCAATCGCGAATATTCTATCATTTATATTTTTATCATTTAGAACACAAGATTCATTTATTTTTTTATCGTGACCGAATGAAGAATTTATTCTCTTGATTTTAAATTAAATTAATGGCCTTTTTCAATTATTTTCAGACACCACACACACACACACACACACACACACACACACACACACACATATGTATATATATATATATATATATATAAGCGTGTGTATATATGCGTATATGAATACGTACATACATACATACATACATACCAAGTATATATGGCTTATAAAAACATTACGGAAGTCACTTCAAAGGACAGCACTTTTCGTTTTCACCATAAAATAGTTACTTTAACATATATATATAGATATATTATATATACGAGGATCATTAAATAAGTTTCCAGACTTTTTTCGTGAGGACACTTTTATTGATAGTACACACATGGAACTCTAGTAGCCTTCGAAATAATCTCCTCCGGTTACAATGCACTTGTTGTACAGTTCGAAACGCATAGAACCCAAAATCGACATACTTAGGTAAACCAAAATGGCTTCCAAAGAAATAGATCCACGACCTCACAAATTTTGACCATCCGTAGAATACTTGAGGACGTACGGGCAAAAAAACTGCAGGCGACATTACTATTTGTCGACTTTACCAAGGCTTTCGATTCATTCACTGAGGGAAGATGGAAAAAATACTACTAGCATACGGCCTACCAAAGGAAAACGTAGCAGCAATAACGATTCTCTACAAAAACACCAAAGTGAAAGTACGTTCACCAGATGGAGACACAGAATACTTCGACATTGTTGCTGGAGTACTACAAGGAGATACACTTGCCCCATATCTCTTTATCATCTGTGTAGACTACGTGCTTAGAACATCGATTGATAAAATCAGAGAAAACAGCTTCGAGCTGACAAAGAAAAGAAGCAGAGGGTACCCCGCAAAAACAATTCCGACGCCGACTACACCGATGATATAGCGATACTGGCGAATACACCCAACCAGGCCGAAACACTACTTCATAGTTTGGAACGAGCCGCCGCAGGCATTGGCCTCCATGTCAATGCACACAGAAATGAATATATGTGCTATAATCACACAGGCGACATCTCCTACTAGACGGAACCTCTCTGAAACTGGTAGACAAATTCACCATCCTAGGAAGCAGTGACTCATCAACCGAAATAGACATCAACACATGGCTAACAAAAGCATGGACAGCTATCGATAGACTATCGAAATCAGACCTAACCGATAAAATGAAACGCAGATTCTCCGGTCGTATCGATACTGCTGTATGGATGCACTACTTGGACGCTAACTAAACGGCTGGAGAAGAAACTAGACGGCAATTACACAAAAATTCTGCGAGCAATATTGAACAAGTCCGGTCCACCTGCCTCCCATCACGAAAACTATCCAAGTTAGACGAACCAGACGTGCAGGACACTACTAGAGAAGCAGGGACGAGCTCATAAGTGATATACTCCTATGGACCCCCACATATAGCCGAGCAAGAGCAGGAAGACCAGCTCGAACATACATACAGCAGCTATGTAAGGAGATGGGAAGTAGTCCTGAAGACCTGCCGGAGGCGATGAACGATAGGGAGAAGTGACGAGAGAGGGTCAGTGATATCCTTGCTAGCGGCACAGGGTGATGATGATGATGATGTATCTAAATCTCATGTTTACCAATTATATATTTAATATATATGTAAAAACAGGATTTGGCATTAAATAAACAGCAATGGTTGATATGCCATGAAATCAAGCCCAACCAATAATAATCATTTGTGTTTTCTTAACGTAAAGCCAACATTCATACGAGGATCATTGAATTAGTTTCCAGACTTTTTTTTCATCTGGGTACTTTTATTGATAGTACACACATAAAATTCTAGTCGCCTTCGAAGTAATCTCCTCTCGCTGCAATGCACTTGTTGTACCGTTCCAACAACTTCTGGAAGGCCGCATGGAAGTCCTCTTGTGTGAGCGTGTCAATGACCTTCGTCACAGCCTCTTTCATCTCCTTAATTGTCTCATAACGACAGCCTCAGAGCTTAGGAAATAACCAAAAGTCACAGGAAGCAGAGTCTGGACTATAGGGAGGGTGAGGAACTGTCTTGATGCCAATCTTGGTTAAATAGTCTGTGACAAGGATGGTGTTGTGGACTGGTGCATTGTCCAGGTGGAAATGCCACTGACCCGATTTGAAGAGTGCTGGCCTCTTCCGACGGAATCTCTTCCTGAACTCCCTCAAAAGCTCAACATAGTAAACCTAACCCTAAGCATTTGGCCAATCAACTCTAGTCTATTGACTTCCTTACTCCTCCCGTACCTTTCATCATCCCTCACAGACTCCCTGCCTTCCTTGAATCTCTTATGCCACTCAAAAGCTGATGCTCGATTCATGTAAGATGGTCGAAAAGCAGTTTGAAGATTTCCATACGTTTCTGTGGCATTTTTTTTCCAAGTTTAAAACATGATTTTATTGCATATCGTTCTTCTAAAGTGTCCTCACGTCTATATTTCGTTTTTAAAATTCACCAGCTGTGATAATTAGGCTTTAGTAGGGTGTATTCTAATTGCTGTTGTAGTTGTTCATTTGAACCTGAGATCATAAATATTGGTCAGTCATCTTATACGATGTATAGCAAGAACATACTAAATGTACAAGAGTCTACGAAAATTCTAAATGCCTGTACAAAAAAGTCTGGAAACTTATTGCCGGCACCACGTAAATACATAAATACATACCCAAGAAAAATACAGACGTACATCTAATACATAAGCTCCTCTTTACTCACATAATCTTTAATACGGAGATGTTTGGTTTGCTACATAACATCTGAATATTCTCAATGTTTCTTTTTTTTAAATTTATGTGTGCCCCATGATACAACCACAGGGACTTTAGGATAGTTGTCTAGAAGTAGACTTGGTCCTATGCAGTCATAAAACAAAATAAGTCGTACGAAAAAAGTCAAATAAGAAAAAAGCTTTGTAAATACTAACCTAAATTTATTTACAAGAAATATACAAGGGGACGAGAGCATATAAAGGTAAAAACAAAGATATTAACACCTGGGCTAAAAAGGGGTGAAAGTAAAAATGAATGATTCTTGCTAAATAAGCTTTTGTGTTATCATGGAGAAGCACAATGTTTCACCAACTGACATGTGCAGGGCGTTTTTTTTTTAAGATTTTCTACCGCAAATTATTGCCGTTAAGAGCATAAGTCTGTAGTGGGTGACTGATTGCTGTTTAAAAATTCAAAATAAATAATACTGTCATGATCCCACCATACACATAGCATATTTTTTCTTCCATGAAGCTCTGTCTTTGGGTAAGGTTGCAGAGATTCACCCTTACCTTTTACGTTTAACATTGTCATAAAAGACAAAAAGTAATTTTATCACCTCTAATGATATTCTTGAGAAACTGATTATTTTCTTGCTTTGAAAGAAGATTCACAGTTGATATGCCATCTTCATTAATCATCTGATGAAAAAATGTGAGGAATCCTAACACCCAGTTTGATTTTTCCTATCTTTTTCTAGTGATGGCAGATTTTGTCGATTGGGATGTGCTGAGCTCAAGTAAAAACATAGTCTATAACCAACATGAAATGTCGTCATCTCATCTTGTATCATCAGGACAGATATCCCTGACCCTCTCTCGCCACCCCTCTCTATCGTTTATCGCTTCCAGCTGGTCCGCAGAGGTACACCCCCGTATCCTCAGAGAGTTGATGCATGTAAGTTCGAACTGGCCGCCATGCTTCTGCTCAGCCATGTGAAGGGGTCCATAGGCGTTCATCACTTATGAGCTCGTCCGTACTTCTCCAGCAGTGTCCTGGATGTATGGTTCCTTTGACTTTGTTAGTTTTCGTGATGGGTGGTAGGTGGCCGTACAGCTGCTGCTTTGTGGGGTGTTGCCTCCAGAACTTGTTATATATTCTTCGCAGCATTCTTGTGTAGATGCCGTCAAATTTTTTCTCCTACTGTTTAGTTAGTGACCATGCAGTGCATCCATATAGCAGTATCGTCTCGATCGCTGCTTGGAAGAAACTGCGTTTCATTTTATCGGTTAGGTCTGACTTCCATAGGACCGACTTTGGATTAAAAATTAGAAGATTATTCAAAGTCTGGCCCGCGAAACAAACTGAAATAAAAACCTGAATAAAAATTTGAATACAGAAAGTAAAAAGGTTAGCGGTATGTTCCTTTATCCCGGGAGAAATCTTAGCGACGTCTTACTCTGTTAGAGGCTGGAATCATTCTAACTAAACTCTCCGAGACACTAGTTTCCCCTGAATAAAATAGTAGTAGTCTCAAGTCAAACGACAAGGCCAAAAAGGGGGTGAGAGAACTACAATGAGCCGTGCAAGATAGTATTCAAAGTGATCCAGATCAAAAGGCATGGAAAAGTTCACTCTTAGTTCACAGAGGAGACATGAAGTCTGCTCCCAAGGCCAAGTTGAAAAGTGGGTCTTAGGAGGTAACACTCAGGAGAAATGATCTCATTGAAAAGCCTTATAGTTTGGTGCCAAAACCGTTATAAGACTTGACATGATTATTCTAAAACATGTCCTCTCATCATCATCATCATCATCTCGCGCTGGTAGCACGGATATCCCTGACCCTCTCTCGCCACTCTTCCCTATCGTTCATCGCCCTTCAGGACAACATCCCGTATCCTCACATAGCTGCTGAATGTATGTTCGTGGTGGTCGTCCTGCTTTTGCACGGCCATGTGTGGGGTTCCATAAGAGTACATCTCTTATGATTTCGTCCCTGCTTCTCCAGCAGTGTCCTGCATGTCTGCTTCGTCTAACTTGAATAGTTTTCGTGATAGGGAGCAGGTGGTCGTACAGTTGGTGTCTTGTGGGGTGTTGCTGCCAGGACTTGTTTAAGATTGCACGTAGCATTCTTGTATAATTGCCGTCTAGCTACTTCTCCAGCCGTTTTGTTAGCGTCCATGTAGTGCAGCCATATAGCAGTATCGATGTGACCGCTGCCTGGAAGAAAATGCGTTTCATTTTATCGGTTAGGTCTGCTTGGTATAAGGAAACAGTTATCCATCTCTTTTCAAATGATGGATGGCCAAGTCAGTTGGGGCTGCAGGATACACCAAGTACATCCCTGCAAAGGGTAAGACTCCACCAACGTGTGTTCTGGATATGGAACAAAACAATCTGAATGAGAGTCTCCAGTACTGCTAGAGTTTTGGCGAATGCAGAGTACCCCTTCATTGCCATCGCTCCTAGGTTCACTCTAGCATGGAGTAGTAGCACCTGATAGAGCCCTTTTTCTGGGTCAAACAGAAATAAACAGTGTACTTATGTCAAACTGAATTGTTTGAAATAGAACTGCTTTTGACACCTAAAACTCTGTACTTGTCGCGACCGGTTCACAAACGTAAACAGACTGGATCACTCAAACCTTAAACATTACATCCGGTCGTAGCCGGATGTAGAACCTTATATAATTCTGACCTGCCGCTACAACTAAAAGAAAAAAGGGAGTAAACGACATTTACATCATTAATATGGCGTCTTTGTCAAAACTAACTCTATGATAATAAAGTGGATTATCTTCCGAACCCTTTATCCCTAGCTAAGGAAGAACTGTACTTCCACTCCTATTCTTTATAAGATGAACTTTACGCTTAGGCAGACCTGTTACACTGTCGCTGCTGCTGCTGTTGGATATCAATAAGCTTTTTTTCGACCGTCGGTGGTTCGCTTTTTACGGCGAAGCTCTCAAGTCTGAATCCTATATCTTGTGGTCGCATTCGCCTTACTTCCGAGGCTGAACCCCACATCTCGTGGTCGCATTCGCCTTACTTCCCAGGCTGAATCCCTCATCTCGTGGTCGCATTCGCCTTCCATCACCTAGATATGCCAAAAAGTCCTTTTAAGGTCTATTAGAGATCTCCATCTACGGGTCGGAATATCTCTGACAGTCCTTACGTACCCAGCCAGGCGGCACACACGAAGTGGACTCTAAGACCATCCGGTCTTAACCATTAGGTCTGTTCCGTTGTCCGTTTGTCCGCTTAGCTGCGCAGCGCTAAAGCACGGGTTAGTTTTAGCCGTAATTTCCCTTGTCCGTTTGCATGGGTGAGCAGCGCTAAAGCACGGGTTAGCTTTAACTGTCGGCTCCCTTGTCTGTTTGCGCGGCTGCGCGGTGCTAAATCATGGGTTAGCCTTAGCTGTCAGTTCCCTCGTCCGTTTGCACGGCTGCACTGCGCTAAAGGACGGGTTAGCTGTAGCAGTCGATTCCCTCGTCCGTTCGAGTGCCTTAGCACAAAAAAAGCACGACCATTTTGGTACTATCAACTTTGACCATACCAGCTACCGACACCAAAAATCTTGCTGAAGACACAATACAACCATCACAAACATTTACATACACCCTAATAAATACGACAAATAAATTGTCATCTTTGTTTTATTGTTACCTCGTATTTGTTTCCTTCATTGTCTTTTGGTTGTCATTAGTCGCGCGCTTAACCTTATAAATCATTTGCAGGGTCGACATGTTTATCGGCTCCGTAACATACTTAGGAGGTGCCTGTGGTGTAATGGTTATTGTCATAGGAAATGGACACGGCGATATGAGTTCAAATCCTGGACGAGACTGATTGCATTTCACATAGCACTAATACCCTTGGGAAAGGTATGAATCCAATTATTCTCCCTCCAGCTATGGGTAAATAGTAGGGCAGACTGGGCTCTTCAGCCTTGGTGAGTCAACTAGTCTAGGAGAAGGAAAACTCTAAATTCAAACATGTTAAACTCCGCTTAAAAATTGACCTAGTGTCATATCCTGCCCGAGCGGAGGGGTTGGTAAATATGGGCTCCGTAACATACTTATGCTACACTGAATTGATTGAAATAGAACTGTTTATAGGTGTAAGAATGGATTTGGCAATAAAAAACCTACCATGGTAAATTAGCCATAAAACCAAACCAAACAAAACCAAATCAATTGATGGCACCCATTTTGTTTGTTTGTGGTATACGTTATCTGTTTTTAATTAAGCTATATTTAACATGGATATATTTACTAGATCTGATATTAGAAATCCTATTTCGGATGCAGAATTTAAAAGTGAAATAAACGACCAGAATCAGACACCTGGGTATCATTTAAGAACGTAATTTCTAATAGGAAATAAGAATGGTCCAAATCCCAAATTGGGAGAAATATGTTAATTAGATATGAGGATATGGTAGCAATGTGACTCAATCTATTTACCAACCCCTCCACTTTGGGCAGGATATGACACAAGGTCAATGTTTAAGCGGGGTTTAACAGGTTTGAATTCAGAGTTTTCCTTCTCTTAGACTAGTTGCCTCACAAAGGCTGAAGAACCCAGTCTGTCCTACTATTTATCCATAGCTGGAGGGAGAATAATTGGATTCATACCTTTCCCAAGGGTATTAGTGGTATGGGAAATGCAATCATTCTCGTCCAGGATTTGAACTCGAGTCGCTGTGTCCATTTCCTACGACGATAACCATTACACCACGGGCATTACATCACAGCAATGTGACTCAACGTTGATTTTTTAAATCTCATTTGAAATGTCCCCACTTACAAAAACTGAGGAGTGGTGATTGAAGAATAAGTTTGAATATTTCATTGGTATATCAAGAAAAATAATCGAAAAGTCACCTTAATTCTTTGAAGTTAAATTCAACGAGGACTTTTTTTACTAAATCGGACATTTTTCTCTTTTCAGAAGTGCATGAAAAACAAACTATTCAAAACTGAAATTATGCTGATGACTAATTTTGAAGATACGTGTCATTAAACTATTGAGTATAGAAATAAAACTGTTGTAGGATATGATGATGAATATGGACTTCCTCCCTCCGTCTCTCTCTCTCTCTCTCTCTCTCTATCTATCTATCTATCTATCTATATACGTGTGTGTAGAGCGAAAGAGAGAGACAGAGAGACACAGAGATAGACAGAGAAGGAGAGAGAGGAATAAACAAATCGTTCTGAAAAAGTTTTAAATAAATCAGGAAAGTGCTCAAATACTGGCCAGCAGAGCAAGATAAAACCAAAAATAAATGAATGTTTCCTCACTAATTCAAAGTGGTGCTCAACAGAACAGGGGTATTCAGGTTTGATCAAAGTTTTCTCAACAAAACTTTGAGGATTTAGAAGTACGAACTATTTAAAATTTACAAAATATTGTGTGGTGTCTGCATAGAAGAATATCTATTCAAAACAATCTGTATAAATGGCTAAACCATAGCCTAGCTGCTACGATCCTGATTCAAAAAGACAATCCTTCGAGTGGCAATATACTGACTCTGCAGTAAAAAAAACGTTCCGGGCGAAGCAGTCAGTAAAGAAGGTCTTACTGACCGTCTGGAAAAGCATGAAAAACAATCTACCAGTATTGATTTCCTTGAAAAAAAAATTTGTAAACAATGGCTTTTATTGCCAATTACTCTTATAAAATTAACCTAATCATTAAATGACTTTGGGTTGATAGATAGATAGATAGATTATGACCCAGAAATAAGAGCACATCCCATGTTTCTTTACTAAAAAGATAAGTTTCTGTTATATATTGGCCCTTGACCGAGCCGTCAGTCAGATATGCACTTGTGTAAATAAGCGGAAAAAGAAGCGGAAGGGGTCGTTATGAAATAATATAGGCAGATGCCGGCGGCCGTTGAATCAGATGGTTACAGAAAGGCCACTGTGAGAACCACTGGCAGACTGAGAACGCCCGGCTGAGAGGCAACAGCCCCCAGCAACCCGCGGTTGAGCAACCCCAGCCAAGATACGAAAGAAGTGCTAAGTGGGTTCTTGAAAATAACACTGCGTGCCATGGTCAGAAGAAGTTGGGTCAGTAAAGCAGTCTGTCCCTGTCTCCACCCATCTCTCATACACAACATAAACATCAACCCTTTCGAGAATAAAGTGTGAGAGATATATTTTTATGAAGAAGTGTGTTCGTTCGTTCATTGAATTGCGTAAATTATGTTTGATTATGTTTCCGCTTATATATGTATTACGGCTATTCAAACCTTCCTCTAAATTAAATGTGTAAGGATTTTATTTTTAGACTACAATGTTGTATTCTTAAACCAAATATAGTTATGTATTATTTATTGCCAAACTCTACAACAGAAAAAAATTATAACTAAAATATAATCATCCTATTTACTCAACCCCTCTACTCAGGCAGGATATGACAAAAGGTCAATTTTTAAGCAGAGTTTTAACAGGTTTGAATTCAGAGTTTTCCTTCTCCTAGACTAGTTGCCTCACCAAGGCTGAAGAACCCAGTCTGCCCTACTAATTTTCCATAGCTGGAAGGAGAATAATTGGATTCATACCTTTCCCAAGGGTATTAGTGCTATGTGAAATGCTGTCAGGTTCGTCCGGGATTTGACGAGACTGATTGCATTTCACATAGCACTAATACCCTAAAATAGTACAAAATATAATCATGTGGAAGTCCGAAATAACTAAATACGTAAATAACTAAATATTATTTTCATTTATAATGTTGCTTTTATTTGTTTTAGTTTACTGAGGCGCATTCCGGTAGATTTTACCTGATTCCTTATTATATCAATTTTGCTTGCTAAACATTTCCTTACAAATAATTAAATTCCATGACTTGTTCAAATGAGGTTTCATTGTCGACACTATAGCGTAGACTTCGAGACGCAAACACATTATAACATATATCTGTCTATCTTAATAGATAGATAGATAGATAGATAGTATTACTGTTTATTATCAAAATTCAAATTTTTTAATCCCTATTCTCGGATTGTTATCAGATATAAGATGCAAGCCTTTATGTATATGAAATATACGTAAGGATTTTTTCAGTTTTTTTAAGAACTGTTTTCCTTGTAATAACATGTCCTAACAAATTACACTCATTTTTTTTATTGAAGATGTGATAAAAATGAACTAAAATTACAATGAAACAAGGCTAAAAGAACATAATAGTCAATGTAATAAAAATTCACTTCTACAAGGGTTCTCAAAATAGACACAACCCATAAATACGAATATTCAGATTGGATCTAGTCATCTCAAATCTGAATCTGAAACAATGCCTATAACCGTAACCCTATGTGTCATGCTGGACACATAGCGTAACGGTTGTAGGCGTTGGTTCGTTAAGCTTTTAAGGGGACAAACATCTATGAAGGTTGTACCTATTAGGTTTCCATTTATGGATTAAATAGAACTATTTAACTATTTGTATGCAAAAAATGATTAATATTAAATGGAATCATTCGAACAAGATAGCAATACTTGAAACTATTGAACTCGGTGCAAACAAATCAGCTCAGGCTCATTTTAAAATATTACCTACAAACTACCAGCAGGACTCATGGCGGAACAGTTATAGGCGTTGGTTCCCTAAGCTTTTAGGAGACAAACATCTTGTGGTTGCTGATTCAATCCTGATTACAGCCGAGTAACAATACAGGGATACTTAACATTGTACCCGGTTATGGCTAACAGAATCAGAACAGGCAGCCCCGGGGATTCAGTAAAGGACGTAGTTCAAAGTTCCGTGGGGTTCAAGATTACGACAAACACCTGAAGAAGTCCAGAGAACATATCGGCCAAAACGATGTGGAAATAACAATAAAGATGAAAACAATAGTCTGACAACCCTTAATAATAAAAATTATCAAGCTTTATCTAAAAAATTCAAACAAATAATCTCCTAGCTATGGGTTAAATAAAACTCCCAGCTCTTCTTTTTAAGCATGGTTTTGGAATCAAATATCCCATAAAAGTTTGATATGGTGGTGTAATGGTTATCGTCGTAGGAAATGGACACGGCGACACGAGTTCAAATCCTTGACTAGACTGATTGCATTTCACATAGCACTAATACCCTTGGGAAAGGTATGAATCCAATTATTTCCCCCTCCCCAGCTATGGGTAAATAGTAGGGCAGACTAGGTTCTTCAGCCTTGGCGAGGGAAAACTTTGAATTCAAACCTGTTAAACTCCGCCTAAAAATTGACCTTGTGTCATATCCTGCCCGAGCGGAGGGGTTGGGTAAATATGATAAAAGTTGATATGTCATTAAACAAAGAAGCCTCACCTAAACTTGTCGGCCATGTTTTTGCATCAGGATTCGGGAGGAATTTACAAAGATTCGTTGGTAGCCATTAAAAAATGGTAAAAACATTTAAGTACTCTGAACACTTACGAAAAATAATATTCTCACAAGATGCATTTTGTGAGTTATTGCTCATAACAAAAAAAGAATACATAAAAAGACATTGTCTTTCAGTTCAACTTCCTGTTATTTGTTTTAATGTTTGCGTTTTTTTTTGTTTTGTTTTGTTTTTTTTTTCATTTCATGAATAATTTCTGCATTAGAATTTTATCACAATACCTTGAAACCTCAATGCAAAAATTCGAGGGTTGACCGAGAAGATCGTAGACTGATCAAGATACTCTCATGCAAAATTAGCTTCGTTTTACAACACAGTTTTCTTTTTGGTTTACACATTGCTTCCATAGGTATTGCAGAACGTGGTTCGTCATGGTCCAAAATAATCCACAGCAGATATGATGTCACAGTATAATCTTTTTCTTCCAATGAACATTTCACCCCACACTCATATCAAACTGCACTTTTTGGGGGGAAGTCATTCAAACCTGATTCAGGCTACTCTTGTAACACTTCTTTATTAATATTCATCCATTTCTGTAGAACTGCTCATGTATCAATTTGAATGGATTTCTTATTTAATTATGATGGAACGAGTTTTGAACATTTCACGGATACAATAATTTGGACGTATTTGTTTGATATTGGTGATGGAACGTGTTTTGGACATTTCTGGTATGTTTATTTAGAGGCTTAGGAAATCCTAGAGTAGATTCCGAGGAAAATGGTTTCGGGGATTGGACTATAATCTATTTCGTTGTACGCGTTAGAGTAATTAAAGGTTACGATTTCCTGTAACTTCCCATCGTTCTTGTATAAATAGACCCGTAAAAAGCGGAGCCTTTCTGATAGAAGGATAGCTCTACGAAAATGATCACATTACTTGAATTTTTTTATTATTATTATAGGTCTCTTTTCCTTCCATAGACAGATACATCTGATAAGATACACATATTTCATTTGTAGCCATAATGCTATAAAATTTTCCAACCACAAATTATAACAAAACAAACAAAAACAAAAACAAAAAAATAAAACAAAACAGGAGATTTATTTTTTATTTTTTATTTTTTCACGGGACGTAGAAAGAGTAAGAAATTTAGTTCCAGCTAAAAACAAAAACGACGAAAGGAAAATCGAAAACGAGGCAGACACGGAAAATGAACAAGAAAAAATGGCGGTCGTGTCCGATCGAAAACGAGGAAGACGATCAAAACCGAAAGACGGAGCGAACTACCGTGCTTACACAAGTCCGGATGCATGATTGATCAGTCCTTCACGAGACCAGCGGCGCGTGAATTGGCTTTATCCCGCGAGATCTCACTCGCTCTCTCGCAAGATCTTGGACAGGCAGAGCTCTGACCGGGCAGAACTGCAGGCTCGGACCACTCACTTATCCATCGATTAAATCAGGAAAAATACACGCAACTCTGGCACGAGAGAAAGAAGACAAACTTTTCTTATCTCTCATTTTTCAACTGAAGCTGGACCAGTCGTCTGGGGCTGCAGAATACACCGACTATATACTTGAAGAGGGGTAAGACTCCCCCAACATAGTCGGCTGGGGCTGCAGAATACACCGGCTGTATCTCTGCAGAGGGGTAAGACTCCCCTAAAGTGTGTGCTGAATATATGACATTAAACAATCTTATGGTGAGGCTCCAGTAACGATGGATCTTTGAGGAATGCGGAGTACCCCTTTACTCCCTGATCCACTCTATCCTGGAGCTGTAGCACCTGATAGGACCCTTTTTATAGTTCTAATAGAACTAACTTGTGCTAATGCTAAATTGAATTGTTCGAAAAAGAACTATTTTGATATTCAAACTGCTCACTTATGCTAAACTGAATTATTTGAAATAGAAATGTTTTTACACTTAAGTCAGTATAAATATATTATTGAGGTTTAATTAAACTGTTAGTGATACATAGCAGTAATTGAAACCATTTAACTTTGTTGATTATCATTAATAGCTTGAAATAGAAATTTTTATTTTTGGCATTTAAACTGTGTACTTATGCTAAATTGAATTGTTTTAAATAGAACTGTTTGTAGGCATAAAAATTGATCTGGCATTAAATGACCTGCAATGGTTTATGTGCCATACAACCAAACCAAATAAACTGAGTCCGAGTCCTGTTCCTCTTTAGCACCACAATAACAAGAGAATACGTACAAATCATATGGGGGGTCCTCGTGGTGTAAAGGTTAAAGCGAAGGACAGCGGAATCGTAGTAAGCGAGTTCGTACTCCAGTCGCGCTATTACGTTCACTTTCGGGCAACTGTCCTCTGGAAATGCCAGCTATGGGTTAAATAGTACCACGACTGTTCTTCTAGGAGAATAGCTTTGACATTAAAAAACCTACAAAAGTTGACATGCCATTAAACAAAGAAACCAAACAAATCATACGCTTTAACTTGAAATGACGAATAACTATTATCATTGTTAATCAAATATTGCGGGAAACGTTCATAAGAGTAATTAGTATACAAGTCAATTGAATCATTTTTATTGGACATTTTATATAAACAAAAGTTGGCCGACCGTAGTCCAGGGTGACCTAAAGACTCCCTTTTCCATAGTTAACCCCGAGATGTAGGGGAGGACGCTTCACCTTTCCTTGGATTGCTCCACTTTACCCTTGATCAGTACCACATATTGGTAAGTGTTAAGCAAGGAGGCAACAAGTAACATTTTTGAGTGTTTAATATGACAACGCTTGCATGACAATTGACATAGTGGATAATATGTTTGCCAATGATTCGGGACACCAGGTTTCAATTCAAGCTTGAGTCATACCAAAGACTCAAAAATGCCCCTTGGCGATGTAGCTATTGAACAGAGAGCCATCGGGTTGACATCGATTTCGGTCGGCCAACTTAGTTACATGAAGAAATGAAATCTAAAATCCTTTTTTATATATAAAAATTACTTATGATCGATTTTAACGACGTGTCAATCCGTTTAGGGTTATTTTATGTCTAGAGGTTAGGAAAAAGTCATTAAACAAAGATGCAGTACACAAACTCTAATTTTTTGCTCACAGTTATTTGGTTGGTTGGTTGGTTGGTTGTTGTTTTGTTTTGTTTTTTCGCATATCAGTCAGTGTTGTTTATTAGATATCAAATCCTGTTCGAACAGACTATTTGATATTAATCGTTTGTTTGCAAATGGCAAAGTGGTTTCAAGTATTTCAAACACTAATAGTTTAATTTGTATATAGTTAAATAGTTCCAAATATCTATTTGTAATACTAATAATTCAATGGTTTCAAGTATTGCAATTCAACCTTGATAATTCCATTGAACATCACCAATTTACTCGCGCAGTTGAATGGTTTCAAAATTGCTATGCAATACTAACAATTCAATTCAGCTTGTGTCATTTGTTTGCGCTCAGTTAAATGGTCAAAAAGTTTTATTTGACCTATAGATTGGACTCTATCAGGTACTATCACTCCCGGTCCGATTAGAATTGAGAATAATGGTGTGGTTTGGCTTCTTTATTTAATGGCATATCAATCTTTGTAGGTTATGTAATGCCAAAGCCATCCTTCTAGAAGAGCAGTAATGGTACTATTTAGCCCATAGCTGGGAGGATAAGGGGATTCATACCTTTCCCAAGGGTATTTGCCCGAAAATGAACGTAATAACGCGACTGGAGTACGGACTCGCTTACTATGATTCAGCAGTCCATCGCGTTAACCATTACACCACGTAGACACCCCCTGAGAATAATGCCAATGAGTGGGAACAGCACATTCCTGAATGCTCGAAAACTTGAGTTTTGCCAAGTTTATTAAGTGTCATTAGCTAGACACTCGTTGATTGAGGGGCTTACAACTCGGTAGAAATGCAGTTGGTGTACTCTACAGCCCCAGCAGACTGGGCCGCAGCTTTTTAATATACACATTACTAATCTTTAGTGTAACAATTATAGCTTAAAATAATTTTTTCAATACATAATATACATTTTTTTAATTTGTTGATTGATTTTTATAGTATATAGTATAGTTATTTTAATCCAAAAGTTTAGGATATTGCGATTATTGTACGTTTATACTTTTGTTTAAAGTGTTTTTATTTTTTTTTTTTTAATTTTTTGCACACAATCTTATCAAATACGAATAATTTTCTTAAAAGATCTATTTAACATGTCGTACTGCTAAATCATAGGAAGTGAGTTCTGACCTTACTCTTTCTATAACGTTCATTTCTGACGAATAAAATTGGGAAAGTTATCCCTCTAGCTATGGTTTTAAAAGTACAATTACTGTTCTTCAACAGAGAAAGCTTTGGTGTTAAATTATCCGCCAAGTTTGTTCAAAGAGGATAGCTTTGGCATGAAAAAACTCCCAAATGTTCATATGCCATTAAACACAGAAATATTAAATAGTACCGCTGTGGTTTTTCTACAAGGATACCTTTGGCATAGAATAAGCCATCAAGATTGATATCCCATTAAACAAAGAAACCTTAAATAGTACCAGTACTGTTTTTTTCAGCAAGGAGGGATATGGCATTAAATAACTCATAAAGGTTCATATGCCATTAAACAAAGAAACCTTAAACAGTACCGCTACTGTTTTTTCAGCAAGGATGGTTTTGGCATTAAATAACTCATAAAGGTTTATATGCCATTAAACAAAGAAACCCTCAATAGTACCACTACTGTTTTTTTTCAACAAGTGTAATACAATGGCCGATGGGTTTCGTCTTATGCATTTGGGTTTAGCTAGGCTGAGAACCTTTCGGCTCAGTGCATGGGTTAGCTAGGTGCAACATGGACGCAGGTTCTCACGCGCGTGCGCGGGGCGGACGTGTCATTCAGAGATGTCAAAATAAAAGTCCCAGTTTGGGGGATGCGAATGACGACATGCACCAGAAGCGTGAGCAGAGGATTTGGGGAGATTTGATTGAATCAGTTAGTTGAGTTGAGAACTAGACACCGAACGAGGTTCGACTTTCGGGGCTCGCAGAGGCCAGAAGAATTTGCACGCTACGGGCACCCCACGAGATGGGGGGCGGCAGATGAAAAAGCCAGTATAGAAAGAATGTGTAACTCTCTCCTTATGTCGAAGAACCTTTAAACTCAAAGGTAATAAAAAGTTTCGTACCTGAACTAAGAGGTCGTTAGTGTTTTTCGTGTTTCGGGATTTCTATGTTTTATGTATATATGTTATAAACATTCTATGTACGTTTCGTATATCCGTATCTGGCTATGGTAAACAAGGATGGCTTTGGCATTAAACAATTCACAAAGGTTGATATGCCATTTAACAAAAAAAATCTTTTAAATATTACCATTACTATTTTTCTATAAGGATGGTTTTGGCATTAACTAATTCATTGTGATGATCATCATTTCTCTTTCAATATTTCGTTCCTTTTCTTCTCTTTTCACTTTCTTCACCTAATTTCCCCTTCTTTCTTATGCCCCTGCTTTTCCCTTCTCTTTCCTCATTTTCACCTTCCTTGTATCTTTCTTTACTGCTCATTTACATCTTTTTTCTCTTCTTTTACACTTTATTCTCTTTATTCTTTTCTTCCCTTCTTATCTTCTTCATTTTTCACATTCCTTCATCATCAACTTCCTTTTTTCTAACGTTATACCTTCGATATTTCCTCTCGCTGTTCTGTATATTTTTTTTTCCTTCATATCTTATCTTCTCCTTATTTCATTACCTTATTTTTACTTTGTTATTTCTTATCAGTTCTTTTGTTTTCTTCCTCAATTCTGTCTTTCTATTTCCTTCCTTCCTTCCTTCCTTTATTCATTCATTATTTCATTCAGTCTTACGTTCATTCCTTCATTCCTTCATTCATTAAATCCTACTTTTCCGCTTATTTCTCCTAATACTTCCGTTTACTACTATTTTAACGGAGATAAGATAGGAAGTTTCCAGGGGAGATGAACAACGTAGCAAGAATAAAATACGTATTTTAGGATTACGTAATTATTGCATCCAATCACCATGAAGAGAGAATAAGAAACCATTTCAATACAAAAGCAACCAATAAAAAGAGAGAAAATATGAGAAGAAAAAAGAACGGAACCGCCCACCACAATATTTCATTGAAATCTTACTATTAATTTATTTTATTACCAAATAATGTAACTTTAATGAAGATATTATATGATTTATTCAGATTCTCAGAATAAAATGAATTAGTATGTGTTTGTGTGTCTAATACATATAGAGGTGCCCGTGGTGTAATGGTTCTCGTCGTAGGAAATGGACACGGCGAGACGAGTTCAAATCCTTGACAAGACTGACTGTATTTCACATAGCACTAATACCCTTGGGAAAGGCATGAATCCAATTATTCTCCCTCCAGCTATGGGTAAATAGTAGGGCAGATTAGGTTCTTCAGCCTTGGTGAGGCAACTAGTCTAGGAGAAGGAAAACACTGAAAAAAAAACCTGTTAAAATCCGCTTATAAATTGACCTTGTGCCATATCCTGCCCGAGCGGAGGGGTTGGTAAATATATATATATATATATATATATATGTGTGTGTGTGTGTGTCTGAGTGTGTGTGTGTGTGTGTGTGTGTGTGTGTGTGTGTGTGTGTGTGTGATTATATTAAAACAGAGTTGGTTGTCATTATCTCACTTCGTGGCATAAGATTTGGAGAGTGCTCAATATCTATGAAAGAGCTATTATATGATAGTAATAATAATGATAATATATATATATATATATATATATATATATATATATATATATATAATAGCATGGAAGCTTCCTGCGAACTCAAATGTCATGACGTCTTGCAAACCACAATCATCTGGCCGGGAACGTTCATGGCCTGATGAATGTCGGGCCATTGGCTTAATGAGTGAAGTGTTCGCCAATTGTCCGGGAGACCGGGGTTCACTACTTGGTTGAGTTATACCAAAGACTCCAAAAATGGTACTTAATGCCACCTTGCTACCCAGAATTATAAGGTAAGCATCAAGGGTAAAGTGGAGCAACCCAGGGAAGGACTATCGCTCCCCCTACACCTTGAAGAGGTGGCTATTGAAAAACGAGTCTTCGGGTCACCAAACATTCCTTTACCTATATATATATATATGTATACAGATATATATATATATATATATATACATATATATATATATATATATATATATATTAGTTTTCGTGATAGGGGGCAGGTGGCCGTACAGTTGGTGTCTACCTGCCCCCTATCACGAAAACTATTCAAGTTAGACGAACCAGACATGCAGGACACTGCTGGAGAAGCAGAGATGAACTCATAAGAGATGTACTCTTATGGATCCCCACACATGGCCGCGCAAAAGCAGGACGACCAGCTCGAACGTACATTCAGCAGCTATGTGAGTATACAGGCTGTTGTCCTGAAGACGTACCTAGGGCGATGAACGATAGGGAGGAGTGGCGAGAGAGGGTCAGGAATATCCGTGCTACCAGCGCGATATGATGATGATGATGATATATATTAGAAACACAGAGAACGATTATATTATTTGTATATATATTAATTCTGAATATTTTTATAAATTTCTCAAAATCTACTGTCCGGATAATGCCAACTTTTTTTATGTTGATAAGGACAAAAAAAGGAATATAAAACCTTATTTTCGGAACAATAAGTTAGATACAACCTTGATAGGTGAACTGTGCAATATACCAAACGACAAATTTATTCGTACTGTAGAAAATATAATTTTTAAGTGATTGATTCGTAAATAATGAACATAATTATTATGTCGGTAAAACCTTCCATACTATTTATTCAGCAGAATATTTGTGATAATTCAAGCAAAGAAAATTATGTAGTAAAGAGCGTAGTCATTGTAATTTTTTACGTTAACTATATGATGGGGAAGACAAAGGTGCTTAGCGCTGACTTAAGACAGAGAATTATTAACTTCCAGCAGTCGATAAGTAGTTATACCACTATTTCAAGCCGGTTATCTATCCATAAATCCACGGTAAAATAGGCTATAAAGAAGTTTAAACAGTTTCACATGACAGAGAAACTTCCCGGGCGTGCAAGAAAACCTAAATTGTCCCTGAGAACAGCACGAAAACTGTGATGTGAGGCTAACAAAAATCCAAAAATTGTTCGGAAAGGCGTCACCAAATGTTTGAATATGATGGTTATCAGCGTCAGTACTCGCTCAATACAACGTTGTTTAAATAGAAAAGTTTTTTTTAATGGAAACTGACCACGACAAACCCCACTTCACAAACCATGGCACATTGTTGCTCGGTTTAATTTTGCCAAAACGTGCTTTGTCAAAGAAAATTGATTTGGGGAACAAGTACTAAGGAGATTTTTGGACACAATAATCTACAAAAGATTTGGCGCAAGAGAGAGAAGGCTTTCGTCTCAAACAACACAGTGCCAAAATTAAAACATGAAGGTCGTTCGATAATGTTCCTGGGTTGTTTACGCTCAGGCGGGACTGGTCAGTTAATTGCAATAAGAGGAATAATGAAATCTGAAGACTATCAAGTTGCCTGATGAAAATCTACAAATATCAGCGCAAAATCTTGATCTCGTTCGGTGATTTAGATTCTAGTAACATGAGGATTCCAAAAATACGTTGAATCAGTGACTACATGGCTTTAGAAAACCAAGAATGCAGTTCTACCCTGTCTTCAATGAGTCCTGAATGGAATCCTATTGAAAATCAATGGTAACAATTGAACTTTCGAATAAATTGTTGGTCACCAAAAAAACATCCTGAAATTAGTAAGTGGTAACCGTTGAAGAATTGAAGAAAATCCTAGAAATATCTTGTTCAAATTTCTTCGAAAACTTAAAAAAATGATTGCTGCAAGTTAGAAAGATAAGAGGCTATAAAGTTTATATGGTGAAGATTTGTCTAGAATCTCTCAAGTATTAGATTCTAAAACAAAGGGTCAGAATATTCAATATTCATTGTTATACAAATTACTTCGCCGTTGACTATATATATATATATATATATATATATATAAATATATATATCATCAACACGCGTAAATGCGCCGGCCCATTTGGCTGGAGCGATAGATTACACCAAATGCACCTCTGCTGATACGTAAAACCCTCTCACCGAATGTCCTGAATGTGGCTCTGAACTGCAAGCGGGTGAGGTTCTAGTCCTAGGATTTATGGAATGTGAGGTAACGCATCATAATTATTCCCAGGTCCACTCTGACACGGAGTGATGGAACTTGTTAAGGTCTTATGTATGGGTCAAATATAACAGTTCAATCTTTTATGAGGGATTATTATCAATATCAAATAGAATCTTTAGTGTTTAATAGCAATACATGATATCACTTAACTATGTACAAACAAAATATTAGCATTGAATTAGAAAGGAACATTATAAAGAGAATTACTGTTGTTTAATAGCATTACTTGAAACCATTTAACTGTGCGCAAATACAAGAATTACAGCTACATAACAATATTTGAAATCATTTAACAAAGTGGACAAAATCAATAGCAATACTAAAAACCATTTAACTGAGTCAAAACAAATAAGGTTTAAAACTTAAACATTTTGCTATGGTTTGGTTTAGTTTGATTTATTGCATATCAAACGTTGTTGGTTATTTAAAGCATTTTGTAGACAGTTTGATTTCTAACAATTTCTAACTGTTTAGTTTCTAACACATTTTGTAGGCAGTTCGATTTCTAACAATTCAATTTTGCATAAGTCAACAAAAATAAATGATTCCAAGTATTGCTATTTATCACTAACAATTAATTTGAATATCAATCATTTGTTTCCACAGTTAAATGATCAAACCGTTTTATTTCAAACGATTTCATTCATTCTAAGTAATTTGTTTGCACTCAGTTTAAATTTCAAACTGTTCTATTCGACCCATCGATAGGAATGTATAAGGTGCTACCACTCTGGGCCAGGGTGAACCTAGCAGTGATATTAATGAAGGGGTGCAGCGCAATCCCCAAAGCTCCATCATTACTGGAGCTAAACCATCAGATTGATTGTGCCATATCAGGAGAGTCGTTGGCGGGAGTATGTCTAACTCCTCTGTAAAAGTGCAGTCAGTGTGTTCTAACGCCCCAGCCAAATGGGCAGATCACGTAAATAAATAATCTATTAATTTACAATTCATAGAAAGTAAATATGTATAGACAAGATTTGGCATTTAATAATGATCAAGGTTTGATATTCCATTAGACCGAGTGACCAAATTTCGTAAAGGCACCGATACATTATATTTTTAATTGGCAGTGAAGCGAGTACAATTATTATCGGGTTCTATTCATGTACTTTTAAAATACTAGGAATTTACTAAGCAAATATTTCAATGATAGAATATTTTAAGACGTAAAAAATTAATCACGACTTGTTTCGAGAGCAAATCGAATATATATATATATATATATATATATATATATATATATATATATATATATATGAACGAATGACCACTACTGAAGCCTGCAATTTTTTTCGAGAGCACAAAAATGATAGAAATGACGCAACCGAAGAGTGATATATAAACATCGTCTATTTTAAGTTTTACCCTCTTCTTTTAACCGGTGTTGGGCACCTTCATTTTATGTCTGTTAAATACATTAAAAACACTGATATATATATATATATATATATATATATATATATATATATATATATATATATTATATATATATATATATCGGCTCCCCCATGGGAGTTGAGCACACTGGCGAAATAATTTACGGCTGCCACTCGGATAATGCAAAGATCTTCGAACGAATTGAACACACTTAATCTCTTATGATTCCCTTATAATTCCCGAGTTGACGTGGTGCGCTTGTTGGCTGAGAGGGATGATACTAAGTGTAACTTAAAGTCGGGTGGGGTTCAAACCCAGCTTCAAGCGTCCTACGTGTCTAGCCAAACTGATGAGTTTTGATACAACGAAACAGTCTGTATGTGGATGACTATATATATATATATAAGACTATTAATAGGTATGTCCTGGCATGCATTAGAATATATATGGAATGTACATTTTTATATGTGTGGTTTTGTGCATATATATATATATATATATATATATATATATATATATATATTGTCATTCCTAGACAGAGTGTTTCGTTGTATCACAACGCTTTAGTGTGGCTAGACACGTAGGGCGCTGTGCATTTGTGTGCGGCTATGTTTTGTGTGTTTATGTGTTGTGTGTTGTGTGTGTGTGTGTGTACGCATATGAGTGTGTGCATTTTTCTATTTACAAATGCACCTATTTCTATGATTACATGTTATTTTCTTACACAGCAGTGTTCAATTTTTATTTTCCTCATTTACAATTTGCTCAAATTTTGATATTTATATTCTAAGAACGTATTCTTGAAGGCAAATTTGATCTCATTAAAAAACAAGAAAACTCAAAGCATGCTGACATATACACCCAAGTGCATTTAAATTCATTTATCCATATATATAGGCACCTGATCAATCTATCAATCTATCTATCTATATCTATATATATAGATATATATATATATATATAAGTGTGGCTGTGTGTGTGTATGTGTGTGTGTGTGTGGCAGGTGCACACTGTCACCTTTAAAGAAGGTGAAAACGTTGCAGGTATAGCTCAATTTCCTTTGATCTTTCAAAGTTAATTCGATTTAATATCCGTTCTTACAAATAAGATCAAATAAAGAAAAATGCATCGTATGAACAGAAGACTTCCAATTTAAATAATGATTATTTTAAAAATGTTTACGAATATACATAAAAGAAATGTCATTAATGTTAACTACTAAAAGATACCTGCAACAGAATATTCTTGTATTATTTGTTATTTGATTTCTTTCATGTTATTTTATGCAGTATATATTTATCAAAACACTCATTATCAGACACAAGGTGAACTTTTTAGGGCTGTGTTTATTTACGCACCCCTTTTAACACGAGAAGATGATCAATTTTAAAGTGGAATTTGAGCAGTTTGAATTAAGAGGTGTCCTTCTCCTAGATCCGTTACCATACGAAGGTTAGAAAACTTTGTCTGCCTTATTATTAACTTATATTTGAAGGGAGAATAGGTAGATGGATGTATCTACCCAACCCTTTCGTGCGAGCAAGTGGCAACGTAAGATCATTTTTATGCAGAACTTTATCATCATCATCATCATATCACGCTGGTAGCACGGATATCCCTGACCCTCTCTCGCCACTCCTCCCTATCGTTCATCGCCCTAGGTAGGTCTTCAGGACAACATCCTGTATCCTCACATAGCTGCTGAATGTACGTTCGAGCTGGTCGTCCTGCTTTTGCGCGGCCATGTGTGGGGATCCATAAGAGTACATCTCTTATGAGTTCATCTCTGCTTCTCCAGCAGTGTCCTGCATGTCTGGTTCGTCTAACTTGAATAGTTTTCGTGATAGGGGGCAGGTGGCCATACAGTTGGTGTCTTGTGGGGTGTTGCTGCCTGGACTTGTTCAGGATTGCACGCAGCATTCTTGTGTAATTGCCATCTAGCTTCTTCTCCAGTCGTTTTGTTAGCGTCCATGTAGTGCAGCCATATAGCAGTATCGATGTGTCCGCTGCCTGGAAGAAACTGCGTTTCATTTTATCGGTTAGGTCTGATTTCCATATAATCGATAGCCTATTGATAGCTGTCCATGCTTTCGTTAACTTCGTTTCGATGTCCTTTTCGGTTGATTCGACGCTGCTTCCTAGGTACGTGAATTTGTCTACTAGTTTAAGTGGGGTTCCTTCTAGAGTGGAGATGTCCCCCGTTTGGTTATAGCACATATATTCCGTTTTGTGTGCATTAACATAGAGGCCTATGCTTGCTGCTGCTCAGGCCTCTATGTTAATGCACACAAAACGGAATATGTGTGCTATAACCAATGCAGAACTTAAGAAGTTGGAATTTAGACTTTTTCTTCTCCTCTACCAGTTTCCATACCAAGGCTAAAGTACATAAGTATATATTGATTGGTTGGTTGGATAGTTCTGTTTTACTGCATATCCATATTTACCCAACCCCTCCGCTCGGGCAGGATATGACACAAGGTCAATTTTTTAAACGGAGTTTAACAGGTTTGAATTCAGAGTTTTCCTTCTCCTAGACTAGTTGCCTCACCAAAGCTGCCCTACTATTTACCCATAGCTGGGGGGAGAATAATTGGATTCATACCTCTCCCAAGGGTATTAGTGCTATGTGAAATGCAAATAATCTCGTCCAGGATTTGAACTCGTCTCGCCGTGTCCATTTCTTTCGACGACAACTATTACACCACAGGCACCTCCGTTTTACGGCATATAAACTCTTGATGGGTTCTAAAAGCTTTATCCTGTATATACAGATATATTAGATAATAAACAAATGGTTTGTCTTAAACTTTTTCAAACGAGCTAGAGCTCATTTGTTTGCACACAGTTAAATGGTTTCAGGTATTCCTAACATTAATATTTTTCTTTGCGCACAGTTGTAGAATAAGCGAGATGTGACGACCGTCTCGTATAAACGTCTGGAATAGAATGCTAATGGCCACCACCTTCCATTCTTGGGCACCTCTGGTGGTGTAACGGTTAGCAAGCTAGACTAGCAAACCTACACAAGTGAGTTCGAGTCTTATTGGGCGCCCTATTCATTCGGCCTTGTGCCACATCGAAGCAAAGAGCTTCGTAAATTAATAGCCGCCTCTGGTGGTGTAATGGTTAGCAAGCTAGACTAGCAAACCTACACGAGTGAGTTCGAGTCTCATTGGGAGCCCCTTTCATATGGCCTTGTGCCACATCTAAGCAAAAAGCTTAGTAAATTTCCACCACCTTCCATTCTTTAAATATAGATCAGTCTAGGGGCAGATCACTCTGTTGTACCTCTATATGCCCCCTCCTCCGTGACCACCGGACGTATTAACGTAGTCATCTTTGCCGGTATACGTATGAGTACTCATAAACTCTTACACTGCGATACGATGGTTGTCTTGACGGTAGGGGTTCGACCAGGTGTAGGTATCCTGTGTTGCCCTATGTAGCACCTGAAGCGTCGTCAACCTCTATTTCTTCTACATCGGGTTCGTGTTGGACGTTGGTCGACGCGACATTGAGGGCATTTCAGTATTCATTGCCTCTTCAGGAGGTTGTTGCTGCAGGGACTCAGAATTTGGGGGAGGGTCCGAAGTTTTCGGTGTATAAGACTTTGAGCCACCGACAACTGGTCATATTTTACCGAAGAAGCCATGGTTGCGTAGCGTTATCCGATTACTCCCATCCACCCGCTCTTGGTACTCTCAGCACACATCTCCACGACCCTTCACGTTTTTGTCCATCGATGAGAGTAGTGAGCATCCTGGTTCTTGACCTGGACGAAGTAGCTGATTTGTAGCTCCCGAAGTGGACAGCAGTGCTTGTTGTAGATCTGTTCGTTCCGTGTGTGCCTCTTAGCCATCACAACCTCCCTTAGTTCCCTTATTTCCTTCTACTGCTTCCGTGTTTGGTACTTGTTCCGTAGGACTGGGAGGTGGTCCTTGTTACAGCTGGGGACATGGTGAGATTTTGAACCGGAGTTTTCTGATGGGTCAGCAATGCCTGAGTGGCCCGATCATAGTATAGACGACCGCAGTTGACTAATTTAGCACGACCATTGCTTTGAGGGTAGTTGGGTGACTACGTACGTTTACGTATACCCCAGTTCTTAAGGAAAGAGTTGTATTCCTTCGATTCAAATGGTTGTCCTCCGTCTGATGAGAGCTCTTCTGGTGCACCAAATGTGCAGAACCAAGTAGTCATGGTGTCACATACATTGTTGGCCTTTCCTAACGGCATTAAGGCTACCTCCATTCAGGGAGTATAACAATATGCATATATGATATAATTTCCAGCGTGTATGTCGACAAACTCAACAACAACTTATGGGAATTGAAATTCAGGGTCTGTGAGTAACATCAAGTGCTCTCTCTGCTGAAATTGCAAAATCTTGTTGCAAATACGGCGCTGGGATCTTGTCTGTTTGGCGCTAGCATCCAACCCGGGCCAGAAAAATTGTTGTCTTGCGTTTGTTAGCATACTGTTTACAACTTGATGGAGTGACTTGAGTATCTCGGCAGGAAGTTTTTGGAGTAGGAAAATTTTGTAGCCTTTGATTGGTATTTCTTCAAGGCAGTATATTTCCCTGCGCTTGGGCTAAAAAACACGAGCTATAGGCGGGAGGTCGTTGCGTGACTTGGGGAAGCAAGTTTGTACAAAATCTACCTAGGTCCAGTATTATTTGTTTGTGGTCGCTGCAGAAACGATCCTTTCCCAGAATGCTAATAGCCGCCACCTTCCATTCTGGTGTAGTGTAGTCGTTATCGCCGTAGGAAATGAACACGGCGACACGAGTTCAAATCCTGGACGAGACTGATTGCATTTCACATAGCACTAATACCCTTGGGAAAGGTATGAACCCAATAATTCTCCCTTCAGCTATGGGTAAATAGTAGGACAGACTAGGTTCTTCAGCCATGTTAGGCAACTAGTCTAGGAGAAGGAAAACTCTGAATTCAAACCTGTTAAACTCCGCTTAAAAATTGACCTTGTGTCATATCCTGCCCGAGCGGAGGGGTTGGTAAATTGTACCTTCCATTCTTTAAATATAGATCAGTCTAGGGGCAGATCACTCTGTTGTGCCTCTACATGCCCCCCACTCCGTGACAACGGGATGAATCAACGTAGTCATCTTTGCCAGTATACGTCTGAGTACTCATACGATTGTCCTCAAGCTGGAGTCGCTTTCGTAAATCAACGTAAAGCTATTTTAATAGCACTGTCGATCGTTTGGGCTGGGTAAACCATAATTGTCTCAAAGAACTCATGTACCGAGTCTTGTTGTGCCATTGC
This sequence comes from Sepioteuthis lessoniana, assembly GCA_963585895.1. Taxonomy (NCBI): domain Eukaryota; kingdom Metazoa; phylum Mollusca; class Cephalopoda; order Myopsida; family Loliginidae; genus Sepioteuthis; species Sepioteuthis lessoniana. The sequence continues at coordinate 15,382,018 of OY757931.1, read as the reverse complement.
TTCTGACGAACGATCATTTTCCATCGTATTCTCAGATGGGGTACCACAGGGTATCGGGAAGGGTAACTGGGTGCCTCATTGAGTTTTTCGGGGTGAAGTTTAATCAAGAATTTGTACATTAGTATACTTTCTTTGAAATTAAACAGACGGGGGTTCTTTATATTTTCTAGGACCTGACCAGAGAATATTCTTGTTAGCTGTTGGTGGACCATTGTCACCGGCAAATCAGAGCCCCCTAGTACAAAGATTCGAATAGACTCCAGTCCAAAAATGAGGGCTAAGGCTTCTCTCTCAATAAGCGCGTAGTGCGATTCCACATCATTGGTAAAGCGTGATCCGACCAGGATGAACTTCTAGAGGTCATCCCCGAAATTTAGGCTATCCTCGCCAGGGCAGTTGCAATACTTCTGAAATAAAACAATAGTTGATTTCTTTCTTGCTGTAGTCTGTTGCCAGGAAAGTTTTTCTGCTGATTTCGTACGTCTTGACACCTTCCTTAATCCTCTGCACCATGACTCGCTTCAACTCTCTACACAGACGTTCCAGTGTCTCATCCCAATGGAACTTTCGGTTCTTCGAACGTAGTTGCTCCAAGAAGGGAGCCATCACTTCAGCTTGTGAAAAGGCACAGTTTTCCTGATTCATGAGTCCAAACCAGTACCTGTTGCCTATGATACTCGTTAGTGTGGGGAAGTAAAAGATAGCTTCCCTCATCATAGATTGCACACCATTGGCGGTGACTTAAAGCCCAGCAATTTCTGCCTCCATTTCACTGAAATGGAATTTATCAGGGTCAAACACAGTACCCTTATTAACACAGTGACGATAATGTCGATTGTGTGCCAGAATGAGGACTATTAAATCGTTCCATAATAGGCTATCATCAATACACTAGGTTTTTTGAACCATGTCCACTGTGATATCGTCAACTGCCCCCCCTGGAATCCTTGAGATACCCGATGATATCTATACCGGCTCCACACGTTGATAAACGTGGCAGTGTATCCATTCCATGCATCGAGAATAGTTTTTCTGGTGTGACCATGAACAATAAAGACCTGGTTAAATGAGAACATTATGTGACGCGTTTCTATCATAGTGGTGGCATTTAATTTTTGCAGGTCTACTCTACGTGTAACGTAATGGCCGAGGGATTTCGCTTCATGCCTTTGATTTTAGTTAGACTAAGAACCTTTCGGCTCAGCGCATGGGTTAGTTAGGTGCAACATTGAGGCAGGTGTTAACGCGGGCGCGCTCGGGCAGATAGAGGTGTCACTCAGAGATGTCACAATATTCCGAGACGAAACGGGTGACGGAGTGCGAGTGACGTCACGCACTGGAAGCGCGCAGAGGTTTGTGGAGAATTGAAAGAAAGTTAGGAGATTTGAAAACTAGAGGCCAAACGAGGAGGATCGACTTTTGGAGCTCGCAGACGCGAAGCGAACTTGCGCCCTATGGGGGCCGCTCGAGAGTTAGTGCCTTCTGGTTTCCGTTCATGGAAATGAGATGGTATCCTTTTTCGATGGAACTAATGTTCTACGCGGACATCCACATCGGTCTCTTTTATTTGCGTCTAAACACGGGTTATCATGTGATGCCGTTGTTGGAAAATCAAGAGAAAACATATCCAGCTCCTTGACGGCGGTTTGCGATAGGTATAAGCCGCATGTGTGTTGTCTGCATTATACACCGCTTGCCGTATCTCCCTTGAACCAACTCTCACGTGCAGGAATAAAACACGATTTACACGTAGACAATTGTTTCTTATGACACGTATCCAATGGGTAGTTGGTACGAGGTAGCCGTCGAGTTACTATTTACCAACCCCTCCGCTCGGGCAGGATATGACACAAGGTCAATTTTTAAGCGGAATTTAACAGGTTTGAATTCAGAGTTTTCCTTCTCCTAGACTAGTTGCCTCACCAAGGCTGAAGAACATAGTCCGTCCTACTATTTACCCATAGCTGGAGGGAGAATAAGGGGGTTCATACCTTTCCCAAGGGTATTTGCCCGAAAGTGAACGTAATAGCGTGACTGGAGTACGAACTCGCGTACTACGATTCCGCAGTTCATCGCTTTAACCATTACACCACGAGGACACCCTCGAGGTATCCAAGTAGTCTTTAAATCTCAGGTCCACTCAAGAATGTCTGATCTCCCGTGTCCGCAAAGGCGAGGATATGGTGGCTCCAATGGCTTAAAGTATTAGCCTGTATACAGCCGAATGAGGCGTGGTTCCCGAGTATCATAGTTATTTCCACTGTCACTGATGGGGGTGGCTCCGGGGAACTTCTCTGAAACTGTTCACCGTTCTCAACGAGGTGAGGCACAGCAATCGACTACGTTAATTCGCGTTTGTGGTTTATGTAAGTGGGGTGATCATCTGGAGTATTGTTGGTGAACACGACCAGTTTCTCACTCCTTGATGCTCTGTTCGTAGCTTCCTCTCTGGATGTCATGAGTTTCTGGCATACCTACTTTAAGTCCCCTGTCAGTCCACAATTATGCTATACCAGTCTAACCGCCGGGCAGTCTTTTCGGCTCATTTATCCCCTGGGATGAGAAGACCTTCTACACCCTCTGCAAGGGTCGTCGCATAGTGGGTATGAAAAGGTTTCGGTTTCCTGGAACTGGCGTTTGTGGTCTGACCTTTGCACATTTGACAATGCGAGTGGGTGCAGAGTATTATAATGATTAGGGGTTGACTTGTCCGTTGTCTTCAGGCTGACTAAGCTCTTAAATTTCTGGTCTAGAGTGGAGAGGATAGCGGACTCCGTCAATACTCTACTGTGATGCTTCATGTTAACAAGTCCTGCAATTATTTGCCTGGCCACCATGCCATTGGAACAATCTACTTGCTAGCCAGAGTTCATTTTATTCGGGTAAGCAACTCTGAACTCACAAAATTTGGCATGAGCAAGCAGTCGAGCAAGAAAATATGTCACTGCCCCCCTCTTTCTGCCTCATGGAGCAGAAATTTTGTCTATGCACTTCTTTGTGCAAACCCTGGACTACAACGAGTCGTATCTGGTGTAACAGGAATTCCTCCGTAGCAGGGTTGAATGTCTTAGGTCTATTCAGATCAAACAACAGCCGCTACATGTCGGGGCCACGTGCCGTCCTCAGCTTGTTTCGAATAACTGCCGGGTCTCTAAGCCCGCTCATGTCCTTATACTGGGTCCATGTATCGATGAACAACTCCCAGTCGCCGTCTCTTGCGTCCAGTCCAATCCAAGGTCGCTCCGATCTTCTAACCAGGAACGTGTTCGGCTGACCACAAAGCCCTTGCTTCCTGAGGGCGATATTTTCTTCCAGCAACTGAACAAGTTGCTTCATCAGTTCCAATTATTATTGATCCATGATGGCTGGTGGCGTAGTCATGTCTTTTTGTAATGTAATCCAACCTGATGTTGATAATTTTTTGGTTCTAATTTCAATATCCTATTCGCAGTGCCCTGTAGAATCAGAGAGACGTGACGACCGTCTAGTACAAACGTCTGGAAAAGAATACAAATGGCCGCCTTTTTCCATTCTTTATCTTTACATCTGTCCAAGAACATATCACACTGTTGCACCTCAACATGCAGGGGCAGATCACTCTATACTGCCTCTAAAACAGTTAAATGGTTTCAACCATTGCTATCTAATACTAATAATTTTATCTAAAATTAATTTTTTTAGTTATACTCAGTTATATATTTTGCAGTATTTTAAATGTACAAACAGTACTATTCTACACATAAATAGGATCCAAACAGATACTCTGTGACAGAGTAAATGGTAATGACCTTGTATTTAACGTTTCCCAGCTTCAAGACTGGAGATTCACTTAGAGATAGTTTAGTGCCATATGCTGGACGCTCTTTTGACAAGGTTATTTTCTCGCAGCACAGACGTATTCTACAGCCCTAGCCCACAGTACAAATTCAATTATAAGTTTCATTCACTAAATGTAATTACTATTGTTTGTTATTACATATTTCATTCACTGAATATAATGACAATCATTGGACATAATTATTTTTTATATCGTTTAAGACAACCCCACCCACCCCAAAAAACACTGTACAACACTACAATTAATTAAGACAATTGCACTAGTATTACTAATTGAATGATGGCGCTTTGATGCTGGAAATATGCTTCTAACAATTGTAGTATATTGTCATTATTGGTCACCCATACTTTAGCTGTCCAATGAGACACTTGTAGATACTGGAGAAATGATATGATGGAATTATCATAAAGCTATGGGTGGAAGTTTTATACGAGTGAATATTAGTTGATTTTAGCAGCATGGTCAATCCACCTGAACTTATTTTATTCCTAGGTGTTTCTGAATTGTGTTCATTGCATATATAGATTTCGGTGTAATTCTTCCTTAAGAGTTTTTAGCCACATTTATACATTAGCATTTCTTATTTGGTACAAAACATTTGCACACACGAGTTTAGTTTCAAGTATTCCAATCTAATAGAAATATTTTGCGCGTAGTTGTACCGTTTCAAGTATTGCTATTCAATACAAATAATTTATTAAGTTGCATTGTTTCAAGGAAGCTCATTACAAAATTTAAAGTAATTATTTCTATTTAATAAGTCGTTTGTTTGCATAACGTTGTTTGGTTTTAATGGCATATCAATCTTCGTTAATTATGTCATCTAAAAGCCATCCTTTAAGAAAAAAACAATAGTGGCACTATTAAACACATAGCTAGGGAGGTAAAAGGGTGCATACTATTTTAAAATTATTTGGTTTGGTTTGATTTGGTTTTTGGTCTTATCAATCATTGTAGGTTATTTAATGCCAAATCGTCTTTATACATATATATTAAATATACATATTTACCAACCCCTCCGCTCGGGCAGGATATGACACAAGGTCAATTTTTAGGCGGAGTTTAACAGGTTTCGAATTCAGGGTTTTCCTTCTCCTAGACTAGTTGCCTCACCAAGGCTGAAGGACCTAGTCTGTTGCACTATTTACCTATAGGTGGGGGTGAATAATTGGATTCATACCTTTCCCAAGGGTATTAGTGCTATGTGAAATGCAATCAGTCTAGTCCAGGATTTGAACTCGTGTCCTCGTGTCCATTTCCTTAGACGATAACCATTGCACAACGGGAACCTCCTATGTTAAATATATAAGATTTGTTTTATTTGATTTGGTTTTATGGACAAGGTTATTTCAGGCCAAATCCTCTTTATATATATATATATATATATATACATATATATGATTTGTTTTGATTAGGTTTTATGGCATATCAACTATTGAAGGTTTTTTAATGCCAAATTCACTTTATACATATATATCAAATACAAAGGATTTGGTTTGGTTTGGTTTTATGGCATATCAACTATTGTAGGTTATTTAATCCACTTTATACATATACGAGGATAATTAAATAAGTTTCCAGACTTTTTTCTTGTGGGCATTTTTATTGATAGTACACACATAAAACTCTAGTCCTCTTCGAAGTTATCTCCTCCGGCTGCAATGCACTTGTACCGTTCCAACACCTTCTGTAAGGCCCCATGGAAGTCCTCTCGTGTGAGTGTGTTAATGACCTTCGTCACAGCCTCTTTCATCTCCTCAATTGTCTCATAAAGACAGCCTCTGAGCTTAGGTAATAACCAAGCTTCACAGGGAGCAAGGTCTGGACTATAGGGAGGGTGATGAACTGTCTTGATGCCCATCTTGGTCAAATAGTCTGTGACAAGGATGGAGTTGTGGACTGGTGCATTGTGCTGGTTGAAATGCCACTGACACGATTTGAACAGTGCTGGCCTTTTCCGACGGAATCTCTTCCTGAACTTCCTTAAAAACCTCAACATAGTAACACTAACCCTAACCCTTTGGCCAATCAACTCAGGTGTATTGACGTCCTTACTCCTCCCACACCTCCCACACCTCTCATCATCCCTCACAGACTCCTTGCCTTCCTTGAATCTCTTATGCCACTCAAAACTGATGCTCGATTCATGCAAGATCGTCGAAAAGCACTCTGAAGCATTCCATACGTTTCCATGGCAATTTTTCCAAGTTTAAAACAAAATTCTATCGCATATCGTTCTTCTAAAGTGTCCTCACGTCCAGATTGCATTTTTGAAATTCACCAGCTGTGACAATCAGGCTTTAATAGGGTGTATTCCAATTGCTGCTGTAGCTGTTCATTTGAACCTGAAATCATAAAAATTGATCAGTCATCACATAAGATGTATAGCAATAACCTAGTAATTTTCAATAGTCTACGACACATTTAAATGCCTGTAGAAAAACGGACTGGAAACTTATTGAAGGCACTAGTATATCAAGGCAAATCAATCATTGTAGGTTATTTAATGCCAAATCTTCTTTATACATATAAATTAAATATATATGATTTGGTTTATAAGAGTTTTATATCATATCAACGATTTATTTTATTTAATGCCACGTCCTTCTTATACATATATGAAATATATGATAAGTATTTTTAAACGAACCTGAACTCATGTTTTCACACAGTTAAATGCTTTCACCAAAATTACTTAGTTCAAACTACTGCTATGCATCACTAACAATTCAATCAAACATCAGTCTATTATGAACTCACAGTTAAATGATCAAACAGTTCTCTATCAAACAATGCAGCTTAGTATAAGTACAGCTTTTTTTTTGCACAGAGTTGAATGTAAAAACAATTCTATTTCAGACAATTTAGTTAAGCATAAATACACAGTTTAAATGTCAAACAATTCTATTTGACCCATAGAAAGGACCCTATATGTTGCTACATCTCCAGGCCAGACTTAACCTGGGAGCGATGGCAATGAAATGGGTACTCCATATTCCTCAAAACCCCAGCATAATTGGAGCCTCACCATCAGATTATTCAGTGCCATACAATCGCAGAATGAAGCCAGATGGACAGTTTAAAGAAACGACAAGGAGAAAATGATTCCAAACCCCGCTCTTAATGCCATGCTTTAAATGGGCTAAAAATATCTTCGACATAGGTGTAAGAACCTCATTACTCCCTATAAAGAAGCAGCCCAGTCGGCTGGAGCTGTAGAATATACTGACTGCACAATTGCAGAGTAGTAAAACTCCCTCAACGAATGTCCTAGGTATGACACTAAACAATCTGATAATCAGGTCCCAGTAATTCTGGGACTTTGGGGAATGCTGATTACGCCTTTATTGCCATCGCTCCCAGGTCCACTCTGGCCCGATATGGTAGTACCTGATAATGTCCTTTCTATGGGTCAAATAGAACTAAACAGTGTACTTATACTAACCTGAATTGTATAAAATAGAACCGTTTTTGACATTTAAACTCTGTACTTACGCTAAACTGAATTGTTTGAAATAGAACTGCTCATATGTATGAAAATGGATTTGACATTGATAACCTACACTGGTTGATACACCATAAAATCAAAGCACACCAACATTCAATGGTAAAAGAATTTGTTTAATTATTATGCATTACCGAAGCCTCCCCAACAGATTTTTAGTGCCATGTCTGAGACATTCATTTGGGGATTCTTACTGCTCTGCAGAGATACAATTGGTGTTTTCTGCAGCCCTGGGCTAGACTATTTATTTGAAATCGACCGTAATTGTGTGACTGAAATTCAAACTCGCTTACCAAGATGTCTCAGATTAGCACGTTAACCACTACGCCACGGTGATCAGTTGTAATAATGTTTTAAGTAACTAATAATCATTATATCCGACTATAGAATTATAAGGGCTAAAAACCAGTCTTAATATAAATATGTCCCAGTCAGCTGGGGTTTTAGCCTACACTGACTGCATCTCTGCAAAGGGGTTAGACTCCTCCAACGAGTGTGCTGGAGCTTTGGTGTATGCGGAGTAATTCTTTATTGCCTCTCAGGAGTGGTAGTACCTGATATGGTCCTATATGCGGGTGAAAGAGAACTAAACTGTGTTCTTATGCAAGACTGAATTATTCAAAATATAACTGTTTTGATATTTAAACTATGTACTCATGTTAAACTGAATTGTTTGAAACAGTCTTTGGATATTTAAAGTGTGTAAGTATGCTAAACTGTTTTTTTAAGAAATAGAACTGTTTTGACATTTAAGCTGCGTACTTATGCTATACGGAATTGCTTGAAAAAAAAAATATCTATATGTATGGATTTCGTATTAAATAACCTTCATTGTTTGGTATGCCATAAAAACCAAAGCAAACCAACCAAACTAAATTATTTGAAATAATTTAGTCCTGTTTAAATTTCTTTTGTTCTCTGTGGGATATTTTACCCCACTAATTTGGTTCTTTTTCTTTATATTTTTTCTTTGCTGCGATTCGAATTAGGGTTTCCTCTTCATATGGAGACGCTATTTCCGGGAGTTTAAGATCTCAGATGTATCTTAAGAAGTAGAAAAATCTGAAACAAAAAATTTATCCGATGCAAATCTCTAACAGACATCGTAAAATTTTGAAAATCATGTAATAGTACAAGAAATGTACCATAACCATGATAAGGATATGTGAAACGTACATAAAATGTTCATTACATATATATATAGAACATAGGAATCCCGAAACACGAAAAACACGTAACGACTTCTTAGTTCAGTTACGAAACATTTTATTACCTTTGAGTTAAAGGCTTCGACATAAGGGAGAGAGATGCACAATCTTTCTATGATAACTTTTCCATCTGCCCTCATCTCGTGCGGCGCCCGTAGCGCGCAAATTAGTCTGGCCTCTGCGAGTCCCGAAAGTCGACCCTTCTCGTTCGGTGTCTACTTCTCAACTCAACTAACTGACTTTTTCAAATCTCCCAAAATCCTACGCATGTCGTCATTCACATCCCCCTATCTGGGATTTTTATTTTGACATCTCTGAATGATATGTCCGCCCCGCTCGATCGCGTGAACACCTACGTTCATGTTGCACCTAGCTAATCCATGCACTGAGCCGAAAGGTTTTCAGCCTAGCTAAACCCAAAGGCATAAAACGAAATCCCTCGGCCATTATATTACAGAAATATTACCTTAAACACTTCAATGCATTAATTCATTTATTATTTTTATAACCAATAAGACCTTTTAAATCTCTTACGAATCAAACTGTAATATCCAAAACATTATGAACATTTTAGAATGTACATTATGCTCTAATCGCTATATAGGCAAATCAGAGAGACTCTTTAGTATGTTTGTTTGGATTTTATGGCATACCGACCATTATGAGTTATTTAATGTCAAATCCTTTTTATACATATACGTTAAATAGGATTTGTTAGCACATTTTGTGGATAATATTTTAAACCAAGATTGAGCTCCTTTTTTGACACACAGTTTAATGGTTTCCAATATTGTTATGGAACACAAATAATTCTATTACACAATTTTTTCCTTTGTTTGCACAGTGTTAAATAGTTTCAAATATTGCCATGTAGTACTAACAATTTAATTCAGCATCAGTCATTGTTTTGAGCACAGTTAAATGCCTATACATATACACATATATTTTGTGAATGAGCAATTTATTGGTAATCTTATTTTTAAGTGAATTAGAGCTAATTTGTCTGCTTACAAGTACTGCTACGGTTTATACTTAGTTAAATGGTTTTAATCATATCTATATAACATTATTAATTGTATTCATTATTTGTCCTTTCTTGGCACACGGTAAAGTACCAAACTGCCCTGAGTATAGAAAGTGAAGAAAACAGATGATAATACAACGCCGTGAAAAAGCAAAGAATCTTAACTTAATAAGTACTCCCGAAGTAGTACGAAGAATTGAGGAAAGCAAAACTTTTACGAAGAATTGACGGACTGTTGATTTATGAACTAGTCTTGCCACCTCCAAGATGAGTGAATGTATGGTTGGTTGGTTGGTTTTGTTTTACGGCGTATTAACCCTTTTCAGGTAATTTAAAGTCGAATTAAATTTCAAACGATTCAGTTTGGTATAAGCATAGTTTTTTGTTTACAAACGGTTAGATGTCAAAAGTTCTATTTCAAACAATTCAGTTTAACATAAATACCATTTCATAAATACCGTTTCAAAATCAAAAACAATCCTATTTCAAGCAATTTAGTTTAGTGCTTTTTTACCCATAGATAGGAACCTATCCAGTGCTACCATTCCGGGCCAGAGTGGACCTGTGAGTGATGGTACTAAAGGGGTACTCCACATTGACCAAAGGTCCAGCATTACTGGAACTTCATTATTAGATTGTTTAGTGTCATATACAGAGCACTTGTTTGGAGGGGTCTTACCCCTCTGCATAGTAGCAATCAGTGTATTCGACAACCCCAGGCGACTGAGCAGAGGTGAATATATGTATAATTTTTAAAGAGATGTTTTATTCAAAATATTGCATTCTTAATAATGCGGTCTCATTCGTTTATTCGCTTACCGGCGACTCCGACAAGTAATTGACTAGTGGTCTATAGCTAAAGAAAACATAATCAGGAGAGAAAACGAATCAGTCCTCTCATCCGAAGTTATATTTGACCAGTGGCGCCATCAGCTGATTCGTAGCGGAATTCCCAACGTTTTTGGCAAGGACAGGTCTACCGTCAATATTTGTCTGCACTCACGTTTCGCTATTGTTTGCACACAGTTAAATAGTTTTAAGTATTACCATATAACACTAATAAGGCGTGGAACGATAAAATTGTCATCCTAAAGAAAACAACATTACAGCTTTATTTTAAAAATCTTATTGAAAAAATCAATTCAGCTAACTTGAATATGTAGTAGAGGTGACATCTATTCAATGTAGCCGCCTTCAGCCTCAATCACCGCCTGAATACGGATCCGGAACTGAGAACATGCCTTTTCCACAACCGCCGTCAGGAGCTCGGTGAATATTCGGCGGATGGCGGCAATCAGACTGGCTTTGGTGTTGTAGGAGGTCATGTTGGTGATGTTGTCGTCGTATGACCAAACGAAGTAGTCCAGCGGGTTCAGGTCGGGAGAAGAGGGGGGCCAGTGAGAGAAGGGTACAAAGTCGTAGCACTCCTTCTGAAGCCAAGCCTGGCTCTCTTTGGACTTGTGGGCCGGCGCCGAGTCCTACTGCCACACCCAGGGCATGCCACCGGCCACCTGATTGCACCAGGGGATCACCACACTCTTCAGCACATCTAGGTACACTGTGGTGTTGACTTTCAAGCTGACTTCGAAGATGTAAGGTGGCATGATGTGGCCCTCACTTTAAACCACACCAAAGACCATAACCGTAGCCGGAAACTTAGTTTTCATCACCCTGTGTACGTCTCTGTTATTCGTGGCAATCCAGATTTGCATTTTGCGGTGCTAGCAATGGTCCTGTTGTTATAACTTGGATCGGTAGAGAGCATTGGTTGTACAGCGGCGCTTCTCCAATCTCGCTCGGTGAACATTGTGTCACTTTCAGACATGATAGAATGCTCCTATCGCTCTTGGGATTTGTAAACAACTGGCAAACTAGTAGATGGTCTACAAAAAAGAAAAAAAAGAAAAAAAGAAAACCAGTTTTCATTAAACGGAAAGGGAATCTTGTCGTCTTTTCTCGGGTGACAATTTTCTCGTTCCACCCAGTAATTCTATTATTTTCAGTCATTTCTTTGGACGTGTTTAAGTGATTTAAAGTTCTGCTCACACTAATAGGTTTATTTGCACACAGTTAAATGTGTTCAAATATTAATTTTTAAGACTTATTTTTTCAATAAATTTCGTGGGTGTACTCGTGGTGTAATGGTTAATGCGATGATCTGCAGAATCGTAGTAAACGATTTCGGACATTAGTCACGCTACTGCATTCACTTTGGAACATATAGATTTGGGAAATCTATGACTTCGTTTATCCTCCCAGTTATAGGATAAATAGGTTTGGTTTGGTTTCTTTGTTTAATGGCATATCAACTCTTTTTAGGTTATTTAATGCCAAAGCTATTCTCCTAGAAGAACAGTACTATTTAACCCATAGATGGGAGGATAAGGGGGTTCATACCTAAGTGAACATAATAGCACGACTGGAGAACGAACTCGCGTACTACGATTCCGCAGTCCATCACTTTAACCATTACACCACGAGGACACCCCCAGGATAAATAGTACCGCTACAGTTCTTGTAGAAGGTTGACTTTATCATTAAATAACCTAAAAGGGTTGATATGGTATTAACCAAAGCAAATCTATAAAATATAGGCTTTGTCTCAGTTGGCATTTTATATAGTTTAAACTATGTTTTAAAGTATAAAATGTAGACGGTATTAAAGGCAAAGGGTATGTTAACACAAAAATATAACAAGCTTGATTCGAAAATAAGCCCACGTGAGGAGAAGTAAAATTACATATACTCATTCCGGAGGATATATCTCTCGAACTGTGTAAAACAAATGAAATTCTATCATCCCAACCCGAATATGATTAAGCATGTGATTATGACTATAATCACAAATCTAAGGACGTCATGGCATGTGTTGGTTTTGTGAAATAATGGATTTGCGCTTGTATGTCTGTACAGGTCCTGTCAAGAATATACGCAGAATATATCCATTCTTCAAAACACAGGGAAGATGATGAGGCTATCGGGTTTAGCATCAACCACATCTCAAAAGACTGGGAGGAGGATGGGACTATAGAGCATAGCATCAGCCTCCTCTCATGGGTTGCTGAGCATAACTTGAGGTGTGTTAAATGTTTAATCTACTGGTTTTGATTTCGAAGATTTTCGTTCTTTTAGATTGGTTGTCTAATAAATCCTAGAGAATAAAGGGGTGACCAAATTTCCCTATGGCTGAAAGAGAAACAGAGGGACACATGCCCTTTCCTAAGGGCATTAGCGTTAGGCAAACGCAAATAACTCGCCTAGGATTTGAAATCGGATCAGAAAATCTATTTTCTGTTAGTACAGTCATTTTACCACGGCACTTCAAACGATTGATATTAACAGTATGACAATTTGTTTCGCATTTTATGACACTTAAAGATTGGGGAATCGTGTTCATATTTACATGTTTTCTGTCCGTTTTTTTTATTTTTTTTCGAATAGGAGTAATTCTAGACAGTTATATTTGATGCCTGAAGGAATTTTTAACAGGTTCTACTACACTCCAGTTCACAGTGGGAGTAATGGCAATAAAGAAGTTCTCCATACAAAACAAATACTCCAAACCTTGAGCCTTACTCTAAGATAAAGTTTAGGATCAAACACAGAACAGCCCTATGTGGAGAACATAACCTTATACAGTCTATTCTAATCCCTGTCGACTTGACTACCTCTATTGATGAAGACACTATTACTATGACGACGACGACATTAGTGTATATAAAAAAACAACTTTATTTAAAAAAATATTTCCTTATTTACATCATTTAAAACTCAAAATGCTTTAGCCCAGTCAGCTGTGCTGTAAAAAAACATCGACTGCGTCTCTGCAGCGGGTTAAGACCTTGCTTCCCAATGAGTGTACTTGATATGCCATTAAATAATCTGATGTCGAGGTTCCAGTACCCCTTCATTGCCATACCTCCCAGGTCCACGATGGCCAGAAGTGTAGCACTTGACAGAGTCCTATCTTTGGATCAAATAGATCTATTTGGCATTTAATCTGTGTACTCATGCTAAATTGAATTGTTGAAATAGAACTGCTTGATTACTAAACTCTAACTCTGTGTTGCGACAAAATGAATTTACAAATCATATATTTAATATTTACCTAAAAACAAGACTTGAAATTAAATAACTAACAATGGTAGATATGCAATAACACCAAAGCGAACCAAATCAAAAGGCTTGGCAAATATTCTGCTTGCAATATCAATTACAGCCTCCATTCGTAAATGAATTGCATTTTGTAAAGGTGTTTCTAAAGCATCTAAAATGTTCCCACTTCCTACTGAAGAATTGATGTGATCAGATTTTATTTTTTCTTCTTTTTACTCATAAGAATTTTCTTTAATTCAAACATATTTTCTTTCTTCAACATTCGCCTTCTCTCAGATTAGTCCTTTTCTTTTTCAGTCCTCTCTCATGACGCTGGTCCAGAGTCTACAAAAACCGACAATTCTTTAAATCTGACACCTGCTGTTTCTCTTTCTGACGATCAAAGCTCATATTCCCAGAAATTTCTAATCCCTTTATTCTCGTTATCGCTCGCCCAGAAGCTTCTTTCCTTAGTTCGGTGATATCATTCCCTCTTACTTATCCAATATATTTTTTACCTATTTTACTTATTCACGAAACTTTATTCGCCATATATTGACCCTACGAGTTTACCTTGAATACATACAGTTTTCCTTCTTGCTTTAGTTCCTTTTTTGAATGGTATATTATCATCCTTGTATCATTCAATTCCAAAGCCATCATTGTATATGTTCTCTACTGGTACTACTCAACTCATAGCTAGAGGGTTAATGTAACGGGTATCGTTGTAGGAAATGGAAACGGCGACACGAGTTGAAAATCCTGGACGAGACTGACTGCATTTCACATAGCACTAATACACTTGGGAAAGGTATGAATCCAATTATTCTCCCTCCAGCAATGAGTAAAATATGGCAGACGATGGACTTCAGCCTTGGTAAAGCAACTAGTCTCGGAGAAGGAAAACTCTGAAGTTAAACCTGTTAAACTCCCCTTGAAAATTAAACTTGTGTTATATCCTGCCCGAGCTGAGAGGTTCGACACGGAGGTGTCCGTGATGTAATGATTATCGTCATAGGAAATGGAGACGGCGATACGTGTTCAAATCCTGGACGAGGCTGATTGCATTTCACTAATACCCTTGGGAAAGGTATGAATCCAACTATCCTCTCTCCAGCTATGGTTAAATAGTAGGAACAGACTGGGTTCTTTAGCCTTGGTAAGGTGTATTCAAACCTGTTAAACTCCACTTAAAAATTGACCTTGTGTCATATCCAGCCCGAGCGGAGGGGTCGGTAAATATAGTTAAACACTGGGACGTATCTTAGTCCATGGATGATTTATTTCTAATAGTATTCTTTTATAAGTACAGTTGTCGTACTACTTTACACTATAGCTTGACGTTTACACAGGAGGTATATCAACATACCTGGATAAATTAATTCCGAGGGTATTCTTAAGTATGTACAGTATCGGCACTACTTAACCCCATCGCTAGAGGGCTATACAGGGGGTATATCAACATACCTGGATTATTTAATTCCGAAAGTATCCTTATAGAAGTATAGTATGGGTACTACTTAAGCCCATAGCTCGAGGGTTGGATAGGAGGTATATCAGCATGCATGAATCATTCAATTCCGAAGCCATCCTGTTATACGAGTTTAGTGGGACTACTTAAGTCCATATCGAGAGGAGATCAGATCCAAGGTTTCTATTTCGAAATTGAACGTTATTAGCGCTACTGGAGTTCGATGTCACAGTTTAACCACGAGAACCCCGGCCTCTTTTTTGTACTAATGAAATTTACACCAGAATCATAGTTGCTTTGTCGGTGGCTTAAAGTATATCCACTGCATCCCATCCTGAGGGGTAAGAATCCCTCCAAAAGGTGTCTTGAATGTAATACTAACTTGCATCCACTGTTAATCCACCATTTTGCAGGTCTGAAAAGTATGGATTCACCCCTTCGTTGAATCACCCCAAACCGGCTCATTGGTGTAGAGGGTAAAGCGTTCGCCTATGACTCGGAAGACCGGGGTTCAATCCCGGGTCGCGTCATACCAAAGACTTTTAAAATGGTACTTGATACCTCCTTTCTTAACACTCAGTAATATAAGGTATATATCAAGGGTAAAGTGGAGCAATCCTGGGAAAATAGTAGCGCCCTTCCCTACACCTCGCTGTTATAGCTATTGAAAAAGAAGCCTTCTGGTCAACCTCGACTACGCTCTCCAACTTTACTTTACTTAGTTTTACACTCTAATCTGGTGGGCAGTAATGATTAGGTTCGCATTTAGGGGTCCAATAGATCTATTTGAAAATTATTTGTTTCAGACTGCAATAGAATAGATTATAAATTCTTCGTATCAACTTGCAGGGTTGTTGTTTGTCATCTAAAATTTCAAACCGTAAACACAGAAGTAATGATCGACTTCTTCTAATGAACGGCCCGAATTTCAGGCCACAGGTAATAGTCAGTATCAAATATTATGTGTAATGAACGACCCCTAATTTGAATCTTCAAAGATATTTTTAACACCTAATAACATGAAGAGAAATCATTCAAAGATTTATTTCTACTTTCAAAAATACTGTGAGTGACAGCTTTGTTTTAATGTATATCAACCATTGTAGGTAATTTAATACCTAATCCTCTTTATACATATAAATTAGATATATATGATTTGATTTGGGGGGTTTTATAACGCATCCTGCCTTTTAGGTCATTTAATGCCAAATCCTCTCTATATATATATATCAAATATATGGGATTTTGTTTGGTTATATTTTATGGCATGTCAACCATTGTTGGTTATTTAAAGCCAAATATAGTTTATACGTATATATTAAAAGTTTATGCTTTGGTTTGCTTGGCTTTTATGGCATTTCAAACACTGTAGGTTATATAATGCCCAATCCCCTTTGCACATATATATAAAATATATGATTTAGTTTGGATTGGTTTGGTTTTATCATATTAACCAACACCTCCGCTCGGGCAGGATATGACACAAGGTCCATTTTTAAGAGTAGTTTAACAGGTTTAACTTCATAGTTTTCCTTCTAGACTAGTTGCCTCTCCAAGACTGAAGAACCTAGTCTGCCCTACAATTTATCCATTACTGGAGGGAGAATAATTGGATCATACCTCTCCCAAGGGTATTAGTGCTATGTGAAATGCAATCATTCTCGTCCAGGATTTGAACTCGTGTCGCCGTGTCCATTTCCTGCGATATGACATATCAACCATTGTAGGTTATTCAATGCTAAATCCTGTTTATGTATATTTATCATATGTATATGATTCGTAAATAAACAGTTTGTTCGTAACAAGTTCTAAACGGGCCAGATCTCATTTGTTTGCACACAGTTAAACGATTGAAAGTGCTGAAAACGATTAAACAGTTCTATTTGCCTCATAGATGGGACTTTAACAGGTGTTATCAATCCGGTTTAGAGTAGACCTGGGAGTAATGGCAATGAACGGGTACTCCATATTCACCTAAGCTCCAGGACTGAAGCCACATGATTAGATGGTTTTGTGGATGGTAGTCTTACTCCTCTGAAGAGATGCAGTCAGCGAATCGTACAAATCCTGCAGAATGGTCAGTAAAAACTATAATAAACCAATCAAACCCACGCAATACCGTTAATAAACAATGCATTCTAGACTTTGTTGTAGCTTACTTTGTATACCTGAACATTCAAAATATAGGAAAATCTTATCCCTGATTCATAATAGTATCAATGATTCAATGAATACGTATGTAATTGATTAGGTACGATTGGTTATTAATTGATATATACATTTAAATGTCTACAAAAATATCTTCAGCATTACATAACTCGACATGGGTTGTGTCGGATCAGAATAAAGTGACATATTGTGATTAAACACCGATCGCCAGGGAAGAGAAGTAGCGGGCCTGTCATCATCATCATCATGTCGTGCCATCACCACGGATATCCTTGACCCTCCCTCACTAACCCACTATCGTCAATCGCTGCCGGTAGGTCCTCAGGGCTCCATCCTGATCTACACAGAGCTGCTGTATGTAGGTTCGAGCTGGTCGCCCTGCCTTTGCTCGGCCATGTGAAGGGGTCCACAAGAGTACATCACTTAGGAGCTCGTCCCTACTTCTCCAGCAGTGTGCCGCATGTCTTGTTCGTCTAATATTGTTAGTTTTCCTGATGGGTGGTAGGTGGCCGTGCAGTTGCTGCTTTGACAGGTGTTGCCTCCAGGAGCGGGCCACTAGATAATATTAATAGAGGTACTGTGCTGTTAGAATGGAACATGAGTTGAAAGTCAATTAGTCAAATTCCAATCAGTCGGACGGTCTTCAACGAGAAAAACTTTCAGTAATAGCATGGATGGAAGTGCTTGAGATGGTAACTATTTTTTTTTTTTTTCTCTAATTTTCTGTTAATGTATAATTTCGTTTGACTGAAATACTTATGCTTTGGTTAAGTTGTTTGTAAATTATTTCTCCTCCTTTTTACGTAATTGTAAGCATTAAAAAAGATTATATACTGTCAAATTAACCAGCTATCCAACCAACTGAACAATGTAGCTGATCTCTCCTATACCTACTAAAACCTAGCCGGAAAGCCAAAACAGGGTCATATGATCTTAATATTGGAATTATTTGCAAATAAACAAATGGAAGCATACTATAAATAAAATTCTAAACTAATCTTCCAGCATAAGATATAAAGATAAGAGTGAGCACGAAGAAGAAAACTCCACACACGCAATAACGAATATCTTAAATTTGAACCAAAAATTGCTTTATTCATTCAATCTAATACAAAAGACTCAACAAACGATTACAACGATGTAACGATTATATTCATATACAATTATATTTGAAAATTAAGCAGTAATGTCGGTTAATTTATGGAGAGTTTTTTGTCTATTCTCTATAGACGTAGAGCTATGAAAATTGGTATGCATACTTATTGAACCCTATAGGAGGCTTTATGACATTTTTGTTCTTCAAAGGGAAAATGTTATCTCACCGAGATAATCTCTTTAATAATAAACCATAATAAACTGGAAGCCACATTACTGTAAGACATAATTAATCGTACAGACTTTTGTTTTTCAAACTTCAAACGAAAAGAAGAACAATTGAACTTTCTAACTGAAGTATTTATTATTTCTTGATTAAGCATGAATTTTATGATTATAATTACTCTAATGTTAATCTAAATTAGTCGTGTAAAAAGCATCCGTAATGTAGCGGCTGTCGTTGTTAAAAATGCACTCAGCGAACGACGTTCAAACTCTGGATAAGTTTGCATTTCTCAAGCACCAATGACCTTGGGAAAGGCATAAATTCAATTATTTTCCTCCGCTAAAGATAAATAGTAAAGCAAACAGGGTTCTTTAACAAAGACAAGTCCGGTTGTTCTCTGCCTAAAATGTGACTTTCTTTACGGAAAGTCTGGGTAATTACTTATACAGACTCACACACACAGAAACATACACATGTATTTATACATTTTGTAATTTATTTTTTTTGTTTAATGTTTTATTGTAATACTTATTGTTTGTTATCCTTCAGTGTAAATCGTATGTTCACAATATATTACTTCAAACCTCTTACGCAGCCCAGGTTGGTTGGTTGGTTGTTCGGATTTTATGGCATCTCAAAATTTGTTGGCAGTTTAATGCCAAATTCATTTTTATACAAATAATCCGTTCTATTTCAAAAATTTCAGTTTAGCATGAGTACACAGCTCTATTTAACTCAGAGAGAGGGCCCTATCAGGTGCAGCCACTCTGGGCTAGAGTGTACCTTGGAGCAATGGCAATGAAGGGATGCTCTGCATTCTCCAAAGCTCCAGCATCACAGGAACCTCACCATCAGATTGTTTAGTGTCATATCAAGAAGGTTCAGTCGGTGTACTCTACAGTCCCAGATGACTGGGCAATACGAAGCCTTGAGGAGTACTTCAACTACTATGATATGTGTTCCAAAAAGAGTCCTACCATAATCTAATTAAACATAAGACTAGAATACTTGGAATAAATTTGTGCTAGCACAACTTCTGGTGGTGCTGGTCGGATTCATTGGGAGTGGCGTTAAGAAGAGATGTACTAAGGGAGAGCAGGACCATCACAAACATGGCTGATCATTTTTTTCACTCATTTTTTGTACAGTTACACATTCATATTTTAGTAACCGTTTCAATGTTACAGAAACTTTCACTCAAAATCTCGGTGCGTATTCTCGATGCAGTATTGAAAACTTACTAAAAGCTATTAATGATAGGGATGGAGGGCAAGAAAGAGAGTCAGGGAACTCTGGGCTCTCAGAGCCACTCGATGATGATGATGATGATGATGATGGAAGTAAGAAATTCCTGGCTGCAACGCGACAAGTGCTCTTTTCTAATCTCCTCACCAAAATATTAATAAACGTTTAACATTTAAATTCCATCCCTGAGCCATAAAACATATTCAACCAACTTCCATCTCTGACTATAATCTTAATTCATTCATGAAGAAACGTACGAGCTACTAACATGCTGGTGGTTCAGAAGGACAGGGACCATTTTGCCGCCACTGTATTGGCACCGCCATTTTGACGTTGAACTGTTTCGGCTCTTAATTGTTTTGGTGCCTTGGGCATCTCTTGAATAGATTCATGAGACTATAAAGAATTGCCAAATATTGATAATTAAAAAAACAACAACTAGATAATGTCTTACAACAATAAAAAATCAAATAGAAAAAGAATGAATATTAAAAATTTAATGCATCTCAAAGTTTTGGTCCAAACAAGGCAATGTGAATCAAACGGTTTTCCGATATTCAAAAAATAATCCAGAAAACATTCTTTCATTGCAAAAAAAAAACTGCGTGTTCATAAAATAGTGGAATTTGGCTCATAACCCTGGTATTAAAACAAATATCATATGGAACTATCAAATGTACATCAATCAACACAGGAATTGAACTCGACGGTTAACGTCGAAAAAGACAGACACGACGATCCAAGTTCAAATCCTTGACGAGGTTGTTTTCTTTTCACATAGCGTTAATATTTTTGGGAAAGGAATGAATTCAATTATCCTTCCTCCCACTAATTGTAAATAGTGAGGCAGACTAGAACCCTTAACTTTCGTTTGAAACCTTGTCTTTAAAACGGAAAATCTTGAATTCAAACTATAGGGTTGACTGAGGTCGGCAATATTAGTTGAATTCGGACTGGAGCGTTAGTGATGCGTACGATGTGACGTCTAGTTGGTAAGTAAACTCCAGGCTTGTACAACAACGATTCCGGGTATCAACAAGTATATTTACCTCTGCTTCCACCAGACAGAACTTGACACAATATCAAATGACCCGAAGGTCAGTTTATAGTGGGAATCAGGGTCGGGGAATGTCTGACTCGAGTCGAGATTCGAGCCCTGCTTGTCTATGCAGTTTATTAGCTCACTTTGTTCAATGTGAACCAAACAGCCTAGCTAGACATTGACCCAAACATGATTCCTGGAACGGATGCCTGATTATAGCTTAAACTGGACAACGGGGTTCAAAGCTATACAAAAGTATCAATAATGCAGCTCACCCACCTGACGGTGGCCCAACCGAAGCCAGGGATCTTTCAGCATCGAGTCTACCTAAGATGGATAATGCCCCGTCCGACACAAATGCCAGACGGCCTGGCTAAAAAGCCAGCTGGGGGCAAAGTCAACAGCAAATTAATAAAGTCGGCCTTAGCCCCAGAGTAAAGCCTGAGTCTCAACAAGTACGGCTGTTGGGCATTAGTCGCCGCTTATATATCATCTATATGTGTCCTATATGACTTTATTTTCATATTGCCCAATCGGCTGGGGCTGTAGAATTCACCGGCTGCACCTGTCAAGAAGAGTAAGACACCCCCAATGAGTGTCCTGGATATGACGCTAAACAATCTGATTATGAGGTTATGGTGATGCTGGAGCTTTGGGGAATGAAGAGCACCCCTTCATTGCCATTGATCCCAGGTCCACTTTGGCCCGGATTGGTAGCACCAGGTAGGGCCCTATCTATGGGATCAATAACAGTAAACTGCAAACCTATGCTAAACTGAATTGTTTGAATTAGAATTCTTTGACTAAACTGAATAGCTTGAAATAGAAGTTTTTTGGCAATCAAACTGTACTTACATTTAAATTGCGTGCTTATGCAAAATAAATTGTTTGAAATGGAACTGTTTTTGACATTGAACCTGTACTTACACTAAACTGAATTCATTAATATAGAACTGTTTTGACATTTAACTGAGTGTAAACAAAATCTGTAGATGTACTAAACAGAATTAGCTGAATTAGAACTGTTTGAATAAACTGAATAGCTGGAAATAGATATGTTTTTGTCAATTAAACTGTGTACTCATGCTAAGCTGAATTGTTTGAAATAGAACTATTTGCTTAAGAATGGATTTGGCGTTAAATAACCTGCAAATGTTTATCATATTTACCAACCCCTCCGCTCGGGCAGGATATGACACAAGGTCATTTTTAAGTGGAGTTTAACAGGTTTGAATTCAGAGTTTTCCTTCTCCTAGATTAGTTGCCTCACCAAGGCTAAAGAACCTAGTCTGTCCTACTATTTACCCACAGCTGGAAGGAGAAAAATTGGATTCATACCTTTCCCAAGGGTATTAGTGCTATGTGAAATGCAATCAGTCTCGTCCTGGATTTGAACTCGTGTCGCCGTGTTCATTTCCTACGACGATAACCATTACACCACGGGCACCTGCAAATGTTTATATGCTATAAAACCCCAAACAACCTGCCATCTATTTTCATATCACATGCGTGTGCATTCAAATATGCATATTCATAAGCCGGCTGTGTTAATTCATCGAAACGTCCCTGAAGAAGTGTCTTTTAATACCATATACGAACCTTTTACCTTCAGTTTAAAGATTGACCTTGATTAGTTTGGTAATAATGTAAATAAAAAAGAAAAAAAAATCTTCTGAACTCTCTTGTCATAACAACATAAAACTGACCATCGTTTGATATTCGTCGCCTGTTTTAACGCAAAAATATTATCATCAAATATATTATTTTGGTTTGATTTGGTTTGTTTGGTTTTATGGCATATCAACCTTTGTAGGTTATTTAACGCCAAATCCATTTTTATATAAATAATCTGTTCTATTGAAAACAGTTCAGTTTAGCATAAGTACACAGTTTAATTTTCAAAAACTTTTCCATTTCAAACTATTCAAGCAGTTATATGTAATAATTCAGTTAAGTGTAAATACAGTTTTGATGTCGAAAAACAGTTCTATTTGAAATAATTCAGTTAAGTATAATAAGCACGCAGTTTAAGTGTAAGTACGGTTTAATTGTCAAAAACGTATCTATTTCAAGCTATTCAGTTTACTCAATTCATTTTAACATAAGTATGCTGTTAGTTCTATTTAACCCATAGAAATAACCCTTATCAGGTCATAACACTGCGGGCCAGAGTGGACCTGGGAGCGATGGCAATGAAGGGGTACTCCGCATTCCCCAAAGCTCCAGCATTGCTGCCATCTTACCATCAGATTGTTTAGATCCAGGACACTCGTTGGGGGGTCTTACCCTCTGCAGAGAAGCAGTCGGTGTATTCTACAGCCCCAGCCGACAGGGCAAAAATATATTATTTTGAAAATTGTATTATGATCAAAATATTATTAACAACGACACATGTTTCTACTTCAAACAATTAGTCATTTATAAAAGACACCAAAACAGTTTAGCCTCAAAGCAATGGACAAAAAAAAAGCGATATCAAAATGTTTGGACCAAAACGGTGATGCCAAAATTTCAGGGTCAAAACAGCGGCAGCGAATTGTCCGATTCTGATTTTCAGATTTAGTTATATAGACTTATTCAAAAATAGAAAAAGAAAAAAGAAAAGAAAGCAAATTCTCAGTCATGTTTGAGAGGCTCCTCCTTCCCCTAAAACGTATCTTCTTTTAAATGATCTTTTGAATTGATCATGCAACCCCAAAGAGGGTTATACGACGCATTTCGGAAATAACAGCTGAAGAATAACATTAGAATAACGAAAATTATATAATACACGCTTTTACAAGAGCGTATTAAATATCTTACAAAGAGAAATCTATCGTTGATTTCTTCCTTAAAATTCTGAAAGAAAACCGTTTTAAGCTAGCAAAGTGCTATGGCCCCGGAAAGGGTCACTGATGAAAACGCAAACACGGATTTAAATAACAGATTATATCACACAAGGAACATAGAGTGACATAGAAAAGGTAAGAAGTCTCGTACTGTTCGGATATTGATCGGCCTCTCTGGCAGCGAAATCTCTCTGTACTAATAACGGTGAGAAGAGTCCATCATGGTGCGATGGGTAAGGCTCCCACAACACAAAGGAAAGAAGCAGAATATACCCCATACAATCAATAACGGACGCGGACTACGACGATGACATTGCATTTCTAGCAAATACACCCGCCTAAGCCAAATCCCTGCTACATAGTCAGGAATGAGCAGCAGGTACCATTGGCCTCCATGTCAACGCAGACACAACAGAATACATGTGCTTTAATCAAAGAGG
The DNA here is from genome assembly GCA_963585895.1 of Sepioteuthis lessoniana. NCBI lineage: Eukaryota > Metazoa > Mollusca > Cephalopoda > Myopsida > Loliginidae > Sepioteuthis > Sepioteuthis lessoniana. The sequence goes on along the minus strand of OY757931.1, from coordinate 15,357,832 downwards.
CGACATCTCCACACTAGTGGGTGGTCCTCCGAATCAAGTTCACCTACCTCGGAAGCAGTGTCTCATCAATTGAGAATGACATCAACACGGGACTAGCAAAGGCATGGACAGCTCTCGATAAGCAATAGGTCATATGGAAAACAGAACTGACCGCTAAAATAAAACGCAGTCTTTTCCAAGCAGCGGTCTTGTCGATACAGCTATACGTATGCACAACATGAACCCTAACTAAACGTATGTAGAAAAAGCTTGACGGCAATTAAACAAGAATGCTGTGAGCAATGTTGAACATGTCCTGGAGATAAAACCCAACAAAGTAGTAGTTGTACGGACACCTACCACCCATAACGAACTCCATTAAAATTAGAAAAACCAGACATGTGGGACGCTGCTGGAGAAGTAAGGATGAATTCATACGCAATGTAGACTTTTGGACCCCTTTATACGGACGAGCAAAGGTGAGATGACCAGCTAGAATCTATATACAGCAGCTTTGTGCCGATACAGGATGTAGCCTGGAAGTCCACCAGGGAACAATGGTCAATAAAGACGGGTGATGAGAGAGGGTCAGAAAGATCTGTGCAGGCAGCACGACATGATAGTGATGATGATGATGATGATGAAATGTCTTGAAGCAATTATTTTATTATTATTATTTTTTATTAAAAAGACTCTCGATGAAATGAGATTCTATTTTGAAGGACACATATTATAGAACCTCTAATAGGGTTCAATAAACAGGCATACTAAATTTGCGTTGTTCTAGAACAAACAACTTCGATTATCTCCATAGAACGGGAAACACTTGTAAATCAATAGTTTGGTCTTTCTATGCATACTACCGTATCCCTGCATAAACGTTATATTTAATTGATTTTCATTAATTTTTAGTTTTAAAATTGCATCTGCGAATATAGAAATTTCCTGACTAACTTGCAATATATTTGTAATTATGTGTGTGAAGGGTTCTTCTTGAAGTTTCCTCCGTTCTTTATAATTTATCAAGAGAAATTAGTAAGACTTTCTACTCATTGTACACCTGGAATAATTCATTTATAATTAATTACAATATAATTTCTATCCTAAAAGAAGCACCTGAATCGATCTGGATTTTATTGAATGCTGAAGGTGGGATATAAGTTGGTAGAAATAATATTCGCTCCATTTTTCTGCCGATTGATTTTACAAAATATCAACTTTTTTTTGGTTTATTTCAGGCTTGAGTAATGCTTTGAAATAAATGATGACTTAGCTTCAAGCGGCTGATCTTAGAATAAAAGAAATAACGGGCACACGGTGTAAACAACTTGCAAACGAGGAATAATTAAATCTGTTTGGGTTATTTCTGTTGCTGGATCAGTACTATTGTATGGGTGCACCTCATGGATTCAAAGAAAACACCTAATGAAGAGCTGGATGGGGGACTACCAAAAAAAAAAAAAACGCTGTGTACTGCTATGATTAGATCCTGGGCTGGAAACCTTCATTAAACAAGTCTCTATATTGTAGTTTAAATGGTTGACCAATTAAGATCTGATGTGAAAAAAAAATACTATTCTCACGGACGTAGATCAGCGCATTTAATTGGTGGATTTGTCAGAAAGTAGTAAAAGAAGATTAATGATCTATGATTGGTTCACCAATCGGAATTATTTGCTTTAAGGAGAATCCTCTGTAAAAATACAAGTTTTTAGAGTAAAAAATTAAAATACGTCTGATTTCCATACATACACAGGGGAATAAGAAAAGAAATTTCTCCAAGCACTAAAACCCGTTCAACAGAAGCCTCAATCTCTGAAAAATTGAGTAATATAGAAAGACTGCACCAGCCGGATGCTTCATTTATCCTTAGTCAGCTCTCTCAAATGTCCCAAAAACTGACACAAGTTATATATATATATATATATATATATTGATACGCCATCTTTTCAATAACTAGTTGTTAATTGTTAACGTAGAGTTTTAGAATTACCAACACTCAGGCGAATTATCCTTACGAACGACACCGACCCACAGAAAATGTTCCCGATAGATTGTATCATCCTTCTTTTGTGGATCTTTCAAACAGAATTTGTGGATGTTGTATAGTAAGCTTTGACTTTATGAACAACGAGGAACATAATCAAATGTGTTATAGTCACAACAATACAGATACAAATATATGCAGAACATAATCAAACATAATGACGAACTTCAATGAACGAATGAACACTCTTCTTTATAAAAATATACCTCTCACGCTTTATTCTCGAAAGGGTGATGTTTCTTGTGTGTGAGAGGTGAGTTGGAGACGGGGACACACTGCTACATATCGACCCAAGTTCTTCTGACCATAGCAGCACTGCTTTCTCACCTTAGCTGGGGTTGCTCAACCGTGGGTCACTGAGGACCCAAAGCCTTCTGTCTGCCGCTGGCTCTCACGTTGGCATCTTTTCCCCAACTGATTCCAACTCCAACTGGAACTAGAACTGACCCAAGCCGTCGATGGCACCTGGTTAAATAATTCTCTCACGTCCGCCTGCTTCCACTGTTATTTACACAGGTGAATCTCTTGATTGACGGCTCGGTAGAGGGTCAATATATAACACAAAGATAATGAACGAGCGAAACACATTTCTGTACAAAAGACACTTTATTTGTGGAGACTTTTTTCCCCTCTGAAGAAAATACAGTTGGCTTATTCTAAGCTCTAACGACAAAATAACTATAATTCAAGTTTCGATTTCATTATTGAGAAAAACATGAAATTTAATCTGAACGTGATAAAACTTATATCCACAGCTTTTCATCTATTTCTTTTCATTTGTATTGCCAATCCATTTTAAGATATCAACATTTTTTACGCAAAAGACTCCATGAGGATTAATTAAGTCCTGGTATTGTCCTAATGAGTAGAGTGTTCGCTAATGGTCCGGGAGACCGAGGTTCAATCCCAGGTCGAGTCATACCAAAGACTCAAAAAATGGTATTAGATGCGACATTGCTTAACACACAGCAATATAAGGTACGGATCAAGAATAAAGTGGAACAATCCAGGGAAAGGGGCAGCAATTAAAAAGAAGCCTTCGGGTCACCCTCGACTAAGGTCACTAACTTTAATATTTACTTATCTTTGGGTTCTTTTTGCATCGATGTTAATAGTATTGCACCACTTATACTCGAAAGAAACTTGCCTATTCAGCTGGGGGGATTGAATACACCGACTGCACTTCAGGTAAGATCCCGACCAATGAGTGTCCTGTGTCCTAATGGGCTTGGGCCATCGAATACACCGAATGAACCTCTGCATAGTTGCAAAACTCAGCCAAACAGGTGTCCTGTGACCCAGTTAGCTGGGGCTTCAGAATACACCGGCAGCACCTCTGCAGATGAGTAAGACCCCGCCCAAAGTGTGTCCTCTTTCCCAGTCGGCTGGGGCTATAGAATACATTAACTGCACCTCTGCAAAGGGGTAAGACACATCCCAACGAGTACCCTGGCTATTATACTTAACAATCTGATGGTGAGGTTCCAGTAATGCTGGAGCGGAAGGAAATGCGGAGCATCTCTTCATTGCCATCGCTCCCAGGTCCACTCTGGCCCGGAGTGGTAGCATCTGATAGAGCCCTATCTATGGTTTTAATAGAACTAAACTGCGTACTTAAAATAAACTGAATTATTTGAATTATGACTGTTTGACTAAAGTGAATAGCTTGAAATAGAAATGTTTTTGACAATTAACTGTACTGTTTGAAATCGAACTGCTCTTAAATACTAGACTGAGTTGTTTGCGATGGAACTGTTTTTGACATAGAAACTCTACTTACGCTAAACAGAATTGCTTGAACTAGAATCATTTTGACATTTAAGTGTATGTAAACTAAAATCTATGTTTATACTAAACTGAATGGGTTGAATTAGAACTTTGTAACTCAATTGAATTGCATGAAATAGAAATATCATTGACAATTAAAATGTGTATTCATGTTAAATTGAATTGTTTGAATTAGAAATGTTTATTTGTATGAAAATGAATTTTGCCTTAAATAACCTACAAAGGTTGATATGCCATAAAACCCAAACAACCAATCGAACGAAACACGAAGGGGTAAAAGCGGGAAAGGTACTATACAAGAACAATGTGTACTGCTCTAAACAAATCCTGGAGTCTCCATCCAACAAAACAGAACCGGAACAGTCACTTGCCTCCTATCTCCCAAAACATTCATGTAAAACGGGCAAGCCATGCTGGGCTTTACTAGTGAAGTAAGAACGAAGCCAACAGTGACATTATCCGATGGACGCCTACACAGGGACACACCAGCGTTGGCCTACCAGCAAAAACTTACATTGATCAGCACAGTGCATATTTTGGGTGTCGCTGAGAAGACTCACAAAAAGTGATCGTCCATAGAGACGGATGGCAAAAGAGAGACAGACAGAGAGAGAGAGAGAGAAGGGAGAGAGAGAAAGTCAAAGGAATTCTTGCTGTCAGCATAATTTGATGCTGCTTATCTTTCTTTGTTTGTTTCGGTTTTATGGCAAACAACTTTTGAGGGTTATTTAATGCCAATTCCATTTTTATACAAATAAACAGTTCTTTTTTAAACATTTCAGTTTAGCATAAGTGCACTGTTTAATTGTAAAAAACATTTCTATTTTAAACTATTCACTTTAGTCAAACAATTCTAATTCAAACAATTCATTTTATTTTAAGTATAGATCTAGTTTAAAGCAGTTAAATGTCAAGACAGTTTTATTTCGAATTATTCCGTTTAGCTTAAATACAGTTTCAATGTCAAAAACTGTTCTGTTTCAAAAAATTCAGTTTAGTATAAGTATGTAGTTTTAATGTAAAAACATTTCCACTTTAAGCCATCCAGTTTAGCATGAATACGCAGTTTAAATGTCAAAACAGTTCTATTCTAAGCAGTTCAGTTTAGCATAAGTTCACTGTTTTGTTATATTTGACGCATAGATAGGACCATATCAGGCGATGATCTTTTGGTGGGTAAAATATAAAAATCATTAGAGTTGCATATATTTGTGACTATTCACTTCATTGTCATTACTCCCAAGTCCACTTTGATATGTATCAGTAGAACCTAAAAGGGTCTCGTATATAAGTCAAAGAGAACTGTTCAATTATTTACTTAGGATTGTTATTACTTCTTTGAAATTTTAAAGTTCTGTGCAAATTATTTATATTACATAATAAATGATGAATAGAATTAGTAAAGATAAGTTGTAATTCTTGAAACCATTTAAAAATGTAAAAGAAAAATTAATAAAATCAAATTTCCTCATAAGTGTTGTGTAGGCATGTTTGAAACCATTCAACTCTGTGAAAACTGATGATTGATATCCAATTGAATCATGACTGTTGGGTAGGCATACTTTAAACCATTTAAGGGTATCCAAACCAACGATAAATATCAAACTGAATCATGACTGTTGGGTAGGCATACTTGAAACCATTTAAGGGTATCCAAACCAACGATAAATATCAAACTGAATCATGACTGTTGGGTAGGCATACTTTAAACCATTTAACTGTGTGTACAAACCAACGATTAATATCAAATTGAATCATGACTGTTGGTTAGGCATACTTGAAACCATTCATCCGTGTGCAAACCAACGATTAATATTAAATTGAATCATGAGTGTTATGTAGGCATACCTGAAACCAATTTTAAGCAAACCAACTATTAATATCAAACTGAATCATGACTGTTGGGTAGGCATACTTTAAACCATTTAACTGTGTGTACAAACCAACGATTAATATCAAATTGAATCATGACTGTTGGTTAGGCATACTTGAAACCATTTAAGTGTGTACAAACCAACGATTAATATCAAATTGAATCATGACTGTTGGTTAGGCATACTTGAAACCATTCATCCGTGTGCAAACCAACGATTAATATTAAATTGAATCATGAGTGTTATGTAGGCATACCTGAAACCAATTTTAAGCAAACCAACTATTAATATCAAACTGATTCATGACTGTTGGGTAGGCATACTTTAAACCATTTAACTGTGTGTAAACCAACGATAAATATCAAACTGAATCATGACTGTTGGGTAGGCATACTTTAAACCATTTAACTGTGTGTACAAACCAACGATTAATATCAAATTGAATCATGACTGTTGGTTAGGCATACTTGAAACCATTCATCCGTGTGCAAACCAACGATTAATATTAAATTGAATCATGAGTGTTATGTAGGCATACCTGAAACCAATTTTAAGCAAACCAACTATTAATATCAAACTGAATCATGACTGTTGGGTAGGCATACTTTAAACCATTTAACTGTGTGTAAACCAACGATAAATATCAAACTGAATCATGACTGTTGGTTAGGCATACTTGAAACCATTTAACTGTGTGTACAAACCAACGATTAATATCAAATTGAATCATGACTGTTGGTTAGGCATACTTGAAACCATTCATCCGTGTGCAAACCAACGATTAATATTAAATTGAATCATGAGTGTTATGTAGGCATACCTGAAACCAATTTTAAGCAAACCAACTATTAATATCAAACTGAATCATGACTGTTGGGTAGGCATACTTTAAACCATTTAACTGTGTGTAAACCAACGATAAATTTCAAACTGAATCATGACTGTTGGTTAGGCATACTTGAAACCATTTAACTGTGTACAAACCAACGATTAATATCAAATTGAATCATGACTGTTGGTTAGGCATACTTGAAACCATTTATCTGTGTGCAAACCAACGATTAATATCAAATTGAATCATGAGTGTTATGTAGGCATACCTGAAACCAATTTTATGCAAACCAACTATTAATATCAAACTGAATCATGACTGTTGGGTAGGCATACTTGAAACCATTTAACTGTGCGAAAACCAACGATTAATATCAAACTGATTCATGACTGTTGGTAAGGCATACTTGAGACTACTTAACTGTGCAAACAAAATAGTATTATCAAAATGAAACATTAGTTTTGGATTGGCGTACAGAAATGCTTTAACTGTGTTCAAATAAATGATCTCTAACAACCATTTTAAATATCAAGATAACTCCTAACAATTTGCTTACCACTAGAACATATAAACACATATTTGATTTTAAATTACCCTCACAAAAATGTTATACCATTAAAAACTGATCAATCATACAATCAACCAACCAAACCAAAAATTAACAACTCGAATATCAACACCACTCACCTAGTTAAATTAGTGAATGCAAAGGTTCACTTGAAATGGTTTTTCAATTCAAATATCAGTTTTTCACTTTGAAAAATATATTGGAACATATTTACACGCATTTGAATACCCAGCCAATTAAAACCTTCTGTAGTTCAGATAAAACCCCAGTATTCACGTTAATATTCACGTTAATATTCTCGTCAGCACTGTCATAACACCACACCTAATAATTATTCAGTACTTTAAGTCTTATGACTGACATCGGGCGATTTTTAATCGATTTTCACCGCCATTTCTCAAATACTTCCAGGTAATCTCAGTTTTTTTCAATATCATAACCAGTGTAGTTATTTACAAACCAATCTATCTATCTATCTATCTGTCTGTCTATCTGGAGTTGGTAACGACTAAAGTGTTTGATGGCCACCTCGAGGTAAAGGAGATCGAACTCCATCACACTATTGCGATCAATTTCAAACTATCTACTCATGGGAATGGCATGACCTTTCTATTCCCCCTGCAAAGGGTTAAATGGTATCTACTGTTCTTCTAGAAGAATGGTTTTGGCATTAAATAACCCACAAAATTAAACAAAATAGTAAAAACAAACTCTATCTACGAGGTGCATAGGATCAGTTTACCGACACTTTTCCTACGGGCATTTAAAATTGGCGTAGACACTCAAAAATTCAGTATGTTATTGCTATACATCGTATGAGATGACTGACCAATTTTTATGATTTCAGGTTCAAATAAACAGCTACAGTAGCAATTGGAATACACCCTACTAAAGCCTGATTGTCACAGCTGGTGAATTTCAAAAATGCAATCTGACATATTGGAAGAATGATATGCAATAAAATTGTGTTTTAAACTTGGAAATTATGCTACAGAAACGTATGGAATGTTTCAGGCTGCTTTTGGACCATATTGCATGATTCGGGGTGTGGGAGCAGTAAGGAAGTCAATACACCAGTGTTGATTGGCAAAAGGGTTAGGGTTAGGGTTACTACGTTGAGGTTTTAAGGGAGTTTAGGAAAAGATTCCGTCTGAAGAAGCCAGTACTCTCCAAATCGGGTCAGTGGCATTTCCACCAGGACAATACACCAGTCCACAACTCCATCCTTGTCACAGACTATTTGACCAAGATGGGTATCAAGACAGTTCCTCATTCTCCCTGTAGTCCAGACCTTGCTCCCTTTGACTTTTGATTATTTTCTAAGTTCAGAGGCTGTTGTTATGAGACAAATGAGGAGATGAAAGAGGCTGTGACGAAGGTCATTGACACGCTCACACAAGAGGACATCCATGCGGCCTTCCAGAAGTTTTTGTAATTGTACAACAAGTGCATTGCAGGAGGAGATTACTTCGGAGGTGACTAGAGTTCCATGTGTGTACTATCAATAAAAATGCAAATACGAAAAAGTCTGGAAACTTATCGTATGCCCCTCGTATCTTTCTGTCCATCTATCTATCTATCTAAATATGATTATATTTGTTGGATAAATTATCACATTTTATTGATTGGTCTTTACTCGATTTTTCTATTTCTTATTTCTTTCTTTCATATGTCCTTTCTTTATGCTATTTTCCGTGTCTTCCTTTCTCTTTTCTTCATTTTTTCTTTCTTTCTTTTTTTTTGTCTTTTTCCTCATATTTTTTTACACATTCTATTTTTTTATTCAATTCATCGACGAATCTGTTACATTTTATTTTTGTTTTTCCCGTTTTTCGATTTCTTCCTACCTTCTTTTTATTTGCATCTCTTCTTTCTTAATCGAAATTTTCAATGCGTTTTCCTTACTCCGTTTTCTCCAATAATTCCTTCTTTCTTTATTTCTTTCTTTCTTTCGTTGGTTATATTTTTTTCTTCTTTTTTTCCCTCTTTCTTTTTTTTTTCTTTCTCTTCGTCTCTTTTTCTCATTTCATGTGTCCTTCTTTCTTTTTTTTTCTGTTTTCTTTTTCCTGTGTACTTTTTATTTCTCCCTTCATTCATTATTTCTTATGACCTTTATTTATCTTTTTTTTTATTCCGTTTCTTTTTTCTCTTACCTTTTTCTTTCTTTTTTTCTTTTCTATTTTTCTTTTTTCTTTCTTTCAGTTTTCTATTTATTTAACAGATTCTATATTATTTTCATCTTTTTTCTTCTGACATATTTTTCACTCTTTCTACTATTTTTCTATTTCTTCCTTCATTCTTGTAATTTCATTCATACTTTATTTATTTATTTGTTTTATTCTATTTTTCTTTTCGTCTTTATTTTTTCCCCAACAATTACAATTCCCTTCCTGTCTGTCTCTTTTTCTTCCTTCATTTTTCTTTCTTTCACTTTATCTTTTTATATCTTTCCCCGTTTTTCCCAACTTTTGAAAGTTTTTTCCTTCATTCTTTCTACCTGTGTTTTTTATTCTATTTTCCTCAAATTTCTTTCTTTTCTTTCTTTATTCTAAATATATCTGCGATTTTCTTCTTCTTTTTTCCAACCCATTTTCTTTCTTTCTTTCTTTCTTTCTTTTTTCTTGTAAACTATTTTTTTCGTTTTTTCTTCAGTTTTTCTCCTAAGCCTTCAATCTTTCTTTTTTTCATCAATTTTAATGGGAGTCTACATTCCTCTTTTTCTCTAAACATTCTTTTTTCTGACTTTCTTTCTTTCTTCTCCTTTCTGACATTACTTTTTTCCTTCCTTTTTCTTTCTTTCTTTCTTTCTTTCCTTCTTTCTTTCTTTTTTTCTTTTAACTGCATTGGATTCTTTCTTTTACTTTATTTCGCTTATTTTATTTTCCCTTATTTTTCTTTTTGTTTTGTTTTGTATTTTCTTCTTTTCTTTTCTTTCTACTTACCCGTTTTTCCCTTTTTCGTCTCTTATCCAATTTATACCTTCATTCTTTTTTTCTCTCGTTTTTCTTTTTTTTCTTATATTTTTTTGAGTCTGCTTTCTCTTTTTTCTTAAATTATCATTCTTTTCTTTTTCTTTTCTTTTTTTCTTTTTTAATTTCCTTCATTTCTCTTTTTTAACATACTTCTTTCCTGCATTAATTCCTTGTTCTTTCTTACTCTTTCTCCAGTGTTTGTTTTTCACTTCTTTTTTTTTTTTTTCTAGATTTCTTTTTGAATGAGAGACAAAATCATGTTTTGCCAATTTTCCTTCTTTTTCCCTTTTTCACCTGTTAATCACACTGATTCTATTTGGTCTTCTATTTGTTTCTCGTTAACCCGAAACGACTCTTCATTTTTTGTTGTTGTTGTTGTTTCAATCATCTGCCTTTACTCATTTTAGTTCTTGTTTTTAATCGATTTGGTTGTTGTTGTGTCTCGTGTCTTTACATTTCAAACTGCAAACATTTTAACCTCTCTCTTTTCTTTTGTTTAGTCAAATAAACACAGATTTTTCCCCCCACATAACGTTAAAACAAAATGCCAAATATATTTTCTTTTTTTCTTGCCCCACTTTTTTTACGTCCCTTATTCTTTTCATTATGAATTTCAACGCAATATATAAAGAAAAAATGTTTTTTTTTTAATACATTCATCTCCTCACCTATGCATCTTACTTTGCGGGTGCTTATTATCTATCTCTCTATTTTTGTCGATCTCTCTCTCTCTCTCTCTCTCTCTCTCTCTCTCTCTCTCTCTCTCTCTCTCTGTGCGTGTTTCAGTTGCTGTTTTTCTGTCTCTGTATCTCTTTCTCAGTGTATTTATTCTAGTCGTCAAAGATTTCAGGCAGTCCCCTGCTTTTCAATATTTATTCAGTTCAACTATACATTTGACATTACAGATGTACTCTCTCTCTCTCTCTCTCTCTCTCTCTCTCTCTCTCTCTCTCTCTCTTTGTCTTTCTCTATTTTTCTCTCTCCTTTTCGTCAAACGTTTCAGTCCCCTACTTTTGAATATTACTCCTATTCCACTACACATCTCAAATTGCATCTGTCTTTTATATATCTATCTCTCTCACTTTCCCTCTCTCTCTTTCTCTCTCTCTCTCTCTCTCTCTCTCTATATATATATATATATATATATATATATATATATATGATCATTTGAAGATTTCTGTCGCTTCCATGAATTTCAATATTAGAATTCATCTATTTACCTGCATATCAGATCTTGTGGCTCCTACCTATCAGTCTATCCATAGACACACACACACACACACACACACACACACACACACACACACACACACACACACACACACACACACACACACACACACACACAAATATATATCTCATTTTATGACAGTCTTCAATCTACCTACCGATCTTTCTTTCTATTCAAATCTTTTCATATAAGATCGTAAATATGGATTCTTCCTTCATTACTTAATATTAGCATTTAATCTTTCTTTCTATTCTTTCTTTCCTTTAAATTTTATCCTTAATTTAATCATTTCTATTTTTCTTGTCTTTTTTAATCTGTCTTTACTTTCCCTCGAATTATTACTTTTTCTACATTTGGTTTTTTCTTTTCATCTTTCCTCTCTATCACATATACTATCTCATTAGTTTCCGATATCGTCCTAATTTTCCAAAGATCCATCCTCTTCTTTCTCCGACCTTACTTTCTGTCTGTTTGTCCCTTGCTTTCTCTCTCTCTCTTTCTCTCTCTCTCTTTATATATATATGTATCATTCTCTCCCTTTCTTTTTCTCACTCCCCCTCAATTTTCTTCATAGCAGCACTCCTTACATTTTTTAAATCTTTTCATCATTTCTCTCTTTCCTATATTCTACCTAGCTTATTTACGATATCTTCTTATTTTCCTTTAATCTTCAGCTTCAGCTCCTTCTCTTTCCTTCATTCTCAAACCTTTATCCATCCCTCTTACTTTCTCAATCTCTCTCACTCTCTCCTTTTCTTTTTCTGTCTCTCCCATTCGCTCCTTTTCTTTCTCTCTCTCATTCGCTCCCTTTCTTTTTCTGTCGCTTCCATCCCTCACTCTCTCTGTCTCTCTCTGTCCCTTTTTCTCTCTCCGTCTGTCTGTCTCTCCCTCTCTCGGTCTCTCTCTCTCCCTTTGTCTGTCTCTCTCTCTCATGCTCTCGCTTTCTCTCCCATTCTCTTCCTTTTTTGCTCTCTCTCATTTTCTCCCTTTCTTTATCTCATTTTTTTCTTTAATTTCTCTCTGTCTCATTCTCTCCCTCTTCTTTCTATCTCTCTTTCTCTCTCTCTCTCTCTCTCACTCTCTCTCTCTCTTGATCTCTCCCCTCCCATTTTTCTCATACTAGCACTCCTTATTTAAATCTATTTTTTCTCTTTTTTCTTTTCTTTTTCCTTCTTTTTACCTTCCTATTAAATAACCTAAATTTTACTCTCCTCAATTTCAAGCAAAAGTCTTAACCTTCCAATCTTCATCTTCTCCTCCCCTTCCTCCTCCCCGTCCTCCTCTCATCCTCCTCCTTTCCACTTCTGAGGAACGACTCTCTAAAGTTCTTCATTCATCTTCCAGCCCCAGCTTCTTGCATTTCTTGCCTGACCAGCTCCAGAGCAATAGACCCATAGCTTTCATTCTCCTCGGCTTTCTTCATTCACATATGAGGTATCAAGATGTTCGCCAATGCATTAGGCGGGCCGAGGCAAGTCATTGATTTTGCCCTCCATTACAGAGGAGAGTCGTCCGTTCCGCTCTCTCCGGAAGCCTTACAAGCGATTTGCGAAATTTTCCAATCATGCAGCCAATTATCTAGGAGCTATGCAAGTGCTGCGTACAACCATGTCCCGAATACGAGAATTTATTTGTTACCATGGTGACCGGAAAGTCTCTAATGTGAGCTGATAAACACTTCATTCTTGAGAGGGAAGGGGGGTGCGAGAAAAGAAAGAACATACAAAGGAAGAAGAAAGGATTGATAGAGCTGAAGAAGAAATAAGAGAGAGACAGAGATTGAGAGAGAGAGAGAGAGAGAGAGAGAGAGAGAGAGAGATAAAAAAGGAAAAGAAAGGAAAAGAATATATGCTGCATACAGGCAGAAGGCTTTGAATATATATATATATATATACATATATATATTGAGAAAGAGTGAGGGCGAGAGAGAGAGAGAGGGGGGGTGAATAATGGTTGTTCTAAAAGTTCTTAGACTCAACCAGAAATACAAGCCATAGATGAACATTTTGCTGCAGTAAAACTTCTTTGTAAAACTAGAAAAACTGATTCAGATATCTGTCTTAATTTCTGTGTTTGGTTAGTTGGTTGGTTGGTTGGTTAGTTTTACAACTTATCAACTGTTTTGGGGTCATTTAATGCCGAATTACATTTTAAAGACTTCAGTTTACTATAAGTATAGTTTTTGTTAACGAACAGTTAAAAACAGTTCTATTTTAATCAATTCAGTTTAGCATAAGTGCACAGTTTAGTTCTATTAGACCCATACATAGAAAATCATTAAGTGCTTCCACTCTAGGCCAGAATGGACCTGGGAGCGATGGCATTGAATGGGGTAATCCATATTCATCAGAGCTCCAGCATCACTGGAACCTCACAATCAGATTGTTTAGGGAGAGGTGTGCAACAAATCTAAAATCTCAATGAGCCATATAACTTTTTGAACAAATACTCTCTCTCTCTCTCTATATATATATATATATATATATATATATGTGTGTGTGTGTGTGTGTGTGTGTGTGTGTGTGTGTGTGAATATGTATTATTCAGTCCAGTTAAACCGGAGTCGGGAATAATTCCGTCAGGACAATAAAATCATTCAACTATGGACATTTAAATTTTCCTGGTCAAGAGCTCAATGTAACTGACTTTACAGACCAATACTTCCTTTAAGAAAAACAAAAAAACGGACACATTCGGATTATAAATTTATTTCCATTCTCTTATGGGTATTGATATGAATCAATAACACCATTTTTATTTTTGTGTTATTGATTCATATCAATACCCATAATAGGATGGAAATAAAACTATAATCCTAATGTGACCGGTTTTTGTTTTTTCTTAAAGGATATATATATATATATATATATATATATATATATATATATATATATAGGTCGCGATAGATTAAGTGTCATCTCTTATTACACAAGAAAGGAAAATAGCACAAACATCTCTCTATATCAGAACTATAAACCAAAACTACAAAATAATATCTTGAAATACTATAGAGCTATTCGTTTCAAAGAAATTACCATTGCCTTTAATCACGGCCTCTAGAAGACTACTGAATTCTCTGCTAGGCATCCACACAGTCTCTTTCTTTAAATTAGTAAATGATGTTGTTATTTTTGTCTTCAGTTTATCTTTTGTGTTGAACGCAGTTTTGTTAGTATTCCGTTTGAACTTACCCACACACAATCAAGAGGATTTACGTTTGGGGAGATAGGCTGCAAGATATTAGGGGTGACATAAACGCAAAAGTTTTCACCTAGCAGAGTTCTTCTATTTCTGTGCCCTGAGGCAGAATCATCATACAAGTATTAAAGTCTCCAGCAGCTACTCTCTCGGTCCAAGGAAGTACTACCCTCATTAGGCTCTTGCTTTAGACCTTTTTGTTGAGTCGGCGACCATGTAAGATAATGAATGGAGTCATAACGCCACCATCACAAGTGACCTTGTCTAAACACTAGGGTGGGGATTGGTGTTTGGTTTACATTGATTTAGATATAAATTCCTCAGACTGAGACCGAAAAACTCTGAAATTTTCATTTTGCAGTTTCCGTGGTGAATGACACATAGTACAGCACACTTTTTTGGAAATTTCTAGGGGAATTAATTGCGTCATAGAGCTACTTTCCTCACAGACAGTGCTCAACTGACTGTAATTTGCTGCGCTGTAAACAAAACATGAAATAAATTACAAGCATACACAAAATTAATGATTTAAAAGGGTATATAAATCACAAACTCTCTCTCTCTCTCTCTCTATATATATATAAGTAAAGTTGGCGATCTTAGTCGAGCGTGACCAATGGCTCTCTTTTCAATAGCTACTACACCGAGGTTTAGGGGAGGGCGCTACTCCATGCCCTGAATTGCTCGACGTTCCTCTTGATCTTTACCTTATAGTGCTGAGTGTTAAGCAAGTCAGCATCAAGTACCATTTTTTTAGTCTTTCGTATGAAACTCGGTCGACCGGATCATTGGTGGACATTCTACTCATTAAGCCAATATATATATATATATATATATACACACACACACACACACACATATATATATGTATATATATATATATATATATATATATATATATATATATATATATCATAAAATCATATGTAAAATAAGATTTTTGAGGATGGGTAAAAGTTCAGAGAACTTTTGTTAATTCCCCTTCCACATTTTTGGGTCAATTAGAAAACACTTGACAGCTATATAAAATGTCTTCACCTTATCTTGTTTAACTATCTCGGTCCTAATTGAAACAAGAGGAAATATCTAGGATGACAACAGTTGAGTTAATTAACAAACATATTAGGAATAAATGTCAATCATGTATGAGGTTGCCATTAGTTATACGATCTTAGTCAGTTTAGAAAATAACACCTGCTAAGAATAAGAAACCCCTACAAGAACGCAAAATTGGAAGGCATTGGCCGGCAGATTAATTCCACTCCCGTTTCTTAATCGTTCTAACACCTAATATTTTGACCCCGTCTGCCCACGCCTATGAATGAAATAATTTGTAATTTGATTTCCACTTTTATTCCTATTTTTATGTTTATTTTTATTTTTATCTTCTGAATACGAACTGTAACTCCACATTTGCTACTCTGCGACGAGAGAGAAACATGTAAATAGTCATCTGACGAGACGGAGAGTATAGTTATATTCTCCGCCGAAATAAATTTATTATGACGACTTAACCGAGTTTGAGTCTCCATCAAATTGTACGATATATATATATATATATATATATATCGGTTTGGTTTCTTTGTTTAATGGCATATCAACTCTTTTAGGTTATTTAATGCCAAAACCATTCTCCTAGAAGAACAATAGTGGTAGTATTTAACCCATAGCTGGGAGGATAAGTGGGGTTCATACCTTTCCCAAGGGTATTTGTGCGAAAGTGAACGTAATAGCGCGACTGGAATACGAACTCGCGCACTATGATTCCGCAGTCCATCACTTTAACTATTACACCACGAGGACACCCTATATATATCGGGTGGCATGGTACAACACGATATGTATGAACACCCACTGATGGCCATTTTAAGAAAATGAAAGGAGAAGCGTTGGTATCATTTTCTTATTCATGGAAGTCTTTACCATCATCATCTGAATATAGATTCATATAAATCCGTCAATATACGAAGATTTAGTCATTTACTAAACATTTCGCTTAAATTTAGTGCATGGCCAAATGAATGGAACACCTAATAAGACTCGAACTCGTTCGTGAAAGTCTCCTAGTCTAGTGTGTTAACCATTAGACAACCTGAGGCGCCCTATGTACAGTAAGATATATACCCGTATCATGAATACCCATATATGTATTGACAAAAATACAGTCTCACACATAGAAAAATATTCAGTGCACTCGCATATGCATACAAAGTGTATGGGTGTCGAGCCTTATATATATATATATGAGGAACTCACCCAGGCAGACTAATATATATATATATATATATATATATATATATATATATATATTGTCATGCACAGAGGGACTGTTTGGTTGTATTACAACTCTTCAGTGTGGCTAGACACATAGCATTCTTGAAGCGAAACCCGCCCAACTTTACGTTAGACTTAGTATCATACCGCTCAGCCAAGAAGCGAACCACGTCAGCTCGGGAATTGTTAGGTATTAATTAGTATATTTAGTTTGTTTACATTTTATATCTTACCGGATACCAGATTGATCAATTCGTTCGAAGAGCTTTGCGTTATACGAGTGGCAGTCGTAAATTAACTTCACCAGAGTGCCTAACCCTCATGGGGTGGCGTATATATATATATATATATAAAAACAACCGATTATACGTTTTATTTATGTATATTTGTATGTATCCGTATGTATATTTATAGATATGTATCTATACGTGGCTGCTTGTGTCTATGCGTGGATAGAAATATTTATATATGTGTGCCTTTGTGCGTGCGTGTATATTGTAATGCATAAATATAGAAAAGTACATACGTATGCAAGATAATTATAGAAGAGGAGTTATAACATATTTCAGCAACTAATTAAAAGATATTATATATATATATATAATTTTATGCTTTTTTTTCTTTGCACACTGTTAATGGTTAAAGCGCTGGTCTGCGGAATCGTAGTACGCGATTTCGTTCTCCAGTCGCGCTATTACGTTCACTTTCGGGTAAATATCCATGGGAAAGGTATGAACCCCCTTATCCTCCCAGCTCTGGGTTAAATAGTACCACTACTGTTCTTCTAGGGGAATGGCTTAGGCATTAAACAACCTACAAAGGTTGATATGCCATTAAAGAAAGAATACATACATTTGCACACTGTTGTTAGAATATCACAATTTATGTGTCACTTATTGTTTCTTTCTGAAAATGTTGACGAGCATCTATCTATCTATCTATCTATTTTCAATATTAATTGAAATTCTTCTCTTAAAATTTTGTATTGGAGCTTCCAATGGTGATACCATGTAATACCGCAAGCCTTTTGGAGGAATGAATTGCGTCTTGGTTCTGCTTTCCTCATAGACAGTGCCCCACTGACTCTAGGCTGCGGCCCAGAAAACTAAACTCATGACAAATTAAGGTTATTCGCGCTTAGGGAAATTCAAACAGACTAGTTGATGATTTTAACTTGTTTCCCCGTGTCCATTTTATACGACAATCATAATTTCATCACAAGCACCTCCAAATACATATCAGCCTAATTGACTTGGGCTTCTGAATACGCCCACATCATTTCTACAGAGGAATAAGTCATCTACAACATGTCCTTAATAGGAAACTAACCCACTTGATGGTGAAGTTCCATTACTTAAATTTTGGGAAATATGAAGTACACCTTCAATGCCATAAGTCCTACGTCCAGTCTGATCCAGAGTGATAACCTGTCAGTGTCCTATCGATGGGTCAGATAGAAGAATTAAATCATTTATTAACCTTGAAACCATTTAAGTGATAACAAAAGTATGTTGGCGACCGTAGTCAAGGGTGACCCGAAGGCTCCCATTTCGATAGATACAACACAAACGTGTCGGGGAAGGCGCTACTCCTTTCCCTGGATTGTTCCACTTTACTCTTGATCCGTACCTTATAATGCTGAGTGTTAAGCAAGGAGACATCAAGTACCATTTTTGAGTCTTTGGTAAGACTTGACCTGGGATTGAACCCAAGTTTCTCAGGCCATTGACGAAAAATCTAACCATCATGCCAATAACAAATAGTTCATATTAAATTAAATTATTGGTATTAGTAGCAGTGTTTGATATCATTTAAATGTGTATAAGGGAAAGAGCTAATATAAAAATAATGCCACCGACGAACTATGTGTTTATTAATATATATATATATATATATATATATATATATATATATATGTACAAAATTTTTCTTTGAAATGATATCGTATGTTAGGAAAATGACATATTGTTTCAGTTATGAATAGTGATTATTTATATACATTTTTATCCAAACATTTAAAGAAATATACATTTTTATGAATTTATAGCAAATAATTTATATATATATATATATATATATATATATATATATATATATATGTATATGTATATGTATATATATATATTGTCATAAGAATCTTTTTGCTACCTTTCATTATTAAAATATTGTGTTTTCTTTCAATGTTAGAAAAATTTAGATAATATCAAATGTTACAAAATAGATATTTTTCGGCGAACACATGGAGGCAAATGTTCCATCAAAAATATATAAAATCCTAATGAGACTTGATTTAGAATATTGAATTCAACCCGCAGTGTTAGCTCGGGAACATGTAAATTGGTGTATAATAACAAAATCGAGGGTTATACAAAGAGTGACAAAAATAATAAAATGTCAATGATTACAGTAAAAGAGAGAGATGAGATAAATTTGGATTAACTACTATACAACTTCTGATCTTTTACTATAAATCTGTCATTATTGTTGCAATTAATATTGATCTCCGGCTTTGGCTCTTAAGTTGACAAGTGTAAATTGGAGAGTGATATAGTGTTTGAAATCTGTAAAAAAAAAAGAATGAAAAATGATAAGAAAGAAAAAGATAATTGCTATTGGGAGAGATTAGAGAGATTAGGATTTACTATTTTACTGAAAAGAATAAGAGATTATTTAATTGCAACTTTTAAAATAAATCATGACTTTCCTAATTAGGGTAGACATTTTTTTTACATTTCTACTCCAACAGGAAATTTATTATCAAGGGAGATTCCAAAACTAAGTCTAATAACCGACTGGATTTTTTGATAATGGTTCAAAGCTTGTAACGAGATTAGTGTGACACAAGGACTAATCAACGGAGCCCCGAATCTGAGTCAAATAAGAAAAACTTAAAAAATTGATTGTTCTATGCAACCTACCCGTGACTGAGATAGATATACGACTGATAGATCGATTTTAACGGCGTATGAATTCCTCTGGGTTAATTTTATAACAAGAGATTACAAAATGCTTATGTCAAACCTTACATTGTTTGTGAAGTTTTGTAAGAGATATTTACCGTTAGATTACACGGTGCCATGTATTCTTATGTAATATAAATTATTCGGAAACAGATATATTTGACCCCAAATGGGAGCCTAAAAGATAGAGGGTGGAACGATAAAATTGTAGTCCGAAAGAAAACTACACTACATTTTAGAACTTTTACTGAAAAAATCAATTCAGGTAACTTGATTATGTAGGAGAGCTGACATCTATTCAATATAGCCGCCTTCAGCCTCAATCACCGCCTCCATACGGATCCGGAACTGGGAGAAAGCCTTTTCCACAAGCGCCGGCGATTACTCGGCGGATGGCGGCGATCAGGCTGGCTTTGGTGTTGTGGGGGGTCATATTGATGATGTTCTCGACGTATGACCAAATGAAGTAGTCCTGCGGGTTCAGGTCGGGAGAGGAGGGAGGCCAGTGATAGAACGGTACAAAGTCGTAGCACTCCTTCTGAAGCCAAGCCTGGGTCTCTTTTGGACTTGTGGGCCGGCGCCGAGTCCTGCTGCCACACCCAGGCTCTGCCACCGGCCACCTGATTGCACCAGGGGATCACCACACTCGTCAGCACACCCAGGTACACTTTGGTGTTGACTTTCAAGCCGACTTCGAACACATGAGGTGGCATGATGTGGCCCTCACTTGAAACCACACCAAAGACCATAACCGTAGCCGGAACCTTTGTTTTCATCACCCTGGGCAAGTCCCTGTTATTCGTGGTAATCCAGATTTGCATTTTGAGGGTGCGTGCAGTGGTCCTGTTCTCATAACTTGGATCGGTAGAGCGCATGAGTTGTACAGTTTCAGATCTCGTTCGTTGAACATTGTGTCACTTTCAGACATGATAGAAGGCTTCTTTTCCTTTGGCGATTTGTAAACAACTGGCCAACTAGTAGATGGTCTGCAACAAAAAAAAAAATAAAGAAAATAAAAAAAAAAGAAAACCGGTTTTCATTTAACAGAAACAGAATCATGTCATTTTTTCTAGGGCGACAATTTTATCGTTCCACCCTGTACTATCACAACAATTCTGAGTTGAAGTGGTCGTAATGATTAGGTGGCATTCCCCACTAACCAAATCTCCAGATCTGATGTCCCACTATTAGATTCAATTAATTGTTATAGCCTGAACATGCAATCAAAAATGTCGCCTACAGGGTATGCAAAAATCTTTTCTATAATCATTATTATTATTATTATTATTATTATTTTATCTCTTTAGAGTTTTTCACATCAGTATTAGCTGATGGTGTTTCACTGGAGTTTGAGTGACGACAAGTTTTCTCAAGTCTCATGGGCTCTTCTTAGTATTTTGGCCGTTCTCAGTAATGCTGTCATTTGGATAGTCTCTACCCGTCCTACAAATTCCAAATATTCCAGGCTTGTTAATAATCCTTTAGTAATTATGCCAAAAGCACCTATCACAATTGGTACAATCGTCACTTTTATGTTCCACAGCTTTTTCAATTCTCTAGTAAAGTCGAGGTACTTATCCTTCTTTTCACATGCTTTCAGTTTTATTCTGCGGTCAGCTGGGACAGCAAAGCTGGGACAGCAAAGTCGACAATTTTGCAATTTTTCTTTTCTTTTTTTTTTTTTTTGTTAAAGGTCTGGTCTTCAACGCCGAGATTAGGTGATCCGTGTGTATGTCAAAGTCCCTTCATTTTCTAGGACAAGTGTTGGATTGTGCATATACCATTTGCTGGTGTGGTCAAATTTAAATGTGTTGCACATTTCCCAGTAGATGACCTTGCCGACATAGTTGGGTCTCGTCTTATACTCCTTCTGTGCTAATTTGCTGCATTCACTTATTATGTGATTGATCGTTTCGTCTCTGTCACTGCATAGTCTACATTTGCTATTTTCTTGAGTCTTGTCTATTTTCGCTTTGATATAATTAGTTCTTCTTCTTCTTCTTCTACTTATTATTATTATTATTATTGTTATTATTATTATTTGTATACATGAAATAATCTTGAACAGAAAACTTGTATGCAGGCGTGTCGGCAATAGTAATGAAAAAATTTCACCCACACCAAGTGTATTCTTTCTTTCGTTTATTTTTAACATACACACACACACACACACACATATATATATATAGAGAGAGAGAGAAATGTATATATATATATATATATATATTTATGACCTGCAGGTTGCTGCAGTGTAATGGTTACTTAACAATATTTATGTATTTAATAATGCTGTGGTCAGGCTAGACCAATTTTTCCTGTGTTCTTCAATTTTTTGTCTCCTATCCAAGTACTTGGGGGACAGTTTCGAGCGTACCAATTACATTTGGTAACACCGCCATTACATGTTCCACATGTGTTTTAGTTCTCTGGCAACAAACATGAATTCATATTGCCTTTGTTTGCGTCTTTGGTCCGCTGAAATGGTAAAACATAATATGACAAATTTTTTTCTTCATATTTATTATTAAAAGATTTGATCGGATTTTCAGACCGGGATTTGGTAATTCGTTTGTATCACAACACCCAGAAACTTTTATGAATTCGATCTTTTTGGTTCTTGCATATACCGTTTGACAGCATTGTTAACTTTAAATGTCTTGCGTAATTCTCTGTGGATTATTTTCCCCACCTAATCGAACCAAGTCTTGTATTTCTTCTTGGACGAGTTTGATGCTTATATTTACTGTAAGACTGAACACTTCACCTCTGACCAGGCATCTGCTACAGGTGATATTCTTCTGTAATATCATCTTTATTTTTAGTTACGTATTATTTGACTTCTTTTTTTTTTTTTTTTTTTTAGCTTTATCTAGATTCTGAGCGATCGTAAGTCTCTACAGGTTTCCAAATCTCAGGGCTCCATAGTCTCAATCCTTCATCTGATAGCCAATTCCTCCAGAATCTTTTTCAAGTCTTTCGTCAGTATTACAAGCGCGCCGACTACAATTGATATTCCCTTTACCTTCATGTTCCAGAGTTTTTCACCTCTGTCGCAGTTGTATATCTTTTTGCTTTCTTTCATTTTCATCCTGTGGTTCGTCGGAAAATCGACCACCTGACATATTCTTTTCTTCTTGGTAATTAACACAATGTCTGGCCTTCTGCTTTTACCAAAAATCCACGAGTCCGTGGAAAGGTGTAGAAAATAAACATCTGAATACTTAGAACTATCAAACCCCAATGACCTCAACTTTGGACCTTTGTAGCTGGCTGATCATATCTCACAAATAGACTCAGCAAATTAATTGATATTCGACTAAAACAATTCCTACATAAAATAAAAAGCTAAATTAGAGATTACACTCACTTCTTATATTCCATACCACAAAAAATGATCGTGATACACTCCTGATAATATTTTACGTCACGGGTCTATTTATGAATTGAGAAAACAATATGAATTAAGAAAACAAGTCATCTCAAAAAATAACCCAAAAAATTGTGTCTAATATTTAACAAAAAAATAATCAATTATGGTATAGCACTTATCCAAAATAATTATTATTTCTAATTCGTCAACAAATATTAATTGGAGATCCTAGGACCAGTTGTGGGAACTAAAAAGGCACAAACGTATGCTACCTTAACTGTAGCATATTTAGAAGTAAACAATATGGTATCATAAGGAAAAATACAGGAACAATATAATAAATAGAATTTATAAGGTCAGGGGAAAGATCTCTGGTAGACTGTTTCATGTCTTGGAAATGCTTGAGGAACAATATTAATGAATTAAGCAACTTACTTCAAAATATACACCTCAAAAAGAATTAGCTATACAAAACAATTTTAAAGAACTACCATGTTTTGTTTTTTTATGTTTCCTCATTAAAAATCAAAATTGACAAATTATTTTAAATATTTACAAAAAAACTCACAGAAACCCAGCAATACCTTATTTTTAAGAACCATCTTCCCCCAAATGCATAAAATCCATCCCTTATACCCTAGCAAGTCGCAACTACACCTGAGCTAATAAGAAAAGCCTTGTCAAACCCGTCTTGAAGAATTACCCGCAACCCTCGACTAGAAGGGATATCTCAAACACTAACAAATAAGGGATTCAAATTATTAGAAAAAATACCATTAAAAGAACTACAAAGCTGTGAAAAAAACATAGCAAAAAACAACCCTTTGCATATGTCTCAACACACAATAAAAACACCTTACAGTTATTCACATAAATATCCAAGAACCATGATCAACTTATTATAATAATAATTATAGAATTAAAATCGTATCCGAGAGATGAAAATCATTTAAAGCAAACTACAACTAAAAGATATAAAACGCGCGCTAAACTCAAGTAAATTTGGAGAACACACAATACACGATGTCTCAAAATTCAAAAATAAAAGATGTAAAATATGTAAAATAATCATAAAAGGAAAAATCTATAGCTTCAAAAATCGGGAAAAAAACATTTATAAATAAAATTGAAACTGTAATTCAAAGAATGTAGTCGATATACTCAAAAGCTCAAATAGCAATGAGTTATACATGGGTTGCACACAAGCAATAATCAATAAAATCTCTTTATATAAAAGCAAAATAAATTGCCTGAAAATAAAAATAAAAACCTTTATGATGTAGCAACGGAAACTTTAAATAAAGCCAATATGCCAGTGTAATGAATACTCATGACTCCAAATAAAAGAAACAAATCTTCATGGATATATTTGAACCAACATTTAACAGAACCTCTCTCCACACACACACACACACACACACACACACACACACACACACACACACACAAACTATCTTAAAGACACGTCTATGTATAAGATCAAATGCATTTTAACACACATTAAATTTACTCAATCTCCTTAAATTATATTTGTGTATGAATACAGAAGTGTACTTGCATATATACATATGTGTATGCGTACACATATGCACACACAGGACACACACATATACACACATATGCGAAGAGAACCCAAAGAGAGAATAAAGGTGGACAAAAATCCATCCAAAGCACTTGAAAACATAATGTGTGCGAATGCATACACACAGAGACACATGCATATACACACATATGCGAAGAGAACCCAAAGAGAGAATAAAGGTGGACAAAAATCTATCCAAAGCACTTGAAAACATAATGTGTGCGAATGCATACACACAGAGACACACACATATATACACATATGCGAAGAGAACCCAAAGAGAGAATAAAGGTGGACAAAAATCCATCCAAAGCACTTGAAAACATAATGTGTGCGAATGCATACACACAGAGACACACACATATACACACATATGCGAAGAGAACCCAAAGAGAGAGTAAAGGTGGACAAAAATCCATCCAAAGCACTTGAAAACATAATGTGTGTGAATGCATACACACAGAGACACATGCATATACACACATATGCGAAGAGAACCCAAAGAGAGAATAAAGGTGGACAAAAATCCATCCAAAGCACTTGAAAACATAATGTGTGCGAATGCATACACACAGAGACACACACATATACACACATATGCGAAGAGAACCCAAAGAGAGAATAAAGGTGGACAAAAATCCATCCAAAGCACTTGAAAACATAATGTGTGCGAATGCATACACACAGAGACACACACATATACACACATATGCGAAGAGAACCCAAAGAGAGAATAAAGGAGGACAAAAATCCATCCAAAGCACTTGAAACCATAATGTGTGCGAATGCATACACACAGAGACACACACATATACGCACATATGCGAAGAGAACCCAAAGAGAGAATAAAGGTGGACAAAAATCCATCCAAAGCACTTGAAACCATAATGTGTGCGAATGCATACACACAGAGACACACACATATACACACATATGCGAAGAGAACCCAAAGAGAGAATAAAGGTGGACAAAAATCCATCCAAAGCACTTGAAACCATAATGTGTGCGAATGCATACACACAGAGACACACACATATACACACATATGCGAAGAGAACCCAAAGAGAGAATAAAGGTGGACAAAAATCCATCCAAAGCACTTGAAACCATAATGTGTGCGAATGCATACACACAGAGACACACACATATACACACATATGCGAAGAGAACCCAAAGAGAGAATAAAGGAGGACAAAAATCCATCCAAAGCACTTGAAACCATAATGTGTGCGAATGCATACACACAGAGACACATGCATATACACACATATGCGAAGAGAACCCAAAGAGAGAATAAAGGTGGACAAAAATCCATCCAAAGCACTTGAAACCATAATGTGTGCGAATGCATACACACAGAGACACACACATATACACACATATGCGAAGAGAACCCAAAGAGAGAATAAAGGAGGACAAAAATCCATCCAAAGCACTTGAAAACATAATGTGTGCGAATGCATACACACAGAGACACACACATATACACACATATGCGAAGAGAACCCAAAGAGAGAATAAAGGTGAAAAAAAATCCATCCAAAGCACTTGAAACCATAATGTGTGCGAATGCATACACACAGAGACACATGCATATACACACATATGCGAAGAGAACCCAAAGAGAGAATAAAGGTGGACAAAAATCCATCCAAAGCACTTGAAACCATAATGTGTGCGAATGCATACACACAGAGACACATGCATATACACACATATGCGAAGAGAACCCAAAGAGAGAATAAAGGTGGACAAAAATCCATCCAAAGCACTTGAAACCATAATGTGTGCGAATGCATACACACAGAGACACACACATATACACACATATGCGAAGAGAACCCAAAGAGAGAATAAAGGTGGACAAAAATCCATCCAAAGCACTTGAAAACATAATGTGTGCGAATGCATACACACAGAGACACATGCATATACACACATATGCGAAGAGAACCCAAAGAGAGAATAAAGGTGGACAAAAATCCATCCAAAGCACTTGAAACCATAATGTGTGCGAATGCATACACACAGAGACACATGCATATACACACATATGCGAAGAGAACCCAAAGAGAGAATAAAGGAGGACAAAAATCCATCCAAAGCACTTGAAACCATAATGTGTGCGAATGCATACACACAGAGACACATGCATATACACACATATGCGAAGAGAACCCAAAGAGAGAATAAAGGTGGACAAAAATCCATCCAAAGCACTTGAAAACATAATGTGTGCGAATGCATACACACAGAGACACACACATATACACACATATGCGAAGAGAACCCAAAGAGAGAATAAAGGTGGACAAAAATCCATCCAAAGCACTTGAAACCATAATGTGTGCGAATGCATACACACAGAGACACATGCATATACACACATATGCGAAGAGAACCCAAAGAGAGAATAAAGGTGGACAAAAATCCATTCAAAGCACTTGAAAACATAATGTGTGCGAATGCATACACACAGAGACACACACATATACACACATATGCGAAGAGAACCCAAAGAGAGAATAAAGGTGGACAAAAATCCATCCAAAGCACTTGAAACCATAATGTGTGCGAATGCATACACACAGAGACACATGCATATACACACATATGCGAAGAGAACCCAAAGAGAGAATAAAGGTGGACAAAAATCCATCCAAAGCACTTGAATACATAATGTGTGCGAATGCATACACACAGAGACACATGCATATACACACATATGCGAAGAGAACCCAAAGAGAGAATAAAGGAGGACAAAAATCCATCCAAAGCACTTGAATACATAATGTGTGCGAATGCATACACACAGAGACACATGCATATACACACATATGCGAAGAGAACCCAAAGAGAGAATAAAGGAGGACAAAAATCCATCCAAAGCACTTGAATACATAATGTGTGCGAATGCATACACACAGAGACACATGCATATACACACATATGCGAAGAGAACCCAAAGAGAGAATAAAGGAGGACAAAAATCCATCCAAAGCACTTGAAACCATAATGTGTGCGAATGCATACACACAGAGACACACACATATACACACATATGCGAAGAGAACCCAAAGAGAGAATAAAGGTGGACAAAAATCCATCCAAAGCACTTGAAACCATAATGTGTGCGAATGCATACACACAGAGACACATGCATATACACACATATGCGAAGAGAACCCAAAGAGAGAATAAAGGAGGACAAAAATCCATCCAAAGCACTTGAAACCATAATGTGTGCGAATGCATACACACAGAGACACACACATATACACACATATGCGAAGAGAACCCAAAGAGAGAATAAAGGTGGACAAAAATCCATCCAAAGCACTTGAAACCATAATGTGTGCGAATGCATACACACAGAGACACATTCATATACACACATATGCGAAGAGAACCCAAAGAGAGAATAAAGGAGGACAAAAATCCATCCAAAGCACTTGAATACATAATGTGTGCGAATGCATACACACAGAGACACATGCATATACACATATATGCGAAGAGAACCCAAAGAGAGAATAAAGGAGGACAAAAATCCATCCAAAGCACTTGAATACATAATGTGTGCGAATGCATACACACAGAGACACATGCATATACACACATATGCGAAGAGAACCCAAAGAGAGAATAAAGGAGGACAAAAATCCATCCAAAGCACTTGAATACATAATGTGTGCGAATGCATACACACAGAGACACATGCATATACACACATATGCGAAGAGAACCCAAAGAGAGAATAAAGGAGGACAAAAATCCATCCAAAGCACTTGAAACCATAATGTGTGCGAATGCATACACACAGAGACACATGCATATACACACATATGCGAAGAGAACCCAAAGAGAGAATAAAGGTGGACAAAAATCCATCCAAAGCACTTGAAACCATAATGTGTGCGAATGCATACACACAGAGACACATGCATATACACACATATGCGAAAAGAACCCAAAGAGAGAATAAAGGTGGACAAAAATCCATCCAAAGCACTTGAAAACATAATGTGTGCGAATGCATACACACAGAGACACATGCATATACACACATATGCGAAGAGAACCCAAAGAGAGAATAAAGGTGGACAAAAATCCATCCAAAGCACTTGAAAACATAATGTGTGCGAATGCATACACACAGAGACACACACATATACACACATATGCGAAGAGAACCCAAAGAGAGAATAAAGGTGGACAAAAATCCATCCAAATCACTTGAAACCATAATGTGTGCGAATGCATACACACAGAGACACATGCATATACACACAGAGACACATGCATATAATATATTCACAAACAAAAAAAATAATTTGCATAAACCGGAGTCCTTCGTGGACAATTAATTCCAAAGCGATATTTACAGAAACAAAAAAATGAATTTAAACAATATATTAAAATATCCTTACAATAAAGAATAAACGGAAATAAAAAAACGTGCTACAACATAACTTACACATTTACATCTCCTCAAGAGGACGTAAAAGTTGTAAAAAAAAAGTGTTTGGAAAAAGATAGTCAAAAAAAGAAAAAAAATATTATTGTTGGTTGGTTGGTTGGTTGGTTGGTATTTCTTGGTGTATCAACCCTTATAGGGTACTTTGCGTCAAAACTTTTTCTAACGCAAATGTGATTGGTAAACAAATAGTTTGAAGATAAATATTCTGATTTTTAAAGGAGTTGTGAGAGCATTAGTCAAAGGTTAGTCGACAAAACTTCCTGCACAGTCGTAAGCTTTGTAGATGGTCTCATTATATATATATATATATATATATATATAATATATGATGGTCTTATATATATATATAATTTGAATTGTTCGTTTTAAGAACTCAGTTTTTGTTTTTCTGCAAAAGAAAACTTTGCTGCGTTGCTGGGTACTATTATATATACATGTGCGTGTGTGAGTGTGCATGTATCTACAAGATTATATCATGTGACCAATATTTCTATCTGCAGCCAATTTAGTCCATATACATTTATTTGCGTGGTGACACCTAGCGACTGAATATGATTTATATATATATATATATATATATATATATATGTGTGTGTGTGTGTGTGTGTGTGTGTGTGTGTGTGTGTGTGTGTGTTATGACCAATTATTATGAGTCAATAAATAAATAACTCAAACACAGAGATATGAGGTGCCAAAACAAATGTATCCAAAGTCTCTGAGGAGGGATCTCCTGGTTCAAAGTACACGAAGACACCCAAAGTGCTTACTACGGCTGCTGATGCTGCTCTCCCTACAAGCTTAGTTCTTGATTATTATACCCTTTGGGTAAGTCCATTATTCTGGTCATAGATGAGACACCTACGACAATATATATATATATATATATATATATATGTGTGTGTGTGTGTGTGTGTGTCGTAAATTGTAACGTACAAGTTGACCAGGCACTAAATAGGCCTGAAGATTTTTAGATCAAAATTCTGCGGCAAAACTATAGCTGCTGTAATGGTTGACCCCTTAATCATGCGTTAGGTGGCTGGGGCATTCTTGTAAGTGTTTCCAGTCATTGCTTTGGCTGGGGAAAAAGGGGGATGATAAGGTGTTAACGTAATACTTTATTTCTATTACGGATTTATTATTTTATATTTCTCCCAATGTTAATTTAGAAAATGTGTTCACCAAATAGGAATTTCGGTTGAACATATTCGTGACACTTTGCTTGTGTCACGATATGTTGTGTGAATTGATTTTTAGAGGAACCGTTCCGCTGGTTGACCACAGTATAAAGTTTGGATTTAATCCTGCTATATATGTCGACACTTAGTCTGCTAAGAATATTTAGACTTAAATATCAACCTACACCAAGCAATTTACCGCATACACATACAAACACACACACACACACACACACACACACACACACATATATATATATATATATATATATATATATATACCAGGTTCATTAAATAAGTTTCCAGACTTTTATCGTATGGGCACTTTTATTCATAGTACACACATGAAACTCTAGTCCCCTTCGAAATAATCTCCTGCAGCTGCAATGCGCTTTTTGTACCGTTCCAACAACTTCTGGAAGGCCCCATGGAAGTCCTCTTGTGTGAGCGTGTCAATGACCTTCGTCACAGCCTCTTTCATTTCCTCAGTTGCCTCATAACGACAGCCTCTGAACTTAGGGAATAACCAACAGTCACAGGGAGCAAGGTCTGGACTATAGGGAGGGTAAGGAACTGTCTTCATCCCCATCTTGGTCAAATAGTTTGTGATAAAGATGGAGTTGTTGACTGGTGCATTATCCTGGTGGAAATGCCACTGCCTCGATTTGAAGAATGCCGGCCTCTTCCGATGTAATCTCTTCCTGAACTCCTTTAAAACCTCAACATAGTAACCCTAAGCCTAAACCTAACCCTTTTGCCAATCAATTCTGGTGTATTGACTCCCTTACTCCTCCCACACCTCTCATCGTTCCTCAGAGAGTCCCTGCCTTCCTTGAATCTCTCATATCACTCAAAAACTGATGCTCGATTCATGCAAGATGCTTCAAAAGCAGTCTGAAGCATTCCATATATTTCTGTGGCATTTTTCCCAAGTTTAAAACATAATTCTATTGCATATCGTTCTTCTGAAGTGTCACATTGCGTTTTTGAAATTCACCAGCTGTGACAAATATGCTTTAGTAGGGTGTATTCCAATTGCTGCTGTAGCCGTTGATTTGAACCTGAAATCATAAAAATTGGTCAGTCATTTCATACGATGTTTAGCAATAACATAGTGAATTTTCATAAGTCTATGACAATTTAAAATGACTGTACAAAAAGTCTTTATACTTATCGAAGCCACCACTATATATATGTATATATATATCCGTGGTGTAGTGGCTAATGTTTTGAACTTTGATATCATTGTAATTGAGTTCGAGCAACAGTTGAGTTCACTTCCCGGACTAACATGCTAGGTAAAGGATTGAAACCCCTTATCGCCCTAGCTATGGGTGAAATAGAAGCATTACTGTTCTTATATAACAATTATTTTAATTTTAGATAAACCTTGAATGTTGATATGACACTAAACAAAGAAACCAAACCAAATTTATATGGAGCAGGTAATATTGTGTTAAGCGATTTTCTTTTTCAAAGATACAATTAGGTAAGAAAATGAAACCCAGCTAGCAAACCAGAGTGATATAACATTTTTTAACATTCTTGGTAGTTGTTTCTTTCCAAGAGATAATTTAAAAGGAAGAGGGACACGTCCATTGAGGTTAACAGTTTTGCTACTGCAGCAGCGCTTACAATAGAATATCTAGCGCAATGACTGTCAGGCTCATTTTTATATTTCTGCTTATTTTCAATGTACACCCGCCGGAAATCATCGAATCGCTTCCCTGCACAGTAATCCCTTTTCCTCCATCCGTCTCTGTCAGATACTTACTGCTGTCACTCAGTGATTTTGATTCTTGTCCAATCAAAATCTTAGCACCAACAATTTTCCCAACTGCTGAGTCTTTAATAGGTAACTGACTGAACGTTGTTGGCCAATATATTCACGATAAGTTAACTAACCGGAAGATCCGGATTAGATACAGGTGTGGCACCATTTTCGCTTGAATGCGGAAAAAGTATTAATTTAAAAGTATATATTTATATATACTGATGAATGATTGAAATAGAGAGAGGAGTCTCTGGCTTGGATAGGGAAACGTAATCTTTTTTTTTTTTTGTATACTTGAGCTATTTGGGCAATTACTATTCTCGATATACATATACCATCACCTCGATACAGAGCTACTTGATCTGAATTGATAATTCTATTTAGTACATGCAATATATATAGACCCACAAGGTCTGCTATTTGGGAAGAGTCGTATCCCCTCATAGGTACATCAAAATTCATAGGTCCACTTTTTATCCATGTGGTTCCATTATTTCCTATTTTCTACACGCTAATATTATATCATATTGTTCCTTAGTTATATCTATATATTCTCTTGCGTAGTTGATACTATCTATTAGGATTTTTTTTAGATATAGACGGATAAAAGTCAATGATGTAGAAAAACAAAGAAGATTATAAGAGCCTTTAAACTCTTAGGTTTTAAAATAGAAATATCATCAAACAATAAAATAGTCAATTTCCTGGATGTGACCTTAGACCTTTCTAACAACACCTATAAACCTTTTATAAAAATGGATCAGTCCCCTTCATATATTAACGTAAATTCAAACCACCCTAAAGCTATAATTAAACAACTTCCAAAAGCTGTAAATCTAAGAATAAGAAATCTATCAGCAAATGAGGAAATATTCCGAAAGGGTAGTAAAATGTATAATGATGCACTAAAAAGTAGCAGGTATAAAGAAAACTTTACCTATAAAGAAGAGAAGATGCCTAATGAAAATAATAAAGAAATAAATAAGGAAAATAGACGTAAAAATGGAAAAAGGAAAATAATATAGTTCAACCCCCCGTTCTGTAGGCTAACTAATATAAATATAGGAAAATATTTTTTGAAACTAGTAGATAAACCTTTTAAACACGGAAATAAACTACATAAAATATTTAACAGAAAAACATTAAAAATAAGTTACTCTTGCACGAAAAATATTTTTCAAATAATTAATAGCCATAATAAAAATATAACTAAAGATTTTCAGGATCAAAAAAAAAAAAATAATAATAATAATAATAATAACGGTATAAAAAAGAATGTAAATGTAAATCCCGAGACAATTGTCCTATGAATGGACTATGTAATTTAAACAATGTAATATATCAAGCTATAATTTACCCTAAAGAGAATATTACAGATAAGAAGACTTATATCGGGTTAACGTCTACTAAATGGAAGGAGAGATATTCAAACCATAAATTTACCTTGTCCCACGAACACCTAAAACACCATACGGCACTATCGAAACAATTCTGGTGTTTAAAAAGAAAGGGTTAACCCCTGAGATAGAATGGTCTATTTTGAAAAACTCAAATACTCCAAATAGTTTTGACCGTAGATGCAATTTGTGCTTAGAGGAGAAAATACATATTTTAATACATAAATGGCCTGATAAGTTATTAAATAAGAGAAGAGAATTAATAGCTAGATGTAAACATAAGACTAAATTTAAACTATAGACTAAAAAAATTTTAAAACATAGGAATAAATAGTGAAACCGGAAAAAAACGTATCCAATATACACACTAGGAAAAAAATAGGAAGCTAAATAAATGGTATCGAAATTAATATAAGCATTAAAAGTAATTATCGAACTTAACATGAAAAGAAAAAAAATTAAACAAATAAATAAAAAAGTTAAATTACCGTTATTGTAAATGACGGAAGAAATCTGAAAATAAAATAAATAGGTAAATAAAAAAAAACGGAAATTTAATAAAATGAGGAGGTAACTCCTTAATCTCTTACCCCTCCCCCTCCCCCCACGTGTCTATTCTGTTTTATTTATCCATTGGATCTGAAGAAGTCCTGTTATATTTTTCTTCGTGTTTTTGGTTTACACCAGAAACTGAAAAACAGGATGGAAATAAATTTATAATCCTAAATTAACCGGTCTTTGGTTTTTTTCTTAAAGATATATATGTATATATATATATATATTTAGTTTATATATATATATATATATGAAGGTTTATTTTTTTCTCTAAAATTCAAATGCTGCACTCGCAGAGGCTTTATTTTGGATCGGAATTATATAAATCTTATATTTGTATAAAGTAAAGCACTACATTTTAAATAGTGTATGTTGAGACAGTCGAGTATCTAATAACCAAATAAGACAGTTTTTGTTCATGTAGATCAGCAAAATATGAAGGGGCGTTTGTTTTTTCTATTTATTTTTTTTATTTTCTTTTATTTTATTTTATTTTTTTTTTGTTTAGCGATTGTTCAAACTTTGAACAAGAGGAGAGAAAGCATACAAAGAGAATAGTATGTATTGAAAAACAACAGCGAGAAATTACACGCGTTTTCTACAACATTGGCTTTAAAAAGCTGAACGTATTTTCTTTGTTGACAGAAAATATCAAAAGACACATGATTACTACTTCCAATGGTGGGAAGTCCCATGATGTTGTGATTAACGTGCTGAACTGTGATAGCACAGTAAGCGAGTTCGAACTCTCGTTGCACTGTTAGGTTCATTTTTTTTTTACTAATATCTTCATGAAAGTTATGAACTCTCTTATCCCACCAGCAATGGGTTAAACAGTACAATTTCTGTTCGTTTACAGGTTAGGTTTTTGAATTGAATAAACCAGTAATGTTTGGTATGCCATTAAATAAAGAAACCAAACTAAATAATTCATGTTCTTTATTCAATTCTTAATTCAAGTATCTTTTTCTTTAAGTTTTGTTTTTATTTTTTATTTTATCTGTCTGTAACATATACATATGCATGCGGAAACATAGCCACCACAATAATAACGAACGAACACGCTTCTTTAGAAAAATATCCCTCTCACACTTTATTTGAAATGGTTGTGAAAGTTTTATGTGTGAGAGGTGAGTTGGAGATTGAGCAAAGACTACAACATATTGACCCCCAGTTCCTTTGTCTTTAGCAGCATTTCTTTCTCGTTCTGCTGAGCTGCTCTACCGGGGTCCCTGAGGGCCAAGCTCTCTGTTGGGTCCGGTTCTCACTGCCTTGACCTGCAACAAACTGACTCCAAGTCCAAAGTAACTGAACTTCCTGTCGCACCGGGTTATATCATTGTTTGACATCCACCTGCTTCCTGTGAGCGTCGCATCTGCATCCAATTAAACCCGTCCACGGTCGAGACTATATCTTGATGTCTTCGACCGGATGCAGATGTTCCTTGATTGACAGTTGGGTCAATATGTTATATGCCGTTTAATTTGATTTAGCTTCTTTTTTAAGGGTATATCAACTCCCGGGGGTTATTCTATCAAAAGCCATCTGTGTAGAAAAAGAGAGGTGGTACTATTTAACCTCTAGCTCAGGGATTCAAGGGTTGACCCTTTTTTTCAAGGGTTTTAGTTCAAAGGTGAGCGTTATTGCGTGACTTAAGACTTGCTTACAACAGTATCGCAGTTAAGTACGTTAGTCACAACCCTACAGATAATCACTCTATTATATATATATATATATATGTGTGTGTGTGTGTGTGTGTGTGTGTGTGTGTGTGTGTGTGTGTGTGTGTGTGTGTCTACATGTGTGTGTACATGTGTGTGTGTGTGTGCTAATATTTTGTGTTTAATTTTCTTTTCATACCCTGCACCCACTCGACGGAAAATCTCTCAGTGAGACAGAAGAAATTGTCGTATGTTAACTTTATCGTAGTGATATTTGTCCTATAAGAAGGGCCCAAAGAATCATTCAATAAATGAGGTGATTTTCACCTAACGAGTTGGCAAAAGGAACCACTGTTTTCAATTGCATCTCTTCCAGAAATCAATAGAGATGTATACTCTCCTGTTCTAGAACACTAACAGCATGACTTTCTGTACTAGAGTAACTGTGTATTTCCAATCCATAATATGCCTTTTCAAAATAGGCCCATGATAAACTCTTGTTTGACCGATTTGTAAACATCCTTTGATTAAAACATTCCTCCTCATACCTGTTATGGTACTTACCTTACGGACTATAATGAACTCTTCCTATTACTATGAATGCCGGGAGAATATTCATCTCGGTGTTTAGTGTTATGCTACCTACCTTACGGACTATAATGAACTCTTCCTTTTACTATGAATACCCGGAGAATATTCATTTCGGTGTAAAGTTAACTCCAGCCTAACAATTTGGCAGTCAGACTGATGTTCAACACTCTTTTAACTATGCTGTATTTATACTTTCATTCAATATACTTCTTTCACGCAATCCCAAGTTCATGTCTTTCTTCCGGACCTTTTACTGGTCTACAACAATACCCATCGTACAATCTTTTGTAAATTTTTCATTTTACAACCATCAAATTCTCATAAAAGAAAGCTGTTCAAGTCTGGGGCAGTCTGTTTGATTTAGCAAGAGTTTGAATAACTTTAGGAAAAATTAATTCAAGAGATTAAAATATTTGCTACAAACAAATTCCAAACAACGGTGAGTTTATATTTATGAAAAACGTTATTTTTATTTTTTAAAACATCTTATTGAGAGAATGAAGTGTCGATTGGTCAATAAAAGCAAAAAAAGATACAAAATAAACAGTTGATCTCTAATTTTGTACAAAAATTACCACTTTTTTATAACAGAAATCAGTTTATTTTCCGTTTCCACAGATTGTTAAAATCTCCATTCAATCCATAAGTAACCTCATTCCACAAAAACCTGTATTTTACCAGATTTCACCTCCTTGGTTAACACTCCACTATATAAGGTATATATTAAGGGTAAAGTGGAGTAATCCAGGGAAAGGAGTAGCGCCCTCCCCTACACCTTGGTGTAGTAGCTATTAAAAAGAGAGCCTTCGGGTCACCCTCGACAACGGTCGCCAACTACTTTCACCCAGCAAAAATTATCCAATGTGAAAATAATATCAAAATAGAAAATGGATACTTTTTTACATATATATATATATATATATATATAGTAAAGTTGGCGACCGTAGTCGAGGGCGACCCGGAGGCTCCCTTTTCCATAGCTACTACACCGAGGAGTAGAGGAGAGCGCTACTCCCTTCCCTGGATTGCTCCACTTTACCCTTGATACGTACCTTGTATTACTGAGTGTTAACCAAGGAGGTATCAAGTACCATTTTAAATGTCTTTGATATGACACGACCTGGAATTAAACCTAGGTCTCTCGTAACATTGGTGAACACTCTATCCTCTAGGCCAATGAGCCGGTATATACTGAGGTTCATAGATCCCCCTACCGTTACTTCTCTGTGGAGTTGGTGACACCTTTCCTCTACACAAATTGCAAACCCGGTCCCCCGTCCGCCAGATCAAGAGTATTATGTTAAAGAAGAGTCTTGAATTATGTCCACTCATCTTTGTTTGGCAGTTGGCTTTTGATAACCCAATACCATTTACATTTAATGCTAAAGTCCTGAAGGCATAGAAATATTAAAGTCAAGATTTCAACTGAGGTTTGGATTATTAGAATTTTGTACGATTAAGTGTTTCACGAAAATGAAACATGTGATCAACTTGTAATTCAGTTTTAAGGAGAATGCGAGAGAAAATGATTGTGCAGTCATTTCCCCATTATTAATTACCTTTTACAAGGAGTGATCTTATCTGTTAGCGCCTCTTATCTACATCAAATAGATCTGGTCGAGATAATGTTTGAAATATTGAAAATACAAACTGGTATGAAATGTTTTCTAGCGAAAAAAAGATTAGGAAGATTTATTTATGCATCCTAAATAATTCATCATCATCATCATCATCATCATCATGTCATGCCGCTTGCACGGATATCCTTGACCCTCTCTCGCCACTTCACCCTACCGCTTATCACCTCCGTAGGGTCTTCAGGGCTACATCCCGTATCCTCACATAGCTGCTGTATGTATGTTCGTGCTGGTCGTCCTGCCTTTGCTCGGCCATATGTGGGGGTTAGGGTTAAATAATTAAAAGCATTGTTTATGCTAATGGTAACCCCTGAACATAGGTAAGACTCTTTGCCACAGAAAATTGAGTCCAGAGTGTGATACACAACTGCAACTGTTCGTGCTGGTCGTCCTGCTTTTGCTCGGCCATATGTGGGGAGTTAGGATTAAATAATTAAAAGCGTTAATTGTTTATGCTAATGGTAACCCCTGAACATAGGTAAGACTCTTTGCCAAAGAAAATTGAGTCCAGAGTGTGATACACAACTGCAACAGTACATGCTAGTCGTCTTGCTTTTGCTCGGCCATATGTGGGGGTTAGGGTTAAATAATTAAAAGCGTTAATTGTTTATGCTAATGGTAACTCCTGAACATAGGGGAGACTCTTTGCCACAGAGAAGTGAGTCCAGAATTTGTTACACAACTGCAACTGAGAGTGAAGATTTACATCCGGAACTTTAGAGAATGTGAGGCATTCCTTCATTACGAAAACTCCTCGGTCCACTCTGGCCGAATTGGTATAATCTACAGGGTCTAATCTCTGAATAAAAGTAGATATGTCCGAAAATCATTTATATTGGATTGTATCGTTCGCAGAAAAAATGAACTCAACAAAAACTAATACATAAAAAGTCTTAATATGATTGTACAAAGCATGCGATTCTCTAACCGGTAGGTCTAAAACAATCCCATGCATGTTGACAAGCGGTTAATTAATCAATCAGTCAATTATAAGGATTACGTTGATTTCTGCCTAAACTAGCCCAACAGGGTTTGACATGCCTTAAAACCAACCAACCAACAAAACAATATCTGAAAGAGTTATTTCGAATACATTTTAGGAATAGTCTATTTTTGTGGACACTCTTTATATAAATGAAAGGAAAAGAGAGTGAATGGTAGTTGCTGGAGCCACTCAACGATTTCGCGCAACCACCTGTTTCTTTCATCTTCCTTATCATCATTTCATGTTTGTTTATTTCGGCATGATCACTCTATGTGTGATGTTATCATGTACAGATATTTCATTCACTTTCACGGGTGTCTAACAGCGTAAAAAATGTCTATGTAGAGTCATTGGAATCGGGAGAAACTAGATAGATGGCTTCTGCTGTACATTGTGAGTTGATTTGTTGTAAAGCATATAAAGAAAAGTGACAATGCACTCTAGTGCCTTAAGAGTACAATAATTCATGTCACTTTGATCTTTAATAAAACGTTTGCAATTCCTTTTTGGAAGAAGACATCGAGCGCTAATACGCAGTGAGGAGTTTATGCCAATTAAGATTCTGCTAGTTTCCTTTTTTTGTTTTTTTGTTTGTTTGCTTTTTTCTTCTTTTAAACATATCTATTGATGGTTGCAGGTACTTTTTCAAAAGAAAGGAATCTTATCCATTCTGATTATTATTATAGCTAGTATTTGTTATTTTTATCTTTATTTTATTTTCTCTCGGAAATACTTCAGAGATTATTGCTACACTTAGAAGCAAATATTGGTGTTTCTTACAGCTTTTTCGAACATACCTCTGTATTCCTTAATTAGCAAGGAGTGTTTGTCTGTCTGTTCTCCACTGAAGATTTTCAATGGAGTTAGAAAATTTGTTGGTTGATTGGTTGGTTGGGTTTTATGGCATATCAACCTTCCTAGGTTTCTACAGCCCCAGAAAATTTGGAAAACGTCAAGACCATTTTTATGTAAATAATCAGTTCTATTTCAAACAATTCAGTTTAGCATGAGTACACATTTTAATTGTCAAAAACGTTTCTATTTCAAACTATTCAGTTTATTCAAACAGTTCTAATTTCGCCAATTCAGTTTAGCTTAAGTACAGATTTTGTTTACTCAGTAAAATGTCAAAACAGTTCTATATATAAGAATTCAGTCTAGTGTAAGTAGTGTTTAAATGTCAAAAAACAATTCAATTTCAAAAAATTCAGTTTAGCATTAGCAAGCAATTTAAATGTAAGTACAGTTTAATTGTGGAAAACATTTCTATTTCAAGCAATTTAGTCAAGCAGTTTGAATTCAGATAATTAAGTTTAGTATAAGTACAGATTTTGTTTACACACAGTTAAATGCCAGAACAGTTCTATATCAAACAATTCAATTTACTTTAAGTATACTTTCAATGTCAAAAAACAGTTCCATTATTAAAAAAATCAGTTTAACCTAAGCACCCAGTATAAATGTAAGTACGGTTTCAGTTTAGCATGAGCACGCAGTTTAAAAGTCAGTACGGTTTAATTGTCAAAATCATTTCTATTTCAAGCTATTCAGTTTAGTCAAACAATTCAGTTTAGCATAAGTATGCCGTTAGTTCTATTTAATCCATAGATAGGGCCCTATCAGGATCTACCACGCCTGGCCAGAGTGGATCGGGGAGAAATGGCAATGAAAGGGTACTCCGTATTCCCCAAAGCACCAGCATTACTGGAACCTCACCTTCAGATTGTTTAGTGTCATATCCAGGACACTCATTGAGGGCGTCTTACCCCTCTGCAGAGGTGCAGTCAGTGTATTCTACAGCACCAACCGACAGGGCAATTAGAAAAGTTGGAAAACGAGCTCATCAGCATTAGAGTATTCATTTACCAAAGTCCTCTACCACTGGCAGGATGTGACACAAGTGATTTTTTTAAAACAGAGTACTGCTGGTTTGTATTCAGTTTCCATTCACTTAGGTTGATTATCTAACTTGGGCTAAGAAAAAAAAAATGTCCACGCTATTATTTAGCCAGAGTTGGTGGGAGATGTGATGGATTCATGCCTTTCTCAAAAGCAATAGCGCAAAGTAAAATTCCTCATCTACTATTTGAACTCTGCACGACTTTACTTCATTTCCCACACAAGCTCGCTTCTAAAAGTAAGTCTGGGCCCAGTAGGTTGGGGCAATAGAATACATCGGTTGCTTATCTACTCAAAGGTAAGATCCCACCCAAAGAGTATTCTGGATATGACACTAAACAATCTGATCGTAACGCTCTAGGAACGCTGGAGTTTTGGGAAATGCGGAGTACCCGTTCGTAGCCGTCGCTCCCTGGTCCACTCTGACCTGGATTGGTAGCACTTGATCGGGATGTATCTATGGGTTAAATAGATCTATATGACAGTTAAACTGAGTACGATAAAATGCCTATACTAAATTGAAGTAATAGGAATAGAACTGTTTTGCATTTAAATGTGTGTAAACAAACGACTGATTATTAAAGAAATTGTCATTGATACATTGCAATTATTGGAACCATTTAACTTTGTTAACTTATGCTAAATAGAAATATTAGAAATAGAACAGTTTGATCATCTAACTGTGTGTAAACAAATAAATGATGTTTAATTAAATTGTTCGAAAAAAATTATAATACTTGGAACCATTTAACTGTTTGCGAACGAATGAGTAATGTTAAATAGAATTATTGATGTTAAATAGCAACCATTTCGATGTTTGCAAATAATTATTGACAGTGAATAGAATTATAAGTGTTAGATTGTAATAATTAAAACTATTTAACTATGTAGGAACAATAGCAATACTTGTATGCAAACAAATTAGTTTTAACTCATTTGAAAACGAAATTACCGTCAAACTAATCTCTTACATAATATGAATATCTATTTAAATGTGTGCAAACAAACGCCCTATGTTAAATTGCGACTGATACATAGCTATAATTGAAATCATTTGACTATGTGAAAAAAATAGCTTAGGCTCGTTTAAAAAGGTTATCAACAAAATGTGTTTACACAATCATATATAATCAATATATATGTAAAAAATGATTCGGCATAAAATAATTTACAATTTTTAATATGCCATAAAACTCAACCAAACCAAATAATATATATTCAGTATATATGTATAAAGAGGATTTGGTATTAAATAACCTATAAAGGTTGATATGCCTTAAAACCAAACCAAACCAAATCATGTATATTCAATATATATGTATGAAGAGGATTTGTCACAAAATAACTTACAATGGCTAATATGCCAGAAAACCCAAACAAACAAAATCATATATATTTGATATATATGTTTTAAGCAGATTCGGCATTAAATAACCTACAATGGTTGATATGTCATAAAACCCGACCAAAGCAAATCCTATATATTTGATATATATGTATAAAGAGGATTTGGCATTAAATAACCTACAATGGTTGATATGCCATAAAACCCGACCAAAGCAAATCATATATATTCAATATATATGCCTAATGAGGATTTGGCATTAAAAACCTCGGGTTTTTGAAATGCCTTAAAACCAAACCAAACCAAATCATATATTCAATATATCTGTATAAAGATAAATTGGCATTAAATAACATATAATGGCTAATATACCATAAAATCCGAACAAACCAAATCCAGAAAAGACGTTGGAGGGGGTGTTACCCATCTGCAAAGATAAAGTCGGTGTATTCTGCAGCCCTGTCGACTGGGCTACATATTTGTATAGTTTAAAGCAATGAATCATCATCATCATCATGTCGTGCTG
Organism: Sepioteuthis lessoniana; assembly: GCA_963585895.1. Taxonomy (NCBI): domain Eukaryota; kingdom Metazoa; phylum Mollusca; class Cephalopoda; order Myopsida; family Loliginidae; genus Sepioteuthis; species Sepioteuthis lessoniana. Next base: position 15,315,132 of record OY757931.1, on the reverse strand, counting down.
GTAGCACGAATATCCCTGACCCTCTCTCGTCACTTTTCCCTATCGTTCATCACCTCTGGCAGGTCTTCTGGACTACATCCCCTATCCTCACATAGTTGCTGAATGTATGTTCGTGCTGGTCCTCCTGCTTTTGCTCGGCCATGTGTTGGGGTCCATAAGAGTACATCACTTACGAGTTTGTCCCTGCTTCTCCAGTAGTGTCCTGCATGTCTGGCTCGTCTAACTTGAATAGTTTTCGTGATAGGAGGCAGGTGGCCGTACAGTTGGTGTCTTGTGGGGTGTTGCCGCCAGGACTTGTTCAAGATTGCTCGCAGCATTCTTGTGTAATTGCCGTCTAGCGTCTTCTCCAGCCGTTTTGTTAGAGTCCATGTAGTGCATCCATATAGTAGTATTGATGAATAGTAGTCTTTTATTAACAATTATAACTTTCATGCAATCATTGATATTTTCTAAGGCATATCAACCCGTCTTGGGTTATTTAATGCCTAGAGGTTTAGAAAATGCGTACATGTATAATTACAGATCTTTTATTTAATTTGGAGTTTTACATAGAATTATAACATATCAGGTATTCTTACCTTAAATTAAAAAAATTGTGAATGGATCTATTCGATCCATAGACGGATCTTTACAGGTACTACCAATCTGAGTCAGAGTTGAACTGAGAGTAATGGCAATAAAAGGCTACTACATATTCCAGAACTGGAGCCCCACCCACTAGCACTTAAGGCTCTATCCAAAGACACTTCTTTGGGTGGGGGGATCACCCTTCCGTAGAGGTAAGTGTCAGTGTATTTTTCGCCAAATCGAAATTATGTTTTTATTTTCGACTATTTTGAATGCAAATAATTTACAATTTAATGCATCAACATTTCTTGTCAAAGAAGTTAGTTATCTTCAGAGGACACTTATCATTTCCGTGGATAACTGGCATAGTCAACTTATACTATATAACTGCTTGAATAGTTTGAAATAGAAAGGTTTTTGACAATTAAACTATGTACTTATTCTAAAGTGAATTGTTTTCAATAGAACAGATTATTTACATAAAAATGGATTTGGCGTTAAATAATCTACAAAGATTGATATGCCATAAAACCCAACAAATTAAACCAAACCAAACCAAACCAAACTGAAAACAGACCAACGATACCATATACTCCATATACCAGAACAAGACTAAAGAATACAGTCTGTTGGGAAAAGAGGGTTTTATCCCTTTCCAGACGACATTAGTGTGAAGTGAAACCTAAACTTTGCCAGTGAAACATAATAACAGAATTACCAAAGTTAATCAAAGCCCAAGGAATAATGACGGTGATTTAGCAAAAGAGACTAAAGAAAGAATAAATCCCACTAACGATTGAGGCTCTCCAAACCATAGTATTTTGAAATTGGCTACTATACTTTAAAAAGAACAGGAGCATTCAAGAGACTTGCTCTTACTTGGCCTCAAGTTAAAACTATCACTTCATACCGGTAAGAAAAATTCTAAAAGAAAAAAATAATCTCTTTCGGTTCTTGCAAAAGTTACCGCTTTTACACATAACTTTATGTTTTCTGTTTTGGTATGATTTCATTTCTTTTTACAAGTGTAATTAAAATGTTTTCCAATACTTTGGTGATTTATTTCGTCTTTGATTCAAGTTACAACAAAGGAGCTCACTAATCAAATAAAGGTCATTGTGTTACACCATCTGAAGCCACGTTTTGATCGGTTCGTTGATCCCACGCTGATACTGAAGCTACCAACTTTTCTTGGTTGTTGAAGGGTCAAAAGAGCAGGAAGTGAGCAATGTACCAGAACAAGTAGCAATACGAAGGAGCTAAGCCCGCACTATATGCCGGGTGTGGCATCAGGTCGATTCCCACAAATTTCCGGAATTTTTTTTGTTTTTTTTTAAACTAATACGTTTACATGTACTGAAAAACTTTTGATTTACTCTTGTTCATTGAAGAATCTTGGGTTTTACCGAGCCAACTTGCCTGGGGCTGTAGAATACCCCGACTGCCTTTCTGCACAGGGGTAAGAACCCTCCAACAAGTCCCCTTGATATGACACTAAACAATCTAATGGTGAGGTTCCAGTAATGCTGAAGCTTTGGAGAATGCAGAGCACCCCTTCATTGCAGTCACTCCCAGGTCCACTCTGGCCCGGAATGGTAGCACCGGATAGGGTCCCATCTATGGGTCAAATAAAAATAAAATGCGTACTAATGCTAAACTGAATTACTTGAAATATAAATGTTTTTTACATTGAAATTGTACTTACGATGAACTGAATTGGTTAAAAGAGAACTGTTTTGACATTTACATCTATGTAAACACAATCTATACATATGCTAAACTGAATTTGTTGAATAAGAACTGTTTGACTAAACTGAATAGCTTGAAATAGAAATGTTTTTTTACAATTAAACTTTGTACTCAAGCTAAACTGAATTGTTTGAAATAAAACTGATTATTTGTATAAAAATGGATTTGGAATTTAATAACCTAGAAAGGTTGACACTCATAAAATACAACCAACCAACCAACTATTTGGTTTTGCCAGCAATTTTTTGCAGATTGTTTTCTCTTTGAATTATCTAGCTCTGAAATATGAAAGAATATTTCAGAAAAAATCAAACCTAAACAAGAAAAATGTTGATACCAAAATTAAGTTGTTAATATAAAATTTACCAAAGAAGCCTCGATTCTAAATTTTAATATTATAAAACGAGTTAAGATGTTTTTAGAATTCTTTTGATGCAAAAATGGTACTTAGCATTGTCATATTCCATTGCTCACGTATTTATTCAATTTCTAAAATTTATATACCTAATTAAGCATAGACTCCCCCAGGAGGGATGAGCACTCTGGCGAAGGGATTAACGGCTGCCACCAGCGTAATGCTAAGCTCTTCTAACGAACTGAGCATCATGTATCCGGCAATGGAAAATATAAACAAACGAAAGCTAGTACATAATGCGTTATAATTCTCGAGCTGCGGTTGGTTGCCTGAGTCTGAGCGGTAAGAAAATAAGTCTAACGAAAATTTGGGCGGCTTTTGATCCAAGCGTGTAGCGTCCAGCGTGTCTAGCAACCTCAACGGATCATCAGGGAGGCCCTCACCGGTGCGGGACTCCCTGATGATCCGTTGAGGTGAAACTTTAGTAGGAGAATTCCGACTCGCGATTTAAGTTAATCTTGTAATTGGCTCCACTCATATTAAGCACTCTTGTAATTGTAGAATGCAACGTTTACAGTGGGTTTTATTTTTCTTTTGACCAACTGACTGCATATCTCTTGATTTTTTTCAACTGGTGTGACGGAGTTGGTCTTTTCTTTTTTTTTTTTTTTTTTGTCCTATGATATTTTTTTGTTTTTTCCCCCGGGTGGTGATTCGAGATATATTTATCTCCTGTTCCTGGCGGGATTTTTTCTTTTTTCCTGGTAACCGTGAATACTGGTAGATAGTAGGTTAGTAAATATATATATGTATATATATATATTCTATTCAACAACGTTTTAAGACTAACTTTTCACCTCAAAAACAAGCGGGCTTTCCTTATACAAGATATTCTTTTAATGCATCAAATATCACTTTGTTTTATGAACAAAACTTGCCGTAACTTCGATGAAAAGTGTCCTCTTATGGCCTATATACAAATATATTGTTTAAGATAGTAAAGTTTTTTTAAGATAATAAAGTTTTTAGGATATGATAATGTTTATCAATGCAATTTCTATCAGCGGTGGAATTTACTAGGATATAATAATATTTATCAATGCAATTTCTATCAGCGGTGGGACTTACTTGGAATATGCAAGTAAACATAGCAAGTTGCATCCAGCATGGTTGGATGGTTTGTTTTAGGGCACATCAACCCTTCTAGGTTATTGAACGCCGAATTATATATTTGTAAACGAATACTTTCAGGATAAGATCTTCTGTTAAACAAAATTCAGTTTTTGTACGCAGTTGAATAGTTTTATTTGCGCAGTAAGCTGGTTTTAACTATGACTATGTAAAAGTAGCAATTCAATTTAACATGCCATATATTGACACACAGTTAATTGGCTAAACTGTTCTATTTGCCTCATAGATTTCACCTTAATTGATAGTACAAATCCGAGACTGAGTGTCTGGGAGTAAAGGCACTGAAGGAATACTCCACATTCCTACTAGGCTTTTGGACTGAAGCTTCACAATCATAGGGTTTTAACGCTATAACTCGAACACTTATTGGTCGTTTCTTACTCCACTGTAGATCTACAGATAACGAGGCTTATTGCAAAAAGGTTTACACTATTTGGTTTATTCGCGGTATTAAATTGATTTTGTCAGTGTAACAGTAATTTGAAAAATAAATATGTGCTTCAATGTTTTCTTTTGATCACATTAGATGTTAAAAAATATTTATCTGGGCTAGCGAAAAAGGTAGGGGTTGTTCATTACACTCAATATATGATAAAGTCATAATTTTTCGGACGAAAGATGAGGAATTGTTCTCGACGTCATTTATCGCTCGAGTATACACAATACTTATATAGTTAAGAGGCAAGCACAAGAACCCTCTTTTTGATTTAAGGCATCTTATCTCTTTTCAGGGAATAAATTCGAGATATAAGTCTCCCAAAAAATAAGAGTTATGCACACACACAAAACACATACACACACAAACACACACAAATAAACGCAAATTCTCTCTCTCTCTCTCTCTCACTCTTCCACTCAAAAATGCTCACAGTACTTATATATATATATATATATATATATATATATATATAAGAAAGAGAATAGTTATATAAATTATATCGTTTCATGTAATCTGTTTACAGATGAAAAAAAAATTTTTTTTTTTAATTCATATCTTGACCTTATTATCTCAACACATATTTTAGCTTCAAAGATTGATTTCATGTCCTGTTTATTTTTTTATTTTATTTATTTATTTATTTCGTTTTTCAGGTGTAAAAGACAAATACGCAACCTTTCATCTTTTAGTGTCATTTACGAGAAAGAAAAAAGTATTCGGAATAAAATGTAATTGCAAAGTAGGAAAAAGGTTTGAGAAATTATTTTTATTTATTTATTTATTTGCTTAATATGGTTTTTGACCAATTATTGCAATTTCTTATTATTGTTATTATTTCGAATATTCATAACATTAAAACAAGAATCATTATTTTCATCGTCAAGACCGTCTTCGTTTTAAAAAAAAATATGATTGATGTTTTTCACTTTCAAATTGCAATTATTTTTAAGAAAAATTACTTAGAAAAATCTTTTAAAAATAAACAAAAATAGATGTCTGAAAGATATTAAAGAGAAAATATTGTTTTTATAAAACCGCACATACCCACTTACATACACACTTACACACACACACACACACACACACACACATATATATATACATATATATATATATGTGTGTGTGTGTTTGTGTGTGTGTGTGTGTGTGTGTGTTTGTGTGTGTGTGTGTGTGTGTTTGTGTGTGTGTGTGTGTGTGTGTGTGTATGTGTGTGTGTGTGTGTGTGTGTGTATAGAGAAGTCTTTCAAAAAGTTCTAAGCCTGACTCATCAAGAAAAATCATAGATTAACATTTTTAATCCATCTTATAAAACTAGAAACGAAATTCAGATTTTCCTCGTATTATTATAACTGGGTGTGCGTTGTCACAGCAAAAATGTCCTGCTATGCTCTCCTTCATGTTTTTTGAACTTTTTGAACTACCCATATTTGTATTCCACCTTCCACACTTCTATTGATCTATATATATATATATATATATATATATATATATATATATATATATATATATATATATATATATACGTGTATACGCCCTTACAGATATCGAGTGATCAGTTGGTATGCGAGTATTTGTATGTGTGTGTGTGTGTGTGTGATAATTTTCCATTGCTACAACACCTCAATACATGCAATTAACATTGATATAATATAGGATCAAGATAAATAGCTTTAGGTGAGAACATGGGGAGAGTTGGGTTCATGATTTTTTTTTATGAGTATGTAAATGATAAATAATCGCTCGAACAATAAAGAGAGATGTGCACATCGATTAACCCCAACTGCCGTAGGAGATATCACAAAGAGAATATTCTAGGAATGGCGCCCCGATTACTGATTGATTCATACAAACAAAACGGAGATTTTTTTAGGATCTGTAATACATAATTTTGCGTTTAAAAATGCAGGGAGTACACTTGATATATTCTAAAATCTAACAGAAAATTTTCAAAGATACCGATTTAAATCTATTGGGTGTGGAAGAAAAATTAAGAATATTAAGAATAACATTTTTTATAAAACAGTTGTTTATTAATACACATTATAAAAAAATTTGTTTTTCATTTAAAAATATAAACGATAACAACGTAGGAATAAAACTGTAAAGCTACTCGATATTGCCGCCATTTTTTAATTATTGAATCTACTCGCCTTCGAAACGATTTATATGCCTTCACAATAAAATTTAATGCATTTTATTTCATTCCTCCTCAGTAACAGTCTTAAGCGAACCAATATTTAGATGGAATTTGCATTTGTTTTTTTTTTCTAAAATGCCCCAAATAGCGTAATCAAGGGCGTTAAGGTCTAGGTTTGATGGAGGGCATCAAAGGCGTTAAGGTCTAAGTTTGATGAAGAGCATCAAAGGCGTTAAGGTCTAGGTTTGATGGAGGGCATCAAAGGCGTTAAGGTCTAAGTTTGATGAAGAGCATCAAAGGCGTTAAGGTCTAGGTTTGATGGAGGGCATCAAAGGCGTTTAGGTCTAAGTTTGATGAAGAGCATCAAAGGCGTTAAGGTCTAGGTTTGATGGAGGGCATCAAAGGCGTTAAGGTCTAAGTTTGATGAAGAGCATCAAAGGCGTTAAGGTCTAGGTTTGATGGAGGGCATCAAAGGCGTTAAGGTCTAAGTTTGATGAAGAGCATCAAAGGCGTTAAGGTCTAGGTTTGATGGAGGGCATCAAAGGCGTTTAGGTCTAAGTTTGATGAAGAGCATCAAAGGCGTTAATGTCTAGGTTTGATGGAGGGCATTAAAGGCGTTAAGGTCTAAGTTTGATGAAGAGCATCAAAGGCGTTAAGGTCTAGGTTTGATGGAGGGCATCAAAGGCGTTAAGGTCTAAGTTTGATGAAGAGCATCAAAGGCGTTAAGGTCTAGGTTTGATGGAGGGCATCAAAGGCGTTAAGGTCTAAGTTTGATGAAGAGCATCAAAGGCGTTAAGGTCTAGGTTTGATGGAGGGCATCAAAGGCGTTAAGGTCTAAGTTTGATGAAGAGCATCAAAGGCGTTAAGGTCTAGGTTTGATGGAGGGCATCAAAGGCGTTAAGGTCTAAGTTTGATGAAGAGCATCAAAGGCGTTAAGGTCTAGGTTTGATGGAGGGCATCAAAGGCGTTTAGGTCTAAGTTTGATGAAGAGCATCAAAGGCGTTAATGTCTAGGTTTGATGGAGGGCATCAAAGGCGTTTAGGTCTAAGTTTGATGAAGAGCATCAAAGGCGTTAAGGTCTAGGTTTGATGGAGGGCATCAAAGGCGTTAAGGTCTAAGTTTGATGAAGAGCATCAAAGGCGTTAAGGTCTAGGTTTGATGGAGGGCATCAAAGGCGTTAAGGTCTAGGTTTGATGGAGGGCATTAAAGGCGTTTAGGTCTAAGTTTGATGAAGAGCATCAAAGGCGTTAAGGTCTAGGTTTGATGGAGGGCATCAAAGGCGTTTAGGTCTAAGTTTGATGAAGAGCATCAAAGGCGTTAAGGTCTAGGTTTGATGGAGGGCATCAAAGGCGTTAAGTACTAGGTTTGATGAAGGGCATCAAAGGCGTTAAGGTCTAAGTTTGATGGAGGGCATCAAAGGCGTTTAGGTCTAAGTTTGATGAAGAGCATCAAAGGCGTTAAGGTCTAGGTTTGATGGAGGGCATCAAAGGTGTTAAGGTCTAGGTTTGGTGGAGGGCATTAAGGGCGTTAAGGTCTAGGTTTGATGGAGGGCATAAAGAAACTCCAATCATTTTGGAAACTTTTTTAGCTTGATTTGGCTATTAAGCAAACTATTAATTCTTAGTTGATTCTTTTCTTGTTGACTAATATTAATTTTTAAAAAGTGCTTGAATAATAGAGCTAGTCATGAATTTTAGATTTATCACAGATCTTTCTTAAAATTATTCCATATTTCCACCTTCTACTATTTTTTATACAGATCGTTTTTAAAACGGTCGGACCCTACTAAGTACTTTTATGACAGGTCAGAATGGACCTGAAAGTAATTAAAACGAAGGGTTAACACACTCTTCCATTGTTGTATCCTGACCTCCGACCCCACCATATATGTCATTCCAAAAACGGCGGAAGTGCATATTCCATTGTCGAGGGCGAGCTTGGCTGACAATATGGGACAGGGTTAAAATCCAACAGTACAGTCACAGACTGATGCAATGGAAGAGAGGGACCTAAGAACTGCATGACAGTTATTTCCGCTCAATGACGATCAAACATGCCATTCCAAAGACGGTGGAAGTGACACATAGCGATGGCCAGTTATGGGGAGATATATAGTGGGTGATTGAACTATTATATAGCTCGGTGAAGATAGGAAGTCAGTTAGTTTCGAGATCGGAGAGTTTGGAGACCAGTCCCGTTAGTGACAAGATGCAGTAGAGAAAGCTAGCACCCAGCAGAGTGGGCCCCAGGCCCCCGGTTGAGCAACCCAGGAGAACGGGAAAGAAACGCGGTTAAGGCCAATAGAGTGGGGGTCAATATGTTGCCGTTCTGTTCGGTTTCCAACTCTCTCTCACACACAACCCTTTCAAATAAAGTGAGAGGTATATTTTTCTAAGAACTGTGTCGCTCGTCTTTATTGTGTCGTCGTTATGATTCTGCATGTATATGTGTATACTTGCATATGTATTATATGGCTATACAACACCATGAACTTTTGGGATGGAGTCGCAGATTGCTGCTGGCTTAAACAGAGTTCTTTCATCAAATATTTGGTGACTGAAAAGTGCAAACCATGTGGAATTTACAGAACAATGTGTAATGTGTACGGAGAAGATTGATTAAGTAAAAAATATATTTACAAAGGATTAACCACTGGTTTGATGCAATGATTCTTCGTCGAAAAGACAGTCCATGGAGTGGAAAAAGTGACCCTTCGGTAATCAAAAATCCCTTATTACAGAAGTTCATACTGACCGATTTCTTGGACATGAAATGACCTCTTATCATAAATTTTGTCAAATAAAATAACTCAAATTTAAACAGCGAAAAAACACTTTATTTATTGACCAATCCTTGACTCTCAAACTGTAAACGTGGGTGTCCTCGTGGTATAATGGTCAAAGCGATGGACTGCGGAATCGTAATACGCGAGTTCGTACTCCAGTCGCGCTATTACATTCACTTTCGAGAAAATACCCTTGCGAAAGGTATGAATCTCCTTATCCTCCCAGCTCTGGGTTAAATAGTAGCACTACTATTCTTTTAGGAGAATGGCTTTGGCATTAAATAACCTACAAAGGTTGATATGCCATTAAACAAAGAAACCAAACCAAACCAATCAAACTGTAAACATCAGTTGAGTTTTGAAAGAAGCAGAAGGTACTCCACAAAAACAATTACTGACGCCGACTACAGCGATGATATGGCGCTTCTGGCAAATGCACCCGCCCAAGCTAAAACCCTGCTACATAGTCTGGAACGAGCTGCTGAAGGCATTAGCCTCCCTGTCAATGCACACAAGATGGAATATATGTGCTTTAATCAAACAGGTGACATCTTCACACTAAACGGTAGCTCTCTGAAACTAGTATACAAGTTCACCTACCTAGAAGGCAGTGTCTCATCAACCGAGACAGACATCAACACGCAACTAGAAAAGGCATGGACAGCTATCGATAGCCTATCAGTCATATGGAAATCAGACCTGACCGATAAAATAAAATTCAGTTTCTTGCAAGCAGCGGTCGTGTCGATACTGCTATATGGATGCACTACATGGACGCTAACTAAATGTAGTAAGAAAAAGCTTCATGGCAACTTCACAAGAATGCTGCGAGCAATATCTAACAAGTTCTGGAGGCAGCACCCCACAAAAAAATCTACCACCTTTCACGAAAACTATCAAAATTAGACGAACCAGACATGCTGGAGAAGTAGGGACGAGCTCATAGATGATGTACACTTGTGGACCCCTTCACATTGACGAGCAAAGGTAGGATGACCAGCTCGAACTTACAAACAGCAGCTCTGTGCCGATACGGGATGGAACCCTGAAGACCTGCCGGAAGCAATGGACAATAGGGGGGTGGCGAGAGAGGATCACGGATATTTGCGCTGAAAAGGTGTGACATGATATATATATATATATATATATAGTGCAATTAGAAGGAAATTAAAACCCGGTTAAATTGTCATTATTCAATTTATTTCGCCAGAGAATATAATTATACTCTCTGTCTCGTCAAATGACTTTATTAGACTTGAGGTTGCAAAACAGCAAATGTGGATTACAGTCTATATATATATATATAAAAAGAAGGGAGACCTACATACATTTTAAATTCTCAGGCGACAACAAGGTGTTAGAAACATTAAGAAACAAGAACGGGGTGTTCCCGTAAATTGACCAATCCTAATTGGATCACATAACACGTGTAATCTTCTAAAAAATCTAAGCTTATAAACTAAATAATTATCTTCATATAGTTTTTGTTTACTTACAATACATGTGTAAATTTTCTCAGCTGGTGGGGTCTTAGACTTTCTCCCTAAAATAAAATAGAATCAAGATAAAATAAAATTAAAGAAAATAACAAACTTTCGACAACCCCCAGGTACCTTTAATTAACCCTAAAAATGATCAAGGAAAAATGGAAACCCTTATTTTTAATTAATATCCAAAGTTCACAAAATTTCCTACTCTACATAAATCTCTCCGTCAAAATAATATCATCAACTAAATTAAATGTTATTAGATTCCAATAAAAATATCAATATCATAGCTTTTGGCTAGCGTCGGGGCCTCGGTGGCCTCCTGTCAGGATAATTTAAAGTTTCCTTTATGTTTACATTTAAACAGAAGTTTGTTTCGCCCATTTAACAGTAGTCTGATATATATGTATATATATATATATATATATATATATGTGTGTGTGTGTGTGTGTGTGCATATATATATATGTGTGTATATATATGTGTGTGTATATATGTGTGTGTGTGTGTGTGTGTATATGTATATATATATGTGTGTGTATATATATATGTGTGTGTGTGTGTGTGTGTGTGTGTTTGCCGGTGGCTCTCTGTGTGCGTGTGTGTGTGTGTGTCATGTAATGGTAATCGTCACAGAAAATGGATCCTGCTAACCGAGTTCTAATCCTCTCCTAGGCTGTTACCATTTCACATATAGACTAGGTATGAGTCCAATTATTCTCCTGTCGACAATGGGTAAATAGTAGATCAGACTGAACTCTTTAACCTTGATATGACAACCGGCCAAGAAAGTAAAACTCTCACTTCTATCCGTTGAATAATTTCCCTGGCGTCGGATCCTGCTCGTGCAGAAAATTTATATATATATATATATATATATATCGACAGTCAATTCTTGTACAGAGTTTGAGTTAACGACCACATCGATGACGTGGCTATTGATTATTCAAGAATTTATTGCCAAGGCTTTTTAAAATAAAATTGGTCTGGGAGTCATGGTCTGAAAAAAATAATTTCGTGAATGATTAAATATTTATTGGTCTGCTTGTCTGAGATAATCTTTTCAATAGTAGGTCCAAAAATAAGGTCTATATCACAATTTCACTATTTCATGGCCACTTGTGTTTTAGCTTTGCTTTAGCAGACACACACACACACACACACACATATATATATATATATATATATATATATATTTCATAGATATATATATATGTATATATTTCAAAATGTGTTGGTTCATGAAGAAATATGTGTTTTTCGGATTTATTTATTTTGGTCTTACATACGTGTATGAATTCAGTATGTTGCTTTCATCAGAAAATAGAAATGGCATAAGGCCTTGTAAACGGGGAACTCAATGAGACTTGGACTAACTGCAGACACGGGTGAGTACCCCATTGGAGTTCGACCTTACTTCACCAGCAATGATCAGCAAGACTAGATGGGAACTACACGAGAATACAAACCCTGCTCTCAGTGTCGGTGTAAAATCATATATATCTAAGTTTCCGAAGATCAGCAGTCAGATGATCATATAAATAAGATACTGACTATCACCAAGCAGCGTTAAGTCGGTATCAACGCTATACACACACTTACACACACACAGACACACACACACATATATATATATGTAGGGGGGGTACACGCGCGTAACATATATATATATATATATACCGAGAGAGAAGAGAGAGAGAGAGAAAGAGAGATAAGTGATAAGATAAATAGGAGAATTTTTTATGTTATTTATTTTTTTTTTAAATTACGAGTTTCGTTCCTTGCACGTCGTCAAGAAAACTTTTGTTTTGATTCTTTCGAAAAAACGTGTTGGTAAATGTTTTATTGAAGAGACTTAAAAGACTTCACATACTTGATAAGTGACGCAAAATAAGCTGTTGATTTAGAATATTGAAATATTATTAAAGATGATACTTGGTATTTATTTTGTTTGTGGTGATAGATTGTTAGTTAGCTAAATTCTTCGAAACATATATATATATATATATATATATATATATATATATATATATATATATATACCGTCACACGTGAAGGTCATAATGTGCACTTAAAGCGCGATTGTTAAGTTCGCATTTTGTTTTAAAATTTACTTTGTGCGAAATGTCAATGATGTCTTTTGGAGTTAATTGTTGAAGGTCGGATATTGAAAGTAAACCATCTCTTACCTGACTTAGGATAAGATTAATTTAAATTAAAGTTGGAAACACGTGTTATTCTATGGTTAGTGAATGAGAAGATTAAGAAGATATATAAGCAAGAGGTTTTTGAAAGTTAAGTCAGTCCACAGTTTGACCAAATCAAAGCTCAGAGACAAAAACGGTCGGTTGAACTCAGCGCTCTCATTAGCGAGAGGGGACGAGAGGGACAAATGATTCCAAGTCGGGTGTTTCTAATCGTCTGCCACCCATGGGTTCTCAGTGTTTCTATGACAAAACCGTAGATCTTTCTATCTATCTTCCTCTCTCGTCTCATGTCTAACTGCTATTAAATTGTCCTGTTAATAATAAACTTTTCGTATCGGAAACAACAAGTCCTGGGTCGGTGAGGCTAGTTCACACACGTTGTATTTGGTTTCTCAACGTTATAATATCAATTCGTTGAATAACAATTATTTTCTAATTTAACTTTCACATCATCTGATATTAAGAAGGAATATGTCAAACATGGGAGAGGATTTTTTAAAAATGTCTAAGTGTGCTTGGTTTATTTATTTGTTCATTTATGTGTTCATGTGTCACCTCGAATCTGCTAATCCTATTTTAAAGCAGCTCCCTACAGTTTGATAAGTTAGCTATTTCGTATCACTGTAAATAGAAATGTTATCCATGTATCCGAGTCTGTTTCTATTATCACAGTCATATTGCCGAATACTTTTATTTGAAGACAATAGGAGACGAGATAATTATTTTCATTTAATGAACTTTTATGCTAAATCGCCAGTTCCGTTTTCGTCACTTCTTTGATGGCATAAAATTGTATTTTATAAACTTTGGAAAAAAAAAATTCTACACGTAAAGTTTTCGCCTGACGTTCGACACTCGTTAAAAACAAATTAAAAATAATTAGCAACAAAGACGAATTTCTATTTGTCTCATCACTTTTGTTCAAAATACGAGGTGTGTTCAAAAAGTACCAAGGCTGAAGCTGTATTTCCTAAGACAAAAATGAACCATGAACAAAACGTTAATTTCCTTCAAAATTGTCCCATCAAAATTCCAAACATAAGTTTTCCACGATTCGAAAAACATCTAAAATTCATCTTTGGATATGGTATCAAGGTTTGCCGTCGTATTCCACATTATAAGTTAATAAAAAGATGCAAGTGTAATGTTCCAGTCTATTCATCAGACACCCAGAATATATATATATATATATAACAGGGTCATTGGTCTAGAGGGTAGAGTGTTCGCAATTGGTCCGGGACACCTGGGTTTAGTCCAGGTCGCGTCATACCAAAGACTTTAAAAATGGTACTTGATACCTCCTTGCTTATCATCAGCAATATATGGTACGTATCAAGGGTGAAGTGGACAAATCCAGGGAAAGGAGTAGCGCCATTTTTCTGACACCTCAGTGTAGTAGCTTTTGAAAAGGAGCCTTGTGGTCGCCCTCGACTACGGTCACCAACTTAACTAACTAATATAGTAGTAGTAGTATTATTATTAGTAGTAAGTAAAGTTGGTGACCGTAGTCGAGGGCGACCAGAAGTCTCCCTTTTCAATAGCGAGTACACCGAGGTGTCGGGGAGGGCGCTACTCCTTTCCCTGGATTTCTCCACTTTACCCTTAATACATACCTTATATTGCTGAGTGTTAAGCAAGGAGGTATCAAGTACCATTTCTAAAGTCTTTGGTATGACACGACCTGGGATTGAACCCAGGTCTACCGGACCGTTGGCGAACACTCTACCCACTAATCCAATGAGCCGGTTAATTAATAATAATAATAATGATAATATATATATATATATATATATATATATATATATATATAATTATTACTACTAATAACGATAAAAATAATATTAATAAAAATAAAGACCAGACCTTATAATAATCAACAAAAAAAAAGAATTTGCAAAATTGTCGACTTTGCTGTCCCAGCTGACCACAGAATAAAACTGAAAGAATGTGAAAAGAAGGATAAGTACCTCAGCATTGCTAAAGAATTGAAAAAGCTCTGAAACATGAAATTGACGATTGTTCCAACTGTGATAGTGCTTTTGGCACAATAACTAAAGGATTATGAAAAGGCCTGGAGGACTTGGAAGTTGGCGGACGGGTAGAGACTATCCAATTGATAGCATTACTGAGAACGGCCAGAATAGTGAGAAGAGTCCTGGAGACTTGAGGAGACTTGCTGTCTCTCAAACTCCAGTGAGAGACCATCAGCTAACGCTGATGTGAAAATCTATACAAGAGAAAATAATAACACTTAGAGAATTAGGTCTGAAAAAATCGCATTGATTTCCCTCAGAAACCAAGATTCTAAAAATATTGAAGGTAGAAACTGAAGAAAATGAACAACTTAGTAACAAATATCCCAACAAATATCACGAAATTAAACGATCTAATCTTTAGGATCGAAATTAGTCAGTAGAAAAATCGGAGTTCCTCTGAAGAACACGAACAGAGAGTCAAAACCCGGATTGGAAGTTAGATTGGAAACACAGGTAAGAAACTTACGACAAAAAAACAAAATGCTAAAGCAGGTGAAAAATATGGGAATATGTTCGGATGAGCAGAGAAATGCAGCACGATTAGAACAAAAGATACAGCTCGAAGACATTAAGCAGTTGGTAATGGCGAAAGAAGGAAGTCTAAAAAGATACTGAGACAGGATCAAACAATACAGACAAGACAGAACATTCTAAAACAACAAAAGAAAATTCTACCTGTAAGAGAAGAATTTGCGAAGACATACCAACAACCAGATGCCTCGGAGGCAATGAGATTTTGTAGGAACAGAGAAATCATAAAACTCCGAATAAATAAACAACATGAAGAAGAGAGTTCAAACTTCAGTCATACTGTTAAATTCACTTTCGGGCAAATAACCTTGGGAAAGGCATAAATCCACTTATACTTCAGGCAATGGATTAAACGGTACGACAACAGCCCTTCGAGAAGGATTGAGTTGGCATTAAATGACACAAGACGGTTGACATGCCATTAAAAAAAAGAGACAAACTAAGAGACAGCAAATACAACCGGATAAGAATGTTTCACTGACGGATTGGTTGATTGTTTTCGATGGAATGTTGGGTTTTATGCCTATAAGTTAGGGATTCATGTTCATTTTACATTCATATTTCCATCATTTGGTTTGGTCTGTTTTCTTTGTTTAATGGCAAATCAACCCTCGTGAGTTAATAATAAAAATAGTTTAAATCCCAAAGAAAAATAATGAATGAAAAATGGTTTCAATCCCAAATCAACCTCCGTGGGTTTACAATAAAAAGAGTTTAAATCCCAAAGAAAAATAATGAATGAAAAATAATTTCGATCCCAAATCATTCTTCGTGGGTTATCAATAAAAATAGTTTAAATCCCAAAGAAAAATAGTGAATGAAAAATAGTTTCAATCCCAAATCAACCTCCGTGGGTTAACAATAAAATTAGTTTTATTCCCGAAGAAAAAAATGAATGAAAAGTAGTTTCTATCCTTAATCAATATTTGTGGGTTAACAATAAAAATAATTTAAATCCCAAAGAAAAATAATGAATGAAAAATAGTTTTAATTCCAATTCATCCTTCGTGGGTTAACAATAAAAAGAGTTTAAATCCCAAAGAAAAATAATGAATGAAAGATAGTTTCGATCCCAAATCAATCTTCGTGGGTTATCAATAAAAATAGTTTAAATCTCAAAGAAAAATAGTGAATGAAAAATAGTTTCAATCTCAAATCAACCTTCGTGGGTTAACAATAAAATTAGTTTAAATCCCAAAGAAAAATAATGAATGAAAAATAGTTTCAATCCTAAATCAACCTCCGTGGATTAACAATAAAATAGTTTTAATCCCAAAGAAAAAAATGAATGAAAAGTACTTTTTATCCTTAATCAATATTTGTGGGTTAACAATAAAAAGAGTTTAAATCCCAAAGAAAAATAATGAATGAAAAATAGTTTTAATCCCAAATCAATCTTCGTGGGTTAACAATAAAAATTGTTTTAATCCCAAAGAAAAATAGTGAATGAAAAATAGTTTCAATCTCAAATCAACCTTCGTGGGTTAACAATAAAATTAGTTTAAATCCCAAAGAAAAATAATGAATGAAAAATAGTTTCAATCCTAAATCAACCTCCGTGGATTAACAATAAAATAGTTTTAATCCCAAAGAAAGAAAATGAATGAAAAGTAGTTTCTATCCTTAATCAATATTTGTGGGTTAACAATAAAAATAGTTTAAATCCCAAAGAAAAACAATGAATGAAAAATAGTTTTAATCCCAAATCAATCTTCGTGGGTTAACAATAAAAATTGTTTTAATCCCAAAGAAAAATAATGGAAGAATAATAATGATAATATTTAACCCATAGCTATATGAATGAGAGGGTTTATAAATTTTCATCAGGGTATTAATGCAAAACGTAATAGCCTCACTAGAGTTTGAAGTCTCTTCCTAAGATATCACAGTCCGGCACGTTAAACACTATTTCTCGGGGAATCCAACGATTTTTTTTTGTCTAAAGATTTACCTCTTTTGGACACTCGTATCGAATATGAATAATTTTAAATAGATCTATTTTATCCACGGATAGGAAAGTGATATATACTTCTACACCCTGTCTTAACAGACTAGGCAGCAATATCAGTAAAAGCTTATTCCACACTTACCATATCACCTAAAACCTGGACGAGACTGATTGCATTTCACATAGCACTAATACCCTTGGGGAAGGTATGAATCCAATTATTCTCCCTCCAGCTATGGGTTAATAGTAGGACAGACTAGGTTCTTCAGCCTTGGTTAGGCAACTAGTCTACGAGAAGGAAAACTCTGAATTCAAACCTGGTAAACTCCGCTTAAAAATTGACCTTGTGTCATATCCTGCCTGAGCGGAGGGGTTGGTAAATAGTACCATATCACCTAAAATGTAGCCTCATATTCACATTCGGTTTAGAGTTAATCAGTTATATACCAAACAGATGAACATTAATGGGTATGCCCTATTCCTCATAAATACGTTGGACACTATTGTGAGGAGGGGGAATTTGCAGTCTGGCATTCGTGCCGAACTGTTAATGCTCCATGGCAGACTTGAGGCCGAAAGCACCAAGATTCGGTTGGGCCGCCTTCAGGTGGGTGAGCTGCAACATTGACACCTTTTAGCCCTTAGTATAGCACTGGACCTTGTTGTCCAGTTTAAGCTATAAACAGGCATGCATTCATGCACGCAGATTTGGATCCAAGACCAGCAAGGCTCATCAGGCCCACATTGTTTTAAGTGGACAGATGACCAGCATAGACCAGCCACGCTCGAGTTTCAGCTCGTGCCCAACCATTCATTCCCCTTGTGAGAGGGGCAATTTGCGGTCTAACATTCGTGCCGGACCGTTAATGCTCCATGGCAGACTTGAGGCCGAAATGTCCCCGGCTTCGGTTGGGCCGCCTTCGGGTGGGTGAGCTGCAACATTGATACCTTTTAGCCCCTTTGTATAGCACTGGATCTTGTTGTCCAGTGTAAGCTATAAACAGGCATATGTGCCTGGACGCTGATTTGGGTCCAAGACCAGCTAGGCTCATCAGGCCCACTTTTTTTTAAGTTGACCGATGACCAGCATAGACCAGCCGGGCTCGAGTTTCAGCTCGTGCCCGACCATCCTTTCCCCTTAATCCCCACTATAATCGACCTTTAGGTCATTGAAATTGTGTCAAGCCCTATCTGGTGGGAGGCAGAGACAAATATTGGGTAAATATGATGAATAATTCGGCGTTTATCCAGTCGAGCTGCCTGACATGTGTGCCGAGTAATACTTACATTCACGTCACGCCTCCGACACTCCACGTGCTTCCAGGGGGACGTCCCCACCAGGATTTAATGCTTTTCGGAGGAGCTAAGGTTTATCATCTGGTGCCTGATGCGCCCTTTTTAGAGAAATGCCGACAGGGCCCGATTGGTGGGGCGCCCTACGAATAGCTACATAAGCTGACTAAGTAGTTCCCCACTAGTAGTGATTTCCCTTCTACACACCACTGACGGGGATTGTGTTTTGGTAATGTTATAAAAATGTTCATTTCATTTTCATTGTTTCTCAATCTGTAACCTTTTGTTAGGTTACAACTTATCTTCAGGCCAACCCATTTTTGTGGTGGGGGCCTTACCGATATGAAGGTGATACTACCAGCATATTCTTAGCCTTACCAACAGGATGTTAAAATTACTTGAGTTATATTACGAATAAGATGAGAATCATATGTTTGTTATGAATAATTATCAAATAATATCGTTTCAGAACAGATAATCTAATTTAATGTTTTTTTTTCTATTAAATTCAATACAAAATAAATTAAATTTGAGATACGAAATTTCCTTTAAAATCTGACTCCTTATAAAATATCTGAACATTAATTTCAACAGAAAATCTTTTTCTCCAAATCATTGGTGATCTGATTAACACATACTCTTTATTTACCAAATCAGTTTGATTGTCTACTCCTAAAGAAAAAGAAATTGAAGAGCGTTTGGTTGATAGATTGGTTAGTTTTAAGGAATGTCAACCCTTCGCTTGGTCTATTTGCTTTATACAATTAATGACACATTAACCTTTTGAATTACTTTAAGCCGAATCCTATATATATATATATATATGTGTGTGTGTGTGTGTGTGTGTGTGTGTGTGTGTGATTGGCTTGGTTTCGTTTGGGTAGATTCCATGGTATATTAACCATTGTAGTTTATTTAAGGACAAATTCATTTTTTATACATATTTCTATTTCAAACGATTCAATTTAGCATATTTACCCAACCCCTCCGCTCAGGCAGGATATGACACAATGTCAATTTTTTAAGCGGAGTTTAACAGGTTTGAATTCAGAGTTTTCCTTCTCTTAGACTTGTTGCCCCACCAAGGCTGAAGAACCTAGTCTGCCCTACTATTTAGCCATAGCTGGAGGGAGAATAATTGGATTCATACCTTTCCCAAGGGTATTAGTGCTATGTGAAATGCAATTAGTCTCGTCCAGGATTTGAATTCGTGTTGCCGTGTCCATTCCCTATGACGATAACCATTACACCACGGACACCTCCTCGAAACGATTCAATTTAGCATAAGTACACATTTTAGATGTCAAAAACATTTCTGTTTCAAGCTATTCAGTTTAATCAACAAAGTTAAATACTTCCAAGTATTACTATGTATAACTAGCAATTCAAATAAACATCTGTCATCTATTTAGACGCGCTTAAATGTAAAAACAGTTCAATTTAAAACACTTCCGTTTAATATAAGTAAGCAGTTTAAATTTCAAAATAGTTCTATTCCAAATAGTTCAGACAGGAACCTATCACGTGCTACAACTCAGGGTCAGAGTGAACCCGGGAGCGTTGGCAATAAATGGATATTCTGCATTCCCGAAAGCTCTGGCATTACTGCAGCCTCACCATCAGATTGTTTAGTATTATATCCAAGAAACTCGTTGGGGTTGTCCTACCCCTGTTCAGAGATGCAGTCGGTGTGTTCTACAGCCCAAGCAGTCTGGGTCAATGTGCGTGTGTCTGTGTCTGTGTCTGCGTGATTTATGAGTGGATAGTTTGTAGGCTACTTTATCTTTAAACGAGTAAGAGTCTCATTTGTTTTCACACAGTGAATTGGTTTCAAGTATTCCTATCTAACACAAAAAGTTTTTTAATTTTAATCCTCCCTTTGTTCACAGCTTAATAGTTTTAAGCTTTGTGATCTAACACTATTAGTTCTATTCATTATAAATTACTTTTTTGCACTCATTAAAATGGTTTCAATTATCGTTATTTCACACAAATAATTCCAATTAACAACTGGTTTCTTATACTGCAACCGAAAATTAATGTTTCCATTTAATATAAATCATTTGTTTGCACATGTAACATAGCCAAATTTGAATATGTAAAATATACATATATGTAAAACGTTCATATGCATAGGGATCCCGAAAAACACTGACGACTTTCTTTAGTTCAGGTACGAAACGTTTATTGACTTCTTGAGTTTAGTCTTTCGACACGAGGAGAGAGAGACATAATTTTTACTATGCTGACCGTTCCATCTGACCCAACAAACGGGCGGCGCATCCCGTAGGCCACAAACTGGACTCGCCTCGTCAGGCTTCAAATCTCAACTCGCTCCGTCCGGTGTCAAATCTCAACTCGCTTCGTCTGGCGTCAAATCTCAACTCGCTTCGTCCGGCGTCAGATCTCAACTAACTGCTTTTTTTCAAAATCACCAAGAATCCCAGCCCATCACTTCCGGGCATGACGTCATTCGCATCCCAGTCACATTTCCTAACTGGGGGTTTTATTATGACATCTGTGATTGTCACATCCTCCGTGCATGAGCGTGAACACTTGCGCTCTATATGTGTACCTGCACGTGTACTAAGCCGAATAGTTCTAAGCCGAACTAAACTGAATGATAAGATATAACCAACGAAAAATGATAATATAAAAAAAGAATCATTCCGCTATTATATAACACACAGAGTGAAAAAGTTTTAAGTGTTGTGATTAAACATCATAATTCTATTTACAACGAATAATTAGATTAAACTATTAATGTCAGATGATACGGCTTAAAACTATCCAACCGGCTCATCTAACACAAATAATTCTATTTGATTTTAATCACTGGCTCATTTATAGTTAAATAAGTAAGTTGCCGACCGTAGTCGAGAATGACCCGAAGGTTACTACACCAAGGTGTAAATGAGGGTGTTACTCCTTTCCCTACATTGCTCCACTTTCCCCAAGATCCTTACCTTATAATGCTGAATGTTAAGCATTTGTCGATATGACTCGACCTGGGATTGAACTCAGGTTTACCGGGCTATTAAGCGAACACTCTAACCATTATGCCAATGACCGGTTAAGTACTTTCAAGTATTTCTTTCTAAAAATAATCATAATTCTATTTAATATTAATTCTTTGTTTTAAATTGAATCAAAACCGGCAATTTCTTATATCATTTCTATTATAAAGTTGATCAAAATTGGTTGTCACTTTCTAATTTTGCTATTTATTTATTTGTTTTTTATGCCTCCTTAGGTATCTCCCATTTATATTATCTTCTCACATTAAACTTTTAAAAAAATCTTTGACCAGAACATATAGAATATTAATACAATCTAAATACAGATAAAATTCTGCTAGGTAATTCCCCTCATGTTTCCAAACAATGTCCTCTTAATTTTTTGTCTTAACATTATTTGTAAAATCATCCAATTTAAATCGATTATCCGATTCCTGTTTTTGATTTGACAAAGCAATATGTTCAAAAATATATAACTAGTCCCGGTGACAAAATAACAAATGAAATAGTTGTTGTTTTACGGTTTATTAAAAAGTTTCTAAAGCAGGTTAGAAATCTCCATGAGTGTCCAAACCGTCTCTCATTGGGAGGTGGAAAGTCCATTCATTTTCTCAGTAGATTACTGAAGCCCTTACCCCAAAGGGGTTTCTTAAACATCAAACTCAAAAATACACGTCGCCTCCTTAACACACAAGAAATTTAATTGCTACGAGTATAAATCAAATATATATATATCATCATCATCATCATCATCATATCGTGCTGGCAGCACGGATATATATATATATATATAAATCAAAAATATATGTATAAATCAGAAAGCAATTTTCTGCCACACCTCTTCCAATAAAAAAAAATTCTAACCTTAATTTTCTCTCCAACCTCCAGACTTTTACTTGGGGAGGGGTAATAATATGGAATAGGTTACCACACAATAAACCCCACCTACTCGTGATGAGTACAGGGAATTGAAAATTCAAATAGTGATCATAACTTTTCATACAATCTGTTGACAGGTATAGCAGTCATGAGGATTGTAATGCGCCTTAAGATACGCCGTGTATTTACTTTTGGTTTCCACGGGAAAAGGTCCGGCTATTGATTTCGGGCTTTAAAACTAAGTAGGACGAGGCATTTAATAGGCACTTGACGGTAGGCATGGAGGGCAATTATTTTCGCCTGGTTGTAAAAATTGACAAACGAGTTGAGATTTATGATCGAAAAGGATGGTGTGGCCACCTACTTTCTAACTCTGTTGTTACTTCCATCTGAATAAGTGGTGAACACAACTGTAAATATTAGACATACATAAAGAAATTTGAAGGCACTTTGTCTGAATGCTCCATAAATAAAATAAATATCTCACTTTCTAATTACAGTTTTTGAGTGACTTCCTAAGAGGATTATGTTGATTTCTTCGATCTCCTTGTAGAGATGCGGCTATCGTCGTAAAATATGGATACTGTGATCCGGGCTCAAATCTTGGACGAGACTGTTTCACTTTGCGGTAATATACTTGGGACATTCATCAATCCAAAGGCACTCCCCTCAGCTGTTGGTAAATAGAAGAACACACTGAATTATTAAATGTTATTTATGTAACCACTGAGAGAAATAAACTCTGTGTTCTAACCCACAGTACTTTGTTTTAAAAATTGCCCATGTGTCACGTCCAGCTTGTGCTGGTGGGGAAGAGTAAATATATACTTTCATCTCTGTCTCTTAACGCTGATAGGTTAAACTATATCTTTAAACCATCGTACGCAAGTATAAATATATACGATGAACACAATATTTAGAGAAATAAGAATATTTCTTTTATAGTTGTATATTTTTTAAATTCTTCTCGTGTAATTTCGATCTTAGTTTATCGTTAAGTCAGTTTTATTTTCTGAATAAATGTATTTTTTAGAAAATTTTTTCACATAGTTTTTAACAGAGCTAATGCTCTAAAAAAGAAGAGACGAATAATGACCAGGAGATGCAGCACATCCATTAGTTAAATGAAAATTATTTTCTAGTATTCGAGTTGATTCAACTGCTTTTTCTATGATCTTTTCTATTGTAGACACCTAGCACTGAGCTCTCTATTTCGAAGATATGTATAATCATTAATGGGATTTTTTCTAAATTTGCTGTGACTGCTTTGTCAGATATTTGTTTAATCACGTGTTAATCTATCACACCAAATTTGTTCATTCTATTTCAATATGGTGTTTTGTGATCGTTTACGTAGATGGTAAAGCTAATGAGGTTTTGGAATGTTTTATACATTTATTTTCTCGATATTTCTATTGTCGAGTACATTTCATTTTTGTTTCTGCATTCTTTCTGAGATAGTGAGCTTTACTTTTTTTTTTTTTTTGAAATCGTAATCATTTGAGTTGAAATGTTATTCTCCAATAGTTTGTTGTAATTAATAGCTTTGAGTGTTCGCTAATGGTATGGAAGACCGGGGTTCAATCTCAAGTCACGTCATGCCAATGACTTTAAAAATGGTTCTTGATACCTCCTTGTTTAATACTCAGCAATATAAGGTTCGTATCAAGGGTAAAGTAGATCAATCCAGTGTTACGCCCTCCCCTACACCTCGGTGTAATAGCAATTAAAAAGGGAGCCTTCGGATCACCAACTACAACAATAGCTTTAATTTTATGTCCGTAGTAATTTCTTCTTAGTGTAAAATATCAATTCTAACTTTCTTATATATTTTTGGTCAATTTGTGCCAATCAGTAAACAAATAAGTTCCTGCAAAAAGATATGTGGTTAGTTTATTTATAGTTTAATAGTTTAATTGTGAAGCTTGTAAATATGTTTACTTGGGGTGTTAACAGCATAATTTGGTCTTGATATCAAATTATTAGCAACATTTAATGGCTTTTATTGAGGATTTCTTATAAATTACTAAAATATCTAACATACCTTTGCTTCGACTCATTTCTCGGAGGTCAGTTTGTCTTCAGTAGGCCAGTATTTCAGGTTCTTAAAAAAATATTTTTATGTCTGGGATTTTATTTACAAGCTAAAATCTCATCACATTCTGAATTCCAAAGAAACTCGACAGTTTAACGGAATTCATTTTTTGTCCTACTTTTCGTACCCCTAAAACAATTAAAGTTTGGCAACTAACAATGAAGAAGAAAAGACACAGAACCACTTCACCGCGTAAAGAATTATATCGGTCCGTTTAACTTCACTGACTGTTGATAGTTAACCTGGCAAAAGGGATTAAATACAAATACATATGTTTAGGAATGTACTTTAATTAAACAAGAATTTGTAATGTTTTCTTATATCTTACAAGGAATTTAGGCATTAATATTAGAATTGACTTGCCGTCGGCTATCATCTTCGTATGATGTCGATGGTCACTTCGACTCCCTCGTTGTGTTCTGCCGATGGTCCATCTCCTTTTTGTTGTCGAGGAATAAACACGGATTCACCTTTTTGACGGGAAGAATAGATATCAAGACACTTTTGTATGTACACTTATTAAGTAATTTTTATCTTAAATGTCACCGTTTCCTTACATATAACCCAATTACTTTTGGAGAATTACTCCTTGAACATAATGGAAAATTATTTATATATTATTTTTCACACATGTGTGCATCTGAAGGCCAGCTGATTAAATTTAAACTATTTTTCTTAATTCTTCTACTTTTTGGATGACTAAATTATGCAAATACAGCCAAGTAGTCAAACTGATCCCGGGATCATACCCAGTCACTCACACCCAGTTGACCTGTTGTTTCTGAGTACAATTTCTAAATCATTTTTGGAAATTCACTTCCTCTCAAATAATGGAAACGATTACTCTATTATTTTGGAAGACCACCGAATAAGATATAACGAATTTAACTCAATTTTAACGAATTTAACTCTATTTTAAGCTAGCTTATTTCTGCAGAAGAAATACAACTGTAGGAGGACATGTTATTTGGTAGTTATGTTTAGTCCCAAAAAAATTAATGTTGTGGTTTAGTATATGTTTAGTTTAATGGTATTTTATGTTTGGAAAAAGGCACATTGAAAAAGGGAAAATAGGCAAATGGAGACAAATGTAGTAAATGAAGTAAATGAGTAAAGATATGAAACGGTGCGGACAAAAGGAACATTCAAAACGAGGCGACAAATAAAACAAATTTATATTCAGAACAAAACATGCTATGATATATTCAAAATATTGCTATGGTTTTATATTGTTCGTAAAATAGTCCTCTGTGCGTGTGTGTGTGTGTGTGTTACTAACACAACTAAAACTACAGAAAGGGTTAAATTATGGAAGCGTACTATTCATGTTGACAACATATTTAAATGTTCATTTCTTCCTGTTGTTCGAAACAGTTGGTGTTCCCGAGGCTGGAAAAAGTCTCGTAGGCAAAGTATTTGGAGGAAAAGAAGGTTTGCATGGTTTATCCATTTTGTGGCTTTTGACGTCTGTTGGTGAATAAAAGAGTCACACTGGAGAGAGTGTGTTAGCGCTGCCATAGAAGTTGGGAAAAAGAGATAGAGTGTTTGAAGACGATGTATTTATAGAAAATACGTGTCTTGGAATCGGCTCCAAAAACGCGGGACGAAATTCAAACATTGACGTAGTTTTAAGCAGGTCACGTGGTTCTCCGGGTCAATGGTTTCCCGAGACTGAATATTTCCGTGCGTCTGCCATCTTTGTTGTGGGAACAAGTGGCATACCGCCCAATTTAAATTATAGGAGTGTAAGTCCTATACAACTCAATAATTTTAAAACACAAGAACGCAGAGACATGTATGTGTTGCAGAAAAATGGATATTATTTCGTTTCTTCAGCCTAGTGCCAAATTACCCAATCAGCAGGGGCTGTTGAATACACCGTCTGCTTCCTGCCGAGGGGTAAGACCCCCCAATTGAGTATCCTGTATAGGACATTAAACAATCTGATGTTAAGGTCACAGTAATGCTGGAGCTTCGGGAAATGCGGAGTACCCCTTCATTACCATCTCTCCCAGGTCAACTCTGGCCCGGAGTGGTTGCACGCGATAGAGTCCTATCTATTGTCAAATACAACGAAATTGTGTACTAATGCTAAACTGAATTTTTGTTTATAAAATATGTTGTTGCATTGGAAGGAGCAGTGTGAAGTGCATAAGATACAAATTTTAATCAGTTTAGAGATAGGTAGAGGAAATGTGGAATTAGATTTTCGAAGGTGATTGTTGGTTTACCAATGGAGTCTCCGCTTAGCGGAGTTCTTGCATGCATTTATCTAGAATTCTCAGAATCAGGCCCATTTAAATATAATATACCCAACACTGCACATTACTTCAGTTATATGGACGACATACTACTTATTTATCCACAAGATCTTGATTTACATGGCAACACTGACTGACTGAACAATGTCAAACTCTCAATAAAGTTCACATATGAACTTAAATACAACAGCACCCTACCTTTCCTGGACAATTTACTTATTAGGAATATTAACAAAGTAGAATTCAAAGTTTACCGTAAACCCACCTACAAAAACGACTACATTCATTTTTTCCACACCACAACAACAATACTAAAAGAGGTATCATCATAGGTCTTGATCTCAAAGCTCTACGTATTTGCTCCTCGAAATATTTAAATGATGAATTCAGCCACATAGAAAATTCCTTCCTTAACATTCAGTACCCCAAATCCTTTATGCACTTTGCTAAATTTAAAACCTTCAAAATCCATAATAAGAATCAACCTCGAACAAATGCCAAGTCAATATCTGATAACACTATCCCCCTCACACACACATAGATTTATAACTTTGCCAAACAATTTTTTCTCTCACAACATAACAAGCAACTTAAATGAACTCAATATCAAAATTACTTCTTTACCTTCTACAACGATCCGCGAATTAGTACACTCTAACCCTCAACGTAACATATTTTCAGACGCCGGTGTCCTATTCATGTTGACTACTTATTTAAATGTTCATTTCTTCCTGTGATTTGAAACAGTTGGCGTTTCCGTGGCTGGAAAAATCTCATAGACAAAGTATTTTGTAAGAATTGTAAACTTAAATACATCTATAGGACTTTACACTCCTATAAATTATTTAGGGCGGTATACCACTTGTTCCCACAAAGATGGCGGACGCTCAATGCTCAGTCTCGGGAAACCATTGGCCAGGAGGACCACGTGATATACTTACAACTACGTCAGTACGCGTAAATTCAAGTCCTGCGTCTTGAGCCACTTACAAGACGCGTATTTTCTATAAATACGTCGTCTTCAAGTACCTTCTTTCTCTTTGACTAAATTTCTTCGTAGCGGCAACACCTTCTCTTTGACCAAAATTCTCCGCAGCAGCAACACCATTCCTCGCAGACATTCATACACAAGGACTATGAGACGCTTTCCTGTCTCTAAAAAACTACCTGTTTCAAACCATAGAAAAAGGACATTTTAAATTTGCAATTCTTTTTGTAGCTTAGTTGTGTTATACACACACACACACATACGAGCTCACACATATATACACACAATTATTATGTTAGTTGAATTAGCAATATTTTTATGTATTAATGTAAGTTTTGTTATTATAGTATATAAATTTGTTTTGTTCGTTCGCCTTGTTTTAAATGTTCATTTTGTCCGCGCCGTTTCACAACCATTATTTGTTTCATATCTTTTACTCATTTGTTGCATATCTTCACTCATTTATTTCACGGGCCTTATTCATTCATTTGTTTTATCCATGTGCTTATTCTACATTAATTCTAAACTTTAACATTAAACATGTGGGAAATATTAAATATTAAACCCTTATTTTAAATATCAAAAACTAAACATTAAAATGTCGGAGACCATAAATAAATAAATAGCAAAAATACTTTCATTCACCTACAAAATGGTAAACTCCGTCTTAGAACACGCAGCCAAATATAAAAAAATAAATTAAATATACCCATAGCACATGGAACTATTTCTACATTACTTCCAAAAATTAGAAACCTAACTTCTTGAGAGAACACTCAACCACAAATGTTAACCCAACGACGTAAAATGAACATACAAAATTTCCTAAACATTCAAAACATTTAAGAATATATTTCACTCATATCAAAGACAACATGAAAATTCTATTACGGCGCGTGGACTTGAGAAATAAGAGCGGCGAACACATGCAAATTCTTTAAGTATCTTATTCAAAAATTTCATATACAACAATTACATGCAAAAATTCAAACAAAATTTTCCAAGCTAAAACTCCTACACAGAAACAGGACGGCAGAATTTATTTCACAGCACACGAGGAGAGGAATATTGACATGCTGCTGATTTTGACACGAGGCATATTTCTTCACTTTCTCCACTACCAAAAATCAGGCAACCTTTCAACTCTTTTACTTGCCCACCTAATCTTACTGGCCACCAAAGACACTTTCTTCTGCTGCTACCAGACTGGTCAGTAGACGACACACACTTCTTTTACTACTACCAAACTTGTCAGTGGGACGCCATAGTATTTGTCGCTGCGGGACGCCATACACGACGACTTACACAAGGAAGAACAGGACTACGCGATATTCTCCACCAGCCAAAAAAATTTCCCGACATTTTCTGAACAAATACCAACAAAATGCAAACCAATTCACTTACTATCTCCATAATTCGACAAACTATCCGTGAGTGCCAGAGTGACGAAGCCAAAAAAGCACCCACCGGATACAATGTAAGCAAACAAATCACAAAAACTACTAAGACATCTTAAAGTTTGATTTTACGAAAACGAAGACAAGCAATTTTTTTTTAAAAAAATCAACACGAACACTCAGACGTCCAACACCTAAAAACTCTGAAGGAAACTTGTTCCAAGTTGACGCAACATTCCATCACACAACATTCAACTGCAAAAAAATTTCAACACAACAGGAATTATGATAGCTATATAATTGTGCACACCAACAAGAAAATTCGAGGCGTGGTTAATACGTGCCCACGAGCCACGCTAAACACAGAATTTATGGTAAAAACACAAAAAAAAACTAGCTAAACTAAATTCAACAATGAATAATCGTTTCAACTAAAAACGAAATTCACCTGTCACTTCATTCAACTGCACACAACACAACCTTCATGGAATGCTCAAACAGTAGACAGTTTCCACAACTTCAAATATCAACACCTCCTAAAAGAAGCCTAACACAAGATATGTAAGACATTATTACAGCGAATTGAGTTAAACACTGCGTACTTGCTGTTCTACATACAAAATAGCACCAAAATTTCACCTTGTGCCCGCAAGGAATGCCAAAAAAAGAGCGAACTAAATCCCACGCTAAAAAAATACATTTGCATTCATTCACCACCACAAAGTCAACAGTCACGCAAATTTTGCCTCCACGTTAGAGAACATATTGGAAAATATTTTCAATATTTATCAATCTGTGGGGGGGGGGCTTATAGGACTTTACACTCCTATAAATTATTTTGGGCGGTATGCCACTTGTTCCCACAAAGATGGCGGACGCTCAATGCTCAGTCTCGGGAAACCATTGGCCAGGAGGACCACGTGATATACTTACAACTACGTCGGCGCGCGTAAATTCAAGTCCTGCGTCTTGAGCCACTTACAAGACGCGTATTTTCTATAAATACGTCGTCTTCAAGTACCTTCTTTCTCTTTGACTAAATTTCTTCGTAGCGGCAACACCTTCTCTTTGACCAAAATTCTCCGCAGCAGCAACACCATTCCTCGCAGACATTCATACACAAGGACTATGAGACGCTTTCCTGTCTCTAAAAAACTGCCTGTTTCAAACCATAGAAAAAGGACATTTTAAATTTGCAATTCTTTTTGTAGCTTAGTTGTGTGATATACACACACACACACACACACACACACACACACACATACGAGCTCACACATATACACACACTATTATAATGTTAGTTGAGTTAGCAATATTTTTATGTATTAATGTAAGTTTTGTTATTATAGTATATAAATTTGTTTTGTTCGTTCGCCTTGTTTTAAATGTTCATTTTGTCCGCGCCGTTTCACAACCATTATTTGTTTCATATCTTTTACTCATTTGTTGCATATCTTCACTCATTTATTTCACTGGCCTTATTCATTCATTTGTTTATCCATGTCCCTATACTATGCCTATTCTACTTTTATTCAAACCCCAACATTAAACTTGTGGGAAAACATAATATTGAGGGGAAACGCTAAACGCTAAATATTAAACCCTTATTTTCAATATAAATATTACACCTTATTCAACGTTAAACAGTCGGGGTCCATAAAAATACAGATAAATTCTTTCACAGATTCTCCTACACATCCATGAAACATTTCGGAACATAGACGTTCGTTTGTAAAGAACACAAAAGAGACAAAAGAATTGGTAACTTAAACAATGCATTGTTTTTACACATTTCTCAATTTAATCACAACTTCGATTTCAATTCTGCAAAGATGCTCATTTACATCCATGATAAAATTCTGAGATGGATTTTCGAAGAGGCTGCTATCTCACTCTTTAATTCTTTAAATACTCGTCTAGGCTTTTATAATATTTCTCCTTACTTGCGCAAATCCATTTTAAATAGCTACAATATATTCCGTCTTTAGTTAATATTTTCCACATATATAATAATCTTTATGCACTCTATTTTTGTTTTTGTCTTTCTTTTTCTTCTTTTACCCTTGAAATCTTTCTCGATAAACAAACGTAACATGAATTCTATACAATATTCCTAATAAGTCAAATGACGTAATTTAAAACAACAAACGCTGATTCACTAATCAAACGGCCAACTTTTTCTTGTTATAAAATTTTTCCCCGAGGTTTTTGCATTTTGCATTTTTAAACATCCATCGTTGACTTAACATCGCTAATATCACCCCTCTTGTACCTGATGATGGTTTAGTAGAACCGAAACGTTATAGTGTCGATTTTCTTCTCAAAAAATCTCTCCGTCCACTTGGATTGCCTTGGTATCAATTTTTCTCAACATATATATATATATATATATATATATATATATATATATATAAAATTACATGTTTTTAAAGTCCGTAAATTGACCTTTAATGAGGGTCACACGATCATCATATGCATTCTTATATCATGTTATAAATAATAAAGATTATATCCGGCCTATAATTGTATTCTAAGCCAAGTTTATTTTTTTAAATATTATTAACGTCAACAAGCTGTTATATATTCAATCCTCCATGGCATGTACAAAAAATCTATTTAAAATGCTTCTTTTACTTCAAATCTCTCTCTCTCTCTCTCTCTCTCTCTCTCTCTCTCTCTCTCTCTCTCTCTCTCTCTCTCTCTCTTAACTTGATTTTTCACCTTCGAAAGCACGGATTTCAATCTCATATGAACTTCAATGGAGATATCATGTCTAGACAATTATGATAAAATAAACATTTGTTTCAGGTAACAAATGTTTATTCTGCAAAAAAATTATTTTCTTTGCATAGGCTCTTAAATGAATATCAACAATGCTAATATTAGTAAAATATTAATCGCCGAAATCAAACATTATTCAGTTAAATATTCAGATTAAGATAATAATATTTCACTTAAATGAACTCTCTCTCTCTCTCTCTCATATATATATATATATATATATATATTTTGATTGAACATTGTAGACATGTTTTGTTAATCCTTTCAAATTGCCGTGTCGCTCTTTTATTCGGCGGGAATTGGTTGATAAACCTTCCATAATTAATTATTTCCCAAGTACTTTCTGCCCAACTTTGGAGTATCATCAGAAGAGGATGTATTACAAAACTGATGTAACTTTTCTATGAACATTACTACTTTGTAAGAATAATCATTTATACTAGTGTATTGTGTAGCGTTTACTTTTCAAATTTGTTTCTATAAATAGCGTCAGTGGCTAAAGACATTTCAGTATATTAGCATTTTTGTCAAAATTACTTCTATTGTTTGCGTTGTATATTCTTAATATGTACTGTCTCAAGAATCTGCAGTTTTTGCGAGTTATTTTGTTCTAATATTGTTGGTTTTCGGTAATAATTTTCCGAAATTCAATTGTCGGGTGTGAATGTTTTTTAGATGTTGTGCTGTTAAAGATTGTAATACACCAACCCCTTATAGTGGCCCAAGAATGGGTAGAGAGTACAATTCCCGCCGAATATCAAAAGATCGACATGGATATTCGAGAGGATTTTAAAACATATGAAGACAAAAATGTCTATAATGTTCTATCAAATATGTATCAATGAAGAAAAATCTGCCAATAGATATAGCTGTCATCCACAGGCAGATCTGTTTCGTTCTATCAAAACTCTTCATTTTGGCTAGACGGGTTGGATTCCCGAACCTAGGATCGAGACCCGGTTGACTCAAACGACAATCTAAGATTCTACCACTCAGCCACGAGGAAACCAGGGCAAAGGAAAGAAATTTAAACGCTTACGTTTGTTTACATATATCCGCTTAACGGCACCCGACACCTCGATTCATATGAAGAGCCTTGCATTACGCTAATAGCAACCATTTACTTACCTCGCTAGGGGTAGGGGAGCATATATATTGTTGTCTGTATATATATATATATATATATATATATATATATATATTTGTATCATCATCATGCTGCGTTGGCAACACGGATCTCCCTGAACTTTCTCACTACCTGTCTCTATCTGTTATAAAGTCATTTACACGTTCATGCAGCATCACAACGACACAACCATAAAGACGCAAGAAGGAAGACACAGGAAAACTTCTTTAACAATATTTTACCTCTCACTTTATTGCAAGAGTTCGAAAGGGTTGTTCAAAAGGTTGTTCGAAAGGGTTGCATGTGAGAGGGAGCTGGAGACCGAACATAAACTGTAATATCTTGACCCCACTGTTATGACCGTTACGTTGTGTCTTTCTTGTTCTCTAAGGTCGCCCAACCGAGGGCTTAGGGGCTCACTCTGCGGGATGCTGGCTTTCTTCATTGCATCTTAGCGTCTTCTCTGGACCCCAAACTCCATCGGGGTTTCCGAGGGCCCTATCGGTCGGGTGTGGCCTTCCCTACCACAACTCGTCTCCAACAGTCTGGAATTCTACTGGCAACTGCTTTTGGACTCGAACTCAACTGAGTTAAATAATAATTCAACGCCCACACGATCGCCCACTGGATCTTTGAAATCGTCCTTGATTCTCCAGCAGTGTCTTGCATGTCTGCTTCTTCTAACTTGGATAATTTTCGGGATGGGTGGTTGGTGACTGTACAGCTGCTGTTCTCTGGGGTGTTGCCTACAGGACTTGTTCAATATTTCTTGCAGCATTCGTGTGTAATTGCCGTCAAGTTGTTTCTCCATACGTTTTGTTAACGTCCATATAGTGCATCCATATAGCAGTATCGACACGACTGCTGCTTGGAAAAAACTGCGTTTTATTTTATCGGTCAGGTATGTCTTTCAATGACGTATAGTCTATCGTAGCTGTCCATACCTTTGCTAGTCGCGTATTGACGTCTTTCTCGGTTGATGAGACACTGCTTCCTAGGTAGGTGAACATGTCAATTAGATTTAGAAAGCTACCATTTAGTGTGGAGATATCGCCTCTCTCTGTCTCTCTCTCTCTCTGTCCATATATATATATATATATATATATATATAAGATGATCAAAGTAATACGACAAATAAAGATATTTCTTCTATATTTATTTATTCATTTTAATAATTCCGATTTTAGGTCTTGGTCTGGACAAAAGATTTAGGAGAAAACAGATTTTTTAAAATTTGTTTTAAAGGAGTTGATATACTATACGACTGGTGAATTAAAATGTACTGGTGAAAACTAGTATATATATATATATATATATATATATATATATATTTATATATATATATTGTAAGTTAGCCAAAGGAAGTCGTGGGAAACCTGGAGGATCCCGTTTCGAAAGATATTACACTGAGGTGTAGAGGAGATCGCTACTTCTTTACCATAATCGGTCTACTTACTCTTGATCCGTAACTTATGAAGCTGAGTGTTAAGTAAGGAAACATCAAGTATAATTTCTTGAGTCTTTGATATGACTCGACCTTGTACTGGATCCAGGTCTCATGGGCCAGTGACTAGCAATCTAAACATTATGATATATATATATATATATATATATAACAGTATGCTCATACTGTCTATCAATTTATTTATTTATTCGTTTCATGTCATTCCTTAACGATGTATATATCTCCCTTCTCGTTCTTTCACACCACATCTTCATATTTTCAAGTCTCGTCTTTATCTATCTATCTATCTATCTATCTAGAGATGAATATGATAGAATGGGCATTTAGTTTCCGGTAACAAACGTTTATATTTCAACATAGTTATTTTTTGGAAACTGCACGTAATTTAGAGTTACACGCTAGTTAAAGAATCGAAAATTATTCAGCGAAAATATCTCTGTGTGTCTTAGATGAAGCGTTTACTATTTCATTCGTTTGAGTGTTTTTCACATCAGCGTTGCCAGATAGATATTTTTCCCTGGAGCTTGAGTGACTGCAAATCTCTTCAAGTCTGCTTGCCTCTTCGCTCTACTCTGGCCGATCTTAAAAATGCTGTTGTCTCCTCGTTCTCTTCTTGCTCTCTTATTTCTAAGTCTTCCAGTCCGTCCAATGACCCTTTCAGAATTGTTCCAAGCGCACCAATTACAGTTCATATTCCATAATTTTTGTAGTTCTCTAGCAAGGTCTAGATATTTATCGCTCTTTTCGTGTATTTTTAATTTTACTCAGTAGTCTACCGAGACAGGAACGTCCACAATTCGGCTAAACGTCTTTCTTTTCTTTGATTATCACTTGGTCTGATTGTCTTCCTAAGATTAGGTGATATGTTTGTATCTCAAAATCAAAGAGAAGTTTATGAGTCTCATTCTCCAATACGGATTCTGAATTGAATATTTATCACTTGTTCTTATAGTTACATTTTACTTTCTTGCACAATTCCCAGTGGATCATCTTTCCCACCCAATCATGCCTAGTCTTTTATTCTTTTGCGCTAATTTTATGTATTCATTTATTATAGGATTGATTGTTTTGACTCTAACATCAACTAACCTACATTTGCTATTTTCTTTGGTCTTATTTACTTTTGCTTTAGAATAAATGGTCTTTATGGCGTTGCTTTTTGCTGTTATTAGAAGAAATTATTTCTTTCTTAAGGTTTCCTTTTCTTAGTCATATCCAAGTCTTCTCTTGTAAAATTTCACTTGTTTATCGTTTGAAGTAGCTACACAGTTGTTGCTGTTGTTGTTTTTTCCCTATTTTTCTTTTGTTGTTATTTTTTCATTGATTCTTGTGTTGGTTGTGTTTTTCTCTGGTTATTGTAAGTAGTTTTTCTATGCTTATTTTTATGTTGTCTTGGAGTTGTATCGGCGGTATCTTCAGTGTTATCGAGTCCTCTTTCACCTTCTTTTCTTGACTAATAATGTCTGTCTCTGTCATATCTGGGATGTCAATAGTCGTTTTGTTAATTGGTCTATTCGTTAAAGTTTTTCTCGTATCCACTTTAAGAATGGTCCCGAGTATCTTACAAGGGGACAGCCCTGGTTTTTATCTATTTGATGAGAGTTCTGCTATATGGTTTGGTTTCGAATAGCTTTCTCGTTCTCCTGAGATATTCTTTTCTATTTTTTTTTCTTTCATCTCCAATAATTCCAAGTACTTTTAAGTTTCCTTTTCTCCGGTTTTTTTTTTTTTTTGTGGGGGTAGTTCTATTCCTTTTATCATTTATCGTTTTCCGCTTTCATTATTTAGATAGTACATTTTTCTATGTCAAATTTTGTCCCTATATACTGACTGTATATTCTCACTACCGCAGGATTTCCAGTTCTTTTTCATTTGTGGCAAACTGTGTAAATAGAGGATTGATCAATTATTTTTCTCTTTTGAGAGTTTTTTCTTTCACTGGAGTCTGAGTGACAGCAAGTCTCCTCAAGTCGCAAGGACTCTTCTTAGTATTCTGACAGTTCTCAACAATGCTGTCGTTTGGATAGTCTCCACTCGTCCGCCAACTTCCAAGTCCTCTAGTCCCTTTAGTAATCCCTTAGTTATTGTTCCAAACGCACCTATTACAATTGGTATAATTGTCACCTGCATGTTCCACAGTTTTTTCAGTTCCCTAGCAAGGTCGAGGTACTTATCCTTCTTTTCATATTCTTTCTGTTTTATTCTGTGGTCTGCCGGGACAGCAAAGTCGACTATTTTGCAAGTTCAATTTTTTTTGTTTATTATTATTATTATTATCTCCATTTGAGTTTTTCGAACCAGCGTTAGCTGATGGTTTTTCACTGGAGTTTGAGTGACAGCAAATCTCCTCTAGTCTCCAGGACTCTCCTCAGTATTCTGGCCGTTCTCAATAATATTGCTGTTTGGATGGTCTCCACCCGTCCGCCAACTTTCAAGTCCTCCAGTCACTTTAGTAATCATTTAGTTACTGTACAAAAAACACTAATCACAATTGGTATAATTGTCACCAGCATGTTCCATAGTTTTCTCAATTCTCTAGCAAGGTAGAGGTATTTATCCTTCTTTTCATATTCTTTTAATTTTATTATTATTATTATTATTAACAGCACATTATGGACCTATATTCATAAATTTCGGCCGCTATACTTTTTGGCCTTCATCTGGTGCTTTTTTTCTTTCTTAACAACATTCAAGGAATTCCGAACTTGACCTTCTATGTGAATTATGTTAGTAGACTGTGCTAATTCTGCCGTCTATGTCTTGCAGTGTTGAGTGGACACAACTGATATCAGCCATACTGGAATGGAACTCAAAACCATCTGCTGGTCGCCGTCTAGACTATTTTACTGGTTGTCTTAACCCTTTCAGCCATGTGTCCAGGTCGGAAGTACAGCGGCAGAAGCGCTGTGATTATACTGTTATATAGCCATAATGATATCAATAATAACAATACAGGCCAACTCTGTCGTTTCGGATGCGAACACGTTTATTTCTTTCAAACTTCAGTCCTTTGCGACACTAGGTGAGAAACACAAACCATTAAAGCTTATGCTAATCATACTATGCTGACCCTCATCCGCGCACAGCGTATCTTATGATGTTTAAGATCTCATCTCATCTCTACCGGTCGAGACCTGAACTGATCTGCTTTACAGTTCCGAAAAACTCAGTCGCGCGCTTCAACGGTAGAAACTCAACTAATGTCTTTTCAAAATATTAAAAATCTCTGGACCATCTCGTCAACCACACTCTCGATTCACTCCGATGGTCGTTCAACCCCATTTCCAGTCTGGGGGTTTATGACTGATGATGATTGTCATATCCTTCCTGCTCGGGTGTAAGAGTGCTTCATTTGACTATGCACCTGAACCAAGAGACACAGACTAATTCTAAGCCTTACTAAAGTAAATAATAGAATATAGTTAACGAAAAATCATAAGTATAAAAAATAATTACCTTAATTATATAACAATTTGAAACCAGATGAGAACGACATTTCACAATGTGTAAGAAATTATTATACGGTAAAAAGTTCTAAGATTCAGACAAAATTGTTCATCCCAACAAACGGAACTGTCTGTCTGTCTGTCTCCCATACATACATATATATATATATATATTGTCATCCACAGACAGACTGTTTCGTTCTATCAGAACTCTTCAGTGTGGCTAGACCAGCAGGACGCTCGAAGCCGGGATCGAAACCCGTCCAACTTTGCGATAGACCACACGGCTACAAGCGGACTACGTTGGCTAAAGGAGTTTTTAGGTATTTTATTTTTTTAGCAACAGCAGCAGCAGCCATTGTTTACATTTTTTTATACCCTATCGGCTACCAGAGTGCTCAATTCTTACGAAGAGCTTTGCATTACGCTAGCGGCGGCCGAAATTCCTTCGCCAGAGTGCTCAACCCCCATGGGGGTCCAATCAGCGTCTGAAGACTGTGGGTGTGGATTATTTGCATATAGAATATATTAGGAATTTCATATAAATCTATGGGAGTACTCGATGTATGGCCATAAGTACATATTTTACCTATCCAGGTATATAGAACAAAACTCACATACAGAGTGTATACAGTGCAATTTAACGGAAACTCAAACATGGTTAAATTGTCATTATAGATTTATTTCGGCGTAAAATATCATTACACGCTTCGACCCATCAAATGACTGCACACGTTTATAGGTTTTTATATAGGTTTTTTTCTTTTTTTTCCATACGCATATAGACAGTAATCCATATTTGCTGTTTTTCAACCTCAAATTAAACGTGTGCAGTCATCTGATGAGACGGTTATTATAATGATATTCTTCGCCGAAATAAATTTATTATCACAATTTAACCCAGTTTGAGACTCCTTCTAAAAGCACTATATATATATATATATATATATATATATTGTCAACCACAGACAGACTGTTTCGTTGTATCACTACTATTCAGTGTGGCTAGACACATAGGGCGTTTGAAGCTGGGATCGAAACCCGCCCAACTTTACGTCAGACTTAGTATCCGACCGCTCAGGCAACAAGCGCACCACGTCAGCTTGAGAATTATAAGGTATTAAGTAGTAGCGTTCGTTTGTTTACATTTTATACCTTACCGGACACCAGATGGCTGAATTCGTCCGAAGAGCTTTGCATTATGCAAGCGGCAGCCGTAAATTCCTTCGACAGAGTGCTCAATCCCCATTGGGGAGCGAGCATATTGTCATCCACAAGGAATGCAAATCAGAAAAGTTTATGAGTTTACTATGTAGTTATGTCAGAATATGATTGAAACTTAAAATATACAAATAACATATTAAATCATGTAAAGAACTCGACTCCTACAACTTGCTTACTTCATTGTATTAAACCTTTGTTTTCAATCCTCAAAAGAGGATTTATTTTCCGGAGGACAGAGCAAACTAATCTCCAAAGAAATGCGAAAACTTATGTCGTCATGCATAAATTGACCTAGTCCCTTTGAGCAAGCACGATGTGAGGTAATGTCTATTTATTTAGCAACGCTTATCAAGTTTTTCCTTCTCCTAGAAGGGTTGCCATACCGAAGCTAAAGATTCCTATCTGCCCTTCTTTTTACCCATTGTTGAAGGGTGAATAGCTTGGTGCATACTTATCCCATATGTATTTGCAATGTGTGAAATATAAACATGTTCTACCAGGATTTGAACTTGAATCTCTGAGACCATTTTCTGCCTCGATATGTTAAGAGCGCCTTTAACTGCGTAATATGTATTAAACGAAACCTAAGTAAGATGGTGACTGTAGTCGAGGGTCACCAGAAGGCTCCCTTTTCAATAGCTACTACACCAAGGTGTAGGGGAGGGCGCTACTCCTTTCCCTAGATTGCTCCTCTTTACCCTTGATACGTACCTTATATTGTTGAATGTTAAGCAAGGAGAATTCAAATACCATTTTTAAAGTCTTTTGTATGACGCGACCAGAGATTGGACCCAGGTCTCCCGGATAATTAGCGAACACTCTACCCTCTTGGCTAATGAGCCGATCTATAAGTAAAGTTAGCGACCGTAGTCGTGGGTGACCAGAAGTCTCCCTTTTCGATAGCTACTACATCACCTACTCGTCATTCATTCATAGCATCGCATACGGTTATATATTTAGAAGCAATTCTTTATGGTTCCCACGTGTGATTGCGGCAGAAAATTCAACAGCTTGCGAGGATCACGAATCCACAAGGCGCGCTGGTACAAACAACGTAATTCTCCTGCCAGTGAATGTAAATCGAATGATGGGCCTATGAATCAGGTTTACCCTCACAGTATTAATGTAGATATTGCTTTGGTTAGTATAGAGTGTTTATTTTGTCGTGTCCAAAATCAACAAGTTACTCAAGCATATCCATGATGTACTAACACTAAATAAACCGAAGACATGAAGCGTCCTGGAGACATTCCTTGCAGGCAAAGAATTTAGTACCCCGAGGGTAATCAGATAGCTACCTGGAAAAACTTAGACCAGGAGCTTTCTTTTTACTCACCACTCATCTTGAGGGCCCATTGATCAACAAATAACATCTTTCAGCAGAATTATATATGACGTTTGTCTCGAGTACTTTTGTGCAGTAACGCATAAAAAAGATAAAACTGAAAGACAACGAACCGAATAGATGACGGATATAGAAAAGATTTCAACATGAATGATATGCACGTGGAATCACCTTTCCCGTATGATTACGCAAAATCAAGAAACGGTTGCTATGACATCAATGGCTTAAAGTAAACGCGTTTTTAAATCACAACCCGCACTAAAATGAAGATGAACGAACGTCCAATGTAATGTCTACTTTTAGTTGATCTGATGTATATATAGATATCGGGAAAAACGGAAACAACAAATACAGCCTCCACAACGCGTCAAATAGGAATGGGCAACATCTAACAGATTTCATGATAGAAAATAGATTAGCATGCCTCAATACAAACTACCAAAAAAGGAAGGGAAAACTATGGACATACACGTATGCAAACAATACTAAAGCCCAGATAGACTACGTCCTTATAAACAAGAAATGGAAAAATAGCGCAATGAATTGCGAGGCATACTCCTCTTTTGAGGGTGTGTCCACCGATCACCGAATAGTCACGGCGAAAATACGGTTAAGCCTACGAAAAAACGCCAAACGAACAGCGACCACCAAACACTATGACTGGGCCCAATTGAACAACAGAGATATAAGAGATAAATACGTATTAGAATTAAGAAACAGATTCGAAACACTACAAGAAAAGACCGAAAAAAGTACACCAAACGACGAATATGAAAATTTCGTCAATGCACACCCCGAGGCAGCAGCGAAATGCATTCCAACAAAACTCAAAACTAAATATAGAGTCCCATGGGAAACTTTAGCGGTGAGAGACAAACGTGCATTAGTGAAAACAGCCTCCAAAAACTATCGAAAAAACCAACATACACAAATGCCTTAAAACTAAAAACGGCACAATATCAATTAGCAGGCATATATCTAAAGGAACAGACAGAATACATTCAAAATCAGATGGATAAGATTAGAGACTCGGTGGAAGATAGACAATCTAGGATAGCCTGGCAAACAATAAACGAAGTGAGTAGAAGAAAGAACACAGCCAAAGCAAAACTGAAAGCAGCAAACCAACAAGAAAGAATAAAACTGTGGAAACAGCACTTCGAAAACTTACTTGGAAACCCACCGAAAATAACACATGAACCAATCACCAGAATAATTAGCAAACAATTAGACATTAAACTTGGACCGTTCACACAAGAAGAACTCGATTCGGTTCTCAGAAAAATCAAAAATAGGAAAGCTGCAGGACTGGACGAAATTCCCCCGGAAGTATGGAAGACCAGACAATTCGACGACATACTGCTCCGACACTGCAACGCATTATACAAACAAAATCCGATAGATAGATGGATGAAGGGATGCATACTCCCCTTCCCTAAAAAGGGGGACCTCGGATTAGCCAAAAACTACCGAGGCATAACACTTACATCCATAGCAGCCAAAATCTACAATGCCCTACTACGAAACCGCATAGAACCCAAAATCGACAACATACTTAGAAAAAACCAAAATGGCTTCCGAAGAAATAGATCCACGACCTCACAAATATTAACCATCCGTTGAATCCTTGAAGGTGTACGGGCAAAAAACCTACAAGCGACATTAATATTTGTTGACTTTACCAAGGCTTTCGATTCCATTCACAGAGGAAAGATGGAACAAATCCTACTAGCGTACGACATACCTAAAGAAACCGTAGCGGCAATAACGATTCTCTATAGAAACACTAAAGTAAAAGTACGATCACCAGATGGACACACAGAATACTTTGACATTGTAGCAGGAGTACTACATGGGGACATGCTGGCCCCGTACCTCTTTATCATTTGTCTAGACTACGTACTTAGAACATCGATTGAAAAAATCAGAGAGAATGGCTTCGAACTGACGAAGAAAAGAAGCAGAAGATACCCCGCAACAACAATTACCGACGCTGACTACGCCGATGACATAGCGATACTGGCAAATACACCTGACCAAGCCGAAACACTACTGCATAGTTTGGAACGAGCAGCAACAAGCATAGGCCTCTATGTTAATGCACACAAAACGGAATATATGTGCTATAATCAAACGGGGGACATCTCCACTCTAGAAGGAACTCCTCTTAAACTAGTAGACAAATTCACATACCTAGGAAGCAGCGTCGAATCAACCGAAAAGGACATCGAAACGAGGTTAACGAAAGCATGGATAGCTATCAATAGGCTATCGATTATATGGAAATCAGACCTAACCGATAAAATGAAACGCAGTTTCTTCCAGGCAGCGGTCACTTCGATACTGCTATATGGCTGCACTACATGGACGCTAACAAAACGGCTGGAGATGAAGCTAGATGGCAATTACACAAGAATGCTACGTGCAATCTTAAACAAGTCCTATCGGCAACACCCCACAAGACACCAACTGTATGGCCACCTGCCCCCTATCACGAAAACCATTCAAGTTAGACGAACCAGACATGCAGGACACTGCTAGAGAAGCAGGGACGAACTCATAAGAGATGTACTCTTATGGACCCCCACACATGGCCGTGCAAAAGCATGACGACCAGCACGAACGTACATTCAGCAGCTATGTGAGGAAAAGGGATGCTGTCCTGAAGACCTACCTAGGGCGATGAACGAAAGGGAGGAGTGGCGAGAGAGGGTCAGGGATATCCGTGCTACCAGCGCGATATGATGATGATGATGATATATAGATATATATTTCTTTTAAATACCCTGTCCGGTGGCAAAAGCTACTTGGTAGCGCCAGGAGTGGCAGTATCGTCTTGAGCTACCGAAACTGCGTTATCACCCTGGTTGGCGGCTGATGAGTACAGAGTATCGCCTGTGCTTTCACACGTATGATGAAAAAGAAATTCCCAGGTGTCTTCAAGCAAATAAAAATGACTCAAGGACTGAATAAATGAACACCATGAAATGTTTTGACTCCCTTGAAGATTAGGCGTGGCTGATGGGTAGCTTCTTGGACTGTCAAATATGGCAATTCCAGAAATGTATTTAAATCATCTTGTTCCTTAAACATCAAATACGTTGCATTCTGTTCGTCTCGATTGTGCAATAAAGTTTATATCTATCATTATTTCTACAATTTGTAT
The DNA here is from genome assembly GCA_963585895.1 of Sepioteuthis lessoniana. Lineage (NCBI taxonomy): Eukaryota > Metazoa > Mollusca > Cephalopoda > Myopsida > Loliginidae > Sepioteuthis > Sepioteuthis lessoniana. The sequence goes on along the minus strand of OY757931.1, from coordinate 15,271,217 downwards.
TTTGTTAGCCCTTTCATATGCTGCTTATTCCTAGAACAATATGCGTATACTATGTCTGCTGCAATACGTCTATGTTTTCTTTTTACTACTTGTCCAGTCAGCTGGTGGCGTGGCTGTAAAATATACCGAATGCATCTCTGAAGGAGGGTAAGACTCCCGCAACGTGTGTCCTGGTATATGACACTAAAAAATCTGATGGTAAGGCTCCAGGAATGCCGGAAATTTGGAGAGTGCATAGTACCCCTTCATTGTAATCACTCCTAGGTCCACTCTTGCTCGAAGTGGTACCACCTATGGTGGTACTATCTATGGGTCAAGTAGAACTAAACAGTTAACTTTTGCTGAACTAAATTGCTTGAAATAGAACTGTTTTGACATTTAAATGTGTGTAAACAAAAAGACTATACTGATACTAAACTGATTTGTTTGAAATTTTATTTAGCGTTGAATAACAAGAAAAGAGTTGATACAAGAACGAACGAACGAACCAAACAACCGACTTTTTACTACTGCTTGTGTGCATATGATATATATATATATATATATATATATATATATATATATATATATCTGTGTGTGTGTGTGTGTGTGTGTGTGTGTGTGTGTGTGTGTGTGTGTGTGTGTGAATGAGCGTATCATGTCTTCGGTTTATTCAGTATTAGTATATCACGGATATGCTTGAGGAACTTGATGATTCGGGACACGACAAAATAAACTCTCTTCAACAAACCAAAGCTATATCTACATTAATCATGGTTATTATATATATTAACCAATAAGATATTTGGATACGATACAAATGATTCACCTGGGCTTTACCAGATATTTACACGAAATAAATGTCTAAGCTGTGAATGTATTGAATTTAAAACATTAATTATCTAAAAATGAGAAAAGAAACAGCAGATCCATCTGTTAAATTTGATAAAAGAATCTGATACAGTATAATTATAAATAACCTTGAAGTAAAAAGAAAATCATTACAATGTTACCCACTGAGCAGTTTCGTTCAATGCTATTTTAAATAATGAATCTTAAATTAGAAAGCGAATCTTCTTACTCAGTATTGATTTGATTTTATCTATCGATGCTGGAAAATAGGTAGAAGAGAAAACGAAGTAGATTTGGCTTCTTCGTTTCTATTTTTGTTGGACAGAATTTATTTTCTTTATTTGTGGACATGCCTCATTATTCAAGAAGCCATGGACAAGTAAATACATTACAAATAAAAGGCATTCACATTTGATGATAATATGTTTATTGGAAATTTCGTACGTGTACACTTTTTAAATGTTTGGTATATATATGTAACACATAGCTACGATAATACAGTTTTTCACTCCTTGCCAGTTTTTCGTACCAGGGTTAAATAATAATCTTACACAGGCGTCGGAGCGATAGCGAGTATCCTCAGGTCTCAAGGACTCTTCTCAGTATACTAACTGATCTTCATCATCATCAGCATCATGTCGTGCTGCCAGAATGGATATCCCTGACCCTCTCTCTCCACTTCTCCCTATCGTTCATCGCCTCCGGAAGGTCTTCAAAGCTACATCCCGTATCCTCACAGAGCTGCTGTATGTTCGAGCTGGTCGTCCTGCTTTTGCTCGGCCATATGTGGGGGTCCATAGGGGTTCATCGCTTAGGAGTTCGTCCCTGCTTCTCCAGCAGTGTCCTGCATGTCTGGTTTGTCTTACTTGGACAGTTTTTCTGATGGGAGGCAGGTGGATTGTGGGGTGTTACCGCCAGGACTTGTTCAATATTGCTCACAACATTCTTGTATAATTGTCGTCTAGCTTCTTCTCCAGCCGTTTTGTTAGCGTCTAAGTAGTACATCTATACAGCAGTATCGACACGACCGATACCTGGAAGAAAATGCGTTTCATTTTATTGGTCAGGTCTGACTTCCATATGATCGATAGCTTATCGATAGCAGTCCATGCCTTCGTTAGCCGCATGTCGATGTCTTTTTCGGTTGATGAGACACTGACTTCTGATTTCCATTTCCTCCAGTGCTCCTTTCAAGTCTTTGGGGATCGCTCCGAGCGCAAAAACTACAGTTATCACTATCTCTGATGCTCTGCAGTTTCTTTTAGTTCTCTGACAAGGTCTACGTATTTATTTCCTCTCAGTTGTCTGCCAGGAAGGCAAAATCCACTAAACTGCAAGTTTTCCTTTCTTCTCTTTGTTGTTTATTACAACTAGGTCTGGTATTCTTGCTGATATATTTTTTTCCACATTAATTAACACTAGGTTTGGTGTTCTGTCTTAAATTATTATAACTCTTTTTCGACCAGGGTGAGGCCGATGGTTTCTACCTTTTGAATTTGAGTGACTCCAAGTCCCCTCAAGTCACCTGGACTCTTCTCAGTATTCTGTCCGATCTCGACAATGATGTAGTTTGTATGATCTCTACTCATCCCTTATGTTCAAGTCCACCAGTCCTCGTACCAATCTGTTGCTGACTGTTCCAAAAGCACCACTTACAATTGGTATAATAGTCAAATTCATGTTCTACAATTTTTTTTTTCAGTTCCCTAGCAACGTCCAGATACTTTTCCTTCTTTTCGCGTTTTTTTTTCAATTTTACCTTGTGGTCAGCTGATATATGACGAAGATTATATATATATATATATATATATATATATATATATGTATGTTTTATTATATATAGGCTTTATCCATAGGATCTGAAGAAGTCCTGTGACCGGTTTGTTGTTTTTTCTTAATGAAATTATTGCTCTGTAATGTATGTTACATTGAGCTCTTTACCAGTAAAATTTAAATGTTCACTCTTGAATAGTTTTCTTGTCCTGATGGAATTACTCCCAACTCCGGTTTAACTGGATCAAATAATACCTATATATATATATATATATATATATGAGGGGACTAAATGGAAGAACGCTGCATATTAAAACTTCCTGACTTCTCCATCAGAGTCCAGCATGCCTTGTACGACTTGGATGGTTTTTGAGATGGGAGGTTAGTGGCCTTACACGTGATGTTTGAAGGGTGTTTCTTCCAGGATTTTATAAGAGTATTCTTGTGTCGTTCCCGCCGAGCTTTTTCTCCAAGTGTCTTTTAGGGTCAAACGGATGTGTTAATACAGACACAGCTACGGTTTAGAAGAACGCCACATTGATCAGGGTGATCAGATTTCCATATGATCGATAACCTGTCAGCCGATTTTCACACATTCCCTATGTTTATGTTGACATCCCTTTCAGTAGATAAGATATTGGTGTCGAGGACGTTACAGAGTTTGTCGTC